>CM067306.1:63949789-64659298 GCA_034231615.1 Meghimatium bilineatum
TTCTCAATAATCTCGTAATATTTATAGCTTTCTCCAATGATCTCGTAATATTTATAGCATTCTCCAATCATCTCGTAATATTTGTAGCTTTCTCCAATAATCTCGTAATATTTATAGCATTCTCTAATCATCTCGTAATATTTATAGCATTCTCTAATCATCTCGTAATATTTATAGCATTCTCCAATCATCTCGTAATATTTATAGCATTCTCCAATCATCTCATTTTACAGACTGTGATGTTTTTAACCAGTCAATGGACATTGTTTGACATTTGGTAACACAGAGCTAGTATACAAAATACTGTTTATTTATTGTCGTTTTGTATCCATCTTTTCCGTGGTCTTCATCTAGCTTTATACCCTGATCTCATTTGGTTATATGTCTATAAGGGCAACTTGTCGGGATGCATTCTTATATTGTGGCCAAACCACTTGATCTGCTGCCTTTCTGGTCTGACGCCATCTCGTAAGTCACATCATCGGCTTTCTGACATCTTGTTTCCATATCTGTAACGAGTTTACCATCCTCTGTAAACACGATGCCTAAATATTCGAACCCTGAGACTTACTTTATATCTCCATAACTAAATCATGGATCATGATACACACGGTGTTCCATATTTCAACTTAGACATCCAGGAAGCGGCTGTTATCTCTTATCTACCTTTTCCAGCGAACATCTTCCAGAGCCTAGCCGCTCCTCTTCGCAACCAGCATCACTTTGCTTACATTATTCCTCTGTATGTGTGGTTTTTTTGTTTTGTTTTTGGTGTGTTTCTTCTTAAAGTGTGTATCTTTGGTTACAAGCGTCTTTACTGTCTTTCTTTTCTTCTTTCCACCTCTTCATTTCTATTTTTTGTATTTCTATCTTTTATTATATTCTATACTTCCCTTGCTATATCCGCTGTCTCTCTCTCTTTCTCTCTTTCTCTCTTTCTCTCTCTCTTATATAGAAGCATTCTCCCAACGTCATCAATCGCTGGACATTCAACAAGGTGGTGGTCAACAGTTTTATATGGATGAATGCACAGCCGGCACCCTGGAGTGTGTTGTGGTTGTATTCTGTTCATGTGATTGTTAATCTGTACATGATACCCCCTTTCTCTCTCTATTTCTGCATTTCTTCCTTTCTATTTTTCTCTCTGAGCATATTTCTATCGTTTTCCTTATATCAATCATGTCTTTTGTCAGTCGTTTTCTCCGTGTATCTAACCTTTCTCCCTCCCTCAATCTGTTCTCCGTATATAACTCTTTCTCTCGCTACTTCTCTCTACAATACGCCTCTTTCTTTGTATCTCTTTAAATATTTTCTGGCTGTTTTGTCTTTCACTCCATTTTTTTATCTCTCTATTTATCTTTCTCCTTTCGTAATCTATATTTTTCAAACTACCCATTATCCCCCCCCCCCTCATAACGCTAGAACGAGACGTACGCTTTACGTCACGGTTAATGGTTCTGAGGTCAAGACTGTAAAAGAAACATGAAACATGAAACATGAAACATGAAACATGAAACATGAAACATGAAACAGCTGTTTAAATATTTTAAATATATCTTGAAGAAATGGCTACTCCTTCAGTTTGAGAGAGATGTTTGTTGCAGCGCTCCTAGTTTATCGGCGAGTCGTATTAGATCAGGTTTCATCTTCATATCAAAGGTTTGCTAAAATGATTTCATCTTCGCATCGAAGGTTTGCTAAAAATGATTTCATCTTCGCATCCAAGGTTTGCTAACATGATTTCATCTTCGCTTCGAAGGTTTGCTGAAATGGGCGGTCCATAAATTGCGTCAACGATTTTTTTGGCCACGTTTTTTTACCCCCCCCCCCCCCCGTCTGTCTATCTATTTATGTTCCATCAGCGCTGATCATGTTGCATAGAGCAGAAACTAGGGTTCTTCAGTTCAATGAATGTGAGATATAAAAACCAAATATCGGAGGATGTCCGACAAAATGGAAAGTGCTGCAGTAATCAAACGAATAAGTAGGAAATAATAAATGAGGTAAAAAAGTTTACAATACAATACTTAACTAACAACAGTAAAAAAATACCACAAAAACTAACAATAAGATAGAACAAGGATAATTTTCTACGTTGCAGTCCAACCAGGACCTTTTTCAAGATACTAATAACAATCAAAAACAGATATTCATAAAAATATTGACAAAATATAAACGTTCCTCTCTCACTACTGGCAAAAGTGGTTCTTGGCACATTTCACTACTGCCAAAAGTGGTTCGTGGCACATTTCAATACTGGCAAAAGTGGTTCTTGGTACGTTTCACTACTGGAAAAAGTGGTTCGTGGTACATTTCAATACTGCCAAAAGTGGTTCTTGGCATATTTCACTACTGGAAAAAGTGGTTCTTGGCACATTTCAATACTGCCAAAAGTGGTTCTTGGCACATTTCAATACTGCCAAAAGTGGTTCTTGACATATTTTGTACACATAAGGAAAACACAACGACTTAGAAAGTTTAATCATGGAATGAAAAGTTCCAGAATAGAGAACAATAGGCAGACCAAGACTACAATGTACACAGGGTATCGAAGACCTTCTGAGCATGACACTGGAAGAGGCTGGGCAGCTTACACATAACCACGATACTTACAGTGTGCCGTGAGGACAACGTTCTGTAAAGGACACGTTACGCAGATAAATAGGATTTCACATTAGTCAATATGTCATATATTATCTGCACATTTGCTTCTATCACACAATCAGTAAACCCGTAACCCGTCAGGGTTGTAGGGGTACCACATTTTATGCTTTAGCACACAGAGTCAGGGTTGTAGGGGTACCACATTGAATGCTTTAGCACACAGAGTCGTCCAGAGATTTCTGTCATCAACGATTGTAAGGAGTGAGGTCAAATATTGTCCTGTCCATTCCTTGATGTTATCGGTCAATGTCTTTATTTGCCCTCCTCTTATTCCGCCCCCCCCCCCCGCTTATTTAGTTCCCTTCAGTATTGTTTTTGACAAGGAATAATGTCTGCATACATGTCCAAACCATGCAAGCTTTCGTCATTTCACTATTGACAGCAATGGTTCTTGCAGACCTGTATAAATCTCTATTATATTTCCTACGTACAGATTTCTCTTATGTTCCCTATAGGAAATTTGTAGAATTGGTCATTAGCATTTGTACTCGAAAGCCTGAAATCGTCTTTCCATGTCCGCAGTAAGTGTCCAACTCTCACAACCATACATCACAGCAGAAAGTACCAGCAACTTATATCGTGCCGATCGAATCTATGACTACACTCTTAGCGTTAGTAGGACCATTGTCCTGATACAAGGGCTCAAACAGGAGTTTGAGAATGTACACTGAGAAAAAGTTGCGGGAGAAATGAAATGAAGTTTGAAATAAAGAACGCAGAAGCTGAGTTCCAAATCGCGCATGCAGCCCAGTATTTATATGCGCGCAGGGTGAAATGCTAGAACGTAAGAAAGATACACACGCGTTCCTGTAATGTACTTTTGTGTGCGTGAGTATGTCTATGTGTGTGCGCGGGTTTAGATCGCTTACATACTCACACATGCCCGCACGAAGTAACACACACATGAAAGATTTCCTCTGTTTGGTTAGCGGAAGTTGCTAACATCTGTCTGTGTACGCGAATCACTTTTATAGTAGTGCAGGTCTGTGGTGTGTTTGTGTTATCACCGAGGATTTAGGTATGTGAACCGTTTATATTTTGTGAATGTAGTTGTTCGGTTACAACTGTTATACGGGTATTTATGTGAGGTCGTACGCGCGTGTACTCACCGTATTATTCACAGGCAACCTGATATGTTATTGTTACTTAACGTGTGTTAGTAGTTCTAAACAACCCAACAATTAATATGTTGTTACTACGTACATAATCTTCATCAGAATTCATGTAATAACTGTTGACTAGAAGACTTCAACTGATTTCGGTTATCATCATCAACATCATCATCATCATCATCATCACCACCATCATCAACATCATCATCATCATCATCATCACCACCATCATCAACATCATCATCATCAACTTCAACATCATCAACATCTCCACCACCATTATCAATATCACCACCGCCATCATCATCAACATCACCACCATCATCATCCACATCATCATTATCATCAACATCAACATCACCACCATCTTCAACATCATCATCACCACACCCACCACCATCATCATCATTAGCATTATCAACATCACCACCATCTTCAACATCATCATCACCACACCCACCACCATCATCATCATTAGCATTATCATCATTATCATCATCACCACCACCATCATCATCAACTTCAACATCATCAACTTCAACATGGTCATCATCAACATCACCACCACCACCACCACCATCATCATCATCATAATCAACATCATCAACTTCAACATCGTCAACATCACCACCATAATCATCAACATCACCACCACCAACATCACCACCATAATCATCAACATTACCACCACCAACATCATTATCATCAACATCAACATCACCACCTCCATCATCATCACCATTATCACCACCATAAACATCAACATCATCATCACCATTATCATCATCATTATCAAACCGATAACCCTTTAGGGTCGTAGGGGTGTCACTCTGACAACATCAACACAAACAATTACGTCACGTCAATATGTTATCAGTTTTTTTGTTTGAGTGTGCATAATCTAAATCCTGTCCAGTCTTTAATATTACCAATCCATAATTTTCTCTAACCTCCTCTTCTTCTTCCCCCCTCAACTATTCCCTGCGAGATATTTTTGGGAAGAAAATCGTGCTTCATCACGTGGTCAAACCACACACAAGTTTACGATGATTCACCATAACCACGAGATGATGGTGTTGGTCTGTAAGAGTAATTATTTCGGATATGGGGGGGGGGTACCTCCTGTCTTCAGGGAGATGTTTATAAATTACGTCAACAATTAGGGAGAGGCCGTGGGGGAGGGGGTTGTGTGAAACAGTTTGTACAAGTTGGAGGGGTCGATTAAAGTTGACGTCAATAATAATGTACTTATATACAACAATGAATTTGTTTTATTGTGTGCGTTTGATCACAAACTCCCACCTGATCTCTCCTATATCAGGACAATCGTCCTACAAGATTACCTGTAGAATGTGGTCCAGAGATCGCTCTTATAGCAGGACAATCGCCTACAAGATTACCTGTAGAATGTGGTCCAGATATTTCTCTTATAGCAGGAATATGTTCTTGCAAGATTACCAGCAGGATGTGGTCCAGAGATCGCTCTTATAGCAGGACAATCGCTCTACAAGATTACCTGCAGGATGTGGTCCAGAGATCTCTTATAGCAGGACAATCGTTCTACAAGATTACCTGCAGGATGTGGTCAAGAGAAAGTTCTTGTTGGAATTAGAGAAATCTTTCTAAAAATGTGAAACAAATCTGTAACTTTTATTTCGTATTTTTCCTTCTTATAAATATTTTAGAAGTAATGGTTCCCCTTTTTTCTATAATTAGATTTAGGGGGGGGGGGGGGGTGTCTCTTAATTTATTGACAGTTGTTGACATAGCAGGAGTGGGGTAGGTTAAAATATATTGGAGAAAAAAAATTGTTGCATAGTTTTTGTCATCCACCATGTTCTTCAGTTTGTGAGATTAGTATTCTCTAATATATAGCTGTTGCTTGTCACCAAGTTTGTTTACTTGGGGGAAAAAAACTTTGTTTAATTACGTGTGGGGATTAAATGTGTTACATTGTGGGACCACGGTTGACAATAGTTTGTGAACCATGGCTCTAGACCTTCAGATGAGCCTGGACACTAGTGTTTTCTCTATACCATATAATACAGTACAGTATCTGTGTATACTATGCAACGTTTTTGGATACAGTACAACGTTTAGGCATACAGTACAGTGTATGTGCATAATGTACAACGTCTCATCCAACAGTACACTGTTTGTCAACACAGTACAGTCTTTGCGAGAACTTTACAAAGTGGATAACTATATCCAGATCAGCTTATTACTTGGTCTACTCTAACCTTTGCTCTAACTATTCATAGCTTCATAATCACATTTAGCATTTGGACAACAAGTCTGGTAACGTTCACATGTTTAAATAATGATATCATATGATAAGTGAATACATTTTTGCACTACATATTTGGAATCAGTATATGTTTTATCCAGCGTGACTGCATTCTACACTAACGTGACTTTATATTTCATAAAATAGTGGCTACATTTTACAGTAACGTGATTGTATATTTCATAAAATAGTGGCTACATTTTACAGTAACGTGATTGTATATTTCATAAAATAGTGGCTACATTTTACAGTAACGTGATTGTATATTTCATAAAATAGTGGCTACATTTTACAGTAACGTGATTGTACATTTCATAAAATAGTGGCTACATTTTACAGTAACGTGATTGTACATTTCATAAAATAGTGGCTACATTTTACAGTAACGTGATTGTATATTTCATAAAATAGTGGCTACATTTTACAGTAACGTGATTGTACATTTCATAAAATAGTGGCTACATTTTACAGTAACGTGAGTGTATATTTCATAAAATAGTGGCTACATTTTACAGTAACGTGATTGTATATTTCACAACAGTGTAGCTACCATATTACAGTAACGTGACTACATTGTTACATTAAATGTAAAGGTATGTCACATGACAAAAACCTGTTGTCAGGGATGAATGTAACTCTTCATGTACTAAGCCGCAACAACTATCGGTGGTCAGTATAAGTGACCAAAGAAATATTCATTATTGTAAACGATTATACGTGGTGGAGGGAGTCTCTCGTCAACTATACAGTCGTGTGGACTCATTGAAATAATTCTTCAAAAATGACACTATTTGAGTTTTCGTGATTTTCATTCACCACGATTTGTATTATTTATGACACAGCAAATAAAACTCATGGGAAAAGCGAAATAGCGCCACCTTCGAAGAATGATTCCAAATGAGTCCGCAGGATTGTATAATTGTCGGGGGATTCAGTTGTGGAATAATAATCGCGGTTCCAGAAGCATAAACCTGCCGTTAGAGCTCGACTTCAGACAATTTGACGTCCAGAACACCTAGAGAGCAATGGCAAACCATTAAATGTATATAATGGCTATACAATCACAACAGCCAATAAATTCTGCAGTTGATCGTTACACCATCAGACACATATGCTACCAACACTTTTTTCATTTCGCTTACAGCTGGTCAAAATTTGACTGTGTTACGTCCCTTTAAACCAAAACTGTGTCTATTTCTCTCCCCTCCTGATAATAAAAAAAAACAAAGAGACGCACCATTAACCTCCCTTAGGAATGCAGACAGTGACCGTATCGTGTGTTAGATCTGAGCTCAAACATGACAGGGAGAGAAAAACATATTAAATTAGAACAGCTGTGATAGCCTATGTGACATTATCTCCCTTTGATACAATTTATAGATGGCAGAGAACGCTCTCAGAAACAGGCAGTGGCGTGACCCCACTAAACTGGTAGGTGGGAAATATTGTTGTAAACTTAACACTTGGTTGCTCTTGAAAGGCAGAAGACGAAGAACAACAAACCTATTATGGGCGTGACGATGAGGTGTGACGAAGAGGTGTGACGATGAGGTGTGACGAAGAGGTGTGGTTTTATAGAAGAATGCTGAGAACAACATGGACAGATACAAGTGTAATGAAGACATCTTGAAAAAAAGTTAATTGAAAAGTATAGCTCATTTCCAGCATCAAAAAGAGACAGTCCACATTTTGGGACACATCACGAGAAGAGGAAAGATGGAACGCGTTGTACCAACAGAGAGGTTGAAGAACAGGATGGGCAGAGGAAGACCAAGAGAGAAGGTGCGTAACAACCTAAGATTGTGGCATGGGAGAACATTGGAAATGATTGACATCACACGAAAGACTGTGGAAAGACATGATAACAAACTCCACACGGCATGGACTATAAAGAGAAGACACTTGATACGGACATCGTTTAAAAAATAAATGAACATCGGACTGCTTTTAGCTTTTCCAAAAGGCATATCTCTAGTTATAGTTTCATTTGTGTATTTTATATTCATTATTGTGTGAAATATTTTGTGCGTTCGTTCTCAAACTCCTGCAGATTCGCAGGATGTAATTAGGAGAACGGAATGCATTTTAATGGTTTATAGATGTGCTACGATATCTGTAACTTTATTTCGGACACATCCGACTTCCGCATAGCTTCTGGGTCACTTTGACTCTATATTTAGTATGGGATGGGACAGGAAACTCCACCATACAACCTCCTTAGTCGCATCTTACGACATGCATGACAGGTATTTGTGTGACTAATCTTCGGTTCTCTTTCAAGCCTTTGGAAACACGGGCGATTTTGTTTTTTTAATTGGTACTATACAAGAATCAGTGGACAGGTTTCTACGGAACAAAAACCAAACATAATTAAACGGAACGAAATTTCGATAAATACACATATTCCGACACAACCAACGTTCAACACGTTCAGTAATGAGAGCCCCTATCACTCGATATGGGCGCTACACACTGAGTGGGTGGTGATTGTACAGTGTGTTGCACGGAAATAGCTAGATCAGTATCTTTAGTTAAGGGATAAATCTTCCAGTGTAGGGTAACAACCCTAAACAGGAAGTAGGTGGCTGGGGTAACACTGGGCAAAATGTCAAGATATACAAAAATAGGTAGGTGTGTTACCAAAATCTCCGAGAAACGTAAGCTCAGTGCGCAATAGCATATGACATTAAAAAGTCGGACTGTTTTCACATGATTTGTCCACTGATTCTTGTATTGAACCTTTTAATTTATTGTTTTAATTTGGCCATCGTTATTGCTGTCCTTCTTCTGATCTCAACTTTGCAGTCTCCTGGGCTGTTTATGTTAGCTGCTAGATACTCGAAATGTGTCACTTCTAAAACATTGTTATCAATATTAAGTCTAGGTCTTATTTTCACTTTGTCTTTTGTCATTATTTTCGTCTTTTTCATATTTAGAAACATGTTGTGATGTTCGCTAAAACATTTTGTTGATTGTATTATGCTCATTAAGTCTTTCTCATATGATGTTAATAGAATTGTTTTGTCTGCGCATCTAATTTCTGGAATCTGTAGACTTCCGATGTTTATGGGGCTGAATTCTTGCTGCATTGTTTCGTGTTTCACATTTTTCATTATGTTCTCCGCATATATCTTAAAAAATAGGTATGGCGCCAGTGTACACCCTTGTCTTACTTTTTTTTTTATTACTCTAAACCATTCTGATGTTACCCCTTCCACTTTTACGGTGGCTTCTTGATTTTTGTACAGCTCTGCAATTATCCGTATAATGTGCTCTAGGAAACAACTACTGTAGCAATATAAGGTCATTGGATAACCCTGGTCGCACATTTTATCATGTTGCAGCAGTCCTCGAGTTTGTAACAAACGTACAGCATTTTTACCTGTTGCTGGCAAGTTCAGTAAACAGATGTCTTCGAGAAAAGTAGCCATTTTGTTTTTGTCGAAACACAGTCTGTTAGTGACGTAATTTCAGTGATGACACGAAAACTGTGCGTACTATACCAAAGTTGGAATCAAACTGCGCATAATATTAAAACAAATAGAATGTAGGCACTTCTCCCTGTATAGTATCTCTATTTCTATGGTTTACAGTTTGATTGCGATACATGCACCAATGAGCCTGACCCATCGGTCTTCAGCATGGCTTCTTGGTAATTTTGACCATGTATGGCTCTGGACAGTACCTCCAATACCTCCTTTACCGCTTCTTACGACATACATGATAGATCAAGGATTGTTAATCCTTTGCAGCCATTTAGGGAGGCAGCAACAAACGCACGAGTCTTAAAAATGTGTGAAATCCATTTCTCTACAATTACCACCACATCTCTACAACTACCACCACTTCTCTACAATTACCACCACTTCTCTACAACTACCACCACTTCTCTACAATTACCACCACTTCTCTACAACTACCACCACTTCTCTACAACTACCACCACTTCTCTACAACTACCACCACTTCTCTACAATTACCACCACTTCTCTACAACTACCACCACTTCTCTACAACTACCACCACTTCTCTGCAACTACCGCTACATCTCTGCAACCACCACAATTACTACTTCCCTGCTAAGTACATCACGTTATTAACATTAATAAATGTCTACTTTAAATCTGTCTAATTAACGTTCATTCTATTCCCAATTATGTTCTGTTTCTGGAATATGTCTAAGTTTCGGGTATATTATATACTCTTCTCAAATCTTCCTTTTCTTTTTTTTTTTTTTTTTCAGAAAAAAAAACCTGGTCTCGTATCAGGTTGTCTGGTCTAATTATAGCAGCAGAAACGTTTTTAACGCCTGGGAAGTAGCATCACGCGTCAACACGCGATAATTCACGAGAGTTTATGTACGGTCTCTCCACCCTCATCAACACACAGAAATACTCACACACATCCCCCCTCACAACAACTTCTTGAAGTTCTAATTACTTCAATGTTTAGATGTGGTTGTTTAGCCGTGATGTTGCGGTCATTTGGTTAAAAGCTGTACCGGTGAATGCAAATTCATGTCTGTATCCGTGAAATAGGAATCTATTTGCTTCCATGTTTATCTGCCCGTGCACTTTGTAACTGGGCCATTCAATAGTGATAACCGTGAAGTTATGTTTAAATGTTATAGATAACTTGTAACTTCAAGTTGTGTTTCTATAGTAAATGTTATTAAATGCTGAAGTTGTCGCTTCTACAGAAATTTGAAGTGATGATTTTATGGTAGAAATTACAGTACCATTACAGATATATTTCAATATTAGGTGTTGCGGGTATTCTGAAGATGTTTTTGTGGTAAATGTTACAGGTATTCTAAAGATGTTTTGTGGTAAATGTTACAGGTATTCTGAAGATGTTTTTGTGGTAGATGTTACAGGTATTCTAAAGATGTTTTGTGGTAAATGTTACAGGTATTCTAAAGATGTTTTTGTGGTAGATGTTACAGGTATTCTAAAGATGTTTTGTGGTAGATGTTACAGGTATTCTAAAGGTGTTTTATGGTAGATGTTATAGTTTTAACTTATGTTTCTATCAGTACAGTTCGCATGATCTCTCCTCACGGGGAGGGGGGATCTAATCTAAGAAAAAAAAGTAATTCATTACAAGTCATGTTCCGATTAGCTAAGAGGGAGGGGGTTAGAACACCCCAATTCCCTTCCTTATCTACGGAATTGGGGTCTATGATATATTTTATAATTTGAAGTTATATTTATATAGTTGACGTTTTAGTTTGTAGTTATGCTTCTATATTTCATGTTATAGCTTATAATTACATTTCTATAGTATATGTTATAGTTTGAAGTTATATTTCTATAGTATATGTTATAGTTTGAAGTTATAATTTCTGCAGTATATGTTATAGTTTGAAGTTATAATTTCTGCAGTATATGTTATAGTTTGAAGTTATATTTCTACAGTATATGTTATAGTTTGAAGTTATAATTTCTGCAGTATATGTTATAATTTGAAGTTATAATTTCTGCAGTATATGTTATAGTTTGAAGTTATATTTCTACAGTATATGTTATAGTTTGAAGTTATATTTCTACAGTATATGTTATAGTTTGAAGTTATATTTCTACAGTATATGTTATAGTTTGAAGTTATATTTCTACAGTATATGTTATAGGTTGAAGTTATATTTCTACAGTATATGTTATAGTTTGAAGTTATATTTCTACAGTAAATTTGTATCCCAAGACTATTCCGTAATTTTCTCATACATTGTGTTTCCTCAATTCTCTTACATAGTCTGTCTCCTACACTCCACATCTTCCCTTATCTCGACACCACACCTTTATAACATCATCTCATCCACCCACACATGCCCGTGCTGTGTGCCAGATTGAATCTCACTTTAGATACATTTACAATCTGGCCCAACTTGACGCTTTGTGTCAGATGTTCGTGCTTCAGAACTCATTTTCATAAGGTTAAATATAACCTACATTCTCTCGAACCAGGCTCTCACGATAAACCTCATATTACGTACATTTTTTCCCCCGTACTTCCAGACTATTTCTGGTTGTATAATATTAAATGCATTTTTTAATCGCTATTTAAAGCAGTCACACGTAAGAGCTACATGTTGAACTCAGCATTAAGATGTGCAGATTTCCTGGCCAAAGTGTGTGGTATGAAACTATGAAAGCATGTTTGAGACATATATGAGCAGAAATGGCGGTCTGTGTATTTATTGTTGCGGTTTTTCGAGCAGCATATTTGCTCTGTGACGTTTTGCCTTTTGAACCTTTGCTGGTGTTGCTGCGCCACATTGGGCGATTCTGAGCGACAGGCTGCTAAGATGTCATGTAGATGTTGAAGATCTCTATTGACACTTTGAGAATATTTGAAAAAAATATGGACGTATCAACACTTTGAGACTCTTTGAAATAGTTTGGACATATTAAAAGATATGAAATATTACTGGAGACCTTACTTGAAGGTAGAGTCGAGGGGGAGGGCGTTGAAAGGCTCTGCTGATCTACGTGGAGGGAGATACCATGAAACGGACAATATGCAGTGTAGCTGAGTGTACTATCACGAGAACCGTTGCAGATAATTTTCGATGTTGGGACGACACTTGATGATAGTGATAGCTAAAGATATTGAGACGTTACTTCAGCCCTCAAATGTCTCTCGAATATTGAGACGTTACTTCAGCCCTCAAATGTCTCTCGAATATTGAGACGTTACTTCAGCCCTCAAATGCCTCTCGAATATTTCATTTACTAAAAATATTTATGTCCGGCTCGGTGGTAGCGTGCTATAGAGCGCGTTTGTGATGGACAAGGTGTTGAATCTTACTAACCCCGCCCCGGGCAATTATGCATCCGGAAAGTTCAGAAAACAATGACAAACTTCTTATGTGACATTATCTCTCCAGAACGTGGTCGTCCTTATGGATTCTCTGAACACTCCGTGATTTGTGGCGAGTTGACCTGCCGCGGCTAGACATGTCTAAACAGTCTGATATATCACTGTACCTTCGTCTTCTTGGGCGCCCTCTTCCCCTGTTGCTGTTAACTCTTCCTCCAGCTATTAACCTTTAAATGCTGAAAAAAACACAGCTTTCTTGTTAAGATGTTGTTAAGGAGCCAGCCCTCTTCGACGTTTATTGATCTTAACAATTCTTGATTTGTCTTTTTAACTATCCATTAGTAATTATATTTTGGATGGCAAACTACTGAATGTATCTATAGCCTAGAAGACCACATACAGCCAAAATAAAGCTGAGTTGACAGCTACATCCTGCTTAGAATATGCTACCAATTTATGGTAGTTATTGTGTCGCAATTTCAGTACATCATCTTCCTATACCGTGTTAGACAGCGTGCAGACATTTGTCTCTACAACACTCGACCCGCTGTACTTTATATCAGCTCTACTGCTGACTATCTACACCGCCATCATGTCAAACTATCTATATTATAGTATATTCTGCCATTGACGCCATCTGATTTTTATACCCTAAAAATTACCCGATGTTACATTGTACTACAAACCTTATCTTCTCGAGATGTGGACAATAAACGTGGAATGTTTTCCCCTGATGTTGAGTAACTTTCTTTATGTGTCAATCTCCCCGTGTACATATTCAATAGTTTCTCTAGCTGTCCAAGGGATTCTCAGAATTCTTCTAAAGAACCAAATAACTTGATGAAATTCTCAGTTTATAGCTGGTTCCATGTGTGGTCCACATTTCTCATTAATGATTTAACTTTACTATTTCTAGTACGACAATAATAGTCGGGATTGCTGTAAAATTATTTCCCAATAGTATCAGAGGAAAACACACAGTGATAATATTTACTGTTCAGTAAATAGACTAAAATATACGAAAACTTCAGCTAACAGTTTGAAAAACAGACTTAGCTGGCGTTTCGACCAAAAGGCCTTTATCAGGAAACAAATACAGAAAAAAGGAAAACTCAATATTAAAGTAATCATTTTGCAAGTGAACTAAAAACTACAGACATTTAACAAACTGCAGACATTAAAAAATATAGTGAACTGCAGACATTAAAAAATATAGTAAACTGCAGACATTAAAGAATATACTAAACTATAGACATTTAACAAATGTACTAAACTACAGACATTTAGCAAATATACTAAATTGCAGACATCAACAAATGGATTTAACTACAGACATTTAACAATTGGATTTAACTACAGACATTTAACAAATGGATTTAACTACAAACATTTAACAAAAGATAAACACGAAAGCATAGATTACGTGCTTTAGTGTGAATGCACATTAAAAACAATGTTTCTATTTTTTGCTCCTCTTTGTGGGACCAGCACCCCTCCAACGCCCCAGTACTGAATTGACAAATTTGTTAGTTCTTAGCCTGTCTAAACAATTTTTCCATAATGAGTTAATAAACTCTAATGCCTGCTACTCAAAGTTAATTTCATTTTTAGATTTTACATACAAAAATAGATTCGTCAAGTTGTTTAACGAGAACATGTTGGATTAAAAAAAAAAGGGAACGGAGTAAGAATTCGTTAACCGAGACACTGCTTTTACTTACACGAACACCGGTATTTTAACAGGTCATATAATGTGCTGTCAGAGCTTCTATCGACTTACTAGTAATCGTACTTTCTTAAAATGACTTATATGAAATTTCAAAGAACTGCGATATTTGAGAATCAGTGGAAATGCACTAAGAGCGAGGTTACTTTTCTCAATGTTACAAACAGTGTTAACAATAAGACAGAAGTCAGTATATTGTACCCCATTCTGTGCAATATTTAACAGGATATTGTGAGGAATATAATATGTGTAGCAGAACACCCGGGATATTTTTCTGGCTGGTCAAAGTAGAGAAAGAACACCGGAAACAAGATGAAGAAACTCGCCATGAATTTTCTTAAGGTGAGTCATAATTCCGAGAGTATGTCTGTGTAATAGGGTTGCCATGGTGATTTTAACTGGTTCTTTTCTGTTACTGGTTTTTATCCCCCAAAAATATTGTAAAATATGGCAACCCTGGCGTTTTGTGTGGCAGATGTGGATAGGGTTCACCATGAAAAAATAATTAATACTAAATTTCAAGATTATATATATATAGGGTAGTCGGGGGCAAGATAGCGCACTTTTCACGTTTTAGCGTATTCCTATAACTAGATTTAAACTGGTATCAGTGTATAACTTTCCATCTTACATTCGTGATGTTATTGAAAACATACAGCTACGTGTAGACAGTAGAATGAGAATTTTCTAGCATATGTAAAAAGAAACCATCTCGCCCCATTTTGGGGGGCAAGATGGCGCAGGAAAAAGGTGCAACCATTAATATGAAATCAACGGAGAATTAACAAAACCTGCAAAGTAATTGGAAAATTATAGAACAATTTAATAATAAAAACATGTAACTGAAATGAAAATCGGCGAATGATTTAAATCAATTGTATGTACACTTTTTTAGATCCCTTCCCCCTCCTTGTTGAACTGAAGAAGTATATATGGCCATAGCGGTGTTTCAGTAACCACGACCTCCGGTTATTATTTCGATGGTTGTAAAAGTCTGTCACGCAACAGCCCACTCTATTTTATCTAATGGGACATAACTATTATCTGACAGAAATCTCATTAACTGGAAACTGGATGGTTATATTTTTTTTAAAAAAGAAGAATGTCGACAAGATTACAATGTGATTAAAAATTATCCAGAGATATTTGTTTTATTTTCTAAAATATAAAAACAACAAATGAAACATTTGATTATCTCCTACATAAATCGCACTTAAAGCAGAATATTTTAGTTAACGTTATTATCTCCTTTTGACCACTAGAGATTTACATCCGGTCTGTTGTGTTGTGGGAAAACAAAGACTGGCATTTTATCAAGGAAGACGTGGTGGCCGGATTACCAAAATTGCGACCCCCACTTTTTTTAAATATTCTAAAGCTCTGATATAACATAATTGGATTAACGCTCGCGGCTGAAAGACGCATGCCTCACCACAAACGATACATTTATTTAACTTAACAAAACTAACACAGACTGGAATGGTTCGGACACTCAATGAGAACGAATCTATACTGGCCAACGGTACAAGCGTACAACATGAGAATAGTAAAAAAACAAGAGGTAGAGGAAGACCAAGAAGAAGGTGGATTGTATGAGTTACAAACATTCTGAGAAGTCACAATGTCACAGCGTATCAAGCGACCAAACTTGTCATAGCCCGACAACCGATCGCTATTGAATCCCACAACGCCTTACATAAAACTCAGAGAAATGACAACGTTTCCTTGACATTAGAAATTAATCTCGTCCCTTTAGAGCTACATCAGAGAAATGAAAATAGAATAGAATAGAAATTAGGTTGTTCATTGACACTAGAGATTTACCTCGTTCCTTGCAACCATGTGTCGAAACTGTTTTAGATTAAGAAATTTATTTTTTATAATTCATACTCTGCGTCTGTATATAAAAAATGGACACATTTTATAACGTGAAAGATGCGCACGTGAAGTCTATTTTCGTAATATTTTTTGTTAGAAATAGTTACAAAAAACTGACATTATGACACATAACACATCCTTAAACAAACAGCCACGTCATGACAAGGAAGGCAGGAATTAACATTAAAGAATGAGGGAGGGAGGGGGACATTACTGGCAATGACAGAATGAATATTAACACAGAAAAGAAAAGACTGTGCTCTTTACACCATTTAAGGATTTCCCAACGATAAAAATATAATTACTGAATATTTCAAGTGTATTAGGCTCAGATATGCATAATATATATATAATTTATATATTTTTAATTTGAAAATATTGTATATTAATGTGGTACCCTTTTCTTTATAATATATATTTTGGAAGGAAAACAGTATATTTTTTACAAAAACTGAATACAAAAATAAACTAAAGCGTTATCAATAATGGATATTTCATTGTTAGAAAACTAACTAAACTGAAACGAAATAGGAAAAATGTACCTTAAGAAAAAAGTACACAAATTATTTATTGACATAATTTTATTTACATAAAAATGTTTATTTACGCAATTGTTTGAAAAAAAAATTGTTTTTACAAATTTAGATACAAGCGAAATATCAAACAAATCATGTATCATCTGGAACATTTCAAAGATCTATTGAAAAACATCTGACTTTTTAAAGGGAAATAACCGCTAAAATTGTGAACACAAAAAATGGCAAGGATATATGTGTCGAAATGGTTTGTTGTAAAACAAACTACACCGTGTAATATATCTTAAGATGTAAAGACACGCAGGTGCAGGCCAACATCTTGATAAATGGGTTTAAACTTGAAGATATTAATGTTATCAAATATCTAATCCTGCATATTCAGCGATAGAAAAATCCAAGACAGAGCTACAGATAAGATCTAGAAGTAAAATCTGTGTTCTAGAGAAGATCTAAATATCTAAATTTGATATATATAAAAAGCAAAATCTGTGTTGTAGAAAAGATGTAATTTTAAAACGCACTAGTTCTTTCTATTTTGATGTATGGATGTGATAATTGGATATTTTGATGTATGGATGTGATAATTGGATATTTTGATGTATGGATGTGATAATTGGATATTTTGATGTATGGATGTGATAATTGGATATTTTCATGTATGGATGTGATAATTGGATATTTTCATGTATGGATGTGATAACTGGATATTTTGATGTATGGATGTGATAATTGGATATTTTGATGTATGGATGTGATAATTGGATATTTTGATGTATGGATGTGATAATTGGATATTTTCATGTATGGATGTGATAACTGGATATTTTGATGTATGGATGTGATAATTGGATATTTTGATGTATGGATGTGATAATTGGATATTTCATGCAGATACGGAGAGATGGATACAAGCCTTCGAATAAAAATGTCAGAGATAAATTCTACGAATCTCCTACAGAAAGCATAAGAAACATGCGTACGTAAGAAATACAATAGAGCTGTATACAGACCTCCAATAGCCATTACTTTCTAACGTTAAACCACGAAAAATTGAATGAGTTTGTACATGTATGCCGACATGATTCTTTGTCAAAATCGATACTACAGGGAACAGTAGACGGTAGAAGAAGCAGAGTGGTTTAGACATTCATGAGCAGGCAACATCCAGTACTGAGCAGGCAACATCCAGTACTGAGCAGGCAACATCCAGTACTGAGCAGGCAACAACCAGTACTGAGCAGGCAACAACCAGTACTGAGCAGGCAACATCCAGTACTGAGCAGGCAACAACCAGTACTGAGCAGGCAACATCCAGTACTGAGCAGGCAACATCCAGTACTGAGCAGGCAACATCCAGTACTGAGCAGGCAACATCCAGTACTGAGCAGGCAACATCCAGTACTGAGCAGGCAACATCCAGTACTGAGCAGGCAACATCCAGTACTGAGCAGGCAACATCCAGTACTGAAGATAGAAAACCTGGATGACACTGTGTCGGTGCATCCTATCTGGTACCACTCCCACTCTGTGTTGGTGCATCCTATCTGGTACCACTCCGACTCTGATTGGCTTATGGCTTAGGATCTTTCAGTAAATCATTGTTGGTTTTTCGAGCTGTCAATGGGATACTCAGCACTCTTCTGGAGAACAACATATCATGTCTTAAGTCCGTAATATACCACTTGTTTGTTTATTTATTGTCCATGATTCGCTTCCATATGACTGAGGTGTCTTTATGTAGAATTGAATAACTCTTGGTTGAAAAAGTTGGCATGGTGTGGGGGATTATAGTATAAAAGTGGAGAAGAAGGCATGAGGCCCTTGAAAAATTTACATGTGGGGGCGAATCGTGGTGTCGATTGTCGGGCGTTCAGTGGTGTCGATTGTAATCTAATAGAGTGTTTCTCAAATTTGTGGACTGTAAATGGTTTCGATTGTGGAGCCGTCAGTGGTGTCGCTTGTGGAGCGGTCAGTGGTCTCGATTGTGGAGCGGTCAGTGGTGGCAATTGTGGGGCTGTACATGATGTCATTTGTGGAGCGGTCAGTGGTGGCAATTGTGATCTGATACAGTGTTTCTCGAACTTGTAGGCCGTCAGTGGTGTCGATTGATCTAATAAAGTATTTCTCAAAATGGTTCCTGTCATCTCCCTCTTTCATATATATATATATATATATATCCCTCCTCCTCTTGTCGTATATATTATGTATAACGGCGCTATTTTTGTATATATATATAGAACCGAAGACATCGCTTCCTGACGTGTAGATTATATAAACCAGCACCCTCTTTCCTATATTTTATGTACACAGGCCAGCACCAAGACTACTTCCATATTTTTGTGTCAATCTTCCTATACTCTCTGATAATATAAGATGATTGGTCTCACATCTTCGTTAGGACGTAGCGATCAAATCAGTATTTTTAAATATTTCGATTGTCTATGCAATATTTACGTTCTATATTTTGCCATCTTTTTCTGAACAGTCCGGATGCACACCTTTCCTACTGAATATTTTATTCATATATTCTATGATTTTTTTTTTTTAATGTGATCTACCGTATATTTTTTTCCATCTTTCTTTACGTATAGGCCCTATTTTTTACATGTATCTTGTCGTATATTTTTTCCATCTGTCTTTACGTATAGGCCCTATTTTTTACATGTGTCTTGTCGTATATTTTTTTCCATCTGCCTTTACGTATATTTTGTACATGTGTCCTAACGTATATTTTTTTCATCTGCAGTACCGTATTTTTTGTATCTGCCCTACCATATATTTTTTCATATATCTTAGCATATGTTTGTTCGTCTGCCTTACTAAACGATGTATTCGTCTGCCCTACTAAACGATGTATTCGTCTGCCCTACTAAACGATGTATTCATCTGCCCGCCTGTACATTCTATAAAAAAATATCCAGTCATATGTGCTGCGCAACAACAACAAAAAAAAACAAAAAAAAAAGCAATAGAAACCGTTCCTATCAGAAAAGGAGGTTGAGGGTAAGGGAATAGAGCAACCAATCCCAGGCGTTGCAGATTTATCTATTCATTGAAACATTGCCAAGCTCTGACTTTTGTTATCTTTCAGAACGCGGATGTTCAAGTTCCAGATGTTTTTCTTTTCCTTCTTTCTGAATTTACCTGTGCGAAACAGGTAGAACTACCTGGATAGTGATACCGGTACTTTCAGGTGTGCACAGTGAGATCTGACATATATTCTACCAATATCCGTGGCTGATGACGTCATGGTTTAATCGCTCACTCTGACCTTTAACGTTGCAAAGGGCAAAGGTTATCCTATAGTAGACGCCTAATTTGTATATCAGTTAAAAGCAGATCAAATGCCGCCTTCGTTTAAAAAAAAAGTTAGTTTAAGACATCTGAGAATGTGTGTTTTTTATTTTAGTAGTCATTGATATACTGTCTTCAGACTGTCTCATTATTTATAAAGATTTATCTCATATCTTCACACTGTCTCAAAATGTCTTGAGACTAGTTGCGTGCTGTCATTGAACTGATAGGACCAGACTAGTCCCCATTCCTTTTAGTATTTATTTTAGCTAATTCTAGCTCAATTTCCATGAGACATAAAGGCATACAAATAGAATATAATATTGAACAAGCAGTAGCGATATAATTTAATATATTAAAATTGGTACCAGATGGCATAAGAACAAGAGGAAGACCAAGAAAGTCACTTCACAGAACAACCATCAAAGAGGGTATCACTATGGATCTCAACAATATGCAAGAATTTCATACAGTAGCATTACATCGCTTGAATTAGAGAGCTCTGGTTTCTGCGCTATGCATCGTATTCAGCGTCGAAGGAACATATATAAAAGTCTTATTCTTAACTCTGTCCATTTTTGAAACTACATCCATTCATTGCGTTAATTAAGAGCGCGCACGTACTCCCTAAACAAGCGCGCTCACCTACTCTCTAATAACATTTTGCTTGTTTAACAATCGTTCCGTGACTGAAGGTGTTACAATTTTTGACTCTCTCGTAACAATGATTCACGACTAAATCGTAAATACAATTTATTTAATGTAACAATCATTTCTTCATCGAATCTCCTATCAGTTTTGTTCTTGTAACAATCATTTCTCATTGAATCTCCTATCAGTTTTGTTCTTGTAACAATCATTTCTCATTGAATCTCCTATCAGTTTTGTTCTTGTAACAATCATTTCTTCATCGAATCTCCTATCAGTTTTGTTCTTGTAACAATCATTTCTCATTGAATCTCCTATCAGTTTTGTTCTTGTAACAATCATTTCTCATTGAATCTCCTATCAGTTTTGTTCTTGTAACAATTATTTCTTGTTTTAGATGCCTATAAATATTTCTTCCAAATATTCATTCATTAATTGCAACTCCTGTAGACATTTTTTCTCGTGTAACAATCATTTCTGGGCCGAAAATCCCATATACATTTTTATCCTGCAATGATCATTAATTCATTTAAATTCATAAACATTTATCTATTATAATAATCATTGATTGAGTGAAACTCCCATAACTATTTCTCTCATGTAACAATCATTGGTTGAGTGAAACTCCCATAACTATTTCTCTCATGTAACAATCATTGATTGAGTGAAACTCCTATAAATATTTCTCTCATGTAACAATCATTCTTTGATTGAATGTCCTATAAATATTTCTCCATTGTAAGTAGTGCCCTTAAATAAGCTTCATATCGTCCGTTTGTATAGTCCAAATATGTTTATGAATATCCTTTGTCCGTCTCCAGTATCTGCTCGTTTCCGTACCGGGCAACATCTTCATGTTTAGTAACTTACTGAGGGAATGCCAGATATGATCAAACCTCTACCTTTTTTTTAAGGTGTAGAACAAGGAACATAAACTACCTTAGCTAACATGCGTGAGTCAGGGCTCAGGTAGAAGATGGAGTGAGGCGGTGTACATGAGGCAGTAGTTATAGAGTGAGGAAGCAGGTGAGATACGACATGGGAGTGTGTGGAAGTGTTTGCGGTAACAGTGAGCGCTTGTTTGCACATGTAGAATCGGTCTCTGTCGACAGCATGTGGTCGTTTTGTTGATTCTATTTGTTAGAACTAGTCTAGCCAACAGCATGTGGTCGTTTTGTTGATTTTAAGCAACAGTAGTCCAGATAGAGTTAGCCCAAGAGTGTGTCTCAGGATATGCTAGCCACGACTCAATTCTTTCATAGTTGAAAATACACAATCTATCAAGTATGTAAGTTGTTTAATGACAGGACCTTTTTTTTTACTTACATGTAAGTTGTTTAACGAAGGATTTTTTTTTTTACTTTCTTCGTACAATTTTTAAACATATAACTTCACTTCAGTAATGTAATAACATGTATATTCACTTCAGTAATGTAATAACATGTATATTCACTTCAGTAATGTAATAACATGTATATTCACTTCAGCAATGTAATAACATGTATATTCACTTCAGTAATGTAATAACATGTATATTCACTTCAGTAATGATATAACATGTATATTCATTTCAGTAATGTAATAACATGTATATTCACTTCAGTAATGTAATAACATGTATATTCACTTCAGTAATGTAATAACATGTATATTCACTTCAGTAATGTAATAACATGTATATTCACTTCAGTAATGTAATAACAAGTATATTCACTTCAGTAATGTAATAACATGTATATTCACTTCAGTAATGTAATAACATGTATATTCACTTCAGTAATGTAATAACATGTATATTCACTTCAGTAATGTAATAACATGTATATTCACTTCAGTAATGTAATAACATGTATATTCACTTCAGTAATGTAATAACATGTATATTCACTTCAGTAATGTAATAACATGTATATTCACTTCAGTAATGTAATAACATGTATATTCACTTCAGTAATGTAATAACATGTATATTCACTTCAGTAATGTAATAACATGTATATTCACTTCAGTAATGTAATAACATGTATATTCACTTTAGTAATGTAATAACATGTATATTCACTTTAGACTAAAGTGAATCTGAACATGTATCTACAGCTTTTAGTGATAATATCACTACTTACATTACTCAAGTGAATGTACCTGCTATTACATTACTGAAGTGAATGTACATGTTATTACATTACTGAAGTGAATGTACATGTTATTACATTACTGAAGTGAATGTACATGTTATTACATTACTGAAGTGAATGTACATGTTATTACATTACTCAAGTGAATGTACCTGTTATTACATTACTGAAGTGAATGTACATGTTATTACATTACTGAAGTGAATGTACATGTTATTACATTACTGAAGTGAATATGCATGTTATTACATTACTCAAGTGAATGTACCTGCTATTGCATTACTGAGGTGAATGTACATGTCCAGACATTACTTAGGTGCAGGTACGTGCTATATTACTTCAGTTTATCACTTGATAATGTCAATAGCTACAGTTTTCTCCCATCTTTGGGGGTAAGATTTTCAATTTAGTGGATAATCCTTAAATAAGGAGACAAGAGGGGTTACCCACCTGTTATCTACATTTATAGTAATAAAGGCTACCTTCTGACTTCCTTAGGTGGTTGGTGGGTTGAACAGCCGGGGTTGGGAAGGGGCTGTTATATATGGACCTTATATATTGATAAATGTTCCAGTGTAGGGTAACAGCCCTAAACAAGAAGTGGGTGGCTGAGATAACACCGGGCAAATATTAAAATGAACAAAAATAGATGTGAGTGTAACCAAAATGAATCATAAAGCTTAACAACGAGATACAGTGACAGAAGACGTTTCGACTAAAAAGTCTTCATCGGGACAAACAAAGGACCACAGTAAAATAAATCTTACATAGAGACAAACATGGTTATAATAGGAAGGAGAGAAAAGGAAAGAAAGACAATAGCGAATGACGGAGGAAGTAAAGATGGAGCATCATGACAGGGAAGAAGAGGGTGTTGGGAGAAGATAGTGGTATGTAAAGGGGGGGGGGAGAGTGCACAGAGAAAAGTAGAAAGCGAAAATAGATCAGATATAATTGCAAGTAAAATAAGATAAATTAAAATACTTATCTCAAAGAGTGGCAACAGGCAATGAATATAACAGACAAGAAATCATAATGCAAGAGAAGAACACATGAAGATGGTATGAGAGATCAGATGAAAGAGAGAGAGAGCGCGCGCGAGGGAGAAATGGAGAGAAAGAGGCAAAAACGGCAAGGACAGACTGGAAAAGGAAAAACCACGGAGCACCTATAACCAAACAGTAGGGGGGAACAATATTGAGCAGTGGAGAGAGACGTGTAATAGAAGCACATGATAGTAGTAGGAGAATACAGGGATGATACATACAGGTTATATGAGCTAATTATTAGAAATAAAAAGTAACATAATAAACAATAATGGTGATAAGACATCCCTGTCTAACTCCTGATGTTACTGAAAACTACGTTGTAAGTTCCGCAATAATGTAGGGTAATAGATTAAAACTTTCTCCGACCCCTGCTATATATAGTCAGTCTATCTATCTGTCTGTCTATTTATCTATTGTCATTTCCACTTTGGCGTTAAGCGTTGCTTTTGGAAGTTGGGGGTTGTCTGTTTTTGGCTATTTGGGTCGCATTTGCCATGTCAGCCAGTGTCTCGATTTCTTTGTCTCCACCTATCTATTTCTTGGTCTTCATTTTGCCTAATAACCCAATCTTCTACTGTAGTATGCACGATTGGCTGGTTTCGTTGGTTCTATTCTCATCATGTGGACAGACCGGGTTTGCTGTTTCTCAATGTAATCTTGGCTTGCGATGGTCTTTATTTCTTTCCAGGCAACTTCATTTCTCCATCTGTCTCTTCTGGTAACATTTATAGTTTTCCCTCAAACATCTCATTTCACACATTGTGATATGTTCCCTCAAACATCTCATTTCACACATTGTGATATATTCCCTCAAACATCTAATTTCCCACATTGTGATATATTCCCTCAAACATCTCATTTCACACATTGTGATATGTTTCGCTAGTGTGTTTTTGATAAACGTAATATTTGGCGTTCTCATGTATGTATGTATGTATGTATGTATGTATGTATGTATGTATGTATGTATGTATGTATGTATGTATGTATGTATGTATGTATGTATGTATGTATGTATGTATGTATGTATGTATGTATGTATGTATGTATGTATGTATGTATGTATGTATGTATGTATGTATGTATGTATGTATGTATGTATGTATGTATGTATGTATGTATGTATGTATGTATGTATGTATGTATGTATGTATGTATGTATGTATGTATGTATGTATGTATGTATGTATGTATGTATGTATGTATGTATGTATGTATGTATGTATGTATGTATGTATGTATGTATGTATGTATGTATGTATGTATGTATGTATGTATGTATGTATGTATGTATGTATGTATGTATGTATGTATGTATGTATGTATGTATGTATGTATGTATGTATGTATGTATGTATGTATGTATGTATGTATGTATGTATGTATGTATGTATGTATGTATGTATGTATGTATGTATGTATGTATGTATGTATGTATGTATGTATGTATGTATGTATGTATGTATGTATGTATGTATGTATGTATGTATGTATGTATGTATGTGATAAATCAATTATATAAAAATAATACACTCTAATACTAATCTATGATTTTCATTGATCGCTTTGTAAATACATTGTGTCAAGATCCAATGAAAATCACTCGAAAAATTCAAGTCATTACAGAAGTCTGTTTTTTTTAAAGTACCCAGCAGGTCTCATATTGGAGATTGGTCACGGTTAGTCAAATACTTGGGATTCCGGCATCTGAGCGACGAGTAGGTTCTAGTTACCAAAACGAACACAATCTGTCAGGAGTCAGTACCTCAACTTACCGCGCTGTACTGGTAATGTCTCTCCTGTATTTACATTCCACATGAAGTTCTTATTTATAGCAAACCTTACTTAATGCTCTATTTTTAGCTGTCTCGCGACTGTAGTTCCAGTAGGTATCTCTACTGACTTGATGTTTTTACCTTGAAGTCCCTGGGTTGTGTGCCATCAGATTTGTTTAGCTTACACAAGTTTTGGGTGTTTATGTCTGCGCAAGAGAATGCTGGGATAAATCTATTTCCTTTTTTAGAAAAGATATTCAAAGAGAATCCGCCAGTGGATACAAGCGTGGATGATCGAGTGAGTGAATGAACTAGTGTGTAGTGAGTGAATGAGCGAGTGTGAAGTGAGTGGATGAGCGAGTGTGAAGTGAGTGGATGAGCGAGTGTGAAGTGAGTGACTGAATGAATGCGAGAGCGTGAAGTGAGCGATTGAGTGAATGCGTCAGAAATGAGTGAGTACGTGAGTGAATGAATGAGAAATTAATGAGTGAGGGAGTTAATGAATGAGTGAGAAATGAGTGGGTGACTGAGTAATTGAGTGGGTGAATGAGTCAATGAGCGAGTGAGAAATGAGTGAGTACATGAGAATGTAAGTGAAAAATAAGTGGCTTATTGAATGAGCGAGTGTGAAATGAATGAGTGAGTGACTATTCTCCAAGAGGCACCAGAAATCCGATATTTTTTTTTTTAAAAGAGGTAAAATATCTAGTCTGCTTGAATTTATTGTAATTTAGAAGAAGTTCCGTTAACCAAATATCACCTTTTTCATATGTATCCTTACGGTTAAGTCGTCGCCCCCTGTACCTAATACCCACATCTATCAGAGAAAAACTGGTTCAGGATAACGAAACGCTATATCGCGTGTGAGTTGTTCTTATCATATCGGTGATTCATACAAAGATGAAAATGTAACAAGTAAAGCACGCAGGTTATCTAAAGTTATAGCAAACATAAAATGTTATGAAATGGAAGTTTGAGTTATAAAAATGTTCTTTTCTATAATAAATACTTCTAATGAGATAAAGAAAACGTATGCTGGTTCAGTTCGGTGTGGGTCAGCTCTGTGCGGACCAGTCCTGTATGAGTCAGACCTTTGTGCAGGTAGTCCTGTGTAGGTCAGTTCTGTGTGGGCCATCCGCATCCGGGTCATTCTGAGTATATTAATATTGTCTGCGCCAGTCTTGTGCAAGTCAGTCTTGTACTAGCCAGTCCTGTGTGTCAGTCTTGTGCAAGTCAGTCTTGTGCTAGCCAGTCCTGTGCGTCAGTCTTGTACTAGCCAGTCCTGTGTGTCAGTCTTGTGCAAGTCAGTCTTGTGCTAGCCAGTCCTGTGCGTCAGTCTTGTACTAGCCAGTCTTGTGTGTCAGTCTTGTGCAAGTCAGTCTTGTGCTAGCCAGTCCTGTGTGTCAGTCTTGTGCAAGTCAGTCTTATGCTAGCCAGTCCTGTGTGTCAGTCTTGTGCAAGTCAGTCTTGTGCTAGCCAGTCCTGTGTGTCAGTCTTGTGCAAGTCAGTCTTGTACTAGCCAGTCCTGTGTGTCAGTCTTGTGCAAGTCAGTCTTGTACTAGCCAGTCCTGTGTGTCAGTCTTGTGCAAGTCAGTCTTGTACTAGCCAGTACTGTGTGTCAGTCCTGCATATCTAAATATATATCAACTTCCTGTAATATCTAGTCTATGTATAATCCAGTTATCACCCAAATACGCTATGTTGTGTTTGTTAAAGATTTCGCTCTATGTTGATTATAATGTTTTTTGCTACAAACTGCAAGTTATCGACTCATTTTCTGTTACAAACTACAATATGCTGATTATGTTTTTTATTGTGTTTTTTTTTGGGGTGTTTGTTACAGATTACAATTTGTTCATTCATTTTCTGTTACAGCCTGCAGTATGATGGGCATATATTTTAATTACTGATTACAATGTGCTGACACCATTTTATTTACATACTGCACATTTGTGTATCTATTTTAGATATTACAAACTGCAAAACTTGATCTTTATTTCTGATGTGATAATCTGCAACATGTCAACTTTATTTTTGTTGTTGCTCAGATTGCAAAATTCGGACTCTATTTCTTTAACTAAATACTGCAATATTTGTGTCATTTTGTTACAGACTGCAATATTTGTGTCATTTTGTTACAGACTGCAATATTTGTATCATTTTGTTACAGACTGCAATATTTGTGTCATTTTGTTACAGACTGCAATATTTGTGTCATTTTGTTACAGACTGTAATATGTTGATATGTTTTTACAGATTGTAATGTGTTCTCTCTATTTTTGATGTTACCAGTGCAATATATTGATTATTTTGATTGTTACAGACTGTAATATGTTCTCTCTATTTGTTACAGACTGTAATATGTTCTCTCTATTTGTTACAGACTGCTGATGAAAAGTTGCGAAACATCGGAAAACATCAACCAGCTACAATTGTACAAACGCAGAATTTTACATTTTACAAAAATCAGCCAAAGCAGGACAACGAACCACGAATACAATCACAGTCTCAGCAGCAACAACAATCCGCGCAGCAGTTACAGAGGCGACTTAACAAGGAAGAGGAGGTTAAAGAGGAAGAAAGAAACGAGTCAGTAACCGAGGATATGAATGAGCATGTGTTACTCCGTCGAGAGAGAATAGGACACCGCCCAGGGCTTGAAATAGAACAGTCTGATTTGAAACGACGATCTAGAAGTGAAGGACCAAATAGGAGAATCAGGCAGTCTATGGATGAAAGGGAGTGTCACAAGAAGCAAACGTATGACGGCGGAGGGCGTGGTCGAAAATTGCAAGAGTCTTCAGACTCTGATGAGAGTGTTAGAAATCCACGGAATACAACTGGAGGAGTTGGGTTTGAATCTGAGTCTGATAGCGACCCGAAAAAGTGGACCAAAAACCCGTTGGTTGTTCGTAGAGTTAAGAGATCAGAGAAAACAAAGCAAGTTGAAAAACGATTTAGCGGGACTGAAAATGGCGTTGCTGCTAAAAATAGAGATAGTTGGGTTTATTATGGCAACGAGGATGGCAACAGTCATGGCGGAAGTATAGGAGGTAACTCTAGTCCTAGAGATAGCGGAAGTAGCTCAAAGGGAAGTAATAAATACCAAAAGTTGGAAGAGATGAGAAAGAAGAGAATTAATCTAGCAGTTACTTCAGATGAAGAGAATACTCCAGCTTCTAGGATATCCAGGCTACGCCAGAGAGCTTTACAGGGTGCACTCGGGGACCAGTCGAGACCTTCTAATACATCCAGCAACAGTGTCCAGCATGAAGTAGAAAGACGGCAACGTCACGATACATCCAAGCTGCGACAATCACACCAATTCGTGTCTTCAGACCCCGGCATCAATAAATTTTCAGAAAGCGGCTCTGAAGTGGGCCACCTAAGTCCTTCAGTAAACAGACCTCAATATGGCCCCAGAATGAGTTCATTAACCCAGTCACAACC
Organism: Meghimatium bilineatum; assembly: GCA_034231615.1. Classification (NCBI taxonomy): domain Eukaryota; kingdom Metazoa; phylum Mollusca; class Gastropoda; order Stylommatophora; family Philomycidae; genus Meghimatium; species Meghimatium bilineatum. The sequence continues at coordinate 63,979,163 of CM067306.1, forward strand.
AGTGCCTAACCAAAGGGATTTCTCACACATCCAGTACGGTACTCCAGCATACATAGCCACAAAGACAAATATTCAACCACCGGTGACACAAACAACTACCACTCTATCGGATCTAGATCGCGGAATGAACCAACTTCTATCACGTGTTCACCATAAATCATCATCTCCTCAACAAAATCCTCCCCAGAAACAAGCACCTTCTCGCCCTCCTCCGCCAAGCCTGACAGGATCACGTCAACCATTTTACACAATACCTGAACCTACATCTTTAACTACTCGCGTTGTTAGCAACAGCTCTCCTGTTGCCGTCGTACGCAGATTTACAACTCAAGTCCGCATACCACCAGTAGACACTGTCGTAGCTTCTACCTCTTCACATAATACGACATCAGAAAACACAAAACAACCGGTAACTTTCTCACATAATCTTCGACAACTTCAAGCCCGGGGCAGTCCAACTCCAAATCAAGAATTATTTCAGAACATCAACAATTCTAGACCAAATTCCCAGCATCACGATGTTGTCGATATAAGATTGAAGACAACTCGTGACAGTCCCAGAGAATCCTTGCAGAAACTTCCAAAGACGAATGCTTCAAAGTCCAACCCATTCGGCGTTAGCGATGACACTCTAGACGATCTCATCGAGTCCAACATACAATACTTAGACAGTGATTTAGACACCGCTAAAACCAAGAAATATGCTGGCAGCAATGTTTCACGATCATCCAGTCTGCCAGACCCTAGAAGAACTTCAAACCAAACAGCGTCAGCCCCGAGCTTCAACGACCAACACTCTATACAAGTCCAAGGCAATAAAAGTATAGAGATCCACGTATCTTTGCCCACAGAGCCTCGCAACGGTCGTGGCAGTTTTGGGGCACCACTAATACAAATTGCCCCTTCTAATATCATCGAATATCAACCAGATTATGATTTTGACAATCATTTACGATCCCAACCGGATGTTGTACCCAGGAAGTACTCATATGATGGCCATTTAAGAGTATCGAGACCAAATAGCGAGTACTATGACCGTGACGATATGTGTAAATCTGACAGCCAATTAAATGCACAGATCGTGATTCCAAGTTACCTTGGCAACAATCTATACACAGATCAAGCCTACGCAAGAGGATGTGTTAGCGATATTAACCTGAGATCAGACACGGACACTTGTGGTGTGCTAGTTCCACAAATGGATAAAGGAATGTTCTCGGATGTTGAATACGATATCCAAGTATCCGAGAGAGTTAAAAAGTGGGAGAAGTTTATGAAAGTTCATGATGGTCAAATACCCAACGAAAATAAAAATGTGAACCTCACTCCAATACAAGAAAACAATGAAAATGACTCGTTAATGTTACCAAGTGAGATTAGAAAATCAGTTTTATTAAGCAAAAATAGCACATTTGTGTCTCCATACTCTAAAGACATTACCCAGACACCATCTACTCGAACATTCAGTTCTGACACTTCCCTCCATAAAAGTTCAGACGGGAAGATGTTAAACATGTTTTCTATGGAGACAAATTCTAACCGATTTTTTCACATTGTTCAGGACCCTCAAGTCGGGTCTCGATTAGGCTTCCAGGCCCAAAGTGTTACTTCACTGTTCCACACGCCAATGACTTCGCGGCCTGAAAAGAACTTCCTGAGTGCAAATGAAGTTCGGCAACAAATGTTAGCTAATCGTCAACCTTCACTTCCAATCTCTAGTGGACATGTCCAAGCAACCTTCCAACCTGCTCAGCTGCAGATATCAGAGCGTCAAAATAATCCTCCCAGAGATACGTCATTAATGACACGGTCATCTAACCTGAGTGACAATCGGGATGTGCCTAAACGAGGGTCAAAATATCACGAAGAACTGAATGAAATCTCAAACGTCAAAGCTGATTCCGTCATCAATCTTCGGCGTCGTTTTGGTGGGGATTCTGCCACGGCAACATCAGAAGACGACTATTGGTCAGTGTCCACTACCTCAGCTAAACTAAGCCGTCTTTCCAAAACTTCACCTTCACACAGTGAAGCAGATTCTATGGATTTATCAAACGTACTGCCTGGCTACGAAACCAAGCATAAGGAAGGCGACTTATGGTCTCCTAACCTGGAGACGACGCAAGGCGTTCCAGTCAGTATAGAACGGGTTACTGCTCGAACCCTGCAAACTATACCATTCTCTGAGGATCCTTTCTGGAAGGAGATTGAAGAAATGACCACGTTTGACCCAAGCAGCATGGCAGGTCACTTAAGTGTACATAAGGGTCAAGAGGCAGTGTCCGCTACTGAAACAGTCAAAGCCCAGCACCAGATAGAACTGACAGCCCCACTAAGTTCCACGTTACCAAACCAACCTCGAAACAACACAACGTCAATCATGGAACGAATGCACAGATCGAAGTCGTTGTACACACCAAATATATTACCGTTATCAGTTAAGGTTCCTGAGACATCTTCTAGCGCTGTTACCGCTCTAGATGATGTCCTTGAGGACATCAGTAAATCATCAATGGAAAGAAAACAATTAAGTCCAAAGAAGAAGGCTTTAGAAACAGCAAACAGACAATCTATAACAGCTGGAGTATCAGGCCTTCCAAACTTTCTCACAGGGAAACAAGACTCACCCCAGACTGGTTTCAAATTTGAAGGAGGTCAGTTTACATTTATGAAATCTGGTGCCGATTCTCAGCCACAACAGGTCAAGCCGTCTGCATCTAGGAATGCTCAAGATAAAGCGGAACACGTGAAATTCCAGCCACAACAGCCGTTACAGTTTTACCAGCAACAACGGCAGCAGCCTCAGCAGCACTTACAGAACAGACAATCTCAGATGCTAACAGGAGGAGTTGTCAACAACTATCATCTTGATCCGAATTTACTGAAACAAAAGTTACTCAACACCGGACTAGTTGTTGAAACTGACACAGAGGAATCTGTTGTCAAGTCATCTCACATCTCGTCTATAGTAGCATCAGCCCCATCTTTTGTTGCATACAGCACAACAACCCCGTCTTACACTTCAATTGCTCTACAGTCTAATAAAAACACGCCTGCACAGACATCTTCTTCGTGTTCATCAAATAAAACTGTTACTGCTCCCAATGCTGAACCAAATCCTACTGCGCCATGGGCAGTTAAACAGCCAGGTCCGAGTGCACTTCACGACATTCAGAGAGCTTTGGCTCCATTAGAATCAACGTCCTACCAACCAGATCCTGAGACGCTGTATGGCGTGTCCAGACTGCAATCTTTTAATGAGCCACATTTTAACACGTCCAAAGGTCCACACGTAACAGCAACAAGTTGGAAGTATCAGCCGAAGATGACCACGGGCAGTGACAGCATTGACACCAACACTTTCTCCTCGTCGAACTCGTTAAGCAGGCTCCAGGAAGTTAATGCCTCCATGGATGACCTTAAAGACCTAGCACAGAACGTTGAAAGGAAAATTAACGCCATCAAAGGTAAACTACAAACAGCCGATGAGAAGAGTTTAGATTCAATTCTAGCTTCCTTGAGAAAGCTCTCACCAGAGGTCAAGTCACAAGATGCGGATGTAGCTAATTTCGATGATTACTATTCAACTAAAAAGTCCAAACTTTCTGACGCATTGGCCGAGCTAAACAGAATTTACGAGGATTTGGAGTTGAGTAAGACTGACCATCACGACCATCGAGACAGAGGAAAGTACAAGCCATATAGGCCAAGTAAGTCCAGCGACCTCTCTATTGTTCTTCAGCCAAAATCAGTGCGGCCAATACAGACAAGAGTTTCGTCTATGTTTATACCTGGATTGGAAAGAAACACTAAAGCAGACTTGGACCGTGAGACAGAGTCAGAGTTTGATATTTTATCCAAGTCTTTCCAGGCCATCGTGGACGAAGTTAACCAAACAACAGACATGTTTACACGAGCTTCTGGCAACAGTCAATCAGAAAACCTGGCGCCTGAAACTCAAAATCAGGCATCGAAGCTTGGTCTCAAATCTGAGACTAGTTTCTCTACCAAGACAGTGGTGGCTGAAAACGCAGATGATGACGGTTCATCTAACAAACTACCACCAGTCACTTCGCCTAAGCCGCAAGAGGTAAAATCTAAAGGAGGAAGATTCCGATCAAAATTGCAATGTCAATTGGAGAATGATGACTCAATGGTTAAAAGAAACAGATCAATGTCTATGCCAGGTCTGGATACTAGCACAAGCCAATTGTTAGAAGATGTGGACACTTCAGAACCTAAGAATCCCGCCTACCCTACACAAACGACATCTGCAACCAAATTAACCGAGAGTATCATCACCGTAGCAGCCACGACATCACCAGCCTCACGACAACGAACTCGTGTTAGACCAGTAAGGGATAATAAAATTATACAAGACGATAGAGCGTCCAAAGTTCAGGGGGATAAAGGAAACGGATCGAGTCAATCCCCACAACCATCTCCAAGTGTTTCAAGGAAAACAGTATATAACACTGAATGTTCTGCTGAAGGTAAATCTGCCAGAACGTTATCTGAGTCTCCTGAAGAGGATGCACAAGACAGTAAACCTGGTCAGGAAAATGCTCAAGTAAAAAATGATTTTATTTTCGATGAAAAACAGGTAAATAAATCTGAAGACATTGACAACAGGCATGTGGGCATCTCTTCAGCTTCGGCTGACAAGAAAGTTCCTCCACCAACAGCTGCCAAACCAAACACACGATTGGATACGTCTGCTCCAGCAGCAACACCGGAAGCGGAAATAACATCACGAAAGAATGTAGTCAAACAGTTGAAAACACACACTTCCGCACAAGCAGAGAACAATGTTGCAGCTACTGCGCACACCCAAACATCATCCATTGTCAGCGCTAAACTGTCATCTGCTGCTTCGGAAAATAAGAAGTCAAAACCTAGCTTCAAGCAAGACGATGCTGAGATCACAAATGGATGTGGTCAAAAGGCAAAGAGGCGGATAGGAACAGGGGTGGCTATGATTCTAGATAAATTCAGTACAAGCGAGGACAACAGTGAAAAAATGAAGAAACGCCAGGGAACACAATCTGCGCCAGATCTAATAGAAACATTGAATGGAGATGAAGACAGTGGTGATGGAAGTGAGGCAGAAAACATCAGAAAATCAGCCCAAGTTACCAAAGTGCAATCTAAACGATCCCCGGAGAATAAGCTTACATCATCGAATGTTGTCAAGAGTCCTGTTCCAAGGTCCGATATACGAAACCCCACTCTCCCTGCTGACGTAAACAAACCCTCACAGACAAAGGCTACAGTCGTGCCATCGCTGGAGAGAAAGGTAATTGACCCGGAAACTAAAATCCCAAACTCTGGATCAACAACACCTCAGCCCTCATCTCCTAGCAAGCCACCACAACATCCATGCAAACGTCAAATGTCTGATCCAGACAAGCAGGCTGGTGTTATAACAGATGCGAATGTAAGTTCGCCAAAGTTCGTATCGAAAATCCCTCGACCAATCACCGGACCTAGATCCACAAACACATCTGCGGCCTCTGATGAAACCTCGTCCCAGAAAACGGACAACCCTCACCAGAAATCAGAATCCCCAAAACTTATAAGACGGATTCGACCGCCAGACAGAAAAATGCAGACAGACACAATGAGAACAAGGCCCCACAGTTTTCACGGACTTATATCTTGCTTCGAGAACGATCTAAACAGACTTGATAACTGTCACAGATTTCGTAAGTACGCTTCAGCAGATGAAGTTAATATAGAAACACTTGTCAACAAAGTCTTTCGATCAGAAATCATCCAGGTCGCAGGAGTTACACCAGCAGCAACAGATGACAACGGAGGTGTTGCGTTGAAACTGGAGATGAAATTGAAAAGTTAGTCATAGGAAAGAAATGTGCTGACAAGGACGTCAAGGTAAGGTAGAATAATGGCGGTAGAACTAATACATGTCATTGTGTATGTCTTGGTTGTGCAGTTGTTAATTCAACCATATACCTTCTAACCCATTACTTTCTACTACTTTCTAAATAATCAATAAATGTGCTAGTTTTCCCTAGCTCAAAATGTGATAATTCTTGAACATTTAATTTATGTTACAACTTGCTGGCCCGTGACAGTCGACATTACTATAAGACCTAACTGCAAAACGTAAACAGTCCTTCATTCGGTACTTTTTTGATTATTTTTATGTTTCCATTGGTTACTATTTATATACTTGGAATAGCCTTGACTACTTTTGGCATGCGATTCCAGGTATGTAAATAATGATTAACGGAAAACACGGAAATAATCAAGAAACGGAACGAATGAAAGCCTAATTAATTCAGAGAACAAGTCTTCTACCGTCGATCTGTCGCTGTTGTCTGTTATGTAGATGTTCAATCTGATTACTATTTAATCCATCAATAAGTTCACTATTTCATTACTGTAGCTCATCAGTAGATTCATTGTTTCATACGTTTTAGTTCATCGGCAGATTGATTCATTCTGAGTTTTAATTTCTCTGCAGATCCCTTTTTTCACTAGTTTCTCGACAGATGAATTATTTCATGAATTGTTATTTTATGTTTGTTCATTCTTTCATTAATTCTTAGTTAATCGATTTACTGATTACCTAATCACTTGCTAATTCAACAGTTTATTGATAATTTGATTACTTGTTAGTTCATCGATTTATTGAGTATTTCATGACTTGTTAGTTCAGCTTTGTATTGATTTATTTTATTACTTTCTTAGTTCTTAAATTTAGTGATGATTCCGTTATTTGTTAGGAAATTAGTGGATTGATTATTTATTTATTAATACTTTCATGAAAATGATTCAGAATGGTTCCAAGTTGTTACGGGCGTTAAACATGAATGCATCATGTTCCCATTACTTTTTTGCATCGCTATTGATTGGGACATGAGAAAGAGCACGGAAAATGAGCTGACAGGAATAAAATGGATTAACAATACCGTTCTTGAAGATCTTGACTACGCAGATGACCTGGCCCTTTTGAGCGTAAACCACACAGATGCTCAATCTAAGCTTGACAATCTCCAACACTACTCAAATCAGATAGGGTTGAAAATCAACACATCAACAACTCATATACTAGATTTTACGAGATCCAACGATGACATACAAATTGAAAATATTTCATTATTACAAGTCAACAATTTTATATATTTAGGCACCAATCTAGCACTAGATGGAGACACAGCAAAATAAATTTTACACCGTACTGCCCTTGCAGCGGGTGCTTTCAATAAACTACGTAACATCTGGACGTCAAACACACTAAGAAACACCACAAAACTCAAGTTGTTTAACTCCAACATCATCCCTATTCTATCGTATGGATGCGAAAGTTGGAAAGCCACAAAAGACACAGATAAGAGACTCAACTCCTTTGAAAACAAATGCCTACGTACCATTCTGAATGTTAATTGGAGTGACTTTAAATCTAACACTACTATAAGAGAGGAAAGCAAACAAACCTATATATCTTCCTTCATTAGACAAAGGCGTTGGACTTACATCGGCCATGTTCTCAGAATGAACAGCCTAAGAATTCCCCAGCAGTCACTATATTGGGTGCCACCTGGAGTAAGAAGAAGAGGGAGACCTAGAGAAACTCTACGAAGAACCATTAATAGAGAAAGCATGTCAATGAACCTAAACAACACACAACAATTGAAAGACCTGGCAACACAAAGACAGAAATGGAAAGCTGTGGTTTCTGCCCTATGCGCCGCCTTTTGGCCCTGGAGGAACATAACCTAACATAACATAACTTTCATGAAATGTTATTTCATATGTCGATTAATTACTATAGTAATAAACATGTACTCCCTGGATTTATTATTTGATTACTGATTAGTTTCTTTACTTGTTAGTTTATTTATACATGCATTTCTTGTTAGTTTATACATGCATTTCTTGTTAGTTTATATATTCATTTCTTGTTAGTTTATACATGCATTTCTTGTTAGTTCCTTGACATATACATTATTTCATTACAATTTAGCTCAATTATTTCATAACTTGTTGGATCCTTGGTGAATACATTATTTATTTATTTGCTAGTTGTTTCATCACTTGTTAGCTCCACTAGTCTATACATCTATAAATCCGTCAGGGTCGTATGAGTACCACATTGGATGTATCAACATACAGTGTCCTCCAGCGATTTCTATCTTCAATGATACGGGCGAGTAAGGAAAAATTGTGTCTTCGCCAGTCCTTGGCGTTGTCTGTCCATGCTTTTGTTTGTCCGTTCCTGCTTCTTCCACCCTCGACGGTTCCCTGCAGTACTGTTTTTGACAAGGAATCATGTTGGCATACATATTCAGACTATGCTAGTTTTATTCTTTTTTTTGCTCAACCAATGCAGAATCACGAAGAAGACTTTGCTACAATTGAGGGAGGGACAGGGGATTTTAAGATTTCTAATTTAAAGCACTTTGTGTGAAATGTCTTTAAGGGGAAATAATCTGTATTTTCAATAGTTTTATCGTAAAGGGGGAGATTTACTAGTTATTTTTTACTTGATTTATAGTTCTTAGTGTCATGTTATGTTTTTACATGATTTATAACGCTGCGTATCTTGTTTTATTTTTACTTGATTTATAGAGCTGAGTATCTTGTTTTATTTTTACTTGATTTATAGAGCTGAGTATCGTATTTTGTTTTTACTTGATTTATAGATGTGTGTAGAGATGGATGGAATGGTTACACAACTCTGACTATTAAATATGGACGCAGGGTCGTAAATACGGCTTGTTCTTATTTGCCAGGATTCCCATGAATTACGAGCGTATGGCTCTTGTTTCCTGAGCGCATTTGAGTCGTTTCTCCGGAGACTTCTTCATATAAGAAGATTTTGATTATTGGCGGTGTACAGAACTTTAAATGGAAACCCCTTACTCAGCCAGAACATTTTCACAAAACGATATTTTTTGGACTTTTTTTTAGTCATTCCTGTTCCAGGACGGTTCACCACCCACTGTGCCTATGGATCCCGAACCCAAATTTATACGGGATTGGCCGTGTTGGGTAACTGTTATCAGACGAATTGAACTTATGTCAATTACATCTCTCCATCGAGGTGCTTCATTTCCGGAGAAATAATCTCACGTAAGATTACGATTCCATTGTCCATTGTGCTCTTATGATACTAATCATATTATTTGCTGTACTCCGTGTTTGCTAACGGTTGCCAGTCGAATTGGAATTCAGTTCCTCTCCCTCCTAGACGAGGTCCTGTTTGTGAGAGCACCTCAAACTCCTCCAGAGTCTGAATCTCAACACTGGATTGGCGTGCGAGTTTGAACAAGTGTATCTAGCATTTTGTACCCTGATTAGCTTTGAGGTTAATGACCAGCTTGTAAGTACATGAACCAGTTCTCTCGTACGGCCAGCCTACTAGCGATATGTTTACAGAAGGCCGCCGATCAGTGGAAGTGATAAAACACTAAACGTATTAGTTACCACAGTTGAAGTCGGATGTGTTGGTCTTTTGCGCAAATAAAACGGTGAGATAATGCAGCACATTTCCGATGCAGGACTACATTTGCTGGTAATCTAGAAGGACCATTGACCTGCTATAAGAGTGATCATGTGGGAGTTTGAGAATAAACGCAGTAGAAAGTTAGCAATATATATTTGTTATTGTGCAGTGAATGATTGTTGATAATTTGTTATTGTGCAGTGAATGATTGTTGATAATTTGTTATTGTGCAGAGAATCATTGTTAATAATTTTAGAGAGGTAATAAAAGTTTATAGAAAGGTAGCATTCTTGAAAATTTATAATGTGTTAGTTTAGTAGTTTATACACAATTTCGAAATTGGGTCATATTATTTTTACCAACAATTTGGCCATAAATATTTTCAACCATTTGGTAACCTTGAAACAGCAAACACCTTCATCGTGTAGATCTATATACAGTCAATAAAACTAAGGTGATACCGATAAATTACATCATCAATTTTTACCAACTCCTACCCTTGTCAAAAATTGTCAAGAATTCAGGGGAACATACCTCGTGAATAATTTGGTGTAAACAATTAAACTTCCCACATAACACTTCTTTAAAAAAAAAATTTTAAATACTTATTTTGTTTTATATTTTCAGCATAGAATTTCAAATTCAATCACTTTAATTGTTGTATACAAAACAGTATTTGTATTGTGAACGTCCAGTTTCGTCAACCTCCACCTCCCCCCTACCACACTTTCCCCCTTATTAAAAACTGTCACATTTTGGACTCCCAAAATCCCCCACAACTCTTATTGTTGACTTAAATTACGGACATCCCAAGAAACTTGTAAATGCGTATAATTGACATTATGTTTGTTGTACCATGTTTGATCTAAGTTTGTGTCCATATTTTAAGAGTCTGTCCATATTTTTGATAAGTCTTACCTACAGTTTATGTATAAACAATTCCAGCTATCTGATAAACGTGCATTGAATTCTTTTCTTTCTATCTGTCCAACATGTAGGCATAGAATATGCAGGAGATGTAACTTGGTCAAGCTTAGAAGACGGTACAACAGAGAGATCAAATCTGACGTTCCTGATCTTAACAATCCTGACATTGATGTAAGTGTAACCATGACGGGTTATAGAATCAGTTTCCAATGCAACACACAGGATGTCCAGTTTGTGATCTTGTTCATCTTTGCCACACACACACACACAAAAAAAGTGTTTCACTATTACTTAAGAGATTCTCCGTCCGACATTTTCAATTGTGATATTTTGTGAGATCTTGACTATCATTTGTTGCTTCTGTCACGTGGTTAAATGAGATCTTGATTGCCATTGGGTGTTAATTACACTATGACGTGTATGTTTTAATATAAGCTGTGATTGGTTGTTAGTTCTGATGATAGAATCAGATCAACAAGAGATCTTTCATCTGAAATAATCCAACTTGACCTTAAAAAAAAGTTAAGGGAGTGTGATGTCAACCTGAGCTTCAAATGCACATTATATATTTGGAATGTCATGACAAAACGACGTTTATAATACGGCGATACTTCCAAACCTGAGAGGTTTCATGAATAACCTGAAAAAATACCCACTTACTTGGTTAAAAATTTGCCAAATCTCGCAAGACAATACTTGTATGTAAGGAAATTCAAAAGATAACTCGCGCTGATCCAGGGTTGCCAGGAGCATGTCTCGGTCAGAAGAAAGCGGCTTTAATTCCCCTCATCCCGCAAAGAAGTTCAATGCAACTAATGCTGATGAATTCTTCTTTCAATCTCTGACGTGAGACCGATTTTCTTATTTCCTAGTCTTTGACCATACAAATTATTGGTGGTTACATTTTATGTAGTCCTCCACAATGCCAATAGTATCATGCTACAAGTATGATATACGTTATATCTCAGATCTATGATTTTGCCAGATCCTCAGATCTGTGGTTATTTTGGATCTCCAGGTCTTTGATCTTGCCAGATCCTTATATCCGTAATCACGTTAGATATCCAGGTCTGTGATTGCACCAGATCCACGATCATACCAGATCCTCAAATGTGTGATGGATCTATTTCTATCTATAAGGCCATAACTCGCCAGGGTTGTAGGGGCACCACAATAGATGCATCAACACAGAGTCAGGGTTGTAGGGGTATACCATTATCAACAGAATCCTCCAGCTGTTTCTATCTCAATGATACCGATGAGTGAGAAAAAATTATGACCTGTCCATTCCTTGATGTCTGTCCATGGTGTTCTTTGCCTTCTCTGCTTCTGTAACCTTATACTGTTCCTTGTAGTACCGTTTTTGACATGGAATCATATTGGCATACATGTTCAAACAATGCAAGTTTTCGTCATTTCACTATTGAAAGCAATGGTTCTTATTGGCTTACATAGACAATACGTATGTATGTTATATCGTAAGTGGGCATGCTAGATCTTCAGACTCTCTAGCAGCTTAAAGCCAACGTCGGTTCAGTACATATTACTCCAAGCTACTCTCTATTTGCTGAACTATCTTATAGCGTGGGCTAATATAGACTCGACACTCAGGAAGGATCTATTCCAAAACGTTGACTAAATATCTGACATGGGAAATGTATATAAACAAATATACATTGAACCCGAACAAAAATACGATATTTTACTGTACGACCAGTATCGCTACATTTATGCATCTTTCGAATTTTCGACAGGAACTGTACAAATAGATTTACTGTAAACATTCTGTGTAAATGCAGCACATAATGGTTTTGTAAAAAATATTATTCTACTTGGTTGCTTATTTTTTTAAAAATAAAATAAACGTTTAACCAGTTTAAACATAAGTGTACGGTAAAACATAGTTAGATGTGTTGTTTTTCTGTGCGGATATATTGTTTGTGTGCTAGTTAGGCTTTGTTATCTCATATTTAAAAAAATGTTTGCTCCTGTTTTATGAGATTTGTTCAGTATTTTTGTGTTTCGATCCGGTGGTTTTTAAGAATTCGTTCTCGAACTCCCGCTAGATCTCCATTGAAGCAGACCAATATGTCTACTAGAGTTCTAGCTGGAAGTAATACATGGAATGGCGATGTGTTATGCCGCTGTTTTATTTGAGTCATTTGACCGATAAATTCAACTTAGGTGATCGATCTACTTAACCAGTAGTTCTTAACTATGCTATTTTAACCGGTGGGACACTAACCAGTCTGGGAGGGAGGTCAGAGAAAGATAAATATTTACACAATAAATGTTTCACAAAATAGGGTCTTATATATTATTGTCCATGGAGAGAGTTTATCCCGAGATGGAAACACTGCACGTAAAGATTGAAAACCACTTGTTTATTTTAAAAGTTACAAATTTCCTTGACTTGCTAAAATGAGAATTTTGAGAAGTTTTATAATTGATATTCGGACAAATTAAGAATGTATAGTGTCTTTATATTTTGTACAGTGCAATCCAGTTATAACAACTTTGTCCGGACCAATAAAATATCTATGTAATAACAGAAATTCACTATATACAGTACGCATAATATAGAATAAATATAATTGAAAATTTTGAAAAGTTGTTGTTTTATATAGAAATTTGTTATAAAAAGAATGCATTATAGAGGGATCCCACTGTGAGTGTGTGAAAACCTCAGAAGTGTACTGTAGCCAAGCACTAACCCGCTGACAAAGCGACTATGGTTCGAGTTAATTTTTACTTCTGGTTTGCACTAGGTCTACTCTAGTGAACGATGCAGCTACGATTAAGTATATACCAGGGCGCATGCTCTAGGGAATCGGAGAAATGGTGCTATTATTACGAAGTAAGTGCTGAAAGAGGGATTATCCAGACGGGTTCTACCTAACCACTGGCTACACAGCTGAGCACTTACATCACAACCACGTTCTATGACACTGAATGATAATTTAATTACCTGTAAAAATAAACTCAAGTTTACCTTTTCCCAACACAATTGAGGGTAACATATTGGGTAATAGGTGTTAGGCCCGTATTTTTACTAACCAACGGCATACCTAGTCAGTATCTCGCCTCCAGCCTTTACTTTCTGATAAATATTTTCTAAACCTGAGGCCGTGGTTACCATAAAAAAATTACTTCTCAGTTGAATTGACAATTGATCCTTGGATCACCCGACTAGGAAGCCAGTGAACTAACATATGAGCAGCCGAGGTCGCCAACTAAGTGCACCCTGTATATATTTAAGTGTGTTATAGAAACATGTTGTAAATATCTTCATTTTGAGGGCTCCTTGTTGACTCCCTATAAGGTGGTGTTCATATTTTTAAAATATATTTTTCCACTTTTAAATAAAAACAGCCAAACAATGAAATGTTATAAAAATATGCGCGCAATGGGTGTTATTTATTCTCGAGTTCCTCCACAATATAGTCCTTTGGACTCATTGAGAATCATCCTCCGAAAGCTATGCAAGTTGACTTTTCCCGTTATTTTTTCATTGGATGTTAACACAAAGCGTACACAAAGTGACCAATAAAAAAATCATGGGAAAAGTCATTGTTCACAAAAACAATCAAACTGTTTTTTAGCGTGCTCACCGAGTCATTTATGATGACTGACATCAGCTGCCTTCTATGGGCTCATCAACCATTTATGTTTTGTTTGGTTGAGATAGTGATTTTAAGTCAAGCTCACTAATATGTCACTGACTTCTATGACTGAAATATATGACTGCCATAGGCTGCCATAGGCTATATGACTGACACATGTCATTGACAGACAATAGTTTAAACAAGCTGCAATAAAATTAAAGTGCAATATTTTTATCGACCACCATCTTATTATGTACATAATTACGTTGTCATGGAAATAGCTTTCTTCTACATTGTTCAATACATTACTGATTATTTTCTGCTGTCTTACAAGTAGATTACTTTGTGCTTGTAGTGTGTTCTATGTGATTTCTAAATTAATCATCGGGCACAATATATTTGCAAAACAATTCTTAATAAATGTATCCAATATGTACCATTCTTACAGAAAAAATTTGGAACCTGAAAACATAACAAAATAATGATGTCGTATGTAAATACGTCAATATTTCTTCCTTTCTGAAGTAGAGATTATGTTGTGTTTCATAGCTATGTTTATTTATAATTACTTTGTGTTTTCTTATATTTTGGTGAAAATTTTTATGTTAACTTTGAGAAGTGCTGAGATTTTATGGTCAGTGATATATTATAATAAATGAATTGTCGATATTAGGTACTTGAATGTGTTTGTCAAATTTTTGTTTTGCATGGTGTGTTTCAAAATAATTTATTCTGGACTCGATATTACTCATCATCATCATAAACAGCTTTTTTTCACTAGATCTGGAGTTTGTTTGTCATCATCAAGTGCCGTGCCCAATGGCGTTGGCATATCTTTCCATGTACATGGCGTCGTTACCACTCGAAGCCATTTAGTCAAACGGGCCAATATCTTTTCTCTGGGTCTTTCCATTGATCTTTTTCCCTTCTATCTTTCCTGCTGTCACTATATTCTTAAAGTTTCCTCTTCTCATTATGTGCCAAATAAATGTTGACTGTCTTTTTCTTATTATATTATCAATAATGAATGCAACTTTTCACATCCATCCTTCTAAGACATTCTTCATTAGTAATCTTTGCTGTCCAAGGAGTGCGCAACATTCTTCGAATAAAGCACGTTTCTGCTGCCTCCAATTTGTGATGTCTTATTTATTGTCCATACAATAAATAAAATAGGCCTATGGTGCTGCGTCGTCTGTGGTGCTGGGGTTTTTATTTAGGCCAGATGTGCCTTAATCCGGGTTTTTTTTAATTGAAGGAAATCCCCTAGGATATTCAAATATTACTGTTATTATTAGGAATTTAGCCAAAAGACTGGCAAACCCTCTCCCATCTTAACAATTTTCGAAGAAAAAGTCACTAAAAGTCTCATTCCATTCAATAGAATTGCTCTTGAAAATTAATGAAAGATCTTTTTTTTTCTGTATCAGATATCCCGCTTCCCTTACTGGGACCCTGGCCTTATTTTATATTGGATTATATAGTGTAGTGTTATCTCAGTTTTTCCAGAGCAATCTGGGGTTATTTCTAAATCATCAGTGGTCATAAGGTGCCATCTTTTCATCAAAGGTTGTCTGCAATGGTCCTCCATCTTCTATCACTTGCCTTGGTAGTACACTAGAATGTGTCATGTCAATTTCATGAGGTTTCCTTCCCACATAGCTCTTCCTCTCCACCACTCGACTCTACCGTTAAAGTCTTCAACAAGGGATAGGCCTATTGATACTTTTAAGGTGTTTCCAAAAGTCAATATCAGATGGGGTAGGGAAAAATGGGATATCAAGCCCAAGTATATATTGCACACATTGTTCAATTAAGATACCAAATCTTTTGTTTAGGTTATCTTTATATCTTTAGTCTAGGTTAGAATTTCCAGTCCCTGTATATCTTACATTGTCCAGGTCCAAGTCGATAATACACTGTCCGGGTGTATCTTCTATTGTGCAATCTTAGTATATCTTTAATGTGTACTAACTGCAGCAAAACTGTAATCCAACAGGTGAAACTTCTGTTATTCAACATGTGAAACAGGGTGATGAAGTTTTGTTAATCACTGGTAACACACAAACGATGATAGATAAATTAAACACAACATACATACAATGATACATAAACCACATACAATGATGCATAAACCACATACAATAACACACACAATGATACATAAATCACATACAATAACACACACAATGATACATAAATCACATACAATAATAGATAAATCACAGATAAGCTGTAAATCACAAGACAACACATTCCATTCTCTGGACTGCATCCTGCTAATCTACAGGAGTTTGAGAAGAAATTCAGAAGGAGACATGGAATGACCCTACAAAAAAAGAATACATAAACTGTATCCATAAACACATTTTTATTCTCACAAATTCAAGTAGGACATAAATTCACTCATTGTACAAATTCACAATCAAATTCTTTGCCTCTTGCTCACTCATATTCAATATAAAAATTACTATATGCTCGTATGTTTCATAATGACCAGAGAAATATTAAATGCAATACTTATCTGGCTTGTGTCCACCAGAAGAGTCCGCCATCTTGTGATACTTAAACAAACTTGTGTCCACCATCTTGTGATACTTATACAAACTTGTGTCCACAACAGCAGTCCGCCATCTTGTGATACTTTATACAAACTTGTGTCCCCAACAGCAGTCCGCCATCTTGTGATACTTATACAAACTTGTGTCCACAACAGCAGTCCGCCATCTTGTGATACTTATACAAACTTGTGTCCACCAGAAGAGTCTGGCATATTGTGATACTTATACAAACTTGTGTCCACCATCTTGTGATACTTATACAAACTTGTGTCCACCAGAAGAGTCTGGCATCTTGTGATACTTATACAAACTTGTGTCCACCAGAAGAGTCTGGCATCTTGTGATACTTATACAAACTTGTGTCCACCATCTTGTGATACTTGTACAAAATTGTGTGCATCAGATGAGTCTGTTGCGTGATACTCAAAGTGTAGCATATTTTTTATTTGAAATTGGCAATCAACCAAGCAATTTTTGATGTGACCTTAACAATCAACCAAGCAATTTTTGATCTGAAATTAGCAATCAACCAAACAATTTTTGATCTGAAATTAGCAATCAACCAAGCAAATTTTGATCTGAAAGTAGCAATCAACCAAGCAATTTTTGATCTGAAATTAGCAATCAACCAAGCAATTTTTGATCTGAAATTGGCAATCAACCAAGCAATTTTTGATGTGACCTTAACAACCAACCAAACAATTTTTGATCTGAAATTAGCAGTCAACCAAACAATTTTTGATCTGAAATTAGCAATCAACCAAGCAATTTTTGATCTGAAATTAGCAATCAACCAAGCAATTTTTGATCTGAAATTAGCAATCAACCAAACAATTTTTGATCTGAAATTAGCAATCAACCAAGCAATTTTTGATCTGAAATTAGCAATCAACCAAGCAATTTTTGATCTGAAATTAGCAATCAACCAAGCAATTTTTGATCTGAAATTAGCAATCAACCAAACAATTTTTGATCTGAAATTAGCAGTCAACCAAACAATTTTTGATCTGAAATTAGCAGTCAACCAAGCAATTTTTGATCTGAAATTAGCAATCAACCAAACAATTTTTGATCTTAAATTAGCAATCAACCAAGCAATTTTTGATGTGACCTTAACAATCTACCAAACAAAATTTTGATCTGAAATTAACAATCTACCAAAACAATTTTTGATCTGAAATTAGCAATCAACCAAGCAATTTTAGTCTTCAGTGATTTTACAGGTAATATATAACATAAAGGGCTGTCAATAAATTATCTCAACTAATTGCTACCAAATTTAAAATCCCCCCCCCCCCCCCCCACACTGTTAATGTCATTTATGGGCATCTCCAAAGTGTGTTGCCAATATTTTCTGAACAGTTCGGAAACACAAGTGTCTGCTGGGGAAATTAATCTGATACCAAGGTCATGTGAGATGTTCTCAGTACATATCCTTAATGATACTTGTACAAACCAGATAAAATATGACATAAGGTGATCCCTATAATGTGGGACCTCTCTATAGTGCATCTTTTTATAATAAATTTTACTCTATAACACTTTTCAAAATCCCTAATTATATTTATTCTTTATTGTTTGTACTGGATATAGCAAATATAAGGGTGTCCTACCCATAGATACCTTACTGGGCTAGTGTGTCCCACCCATGGTTAGATTACCTTACTGGGCTAGTGTTATATCTGTGCTGGACCGTTTTTTATCTATTTATCTATAAAATAATGCCTGGTTTGCAGCATCCATACCTGTATTCATACTATGGCTCAGTCAATATTCATTACCTGTTAATGATGTGTATGTGACATCTGTTTGCTGAATCCTATTGCCTCCTTGACAGACTGACTACAAGAGCACCTGTGGTAGCCACTTTGAATATGGACAAAGGTGAAATATTGAAAAGAATACCAGACCGTCTATTGGAGAATGAAAATTCACTGGACCAATCAAAATTACAGAGACTGAAGGAATTTAGGATTTTCGTGGGACAAGTAGGGAAAGACGATAAAGGAGTCAAATTAGGCGCACGAAAAAACAGAAACTGATAATCATACATAATGTTCACCATGTGCTAAAAGAAGTTGAAGTTGTGAAGTTGTTCGTCCATCAAACTAAACACACACACACATGGCTCTTCCAGAGTACAATGAAGTCAATTCTGAAATACTGGAAAATACTTGATTCAATTAGCGGGAACACATCATGTAAACTTGGTAAACTTGTGTTACCATAGTGATGGACAGTAAGATGGTTGGATCAATTAGGTTGGATGTAAGCTAGTCTATAAATGATTACAGGCATTTGAGTATAAATGTTACAGACGAATTGTACAAATCTCCTATAGAGAGCATAAAACAAATGTGTACGTAAGAAATCAAATAGCGATGTATACAGGTCCATAAGAACCATTGCTTTCAATAGTGAAATGATGAAAACTTGCAAGGTCTGGACATATATGCTGACATGATTCCTCGTAAAAAACAATACTGCAGGGAACCATCGAAGGTGGAAGAAGAAGAAAAATAAAAGAATTGCATCCAATGTGGTACCCCTACAACTCTGACATGTTTATACATAGATAAGTGAGTTTCTTCATGCAGGAAGTGATCTCTAATCTAGGAATGAAATAATCTTCTGCAGTTCTATTAGGTTGTCCTAGAGTTTTCTTAATTTCTGTGTGTACAGGCCAAATTAACGCATAATTTTTGTCCCACAGAAATATCAAACTGATCTACTTATCATAACTTATCATACACTCAAGGTAACACTAAAAAATGTATTGTGATATGGCATGGCGGCAACATTTTGTGAAATCACAGACAGAAATACAGTAATGATACAGTGTGTTATAAGAACATACGGTACATCATTATCAACACCAGGGAGGTACAAGATAAAACTAGGGAGAAATGTTGACAAGCAACCTTATCTGTAACAAACTTATGAGACATGCAAAGCTTGGAACAAGGTAATAAAGTTTTGCTAATCACTGGAAACATGTATAATATCACACACACCTTGACGTAAATAGTGCTGTTCTTGCTCGTTGTTAGTTGTGAATCTATTCTTGATAAAGACATATTTGGTCGAAATATCAATTTGTGTGTGTTATTATGTGTGTTTCCAGTGATTAGCAGAACTTCATTTTCCTGTTTTAGAACAGTTAGAACAATAGTTCTGCCTGTTGGATTTCAGTTTTGCACAGCGAGTACATATTATGAAACATGGCATAACTTTAACAAACGTATGTGACATGAATTATCCGTAACAAAATTTTACAAGTATACATACATAAGTTAAATATAGCAAATCAGTGTGACATGGGTATAGGTACTTGTTTGCAACAAATATGTGCTACATGCAACACTAAGTTGAAGGACATAAAACCCTTCTTGTGTAAGACAACATTTACCATTTTTATCTGATAATAAAATATTTCTAGACAACTTTTACTTTCAATTTTTACACATTAGACAAAGAACCCGTACCATTCCAATCTTGGAATATATTAAGAAACAACAGATAAAATGGTTTGCACACACCAGCAGACTACCATGAGACAGCATACCACAGCAAGCTATGCTACACAGATACAGTGAAGGCTGACCACAAAAATGATGGATCACCGAAATAAAAGAGGCGATGAATTCCACAATATACTCAGAAGCACAAGGGCCATCTCCCAGAAAACTCTTCTACCCCTGACACTGAAAGGCAACAAAGGGTTTAGCGAATAGATAGATAATTAGAATAAAATATTTAACTCTAGCTGCAGCACATAAGTTGACTTGTTCCTCCCTCTGATTGCTAAATATGAACTCACTCTTTTATTTGTTTTTTTATCCCTTTATTGTTAAAAATTATTTCACCAAACACTGGTATGCACCAAACATCCCATCCATGTGGTATGCACCAAACATCCCATCCATATGGTATATAGGAATATATTTTCTGGTATCAATAAAAAGTTAGTAGCTTTAAAACAATTTTCTTCTGAGTTCAGTATCTGTGGTCATGTTATATTGTCAGGCTAACTGTTATGGCAAAGCCCACTTCTCCAGGTCACCCCATAGATTTTACCTCAAGTTTGTACCCTCTAGCCAGAACTGTTGTCTCTGCTTCTTGTATGTTGGAAAACTCTCTTATTCTTGTAGGACAAGGAAATGTATCTGTACAGGGGGAAAGTCATTGGACAAAATAATTGAGCACAACTGGGATCTGTTGCTGACAACAATGCAACAGATAAAGGTCTAGCAAGACACAAGTAAAACATGATTGAGAAAATGTCCATATGTATGGATATTTATAGGAGGAGACACGAGGTAGATTATATCTTAAATGAACCGCAGTTCATTTATTCAGATAGCCAAAGGCAACATAAAATCCACAGGGTTCTCAATGCTAAATTTTCTGTAATAGCAAATACAACAAATGACTATAACTGGGGATTCTCGCATGGAGTTATGTGCTCTGAATTATACATTAAACAGGTGGTGTGATATTCTGTTGAGGAAAATGAAGTACATATTGACAATACTGTGTACAATGAAGTCAGTTCTCTGTCCTTTATGGCCCTAATTTCTACTATTAAAATAAATATAATATCTAAATCTAACAATAAAAATGCTACATTACCTGTTACAACACAGATGTTACATTATTACGTGTTACAACACAGATGTTACATTACCTATTACAACACATGTTACATTACCTATTACAACACAGATGTTACATTACCTATTACAACACAGATGTTACATTACCTGCTACAACACAGATGTTACATTACCTGCTACAACACAGATGTTACATTACCTGCTGCAACACAGATGTTACATTACCTGTTACAACACAGATGTTACATTACCTGTTAAGCAAAGGCATAATATTTAACTATAACAACACACACATTATATTACCTAACTATACCATCACGTATTGCACTACCTAACCAAAACATCACACATTACATTACCTAACTATAACATAAAATATTACATTACTTAACTGTAACATCAAATATTACATTACCTAACAAACATCAAATATTACAGAACTATAACATTACATATTGCATTACTAAACTATAACATCATACATTACATAACTATAATATCACATATTACATTATCCAACAAAAACATCACATATTAAATTACACGTTACAAATCAAAGTGAAAAATAAAGCTCAAATATGTAGGAATGTACAAAATGTATTACAAAAAACATTGCTACTTTAAAAAAAATATGTAACATAGAATTACTACACCCTAGTGCATATGAACACAATTTTTACCAAAACATTTTTACATTGTATAATATGTTGAAATGCATGCCACTAGAGTGCCATAATGCTTTACCATAACGAAACAATTCTACAAGTCGGGAAAGACCGAGGCATGTACATGAATATAAAATATTAATTCACAGCAATCTAGGAGTCACACAACTGCATCATCAATTATTGTACAATAAAAAATGATGTGTTCAAATAAACAAGGAAGTATATTAATAGAATTCATCATCATCAAGTGTTGTGACTGCTGGCATAGGTGATCATAAATCTCTACAACTCTTGTCTTCAGTATATTGCATCCAGATCGTTGTTGACTGTCTTATTCTTCCTACCATGCAGTGATTTTTTCAAGTGGGTGTGTTTTAGTTGTACTTTGTTCTATAAAGTGGAATACATTTGTCTGGCTTTGGGAGAAACAAGATTATTCTGGGTATCATCCACCACTAAACATTTGAAGAGGTGTAGTAGGCCTCTGTGGTCAGGTCATGCAAGAGATGTGCTGCACAGCACTGGGAAGGAGGAAACTGACTATACTGTCACCTATGGCTGAGGCTCATGATAAAGGTACAGTGACTCAAGATGTGATAAGACTGTTGCCTTGAATATTTAGTCACATGCCTGCAGCCATAGACAGAACTGTTACACAGTGCGTGAATCCCATGACACTCAAATACACTTGGAAATTATAAGCCAGACAAGTTAACAAAGCTGAAAGCAGGACAAGAACACCCCCCCCCCCCCCCAAACAACAAAAGCTCTTTAGATATACTCTTAACCCTGCTATGATGTCAAAACCAATATTTTCTTACTCTTGTCATTCTCTCTCTCTCCTTCAATCTTGTTCATTTATGTTCTCTAAACCCACGTCTCATCAACGTAATCATGTACCGTTTCCACAACGAAGGTTGGCTAGAACGAACCTCCAACATCCCATCTCTTGCTTGGTGATGCCTTCTGCTAGACTAACCTGTCCATCTCATGATGTTTCTCTCCTACTTGTATCTCTGCCTACCTTGTTTGCCGCACCTCAACTCTATCTTCAAGTAATGTCTTCAACACGGAAGGTGTCATGTCTTTTAATATGTCTAAGATACTTTCTTCATTTCCTATTTCATATAAAGTGTGGCTAGAACCTCTGTGTTTGTTTCCTTCTCTTTCTACAAAGTTCTCCCTATTCTTCAATATATCTACATCTCAATGGCATCTATTCTGTCCTCATTTAAATATATTTTATTTTCATTTTATGGTAACAGACAACATTGTTTTGTGGGAGGGGATAGGGAAAGAGAGTGTAAGGGAGAGGTACATAACTCACGAGAAACTGCACAAGTCAACGGTAAATCCTTCATATTCATTTATTTTTCCATTCATTAGCAAACTTCCACGGGAATCTCTTTTGTAATATGATGTCCCTACCAGATTTCCAGATCACAGAAATATGTTGTGATTGCCCAACACATCTGACTCGGCAGCACATTCATATCGTTCTCACATTGACAGAACACATAGGATAATATTAGGAACTGAAAATGGAAATGCACATCACATCAGCAGGGATAAATGAGGTCAGACAGCAAGGGTATAAAACAAACAGCACAATGTGACAATAAAAATGTAAAAAAACCTGTAGGCGGATCATAAATGTGACATGAATTCATGGCAAGGCATATTGCAACATAAATGTGACATGAATTCATGTCAAGGCATATTGCAACATAAATGTGACATCAATTTGTCAAGGCATATTGCAATGATACAACATTAATAAACAACACACACGTCACAAATACTGTTAAAAATAACCCATCATAATCTCATTGTTGTGGAATAATCACAAACTGTCAGATACAATCAAAGTTTATAGGGGGTGGCTTCTATCACTTCCCTGTGTCATATGGGAGCCGTATAAACAACCAATCACTTCACTCTGGTATATTTCAATCCCATAAATACCTTCATTCTATCACATTAGAATCCATCATCTATAACAATTTCATTTTTATCACATTAGAGTCTTTCATCTACAACATCGTTCTATTGGTAGCATATCCTTTACAGGACGTAGCTATCAACCCACCATTTGCTGGCTGTGGTGATTTTTCTAGGCAATATAAATACATTAGTAGTTTGCTATTGCTTTCTTAACAGTCCAGATGCACAATTGCCTGTGGCGGGGATCAAACTCGGTACCTTGGTAGTCAGAGACGCACTGCGTACCACTTCGCAGACATCCTTCTATTAGCTGTTAAATATAAATAACCAAAAGGTCGGAGGGTATCCGACAAAATGGAGGGTGCGGCAGTAACCAAAGGAATAATTGGTAAAGCAAAATAAGTTAAATAGATTATGAGAAAAACCTAACTATAAATAAAAAAGTATATAAAAAACACACAATAAAAATGGGTCCAGACGGGAACGTTTTCAAGAAAATAACATTCAAAATAATCAAAACCACAAAAAAATTGATAACTGGGAACTGTGTTGATTAGGTAATGTTTCCCTTACAAAGAAACACTGGGTAATGTTTCTTGAAAAAGGTCCCATTTGGACCGGCACTTGGAAAATTGTCCTGTTTTGTTTTATTGTATATTTTTTTATCTATTTTTATTTATAGTTAGGTTTTTCTAATAACCTATTTAACTTATTTCACATTAACATTTATTAGCTGTTAATCATCAACTTATCCAACCAATCCCTCATACCACAACCCAAAAAAAAACTTCATTCTACAATAACTATAATTAATTTTGTAAAACTGATTTGCGTATATATATATATAAATATAATTAACAAAAAAAAAGAGAATATTTCACGATCAGGTTGTGGCCGTAGTTAACACAAATACAAAAATAAATGTCTATTTAGTAATGATATGTTACAGAAATCTAACAGTACTAATATAAAGATAATAGAAGCAATTATAATAGAGACCTCTGGTTGTACCAAGATGGTGACACAGAAAAGTTTTGGCGTTACAATACGTTCTTCATATCTCACACAATAAGCTAATCTGCAGGAAGTCCCATGAAAACAAGCTTTCAGGCAGGTATCATAAGTTACGTTTATGCTGCATAGTTTAATCTATGCACCAAAAGGTTAGATCTAACAGGAAATGTCGTTCATGAGCAGGGACACAAAGTAAACAGCCGCGATCAAATATTGTCTCAGTTTTGCTGTTCATAGAATGACAATCTGGCGCACAGGAACTTCTCTGCATAACAAGTTGTGGGCAACCCAAGATGACCTAAAACAAACCACTCTATACATGATCTAAAATTGGATTGGATGTTTAACAATTGATCGCAGAAGAATACAAATAATTGATGTTTCGATCTAAGATCTTCGTCAGAACAAACATATACCAATAAAAAGCACACGGAATAATACAGAAAAACATAAATTAACTAAGGAACATTTATTCCATGAAACAGCCAAGTAAAGGAACATTTCTTGCATGAAACAGCCAAGTAAAGGAACATTTCTTCCATGAAACAGCCAAGTAAAGAACATCTCTTCCATGAAACAGCCAAGTAAAGGCCATCACATTGCTTCTATTTCCTTTCTCTTCTTATTAGTACATTTTTGTTAACTCATATTTACATATTTGCAATATTTATTTTTGATTATTTGATCCAAATAAAACATAATTTTGTATAAACATAAACCATTCTGTTCTCGAATGGTAGAAATGAGAGTGACTAGAGGCATTAGGAGAAAGTGCTCCCTCTCCAGAATGATCAGAAGAACGCATAAACAGCAACTGACTAGAACACTGAGCTTATAACACTTTTAGATGGCTGATGGAATGGCAAGCAGAGCATATATGGGAATGCCACCAGTGATGTGACTCTTGTTCCTAATCACGAATCATTCTGTTCTCAAAACTCTGTTGTGTTTTCAACACTGGCAGTGAACATAACTAGCAACAGACTTCAAATTCACAGTGTGTATTATTCCCATAATAAAAATTGCCTGCAATGGACCACTGATACTTTCAGTCTTGGTATGCACTTTAACAGGTTTGTTCATAAATTACGTCAACAATTGAAGATTAATAGCTGGTGAGAAGGGGGAGAGGGAAGTGGGTTTGAGAAAAGTTGACATCAACAATGGTTTTTTTATCCAGCATTTCAATTATTTAAAATTGGAAATTTGGCAGAAAAATGGCAGAAAATTAATGTCGTCATTTATAGACAGCCCATAATCTGTCAATCTGTTTATTTTCTCTCCCACTCGTATCTTGTGCATGAGATAGTCTCAAGAATGTGCAAACTGAGAATAAGTATTGCCCATAGAGAATACCTCACAAAAATTTCACTCAACACAGAGTTGGAACAATCAGCAGCTATACCCTGAGAGATTTGCTGAAGCAGATATCACCAGCACTTATGGACATGGCGGGTGTGTGAAGACGATAATCAACATAAATAATCTTTATTTGCCGCTTGATTGCTTCCTGTTAAATTTTCCTTCTAGTAAAGCCTTCAACGTGAGCTCGGTAAGACAATTTATAGTGAGCACATCTTGCAAACCCAACTCATCAAATTAGATCATGGTTCAAAAGTTCAACGATCCACATTGTGCTGGTGATACAATTAGATGTATTAGTGGCACCTCCTCAAATTTTACCAATAGTTGAATAGCAGTGTCATTTATGACTATAAGACATCAACAAGGTCCCACATCTTATGTTTTTATAATATTTCATTACTCCATGTTTTCTTATTAACACTTTGCTCACCAGCAACACAGGGTGTACTTGTCCACCATTACCGAGGGTGCAAGCAAAATTGTACACATTGACATCACCGTCTTTAAAAATTCGTATCAAATTGATCTAGCACAAGAAAGCCTTGAAACTTTCTGTGTTGTAACGACTGTTTGCATTTTCTGAATGAATTTTAAAGCTCCAGAGTTATTTCAAGTGCAAAATGCTACTTATCATAATGCTAGGCCTAGATTTACATTAATTTCTATATATCATACAATATTTCCTTCGAAAACTTTCATATTTCTTGATAAAAACTCAAATACTATGTCTGTATCGTTATTCCCGACATGCCACCATTTTTACAGAACATAATTTCCCAGAAACACTATTTTTAGCACATTATTGCAATGGGTATTTCGACTAGTGTCGAACTTGGTCAGCAGGGTTCTGTAAAGGAAATTCAACTAAAGTTCGAAATTGGTCAGCAAAGTGTTAAACAATGAAAGGAGGCTTTTTATAGGAAATGGAAAAATACTTTGACAAAGAAGTAACCAGGAAGTGCATAGGAAGGACTTTATTGACTGACATGATTAAACTGAAGAACTCAATGACTGAGATGATTAAACTGAAGAACTCAATGACTGAGATGATTAAATTCTAGAGAAGTTCTCAGTGATTGAGATGATTAAAGAAATGAATGTCTCAATGATTATGATTAAATTCAAGAAATGAATGTCTCAATGATTATGATTAAATTCAAGAAATGAAGGTCTCAATGATTATGATTAAATTCAAGAAATGAATGTCTCAATGATTATGATTAAATTCAAGAGATGAATGTCTCAATGATTATGATTAAATTCAAGAGATGAATGTCTCAATGACTGAGATGATAGAGATGTATTTGTCTGCCAGAGTTGATCAAGAGAAACTGAACTCAACTGAGGTAGTGATGATGTCTGCAGTGTCTGTGCATGAGTTCTGTGAATTCCTGGAATTTTCTTTCACTCTGAATGTATGGGAGGAGTCTGTAAGACATTGAGCAGCTGTTTCTCTGAAGTTCTCTGCAACAGCTCCGCCAATCCATAGTCTGGGACACAGTCTGCAAGACATTCTCGGAGTGGGATCACATTAAAAGCCCATTCCTTGATTGACAGTACATCTTATTCAGTACGTAATGATTAACTCAGAATTTGTTGAAATGATTGTTTTCCTAGGCAATCCAGTAGGTTGCCAATACTTTCTGAACAGTCTGGATGCACATCTGCATATGGCAGAAGTTGAATCTGGTACTTTGATTATCCAAGAAGTGCTCTGTACCTCTCTGAACCATTCATGGGGCCACATTTTATAAATACAAACATGACTGACTACCACCGATGAAAACGATGATTGAAAGTTGTACAATTATCAGTCAGGAATAACCATTGTAACAAAATTTTAAACCAGAAATCTAGCTCAACTTTCACATTCTATACACAGGGCAGTTTGGCCGGGGATATAGTCTCTGCATGGACACAATCGACGAAGCGTGTCCATACTTCCTACACAGCTGAACAGTAGGGGTTCGTCCTGTGTTGTGCAAATCTGACCTTTTGTGTCAAAAGCAGGGTAGTATATATTTGCAGAATGGGCCATAGAGTTACAGTCAGTGTAGTTGCCAAGCATTGCCTTTGAGTTGAGTTCTGGGAAGTAGCTGGGTGCGCAAATACGATCTATGGAATAATGAAAAAATACATAATTTTATTCAATGTATTATGTAGATGTTATCTTTGATGCACTAAAATAAACAGATGATGATGAAATAATTCCTTTAGATGTGAGAGAAACTTGCTTTTGACAGCCTAGAGGGCAAAATTCTGACAAAAGCAAGGATTCTTTTCAATTGTGTAACTGAGGTGACAAATCTCATTCATATAAAGTTGTCCCAAAGGCAAGGATATGTAAGGGAGGCTTATGGATACATGTTTAGTCCCCAAAGGCAAGGTTGTGTAAGGGAGGCTTATGGATATGTGTTTAGTCCCCAAAAGCAAGGTTCTGTAAGGGAGGCTTATGGATACATGTTTAGTCCCAAAAGGGAGACATTCTAGTGTGCCAGGATTTGTCCTACCAGTAGCACAGCACACATTACTGGGCTAACTATCTCATCATTCTTCTGTCAGCTGTGTTGACACATCCTAATGATGGCACATCTAGCATTCCCTGTCACCTAGAAGTCTCCCACAAAAGGACAGATATTCACTGCTCTGCATCTCTTCATTACCCTTCAAGATCATCCTGTGTCCAATCTTGATAGTGGACTTGCATGTGGACTTTCTTCAATAAGATCATCCTGTGTCCAATCTTGATAGTGGACTTTCTTCAAGAAGATCATCTTGTGTCCAATCTTGATAGTGGACTTTCTTCAAGGAGATCATCTGTATCCTTGGTTCAATGTTTCTAATTAACTCTGGCACAGACCTGCTTAGGAAATTTACCTGTAGTTATGGTTCAAAGATTATATGGACTTTGCAACAAACCTCTTGCACGTAGATAACCTATATTTATGATTCAAAGATTTTAATGGACTGATAATTGAGTGACCTGAAGGCTGCAGTAAAACTATGCATCTGTTCCGAGGTAAAACTGTTCGAGGTCAGTAGGTATTGAAAAACAAATATAAAGATTAAATAGTAGTTTTCTTTTAAACAATACACAAAATGGACATTTTGAGCAAATAGAAAACCAACTATATATATGTCATGAGCAAACTGGAACCTGTCTGTATAAACATTCAGCATAAGTTCTTTTGATACACATGTTCACATTTCATACACATTTCATCTATTTTTTCTCACAGTTATTAGAACATATGACACCATTTTTAGTTAAACAGTTGCATGTTGCTAACAAACTTCTGTGCTTCTCAAGTAGTTACAAATCACATTTAGATAAGACTTTTGTATTGTTAATATTAACAGATTTTAATACTTTTATTTTCAATTTCTTTGTGTTCCCTACTGTACTTTCTCATCATGTAATCACATTTCCGTGTTCTAGCCTCTTTTTGTTGTTTCTCAGATTTGTATACTGCAAAACATTTTGTTGCATGTATTATCCATTTGATTTTGTAGTTCCATTCTGTATTTGTTCGTCCCCATCTTGATAAAGACCTATTGGTCGAAACATCGATCCTGTGTACTGTTCAACATAAAACTCTTTCTAACCCTTTTTATATAAATATTTTTTTCTATATTTACTGACCACAATAGACTGATATAGGCTTTCTGGAAGATCGTCTGATCTTTGACTCCGCACTTCAATTACAGTGTGAAATTAGCAATAATAAATAATCTCTTGAGTCCAGCACTGTGGCTTCGAGGTAGCGAGCACTTCTCACAATCATAAGATCTGGCCTCATGGTAAAGCTTTTACTATGCACGCCATTAAGGCATATTGGAGTGTACTGTATTTTTTCTTGACCAACAGCATACCTAAGGGTGATGCAGTCATTATCATGCCCACCACCTTTACTTTCCCAGAAGTACACAAGTCCTGGTCTCATACCTGTTTTGAAATCAGCTGCAGGCAGTTAGAAAGCTGCACCATTCAGAAAGCAATGACAAACTCTTGAATACAAATATTGCCTAGAGAATGTCTACAGCCAAAGAAATACTATGTATGAATGCTAGCTATGTCTTGCAGTCAATAACTTACTGTTACTCCAACATGCATCTTTGCAAGATTTCCCATGTTCACCAAGCACAATCTCCACAGACTGCCGTGGTGGCCACTTGACCTCCTTACGCTGGAATGAGCAGAAGTTTTGGTTTTCAATGTACATGTTCATACGCTGCAACATACCTTCCTCTGTGTATTCTTTCGGAATATAGGATGAGAACTGCAACAAGACACAATTGACAAAGAAACTAAAATGAATTCATCGGACATTAATTCTAACACAAACCTATTGCAATGAACAGTTGAGGGTGGAATAATTAGAGGAGGAAGAGAAAATCCTGGGTCTGGGCATGATTTTTCTATACTTCTCCGAATGGCTGAGGATAGAGAGCTGTTTAGAGAGCCTTTTGTGCAGATTTATCCAGTGTGGCACCCCTACGACCCTTTCGTGCAGATTTATCCAGTGGGGCACCCCTACGACCCTTTCGTGCAGATTTATCCAGTGGGGCACCCCTATGACCATTTCGTGCAGATTTATCCAGTGGGGCACCCCTACGACCCTTTCGTGCAGATTTATCCAGTGGGGCACCCCTACGACCCTTTCGTGCAGATTTATCCAGTGGGGCACCCCTACGACCCTTTCGTGCAGATTTATCCAGTGGGGCACCCCTATGACCATTTCGTGCAGATTTATCCAGTGGGGCACCCCTACGACCCTTTCGTGCAGATTTATCCAGTGGGGCACCCCTACGACCCTTTCGTGCAGATTTATCCAGTGGGGCACCCCTATGACCATTTCGTGCAGATTTATCCAGTGGGGCACCCCTACGACCCTTTCGTGCAGATTTATCCAGTGGGGCACCCCTACGACCCTTTCGTGCAGATTTATCCAGTGGGGCACCCCTACGACCCTTTCGTGCAGATTTATCCAGTGGGGCACCCCTATGACCATTTCGTGCAGATTTATCCAGTGGGGCACCCCTACGACCCTTTCGTGCAGATTTATCCAGTGGGGCACCCCTACGACCCTTTCGTGCAGATTTATCCAGTGGGGCCCCCCTACGACCCTTTCGTGCAGATTTATCCAGTGGGGCACCCCTACGACCCTTTCCGGTTATGGGTCTTAGTATTATTAATTTTAAAATAAATATATTTTCTGGCTCAAAAAACATAGAGGTTTGACTTCTCTGTACTCAGGATTCCCCATATTCACTCTGTCCCTCTCAACAAATTAGCACACCGCCTGTTGAGAGTAGCACTTATATTATGTAGCTGTGTAGCATCTGGCGATAATCTCCAGGGATTTATGAAGAAAAATCCACTTTGTAAACATGAGACACTCTAGATTCAAATCCATAATTTCTTAATCACAAGGTGAACATCTTAACAACTATGCCCCGGATCCCTAATGATGGCTATACTTGTGTACATTTTATACATGTGACCTTATAGAAGCCATGCAATCCTAGGGACTGTGTTATCAAACATGGTCAACGCTGAAACCACTAAATATGACCTTATAGAAGCCATGCAATCCTAGGGACTGTGTTATCAAACATGGTCAACGATGAAACCACTAAATGTGACCTTATAGAAGCCATGCAATCCTAGGGACTGTGTTATCAAACATGGTCAACGCTGGAACCACTAAATGTTTGCTGGTTTACATGTGATTGTGTTATGTGGAGACTCGCAGCTATGTGGAGACTTGCATTTTTCATTCTGTGTTCCCTACTGTACTTTCTCATCATGTGGAGACTTGACCGTTCAGGTTCTATATTGATTAATAACTCTTCTCTTGATTCCTATATGCTGCTCATTTCTTGTAAGACTGCAGTGAAACTGGGTACCATGTAATAAATATAAGAATAAAAATACAAAAGGAGTTACATAGTTGTTTTATGTGCAGCAAAATACATAGACTAGAAGTTTTGACAAAAAGATCTTTATCAAGAAAGGCACAACCAAACACAAAATGGAACAGAGGTAAAGCAGTAAACATGCAAATTACAAAACAAAAGTTTTGCACAACAATAGTCTGTGCTTTCAAAGTTAACACCTGTACTATATGGACATGATTCTTTATAAGGGTGTTAAGTAAAAAAAAATGTATGTTATAATTTGTTAAACAGTGACAGAGCGTCGCTACATGAATTCGCACATATATGACTGCTGCCTGTGTTCAGGATTATCAAACTATCAGATGAGAGATGTTAATTTAAAAACATAAGTGTTTTATATCAATGTTTAACATTTTCTCTTAAAGCACTAAAGTTCATGTAGTAGGTCTACCAATGTCAACAGAAAAAAAACACTGAATATGAAAAAATTTGAGACAAATTTTGTGTTCAAGGTTTTCTCGATGTTTATTATCCACCAGAGAGTGGATGTTTTTTATCCATCAGAGAATGGATTATTTCTATCCACCAGAGAATGGATGTTTTTTATCCACCAGAGAATGGATGTTTTCTATCCACCAGAGAATGGATGTTTTCTATCCACCAGAGAATGGATAATGGCTGAATATCAAAGGATTTATGGAGCGATTATAATTGATAATCTATAGGTAGATATACCAGCCTTATTAAAATCTCACCGTTGCAGTTTTACATCTCATTCATGTCTATACTTCTAGTTTTGTGTACATTGGAAGATAGGGGATGGCCTTATCTACAAGCTTGACAATTCAACTCAGTTGTTCTACCTGAAATATGTGCTTGATTTCAAAATCATGCAGATAGCAGGATAGTAGTCCAGAGAACAGAATATGTTGTCCCCTGAATCTGATGAGAGACACAGTTCTAGTCAATTGTTTACTCCTGAATCTGATGAGAGACACAGTTCTAGTCAATTGTTTACCCCTGAATCTGATGAGAGACACAGTTCTAGTCAATTGTTTACCCCTGAATCTGATGAGAGACACAGTTCTAGTCAATTGTTTACCCCTGAATCTGATGAGACAATGTTGTAGTCAATTGTTTACCCCTGAATCTGATGATAGGCAATATCCAAGTTGGTATTTTATCCCTGAACATAATGGCAACATCATAAAACCTAGCATACTGTAGAAATCAAGCTAATACAGATGTTAATCACAGAACTACTAACCTGGTCCTTAGACAGAATCTTTTTAACCACATCAGCAACTTCATCTGTGTTGTTCATATTGATGGTATACACATATGGCTCACCAATGAAAGTCTCTGCGTATGGATGTTGAGACGCAATCTGGTATGGGAACATACATATGTACATTATCATGTCTATATGTTCACTGGTTTCATGTGATGTACTCTGTGAGATATGTTTATAATTTTTTAATGGATTCTGAGTTGGTAGAATTGTAGGACAAAATCACTCAGGGTTGCCACATTAGACATTTCAAAGACAGATATTGCCATTTTGAAATATTATTTGTCATAAAATTGTGTTTTGGTCAATTTTGCATATGGTGATGTTGACATAATCCCTTTAGCTGTGAGCAGGTAGCTCTTGACAGCTGATAACCTTACTGACAAAAGCACAGACAAAAGTAGTTTAACTGAGGAAACACCCAGCAAATATAAGCTCACAAAGGCATGGTTGTGTAAGGGAGTTTTATGGATGCATGTTTAGTTCCTGAAGGGAGGCATTCCAGAGTGGCAGTATCCCAGGATTAGGAAATCCTGTTAGTTACACAGAACACATTTTTGTTGGCACATCCGGAGTGATGTCACATCTAGCAATCTTCATCACCTAGAAGTCTGCCACAAAAAAGACAAAGATTCAAAATCCACTGGCTTGCATCTCTTTGTCTTGTCATCAATGGGGACTATATATGCGACAAAAATATGAAAATGAGACAAGATGTGACAGTAACGAATTTTTCACAGGTGACAGGTTATCAGTGTAGCCCAAACTTTCTTTGGTCATTTCCCACAACATGCCTGGAAAGACAATGGCCCTATTCTTTGCTAACTGAACTGAAGTTCAAGCCCCAGCTGCCATACAGGCAATTTTTGTATATTACGCCAGTGTGAAAATATAGAGCATCTATAAATATAGAGAATTTATAAAGATATATCTATAAATATAGAGTATCTATAAATATAGAGTATTTATAAAGATATAATTATAAATATATACTATTTATAAAGATATAACTATAAACATAGTGTATCTATAAAAATAGAGTATCTATAAAGTATCTATAAAATATAAAGTATCCATAAAATATAGAATACATATCAATATAAAGTATCTATAAACTATAGAGTATCTATATAAAGTCGCTGTGCACTGACATCACACAGATCTGCACTAAATACTCATAATTCATATGATGTAGTGTCACCACCAAGTAGTGGCACACCGTCACCATACATCATAGTACATTACAATAGATTTATAAATCAATAAAATATTTCACAAAAACTAAATGTAACCCATAAAATATAGGCTTTTTTCAACTTCTTCAGCAAACACTGAAATCATAACAGAACGTTTATTTGCACATGGAAACATTTGAAACTTCTCCAATAGTTGCACAAATGGATTGTTGTTGTTCGTCCATCACATGATGATGATGAACATTTGTTACATCCACTTTTGAAAATTCAATTTTAGTTATGTCCTTGATTATGAGTTCATAGATGGCTAATGAGCCCTATTCGAGCTGTAAATGTCCTTCGACAGTTTGGACATGGAATAACGACTGTAGACGGATCTTGGTCTATCCGTGACAATCTAGCTGCTCTCCGCTGTTGAGCTGCTGCATTTCTCTTCTTTTCACAAGATGATGCACTCTTTTTTATTTTAGAATGCCATGTAGATCTATTTCTTCCCATGTATCGTGGTCTATTTCAAAGGCTTTCAGTTGAGTCCTTTAACGAGTCCTTGTAGCGCTTCCTTTGGCCACCTTGAGATCGTATACCCTTCTCTAGCTCACCATAGAGAAGTATCTTTGGCAGACGATGGTCTGGCATACGCACCAAATGACCTGCCCAACGAATCTGTTTCTGCATCAGGATCGTGTCAATGTTTGGGATACCAGCTCTATCAAGGACAGTGGTATCTGGAATCTTGTCTTGCCATCTGATGTTCATAACTTTTCTGAGACAATTTGTATGAAAATGATTGAGTTTTTTCACATGACGTCTATACACAGTCCATGTTTCACTAGCGTATAGCAGCACTGGAAGTACCACTGCTCTGTAAACTTTCAGCTTAGTCTGTAGGTTAATGCCATTTCTACGCCAAACATTTGCGTACAATCTGCCGAAAGTACTGCTTGCTTTGGCGATCCTTGTATACACTTCATCATCAACGTTGGCATTTTTCTGAAACCACATTGGCTTTCGGGTAGTAGTCCTTCATTTAGATGAGATGTAAGACGGTTCAAAAGGATTCTGGCAAATATCTTTCCAGCAATGGACAGAAGAGAGATACCACAATGGTTGTTACAGGACTGGCGGTTCTCTGTACATTTATACAGGTGTATAATTGTAGCATCCTTAAAATTTTGTGGAATTTTTTCGCTTATCCATGACTGTTGGAAAATTATGTGAAGTTTCTCAATAAGATTTTTACCACCATATTTGTATATTTCGATTGGTATTGAGTCGGAGCCAGGTGCTTTTCCACTAAAAAGCTGATGAACTGCTTTACGAGTTTCCTCCAAAGTAGGGATGTCACCTAGCATTTCATTGAGAGGAACCTGCGGTAGTTGGTTGATAGCCTCTTCATTTATGGATGATGGGTTCCACAAATGGATACACTATACAAATCAGCCAACTTAGGAAGCTAGAGTCATATTTCTGACATAAATATTTTTATTTGAATTTTTGTTTTCTTTTATTTTCGCTGTTGTTATGTTCTATCTGAAACATTTATCAAATATACTATGTATTTCTGCTCTTCAAACAAAACATCAGACAAATATTCTGAACATGTCATTCAATTCTGCACATTTTGATGTATAGTACATCACTGTAGGTTTACAAATAAATCAAATATTATACAAAGACCAAATGTAAACACACTATTAATTTGTTGCTTAGAAAGAGTGCATAAAATGTGAGTTTAGTTCATGTATACAGTTAATAAATTGTGTGTGCTGCACGAAGGGTAATGATCAGGAATTGAGTAAATACGCAGGAGAATAGCCAATAGATCAAGACTGCACATTTGTGAAGACACACCATGTTTGATGTATCCTGTTTCAACACAAACATTCACTTGATCCTAATTCTCTCTATTTAACATATTTCACACAAACACCTGCTCTATCTTACTTCCTCTACTTGATATCTTCCACACAAACATCTACTTTATCTTACTTCCTCTACGTGATATCTTCCACACAAACATCTACTTTATCTTACTTCCTCTACGTGATATCTTCCACACAAATATCTACTTTATCTTACTTCCTCTATTTGATATCTTCCACACAAATATCTACTTTATCTTACTTCCTCTACTTGATATCTTCCACACAAATATCTAATTTATCCTACTTCCTCTACTTGATATCTTCCACACAAATATCTACTTTAATCTTACTTCCTGTATTTGAAATCTTCCACACAAATATCTACTTTCTTACTTCCTCTATTTGATATCTTCCACACAAATATCTACTTTATCTTACTTCATCTACTTGATATCTTCCACACAAATATCTACTTTATCTTACTTCCTCTACTTGATATCTTCCACACAAATATCTACTTTATCTTACTTCCTCTACGTGATATCTTCCACACAAATATCTACTTTATCTTACTTCCTCTACTTGATATCTTCCACACAAACATCTACTTTATCTTACTTCCTCTACGTGATATCTTCCACACAAATATCTAATTTATCCTACTTCCTCTACTTGATATCTTCCACACAAACATCTACTTTAATCTTACTTCCTATATTTGAAATCTTCCACACAAATATCTACTTTATCCTACTTCCTCTATTTGATATCTTCCACACAAACATCTACTTTATCTTACTTCCTCTACTTGATATCTTCCACACAAACATCTACTTTATCTTACTTCCTCTATTTAATATGTTCCACACAAACATCTACCCAATCTTACTTCCTCTATTTAACATATTTCACACAAACATCTACCCGATCTTACTTCTCTGTTGAACATATTTCAAAGGAGAAATTGAATAATGTGACAACATATAGATGCGAGACTTGGACTTTAAACAAGACAATTTCCAAAAGAATAAATTCATTTGAAATGAAGTGTTACAGAAATATCTTACGAATATCATGGACAGAGAAAAAGAAGAACATTGAAGTTTTGACATTACTGAAACTAAATGAAGGTTGGCTTCTTAATACCAACATAAGAAGGAAGCTACAATATTTTGGACACTTAAAACGACATGATGTTATCGAAAGTCTGATTCTGGAGGGTAGAGTACCAGGTGAAAAAAGAAGAGAATGACCATGAAGACGATGGACCAGCAACATCAAAGAATGTAT
The DNA here is from genome assembly GCA_034231615.1 of Meghimatium bilineatum. Taxonomy (NCBI): domain Eukaryota; kingdom Metazoa; phylum Mollusca; class Gastropoda; order Stylommatophora; family Philomycidae; genus Meghimatium; species Meghimatium bilineatum. The sequence goes on from CM067306.1 coordinate 64,016,878, forward strand.
GCAAATGTCTCTGACCAATGCAGACCTGCTTGCCCTGGACATTGATGCATTCAGAGTACCCATGACGAAGACATCATTCTGGAAAGAATATGTCACTTGATATTGATATAAAAAAAATTATATAAAAATGAAGCAGAGTAGCTTGCAGTAGATGGTTTATGAACCAGGTCTGTCTCCATATGGTACCTATTTATTCACCCCACAACTTGAGACAATACATTTTCCGGTGTAGTCAAATTTGGAAAATGAAATTGACTCAAGTAGCAAGGAAAATAGGTTTCACTTGAATGGACCTGGTTCAAATCCCGATCATGTTTCACACACACACACATCTATTCTATCTTACTTCTCTCTGTGTTGGTTTTCCTTTGAAGAACTTGTTATTTTTACTGTTGTGCGGAGGGTCAAACTTGGGATTAAGAAACACTGCACCATTGGCAATTGCTTCCAGAGGAGCTGGTCCTTCATAAGGGAAACCAAGGCCAACAAATATCTGGAGGAAGTACAAATATGAGTTCATTATGAGAAATTTGATCGAACTGAAAAACAGAAATAAAAGTTCCTATTTCACTGTCATTTGCTGTGTATTGACAAATGTAATGTCAAGCCAATATTTTTCATTGAGAACAGCACATCTAGGGATGATGTGGACAGCTTCATTCCCATCACCTTTACTTCCTCATGGGGGGGGGGGGGGGGGGGGGCTGGTACCACTTTCTTTAGGCTGGATTGCTCTAAGAGACACTGGTGACTTTAAAAATATTTATAGTTATTCTGGGAATTGATCCTTGGATCACTGGACTCCTCTTCTGTATTTGTTCTCAAACTCCCACAGATTAGCAGGATGTAGTCCATAGATTGGAATGTGTTGTCATAGTTTACAGTTTTACTATGATATCTGCACCTTTTGGCCTGGTACATCCAACTTCAGTATGGTCTCTGGGTCCTTTGACCCTATACAGAATGGGACAGCCAACTCCACCCCATAACCTTAGTAACCTTTTATGATATGCATGGAAGGCAAACAGTGTTGCTATTCTTTGCTCTTCTTTTTGACCCGTCACACATGGGCGTGATCACTGGATTGAGAAGTCATTAAATTAACCGATGAAGCTACCCAGGACCCAACTGAGAAACTAAGATAAAACAAATTTTTTTTGTGCCATTATTTAATACAACTAGAAAAAATAATTTCTAATAAATGATGATATTGTTCTTCTTCTGTGATTGGTCTCTTTCAGATTAGCAGGATATATTCCAGAGAACAGAATGCATTGTCATGGTTTACAGATTGGCTGAGATATCTGCACAATTTGATCTGACTTCATCATGGCTTCTGGGTCACTTTGACTCTCTATGGGATGGCACAGCCAACCCCAACCCTCCGTAGTTATCTCCTTTGACATGTTCCACAAGTTTGAATAATAACCAAACTGTCAGAGAATATCCGACAAAGTGGAGACTGCCGCAGTAACAAAAAAAGAAGCTATAACAACTATGATCATGTACTATTGTCACTGATTAATATTGTCTATCCCCAGGTGGAGCTATCATAGCTCCTACACCTGTTGCTGAGCAAAGGGGTTTGTGGTAGATGTAGTTTATGTTCCAGAACCATGTGTGTTGCTCTGGTTAGGTGTAGTCTTGTTTATTCTGGATGGTTTTGATGCTGTCTATCCGTCTTTTCCTAGATTTGCCTTTGGCTCTGTGTCCTGATTCCATCTTGTTATAAGCTCTTATGGGAAGTTGACCGTTCATCCTCCTCAGATGTCTAAACCATTTATCTGTTGTTTCTTTATATATTCGACGCTTGATGTGATATCTTTCTGATGTTCTGTAATGTGCATTTTGTCGAGTCTGGTGACTCCAACAGCCTTCCTTAGACATTTTGTCTCGCAAGTCTCAATCTTTTTCTTATGTGTAGATGTCAGTTGCCAAGTTTGGCATTGGTAGTATAGTGTTGGTATAAAGATGCTCTTAACCATTTGTTTCTTTACCTCCATATTGATTTTTTGAAGTTGGTATGTCACAGTCTTTGCCTTTTGGCATCTTGTTCCTATCTCTCTGTCGAGTTGTCTGTCCTCTGTGAAGATACTTCCTGGGAACTTGAACTCTTTGACTTGTTTTATTTTTGTGTTCTCTATTTGGATGTTTAAATGGTCTGTTGATCTCTTTATTTGCATAGTTTCTGTCTTTTGTGTGATAATCCGGCATGTTGTATTTAGTGAATTGACGTGAGTATGTAGTTTTTCTTTGTCGTCATATATGATGCATTGGTCATCAGAGAACAGCAGTTTATTGAGTTTGTTGTTAAGATGGTAATTCCTTGTTGTTACCTTTTCTGTGCTGTTATATATATATATATATCTCCTAGATATAATCTAACTACCAAATATGGAAAACAATGTACAATAGAAATTTAAAAATATAAAGAAACAGGACATATTATCTGATATATTGTTTTTAATATTTTGTAATTAGATTATCCAATAACAATATTACATTAACATTGCATTTATTACATTATTACAATATTACATTAACATTGCATTTATTACATTATTACAATATTACATTAACATTGCATTTATTACATTATTACAATATTACATTAACATTGCATTTATCGTTTCTTAGTTTTGTTACTGCTGCTGCACTCATCATCTTGTTCAATATCTTCCGACAGTTTGGTTTTTTATAATCTGCAGTTTTTTGTTGTTGTGTGAAGACGTTATGTAAATGTGATGTGATACCATGGTTGCTGGTGCACCTCTCAGCCTGGTAACTCCGACTTAAGCACTAGTGATTGCTTTGATAGGACAGTGGTCCTCCTCAATGTCAGGTATGGTCTAATCAATCTTAATTTCCAGTCTCTGTTGGCTGGACTACACCCCATTTACACAGAAAGGAGTTGGGCCTCGATGGGTGCAGGAGTTTGAGAAAATTAACACAGAAGAAGAAACACATGCAATTCTCACCTTAACTTTTTGAAGAAGTTTATGCAAATCTACACCAGTTAGAATTCCATGATTCACAACGAATTCTGGGACATTCTTTAACATCTGCCCTGGTTCCTGATAAACTGTTCCATGAACCTCCAGCGAAGCATGAATCACATCCAGGTATGATTTCCTTCCCTGTACAATATTTAAAATATTTAATTTTTACCTTTAGTGCCTACAAAAAGGGTTCAAAATAGCAAAGACATCATTGTACTTAGCATTTCCTATATATATTCTCTCTCTCAATGAAGCGGAATACTGTCTAACAAGAATACCATTCATAGCATTTAAATCTACAGTCTCAAGCGATGTTCTCCAGGGACACCCAATCAAATTCACTTTGTAAACAAGACAATTCTCGAGCTGGTATCACATAAAGATTGCACATATTTAGAAATGCGTCTGCACGATTTGATAATATCATTTGTTTGTTTCCTTGTTTCAATAACCCCAGAAATTTCAAGTAATGAAGTTCTTGTTTTCTATACAATACAAACAAATGTTGTTGTGAAAGAATGTCTACTAGAGTGATAAGTGATTTTTAATAAACCTACAGCTGAATGAGGAGAGTTGTAGCTTAGTTGATAGTGAGCTTGCTTAATATCAACGGGTTACAGTTATGCCAGGTACAAAACCACACCCGGACATCCTTACTTGAATCTACATCTTAAACCAGCAAACACACATCTGGATCTACACCTTAATCTTAACCCCAAGCCTAACAAATGCAACCAAAAATATATGTCAAAACCAAGCTTACACTTAAAATTAACACACTAACCTAAATGCTTACCAGAATTGACATTTGTAATTTAATACCAACAACCATACACAGCTACTTAACAATTAATGACATCAACACACCAAATAACACACCTATAGACCCATGTCTGTGTACTATAGAAATTTGTTTACATTATATTTTGTGACCTACTTTACAGGACTTTCCTAAAAATGATGTCACATATTTAATCACCTGGTCATCTGAACGGGAAGGACCTCTATGTGCAATGGTGGGGGTTTCTCCATAGCTATATTTCATTCCTTGATGACTTCAAATCTCAGTGGTATGCAATGCTTTGACAAGCTTCCTCTACTTAGTGGCGATTTATGTGAAGGCATGTTCCACTATTTTGTATTATGCTAAAACAGATGTATTAGGCCACCTTGACTCAAAGTGAATGGCATCACAACATACTTCACGCTCCCCAGCAAAAATCATACAAGATTAGTGATGATTAAACAAGAGCTAATGGAAATAATATATTTTGCATGAAGACAACCAATCACATGAAACCCTGCAATCATTTAGTTGTAACAATGTCTTCTGACCAAACAAGTCTTCATGAGGTGGCCAAAAGAAGCGCTATAGGGACTCATTAAAGACCTCACTAAATAGACCAAGATACATGGAAAGAACTGACACAAAACAGTGCTTCACACCGCTCTAGTCACAAATGGCACAGCATTTTTTGAAAAGAATAGAAACGAAGCAGCTCAAAAGCAGAGTAGCAAGGCAGAGCACAAGCTAAAGACCATGGTCAACCCATGCATGAATTGACCAATGACATTTGCTGCCAGAATAGGACTTATTAGCCATTTATGAACATAACTCTAACTGAATTTCAAAAATAGATGTAACAAATGATCATTATCACATGTGATGGACGAACAACTAACTACAGCCAATTGATAATATAACTTAAACATGATTTCTGTACATTAAAATCTAGTCAGTTATTGCATTAACTAGAATAAATCCTACAGACTCCATAAACTTATATAATAATCTCACTGTGAATATACCGCTGGGAAGAATGAACAAGTCCAGTACTAATCAAATAAGAAGTGAGACGAGGACGTTTATTATGACCAAGACTATTCAATGCTTATTTTGAGATGGAGAAATTACTAAAAAATTACACATGGAATTTCAATTAAATAGTGAATATTTTTTGGATCTATATCTCTATTTTTACTACCATGTGCCGCAGGTCTGGATGATGTTTGATGTTAGGTGGTGCAGGTCTGGATGATGTTTGATGTTAGGTGGTGCAGGTCTGGATGATGATTTATGTTAGGTGGTGCAGGTCTGGATGATGATTTATGTTAGGTGGTGCAGGTATGTTGATGATCAGTTTTCATGCTATGACATATTTTGATGTTTGATGTTAGGTGGTGCAGGTCTGGATGATGTTTGATGTTAGGTGGTGCAGGTCTGGATGATGATCAGTTTTCCTGCTATGACATATTTTGATGTTTGATGTACAATAATGGTATGATGTAGCTGTACATCTATGACTCATTCGATGCACCTTCTTCTCTGTCTTTCCCTGCCTCTGGATGTTTTCCATTGTTATGTTGTATGCTGACTGACAGCTGAGAAGTTGATATCAGAGAACTGACTTCTTCATCTAAACGATGGGAACACTTAACCAAGTAACCTACTCACCTCCCACATGTAGTCATTCTTGCCGTACACTAAAGCAATGTTGCTCTTGGGCTCTATATTTGTTTCTGAGTCATTCAGAACTCTGTCCACGACAAATCCCATGAAAGAGTTATCAGGTGAGTGAGCTGTAGAAGGTAAGACAGAGTTAAAATTATCAGGTGAGTGAGCTGTAGAAGGTAAGACAGAGTTAAAATTATCAGGTGAGTGAGCTGTAGAAGGTAAGACAGAGTTAAAATTATCAGGTGAGTGAGCTGTAGAAGGTAAGACAGAGTTAAAATTATCAGGTGAGTGAGCTGTAGAAGGTAAGACAGAGTTAAAATTATCAGGTGAGTGAGCTGTAGAAGGTAAGACAGAGTTAAAATTATCAGGTGAGTGAGCTGTAGAAGGTAAGACAGAGTTAAAATTATCAGGTGAGTGAGCTGTAGAAGGTAAGACAGAGTTAAAATTATCAGGTGAGTGAGCTGTAGAAGGTAAGACAGAGTTAAAATTATCAGGTGAGTGAGCTGTAGAAGGTAAGACAGAGTTAAAATTATCAGGTGAGTGAGCTGTAGAAGGTAAGACAGAGTTAAAATTATCAGGTGAGTGAGCTGTAGAAGGTAAGACAGAGTTAAAATTATCAGGTGAGTGAGCTGTAGAAGGTAAGACAGAGTTAAAATTATCAGGTGAGTGAGCTGTAGAAGGTAAGACAGAGTTAAAATTATCAGGTGAGTGAGCTGTAGAAGGTAAGACAGAGTTAAAATTATCAGGTGAGTGAGCTGTAGAAGGTAAGACAGAGTTAAAATTATCAGGTGAGTGAGCTGTAGAAGGTAAGACAGAGTTAAAATTATCAGGTGAGTGAGCTGTAGAAGGTAAGACAGAGTTAAAATTATCAGGTGAGTGAGCTGTAGAAGGTAAGACAGAGTTAAAATTATCAGGTGAGTGAGCTGTAGAAGGTAAGACAGAGTTAAAATTATCAGGTGAGTGAGCTGTAGAAGGTAAGACAGAGTTAAAATTATCAGGTGAGTGAGCTGTAGAAGGTAAGACAGAGTTAAAATTATCAGGTGAGTGAGCTGTAGAAGGTAAGACAGAGTTAAAATTATCAGGTGAGTGAGCTGTAGAAGGTAAGACAGAGTTAAAATTATCAGGTGAGTGAGCTGTAGAAGGTAGGCGTCTTCTTCTTTCTGACCTCATGTACCTTTCGGTGTTTATGGGAGAGTGAGTGTACGGTCTTATGCCCTTCTATTTGCTTCTTCTGCTGTTATATTTCCGAGTGTCTCTAATACACTAATAGAAGGTAAGCAAGAGTTAAAATTATCAGGTGAGTGAGCTGTAGAAGATAAGACAGAGTTAAAATTATCAGGTGAGTGAGCTGTAGAAGGTAGGCGTCTTCTTCTTTCTGACCTCATGTACCTTTCGGTGTTTATGGGAGAGTGAGTGTACGGTCTTATGCCCTTCTATTTGCTTCTTCTGCTGTTATATTTCCGAGTGTCTCTAATACACTAATAGAAGGTAAGCAAGAGTTAAAATTATCAGGTGAGTGAGCTGTAGAAGGTAAGACAGAGTTAAAATTATCAGGTGAGTGAGCTGTAGAAGGTAGGCGTCTTCTTCTTTCTGACCTCATGTACCTTTCGGTGTTTATGGGAGAGTGAGTGTACGGTCTTATGCCCTTCTATTTGCTTCTTCTGCTGTTATATTTCCGAGTGTCTCTAATACACTAATAGAAGGTAAGCAAGAGTTAAAATTATCAGGTGAGTGAGCTGTAGAAGATAAGCAAGAGTTAAAATTATCAGGTGAGTGAGCTGTAGAAGATAAGCAAGAAGTAAAGAGCTTGTCAGCGTGTACATCTGTGAATATTTTGGTAGCAACACAGTGGCAAAAAAAGGTCAAGTGAGTTTAACCATGGCTAGGTTGGAAGTCAGAGTGGTCACCTCTCAGGGGAAGGGGTAAAATACTGTATTAGTTACACAGCTGAAGTTGGAGGTGTCCATGGGCCATTGCTGCATATAATATGCTGACAGAGTATATTTCAATTCTCTGGACTACATCCTGTTGGAAATCTAGTGAGGGGGTCATCCTGCTATAGGGGAGATCCAGTGGGAGTTTGAGAATTAATGAAAATTTTAAAAAAGCTAGAAATAATCTAGATCACTTACACTGGGATCTGCACACAGTATATTAGCAGTAGCAGCAGCAGCAATGGCAACAACAGCACTAGTAATAACATTAAATTTACATGTATATTAAATTATTATATAAAATAATATAATATAAATATAAAATATATAATATAAAATAAAAATATGTTAACCTTTAGGACCCTGAATTAAAATTACGCAATATTCCCCTGGGTCCTGAATTCTTTATTTTAGAAAATTTACGTTATTGATGGTGGGTGTTTTGAAAACGTGATAACTTTTTTGTTTTAAAAGATATCAAAATAATTTTTGCATATCTAAATAAAGGAGTGAATAGTGAATATAGTCATATTTTTTTGTTGTATGTATGATATGACAGTTGTGAGGAGGTTGTGAAGTTGAAATTTCGGGGAAAAAATAACAAAACACAATTTTCAATTCGCACATATAACTACTTGACGACCCTAATACTTGAGCAATGTGTGGAAACATTGATAAAATCCTCCTAAATATCTATACTTGTTGAATATATATATATTGTTTCATATCCAAACTAATATAACATGGCCTAAAAAAACTAATAAAACATGAAGAAATCGCATATAATGTCCGTCCGGTCAACACTAGGTCTAGGCAAACACAGCGTAATTATTGTCTATGCACACACGTGGCACCCCTGATACATATTATTTTTGTGTTTTTGAACGAATACACAAACATTCTTATCAAATAACAACATATTAAACACAAAAAACAACAATTGAAACATGTAGTCACAATCACTTAGCCATGGCACGCGGTACTCAATTTGATAGTAAAATATGGCTACAAAATGGCCAACGTCGCTCTAGAAATTCGTTGACAAAACCAGCCAGCTTTCTCCCTTCTTGCAATCGTAATGTGTAAAGGAATTTGACCTTTGAACTGTGACGTATTCCTAGCTTCGTTTAGCGGGTTTTATACGTCACAGGATCATTACTTCATGAAGTTCCGTACTCTGGAATCGGGCCATATTGTATGTAGCCGATTTGCGCAAATAGGCACAATGGGGTATACACTCATTGGCGCAAATCAGCGTCCATAGAGACCTAAAGGTTAATATAAAATTAGCAGTAGCGGTATTAGTAGTAGTAATAGTAGTAGTAATACTAGTAGTTGTGGTGGTAGTAGTAGTAGTAGTGGTAATACTAGTAGTAGTAGTAGTAGCAGCAGCATCAGCAAGGGCTATGGAGTAAAAATACCGGAGAAGGTGACAGCAATTGTTTAATAGCAATAGTAGTAGTAGTTGTTGTGGTAGTAGTAGTAATAGTAATAGAGGTATTAGTGGTAGTAGCAGTAGAAGTATTAGTAGTAGTAGCAGTAGAAGTATTAGTGGTAATAGTAGTAGCAGTAGTGATGGGAATTGACTTACGGAACATCGTGAAGAACTGTTGAAGATTGAGGTCCTGTCCACCCCATGAGGTGAGAATCTTATTCTGTTTGGCAAAGATACGGTGGTTGAATGCTGGTTCTGTTCCAAAAGAATCCACAACTCGAAATAAACAGCTGGAGGGGGGAAAAACATAATGAAAATATTAATATTATTAATAGGAGGTAAGGAGAGGGGAGGAGGTAAGATGAGGAAAGGATCTTGCATTCTTATCTTTCTAGCTTGCATTTTTTTAATAGTTTTAAGGAGCCCTCCTCTTCTATTTTCAGGTCTTTGCGGAAGTCTGCGTTGGTTCATTTTCCTGTCCATGATATTCTAGGAACAGTTTGTGACATTACATTTTGAATGCCAATATTTTATTTTCAATTGTGGATGTCATTGCCCATGTTTCACATACATGTTACAACTGGAAAAATATAGCTTCTTAAGTTGTAACTTTATTTTCCTGTTTTCCCCTTGCGATAGTTTTTCATATGTAATGTTTTTTGAGGGCCATTACCAATCTCTTTCTGATCTCTGCTGAGAAATCTCCAGCGGTGTTGATGGTTGACTCAAGATATTCAAAGTTTCTGACATTTATGAGTTTCTTTGCATTGTCCATGATCATTGTTTCATATGGGTGATTCTAATTTCTATCTCTACATCTGAGTGCCTGTACATATATACAATCTGGGTACATGACAGGTTGAGTCACTACATGTACTAGGGACAGCAATGCCCTCTGTACAGTCTAAAATGAAAGTTTAAAAAAGCCAAGTAAGTTTACCTAAATTTTGCATAGCCCGCTTTAAGCCGCTTCTTAAACTGAATGAGTCCCATGATGTCTGTGTAGATGAGGTGGACTGGTAGCTCCTTTCTGCTCTGACATGGAGTCTTTGCTGCAGGTACATGGTTAAGGATTCTGTCGAGAGTTGAGAAGACAACAACATTTATAACTCTGCTAATTGTTAGTACATGGAGAGAAACTACAAGTAAAACATTATCAATATCTCAGACACATAACCACAAATGATGGCAGATGTGAAATTGAAGTTAAAAGGAAAATATGAATGGCTAAAAGTACTTTCAATGACAAGAAAAAAATAGTAACATCTAAATAAATTACAAACTAAAAATGATAATTATAAAATGCTACATCTATTCTACATTAATGTATGGCTCAGAAACATGGACAATAAACAATTAGAAGACAGAATAGATGCCAATGAGATGGTGATATATGGAAAAATAGGGAAAACATCATGGAAAGAAAAGAAAACAAAGAGGTTCTAATAACACTTCATATGAAAAAAGAACTATGAAAGGAAATAAAGATCAAGCAAATAAAATATTTTGGACATATTAAAAGACATGACACCTTGTTGAGGACCTTACTTCAGGATAACATCAAGAGGAGATACAAATGGGACAGTAACAACATGAGATGGACACATTACAGTTTAGCAGAGTGCACCACTAAGGCAAGAGATAGGGGATGTTTGGAGGTACATTGCAGCCAATCTTCATTGTGGAGATGGCACTTGATGATGAATAGTACTTATTCCATAAACATTTTTATTTTGAGCATTTGTCTGTAACTTCCCACTAGGTGTATCTTGTGGCAGGACAAAGTCCCACCTAGGATATCAGTAGCACCCTTCAGCTTGATAGACTTCAGCGTGACTTTTGATTCGCTTCAACCAACGGGATGGAACAGCCAACACCACCATAAACCTCCTTTGTCATCTCTTATGATATGCATGAAAGCCAGTGTTACTATTCTTTACTCATCTTTCGGGCCCCTGTAACACAGAGGTGAATAAAAATACTAAATCAAAGTTTTGAGAAAAAGGCCTTAACAACTTGAGACAGCACCTATGTCTACACTAGAAATACTAATAGAGGTATCTCCTTTATCGCTCATTCTCAAACTCCTACAGATTATAAGCATGTAGCCTGTAGAACAGAATTCATTACAGCTTGGTTTAGCTGTGATATCTGAATCTTTCAGCCTGACATACCCAACTTCTGGATCACTTTGACCATCTACGGGATGAGACAACCAACCTAATCCCCAAAACCTCCTACTATTCCTATTTGCATGACAAGTAACAGTGTCACTTTTCTTTGCTCCACTTTCAGGCCCTGGCGACGCACTGCCAAAATAGGGGTACAATCTATTCTCAAACTGGTCTAATACCATTATTCCCCAATGGGAATAATACCATTATTCCCCAATGGGAATAATACCATTATTCCACAATGGGAATAATACCATTATTCCCCAATGGAAATAATGTGAAAAAGGAAAAAACTTTATGTTTACATACTCACTTCTCGGTAACTGAAATACACAAGCAAAACTTCAATGTCTGTAATAATTTTTTATTAAGTTACAAGTACTCACTCTACGAGTTGTTCCACCTCACTTGTGACCGTCAGTTCATGTCCAAGAATATATAATGTAGAAATTAGGTCACTCCACTGAACTAGTTCTCCTAGTGGACCTCCTAGTTAGAAAATACACCCAACTTTCAACTGACTGATCAAACATGAAGAATTTTACATGAATAATGACATGGTGACACAATATAGAGATACAACAAAAGAGATTTCTACCACAATTACATTGGCAACAATAAGTAAATATACCAAACTACGACTGTTCAACTTCAATATAATATCTGTATTAACAATTGTTGTAATTGTTGTGAAAGTTAACAAATAACTGGAGAAAAAATTAAATTAATTTGAAAATAAATGTCTTAGAAAACTCTTGACCTTTACAACCCTGCCACGCCTATTACTTGAAATAGTCGCAGACAGATATTCTTCCATATAAAGCTGCCAGTGACTATAAGTCACCCAATGCTATGCACTAATTTATTGGTATGGAACCACAGGATGTTAGGCTCACGTGACCAATAATTCGTGATGTTCTAAGCTAGGACTAGTTATATCGTTCCTGTTATGTCCCAAGTACAGTGTAAGACAGAGCAGTGGTGTTTCATTTCTACTTCATCTGTTTATTTGAAAATTTGACACTATTTTCATGAAATGTCTATGGATTCTGAATTATGAATTCTTGGGGCTTACATTTGTTTTCAAAGAAAATACTATGAACATTGGATATAATAATAATTAGGAGTGTTTCCAGTTGGAATATTTCCGGACCTAGTCTTGAACAGAACGGGGGGGGGGGGGGGGGGGGGGAGGTGCCAATGCTGTTGTTACGAAGTGAGCAGATGAAAAACATAAAGAAGTAGTAGACTAGTCACTAGAAGGAAAATACAGCAAATGAGTACACTGACAGGAAAGCACAGCGCTAGGGGGCAGCGTCTTGTGCAAAGTGATCAGAAAACGTTCAAGGAAACCAGAATAAAGTGTTGTTTGCTCGAGACAAACTTCTAGTTACCGGTGATCCCAGCCCAAACCAACTCTACTGCTGAGTTTTCCTATACCGGAATCAGGCTTGTGGAGAGAAAAGGATCAGTACCCAATGGGCACAGGCACAGTCATTTAAGGTGACAAGCACTGTTCAGCTCTAGAACAAAATAATAGTCCCTGACACTCCAAAATATGTGTACAGACTCAGACTTGGATGAGTGTTTCACGACGTTGGTGAACAACACCTCTGCTAAGAGGACGAAAGAGTCTGGGCCCAACTCTTCTGTCAAGTTCTTCCTAAATCCTTGCAAGAATTACACACAGTAGCATCATATGTCTCAAACTGGAGAGCTCTGGTTTCTTCCTTATGCACCGTATTAGGTTGGTAGGTAGGTTGGTTGGTAGGTAGATAGCTAATACCCATGCTCATCAGTAGCATATCCTGAACAGGATGTAGCAGTTGTCACCACAGCTTTTTGAAACTTCTGTCGATTTAGAGCCAGTCTTCCTGTTTCTGTTAGTGTCAGGTTCAAGTTCATTTTCTTCCTGGTCTTCCTCTTGTTCATCTCCCTGGCATCATCCCCTCCATTATTGTCTTCTCTAGGCTGTCTTGATATGGCTAAAATGTTGTAGTTTTCTGGAAAGAGCCATGCTGTTTATCCAGTTTTTTTTCACATTTATTTCTCTCATGATGGCTCAGATTTTTCTCACCCATGGTGACATTTAAAAATGGCAAACTTTATGAAAAATTCTCTCACAAAATCACAAAATGTCAGTACTTCTTCTTCTTCAGCGTTCATTCTCAAACTCCTGCCGGATCTCTATTGCAGTAGGACAATGGCCCTATTAGATTTCCAGCAGGATATAGTCCAGAGAATGGAAATGCGTTGTGTCGCCGTTTTATTTGCGCCAATGGCCCGACACATCCGTCTTCGGCGGGAAATGTCAGTACAATTTTGGTGGTTCTAGTTTTTCCTACACATTTCAGTGACCACTACATAAGAGGTCACATTTCAGAATTCAAATAATAAGTTATATGCTCATGTTACCTTTAAACTGCATCTCGGCAAACTTCCATCCAGATTGTTTGCTGAGAAGCCCAAGGTGAACTAGAATCTGACAACAAACGCAGAAAACAGAAATAACATCAACTCAATATATCTTAACTTAGATCAAAGATAACAGAACTAAATGTCTTAACTTAGGTCAGAGATAACAGAACTAAATATGTCTTAACTTAGGTCAGAGATAACAGAACTAAATATATCTTAACTTAGGTCAGAGATAACAGAACTAAATATATCTTAACTTAGGTCAGAGATAACAGAACTAAATGTCTTAACTTAGGTCAGAGATAACAGAACTAAATATATCTTAACCTTAGGTCAGAGATAACAGAACTAAATATATCTTAACTTAGGTCAGAGATAACAGAACTAAATATATCTTAACTTAGGTCAGAGATAACAGAACTAAATATATCTTAACTTAGGTCAGAGATAACAGAACTAAATGTCTTAACTTAGGTCAGAGATAACAGAACTAAATATCTTAACTTAGGTCAGAGATAACAGAACTAAATATCTTAACTTAGATCAGAGATAACAGAACTAAATATATCTTAACCTTAGGTCAGAGATAACAGAACTAAATATATCTTAACTTAGGTCAGAGATAACAGAACTAAATATCTTAACTTAGATCAGAGATAACAGAACTAAATATATCTTAACCTTAGGTCAGAGATAACAGAACTAAATATATCTTAACCTTAGGACTCCATATGCAACTATAGCCCCCGACGTCATTACGTAACTAGGGCCGGTAGGTGTCTTCATTCACCATCGCTGCTATGCCCGAATTAATCAGTACAGAATCACACAGTTACGCTCATATTAACATAACCAAATATTAATAACCAAAATATCAGAGTAACCAAACGAATAAGTAGGAAATACTGAATAAGGTAAAAAGATTACTATAAAATACTTAACTATCAATAGTAAATAATAAAAAAAACTAACAATAAAATATATAAAAAGGACAATTTTCCACACTGTGGTCCAACCGGGACCTTCTTCAAGAAACAAATAACAATCAAAAACACAAAATCATAAAAATGTACAAATAGAATGATTTGAACCTGTTACTCTTATCATGAAGTTAAGCCTCATATGACATAGAAATGCCACCACAAGAAGCTAGGAATACGTCCCAGCCTAAAGGTAAAATTCCTTTACAACATTACAATTGTAAGAAGGAGAAAGTTGGCTGACTTTGTCAACTAATTTCTGGAACAATGGCTGTGGATTTCCGACGTCATATTTTACCATCAAACGTAGTACTGCGTGGCATGATTCATGATCGTCATGGTAAGTAATTTATACATGTTTTAGTTGTTGTTATATTATAAGAATCATTTAGAATATTCATTTATTCATTGAATAACACAAACACAATATGTATCAGGGGTTCCAAATTGGGTCAGTGCAAACAGTATGTTGAAATAAGTCGTCTGGCAAGCATATACTTATTCACATAAATGAATGTACTTACGTAAAACACAGGTTAACATAACCGCTTCACTCAGACACGACAGACTATAACTAAAACTAGAAGGTAATGATGTGCACACAAGAAATCATACAAATTACAATACACAAAACATATTCAATGTTTCAACCAAGAGGTCTTTATCAAGAAATGCACAAAACATCAAAATACAACGAATGGAAATTATTACGACACACAAACGAATCCAACAGAAATATGAAAATGAGATGCTGGAAGGACAGGAAAAACGTAAATATATGTGGAAACGAAATTAACAAAAAAGATAACACAAATGACGGACAAAATGAATGAAGACCAAGACCGCACCAACCCAGTACTAGACAAAAGAGTGGTCGGAATTGAGACCAAAAGGCTTGAGGGTACCCAATTAAAAAATAAGACAATTTTCTAGAGCGTACCTAGATCTACTTAGCATACCTAGAGCGTACCT
Organism: Meghimatium bilineatum; assembly: GCA_034231615.1. Classification (NCBI taxonomy): domain Eukaryota; kingdom Metazoa; phylum Mollusca; class Gastropoda; order Stylommatophora; family Philomycidae; genus Meghimatium; species Meghimatium bilineatum. The sequence continues at coordinate 64,032,245 of CM067306.1, forward strand.
AGATCTACTTAGCATACCTAGAGCGTACCTAGATCTACTTAGCATACCTAGACCGTACCTAGATCTACTTAGCATACCTAGAGCGTACCTAGATTATATAGATTGTCACATAAATGAGGGTTTTCTTTTATTAATATTCTTACAGCTTGCTCACAAATTATTATAAAAATGAAATTAATTAGCTGTAAAACTGGCTTGATCTGAGAGGTTTGGCCTGCTGAGGTTTGGTGAGGTAATCTACCCATCCCTGATACAGACAAATTAGCAGAAGAAAACATCAAAATAATGCTGGAATTCTGTCTTTAAAAATTATATATGTGCAAAGATAATAGTCCACATTTTGCACATATGCTATATCATAGCTACATACTGTCTTGTTTTCTTGAAAAAGACCATGTGGTTGAAATGTTGAGACTGTCCTGTATACTGTTATTTGTACTTTTTTTAAATACCCGTACCCTATAGTCTAATAGTCTGTGCATTGTGTAAAGCTGATTGACTATGTGTTTCACATAAGTACATTGTGTACAGGTACAAATTGTTTCCACAACTACAGATAGAATTATGTACACTCTTTAGAGATAAAATTATGTGTATTCCAAAAGATCAAACTGTGTACAGAGATCAAATTATGTATACATAGAGAATTCAAATCATGTTCAAAGATACTGCAAATATAGTGTACACATAGAACCCAAATTATGTACATAAAAAGATATCAAATAAAATTCACTGGTTGTCCAAAACAGTGCCCCTACAGACCTACAGACCAAAAATTCTTTGGAAGAGATGAGCCCAAATTATACAGGCAGAGCCTAAATTCGTTGACAGAGAACCAGATTTTACGCACAGATAGTCCAAATTCAGAACTCCTAAAATTCAACTTAATAAGTATACCTTCTGTTTGGGCCGATTATTAAGGTGGTATTTATCAACAAGGTTCGTTGCTGCTTCTTTCCATCTATGCCACATCCGACTTATCCTCATACGAATCCAAGCATAGCCCTGACGTTCATTGGGGTCAACAAGAATATCCAAAAGGGGTTGTAACTCTAATGTAACTATGGCCTGGAGACAAAATATACAAAATTAAGGGTTGTGTAATAATTTAATTTGTCCATAATTTAATTATTGTAATTGTTAATTATTTTACAAATAAAAGGCAGCCAGCATCAAGAAATTATGAAAATCAGTGGTTTGTTGCATTCGGAAATTATGATGAAAATAAGAGGTTTGCTGCATCAGGAAATTATGATGAAAATCAGTGGTTTGCTGCATTGGGAAATTATTAAAATAGTAGGAAACCAATTTGGCCCCTTTTAACAAATAAAACAAGGAGTTAGACATGGATGTGTACTTTCACCAGACCTGTTCTCTTTATACAATGAAAACATAACGCATGCAATAGTTACATCCCAGAAATATCAGTGGGAGGACATAACATAAATAATTTTGAGATATAAGGATGACACTGTCTTGATTGCAAAAAGTGAGGAAGACCTTCAAGAGTTAATGTAGCCACAGAAAGTAAAGAGAAATGTCTCTTCTTAAATATCAAGAAAACAGAAGTCATGGTTATTTCAAAGAAAAAAAAACACCTTTCAAGATCAAAGTGAATGATAATAATATTAAAACAGTCCACCAATTCAACTATTTAGGCACAACAATTACAGCAGATGGAAGAAGTTAAATAGAAATAAGAAGCAGAATAGGGGAGAAAAAACAACATTCAGAGAAATGAAAAATATATTGTGTAATATGACCTTGTAATTAGAGGTGAGAAAGAGTTCTGCAATGCTATATAACATATACTAACATATGGATGTGAGTCTTGGACAATAAAGAAACAGGAAAGTCGGAAATTAGAGGCGATAGAGATTTGGTTCTACAGAAGAATGTTGAGAATACCATGGACTTTCAGAAAAACTTTTGTGGATGTGTTGAAAGAGCCAAATGTGAAACAAACCTTAATCAATAATATAAGAAAAAGACAATCTTCATTTTTTGGCCACTTCATGAGACAGGGAGGTTTGGAGAACATAGTCACAACAGACAAGATTGAAGGCAACAGAGAGGGACAACATGAGAAAATATTAGACAGTTTGACAACCTGACATAGCAGGGAAACAACAACGATCTTGACACATAATGCTGGAGATAAAGAGCTGTGGAGAGCCTACGCCTTCCGGCATGTCACCTGATGATGATACATATAAATTGTAAAATATTTTTAAAATATAAATTTATTTAAATATAAGGTGATTGCTATGTAAGTGAAAGCAAAGCCTATGTGGTCCAGTTATAGTTTATGAGCCTTACAATAGTTAGGTCTAGTATTTTGACTACAGTCTATATAATTCAGATAATGAGTAGCGTAAACCTGTAAACTGATGTTGATTTTTGTAATCTTGGACAAATGATTTACAATAATCAAGTGTGCATTTCATCTTGTTAAATCATCATGAGTTTATTGTGTGCACTAGGCTTGTATCCCTATATGTTAATTATCGATCGAGGACAAGTAGATCCCCAATAGTTTTATTCCAACGGAGTGAGGGTGGGTGTTAAATTTCAGTAATTATTACTAATATGGATGTTTTTATAAGAATAGGGAGACATATTTAAGAAAAAATATGAACTGATGAGAAAAAAAGTTGACACGTGTGCAATAGGCACTTTTATTAAGAAATGAGTAAACAAACATATTTAATTAAATACAATGGAAGGATTTAACCAAAGCATCTCAGCATATTTGACAACAAAAATATGAAAGCATAAAAAACATAATTTATTGTCAATTATGCTGGACTTATTGGTGAGATCCACCCACTGTATTCATTGCGGATAATGCAATGTGTTCGTTAATTCATTTCTTGATAAGGATTCCTATTGAACCACAACATAGAAAGTTATGGTTCCTTTGGATTATTATTTTTTTTATTACAATATGTAACATTTCATATTTGCATTTATTTATTAGTTTTATTAGTAACAACATTACATTATTCTTAGTGTAATCACTTAACTATTTTTGTTGTTTTCTACTTTGTCAGATATCCTCTGACACTTTAGTTATTATTTATACTTGTGAATGAAGGTGGTGTTTATTCTGAGGTATGTAGACTTATTCAATGAGGTGTGAATGAAGGTTGTGTTTTGTTAGTTAGTCGTCGGATCATCATCACTGCAAGCTGGACACGTTCATAGTTGCTCCAATCTCTTCCCGAGTGTATCCACCATTACACTTCTACTGACAGTACCGGTCCTATGCTGGTTGACCATCATTCTTCTGCGCCCTCCAAAATGTTCACTTCTAGCAACACCGCCTTTCAAACCCTGATCTTTAATCCTGGCCATTGAAAAGGAATCATCATCCACACTAGTCTCACTCTTGCATGCTATATCTCTCAAGGAGTTCAAAATGTCAGCTCGATCCATTGCCCTGTGTCACAATCACGCATGATACCAGTTGATCTTTCCTCTCATTGCCTCAAACACCCACATGTCCCGGCATGAAAATAAATGTAGCTACTTTCAAACTAGCCTTTCTCAAGGCCTCAATAAAAAAAACTGTTCGAAAACGAGACCCATTTGTACCTTCCTAATCATACTCATAGTCACTCAAGGTGTAGACCTGCATTACCTTCTGTGTGCCTACCCACTCAAATGCCCTGGGGTATGCAGACTTACTCAATGAGTTGTGGAGGTTATGTTTATTCTGCGGTACATAAACTTATTCAATGAGGTGTGAATGAAGGTGATGTTGATTCTGGGGTGTGTAGATTTATTATTAAATTGCATTACCCTAAAGAGTAAGATGAAAATTTACACTGAAACATTTACAGAGCAGTGTATGGGCTGTGTATATATGACATGTGAGGAAGCTCAATCACTTTTGCACAAAGTGTCTCAGAAAAGTTATGAATATCAGATGATTCCAGACAAGATTTTATCAGATCTTTAACAGATCTGGTATCCCTAGCATTGACACCATTCTGCTAACACAGATTCATTGGGCAGGTCATGTTGTACGTATGCCAGATCATCGACTACCAAACATACATCTTTACGGTGAATTGCAGAAGGGCATATGCTCTCCAGGTGAGTCAAAAGAAGTACTACAAGGACTATGTTAAAGACCTCACTGAAAATCTTTTAACTAGACCAGGACACTAGGGAAGAACTTGCACAAAATATAGCTACATGCTGCTCTACAGTCAAAAAGGACACAGCTTTTTTTTAAAAAGAGGAGAAGTGCAGCAGCTCAACAACGGAGAGTAGATAGTAAGTCATGGGTAGACCAAAAACCATCTACAGTGGTCATACCATGCTGGAACTGTCCAAGGATATTTGCGGCCAGAATAAGGCTTATCAGCTATCAATGAACTCATAGTCAAGGACATAACTCTATCTGAATTTCAAAAGTGGATGTAACAAATGGTTATCATCACTTGTGATGGACAAATAAACAAACAAAACAAACAACAATGAGCTGTGAATGAAGGTTGAGAGTATTCGAGTTACGATGGTTTGTTCAATGGGATCCAAATGACTACAGTGTTTATTCTGCTATCAATATAACAATCTAACACTAACGTACTTACATATGTAACCCGTGTATCGACCATGGTTTTGTTCTCTGAGCCTGACCAGGCACGGCGTGGGCAGAACTCTTCCACCTGTGCATGACAAACAATTCAGAACTATACATCAAGAACATATGTCACATAATACCTGAACATGTTGTTACAAAACTAACTTGTTTCATAATATTCCCATAATCACTTTCTGTGGGTATTTCTGACTATGTCAACAGCGATGCAAGACTGTGGCAAAAATGTCAAGCATGTGTGACTGTAGTCAGCTTTGAGCTGTAGTCAGCAGTGACCAGTGTGTAAATACAAGAACTATGGTGTTTTTTTTCATACCAATAGTATACTATACTAATGATATGGTTACAGACGTCCACTGTTCGGTCGCTGTGGTAAAAACACTGAATGTATTAGTTACCAACATCGAAGTCAGATGTGTTGGGCCATTAGTGAAAATATAAAAGACAAATATTTCCGTTCTCTGGACTACACCCTGCTGGAAATCTAGTAGGATCATTGTCCTGCTACAAGAGAGATCCAGCGGGAGTTTGAGAATGAACAACAAAAAACACACAGATAACAAAATATCACAGCAAATCTGTAAAACATGATATAATGCATTCGTTCTCTGGACTATATCCTGTTAGTCTGCAGGAGTCTGAGAACAAATGCACAAGTTGAAGACATTTCAAAATGATGACATCAAACACAGAATAGGCCTATCCATTATTTCATGCATTAAATGTATCAAGACAGCAAATACAATAGTTTGGACATCATGTGAGAATGGAATGCATCCAACTACCTACATTCCTCAAATATTAGACATGTCAAAAAAATTATTTTCTCAATTTTTAATTGTAGTTTTGAGATTTCCCCCAATTTTCCACTTCACAACTTGCTCATAACTGCCATACAACAACAACAAAACATGATTACAGCAGGTATATGCATTATTCACTGTTTTATTTACACAAATTATTTTGATATCTTTACACACAAAAAGTTATCAGGTTTACTAAACACTCAACAAAAATAATGCACATTGTCAAAAAAGAAATTGCATAATTTTAATCTTGGGTCCTAAAGGTTAACATGAAGATGAACACATAAAAAAACAGAGGTATTATCAATCACAAAAGCAGAAAGAAATAGTACTATTTTCATCAATGACCAACAACTGACACAGGTGAATGAATTCACTTATCTTGGAAGCATCATATCATCAAATTAAAAAAAAAAAAACACCTAATAAATCCAACATAGATGTAACATAGCATACCGGATCTTGGAACAGATGTTTCCTATTTTTAAAAACAAACATGAAAACCAAAGCTGCACTATATAAAATGATCATCATACCATCACTATGCTACCAATGTCAAATGTGGATATTAACAACAACAGACAAAAGAAAACTTGTACAGCAGAAATTACTTGAGTACGGAGAACTCTCGGAGTAATAATAAGACAGAATCAGAAATTAAAACATCAGAATACTAATAAACAATGTGAATCCTGGATTACATCAGAACAGATTAAGTGGTTTTCACATGCTTCCAGGCTACCATCAGATAGTGCCCCTCAAAAAGTATTGCTATACAGACACAATGGATACAAATCCAGGGGCAGACCATGCAAAAGATGGATCACAATAATAAAAGAATCAATGAAAACAAACATAAATGAAGCACACAAAAAGGCAGTCGCCAGATAACTCTTCTACCCCTGACGCTACAAGACATAAAGGGGTATAATGTGAAAAGAACTTCAGTGTTGCATTTCCATGGCAGAATTTTACTTGGTGATGCCCAAATGCTCTCTCAAACCTTACGAAAAAAACTGTTCTTTCAAAAAAACAGATAATCAAAATGTTTTTTTAATTGTAGAATCATCATCATCAAACCTATAACCCTTCAGGGTTGTAGGGGTGCCACTCTGGAATTGTCAAAATAAATATTTTGCCATGCCTCTCCGTTCTCAGTTTAAGTGTGGAGAATCTTACTCCTGTCCAGTATTTGATATTAATCAATCCATATTTTTCACTTCTTCTTCCATCCTCAGTTGTTCCCTGCAAAATAGTTTTGGAATGAGAATCGTGCCTATCACATAACCAAACCACACAAGTTTGTGACATTTCACCACTGACATGAGATGTTCTTGTTGGCCTGCAAGAGTATTTATTTTGCTTCTCATGTTATGTTGGTTTTGTTCTGTATTCTTCTTCAGTGTTCATTCTCAAATTCCCGTTGGATCTCTCTTGTAGCAGGACCATGGTCCTATTAGATTTCCAGCAGGATGTAGTCCAGAGAATGGGAATGCGTTGTGTTGCCGTTTTATTTGCACCAATGGCCTGACACATCCGTCTTCGACTCGACGGATGTTCTGTATAATGAATATGTAATAGACGTCTGTGACATTTGTTTTCAAAAGCCTGTATTCTCCTCTCACCTCCGTACAAAATAATAGTTATTATTAGAGATTTATATAAGTTCATTTTCACGGTTGTACTTATTCTGCTATTCCATACAGTATTTAATCTGGACATTGCAGCCTTTGTAATATTTCAAGTTTAGTCTTTATTTCTTGGTAGTGTTCTGGATTGCTAGTCAGCAAGGTGTTAACCTAACCCTGAAAGATAAAAACAGGACTGGCAGAAATAAGTTATGTGTCAGTTTATGACTGAACGGTCCTACCTCACTCAGGTACATAATGATGGAGCAGTCAGAACCATCAACACCATAACCTTGATAACAGGGGTCTGACTTCCACATCTTGTGCATCCACTGCAAGAAAATGTCAATCAGTTAACCATGATGTTCTCACTAATTATGTTTAGACAAACTAATCTGTCAATAAAAATGTTCAGACAAACTAATGTCAACAAAAATGTTAAGACAAACTAATCTGTCAATAAAAATGTTCAGACATACTAATCTGTCAACAAAAATGTTAAAACTAATCGTCAACAAAAATGTTCAAACTAATCTGTCAACAAAAATGTTAAAACTAATTGTCAACAAAAATGTTAAAACTAATCTGTCAACAAAAATGTTAAAACTAATCTGTCAACAAAAATGTTAAAACTAATCTGTCAACAAAAATGTTAAAACTAATCGTCAATAAAAATGTTCAGACAAACTAATGTCAACAAAAATGTTCAAACTAACTAATGTCAACAAAAATGTTCAGACAAACTAATCTGTCAACAAAATAGTTCAAACCAACTTTTTGCAGATCAACAATGTTCAAACAAACTAATCTGTCAACAGAAATGTTCAGATAAACTAATCTGTCAACAGAAATGTTCAGACCAACTAATCTGTCAACAAAAATGTTCAGACCAACTAATCTGTCAACAATGTTCAAGCAAACTAATCTATTAACAACAATGTTCAGACATTAAATTAGTCAATAATTATATTCAAACAATAAATTAGGGGTGCAAAGTGTACTGCATTGCTCTCTGTGGATCAAGGGTTAGCAGATAACCAAGATCTCAAAAGTACCTCCTCATGGTGCACCCTGGAAACAAAAACAACTGCTCGAGCTGATTCTGGCTAAACCTTTTGGGGATCATGTTCGTGAAGGTGGAGGCAGCATATGGAAAGAGAATTGACTGTAAAAGAGACAGTCAATATCTCCAACACCATTGCGCCAACACATGCAGTGCCACTGTTAACACACAATGACGCTAGTCAGTCCCGTCTGAGCATTGTAGGGGTGGCCAATGAAAACTACACGAAAAGGTAGATGCATGGCGAGAGACAAAAAGACAACATACTGAGTACATTGAAAGGGCAGCACAGCCCCAGAGGACAGTGGCAAGTGCAAATAGAAAGGGAAAACATTCCAACGAAATCAGAACTACAAGCACTGCTAGCTTGAGACAAACTTCTAGTTACCGGTGCTCCTTATGGGCAGAGACCCAGACCCAATCGCGGGTGCCCAGCAAAGAAAGCAGCCTGGCTCAACTTTAATATCGAGCTTTCCTATATCAGAAACTTGCTTACAGAGAGAAAGGGTTCAGTACCCGATGGGCTCAGGCACAAATGGGACAAGGTCGTTCAGCTCGAGAATATGTCTTGCTCCCTCCCAAACACGATGTGAGACTTGGACTTTGACGTTGTCTGTGAACGGCACCTCGGCTAAGGCGGCGAAAGAGCCCAGGTCCAAGTCTTCTATCGAGTTCTTCCTTAACTGGAACCAGGATCGCGGATGAGAAAGAGTTCAGTATCCGATGGGCACAGAATGTCTAATTACACAAGGCAAGTTCACTGACTGTGGAACACCTTGTGCAAGATAGACATGAATGGCAATCATCTCCGCGAAGAGTCATTACACACCCCCGCGCCCGTCAACAGATAGGCAGGCTGTCACAGGCTATGGAAGCCCACTATCCGAATTAAAGGCGTGACAAAAACAATCAATTCGTCTATAATGATATTCAAACAATCAATTCGTCTATAATGATATTCAAACAATCAATTCGTCTATAATGATATTCAAACAATAAGTGAACTATTCAGTCAACAATGATGCTGTCATACTTACAAACTTATAATGAAACAATTTCAATACCCCACCTGTCATATTTCCAAAAAATGACACAATCTCAAACCTGTTATATTTAAATACTGACAATGACACAATGCTAACAAAATGTCTGTTACAATTTTAGCCAATAGTAACCTACCTCAATCTTTTGCGTACACTCTGGATACTGTAGAATATCCTCTTCTGTCAACTCACATTTCTCCCACTTTCCCTGCAGCAGATCTGAAATGGAAATGTGCAACTCACGAACTAACCCCACTGTTCAGAAGCGACTTCCTCTTCTAAGTATTAATTATAGTGTAACAACTTAATTACTGCCCATGTATTGCAGTGGCCCATAAGGGAAGTAAAGACTAACAACATTGTGACCTATGATGGTGACAACAGAGGCAGAACTACAAGACTGGAAAATATCTAGCAAAAACTTAGCATGGAAATCAATGCAGATAAGAGTAAAGTTTTGGTGAATACGAGTACTAATTTAGTCCCAACCAATGTAAAGCAGAACAATTGAAGGCTTGAGTAGGTTAGATGATTACTTATATGTGAACCTAGATTAGTTGTGATGGTGAATCAACAGCTGGAGTTACGAAAAGACTGACAATGGCCATGGTCGCCATGATAAGATTAACCAGCATTTGGAAAAGCAGGATCACCAACCGTGTTAAGATTAACTTATATTAATCTTTGGTTCTGCCAATATTTCTATCTGGTTGTGAGACCTGAACTGCAGACTTAGAGAGAAGAATCCAGCCGTTTGAAAACAAATGCTATAGACATGTGTTGGATATCTGCTACCAAGAACATAAGAATAATGTGTTTGTGAATGATAGAATGAATGTATTAGCGGGTCGACAAGCACCACTGTTAACAATTGCGACACTTCTGTGGTACAGGCACGTGATGAGACAATCCTCAATGACAAAAGATGTTCTTCAAAGTATGGTGGAGGGTGGAAGAAGACATGGCAGGCTAATATCAAGGACTGGACAGGTTATGAAGTTTCCAAACTTCATAAGTCAGGATTGTAGAGGGTAGAAATACATGGAGATCTTTCTGCATCAAATGTCTCAATGTGACAGCACTACTACTGATGGGTTATGGGTTTTATTATTATTATTATCATCACTATTATCGGAGCTACATCTTGTTAATTAGCAGGAGTTTGAAAAAATTATGCAGAAGAAGACCACTTATTACAAATAAGACAAACTCACGGACAAAAACACACAAATTACATCAGGAACTTTGCACAGTGTTTGAAAACAGCTGCTAGGATATTTCTATGTAATGAAATATATTATTCATCTTTTTATTCTATTTTCATTCTCAAACTAATGCAGATTAGCAGGATGTGGTCCAACGAAAACATGTGTCACAGAGGTGTCATGGTTTACAGCTTGGCAGCGACATCTGCGTCTTTCGGCGTGACACATCCAACTTCAGCATGATGGTTTCTGAGATACTTTGACACTCTATGGGATGGGACACCCCATGAGAAAGCCTCACACAAATCCCCCCCTCCCCTTCCCTAGAGTGTATAGAAATGAGCAAGCTGATCTATATGTTACAAAGGCACCTGGGTTGGGCACTTTGCATGTGGACAGAGGATAGATCTTGAAAGGAATACAGGATCTTTTATGGAACACGACTACATTGAACGGAGTCTGAAGTAGTCTGGAGAACACTGCCTAACACTGTATTTACTGATATGTACGCCTAATGGCATGGAATGAGGAAAAACTTGACTTTAGTCTGGAGAACGTAATGCATTGTCATGGTTTACAACTTTGCTGCCATATCTACGCCTTTCGATCACACACATACGGCTTCAGCATGGCACTGGAATCATTTTAACCATATATGGATCAGACAACCAACTCCACTGAAAACTTACTTAGTTACCTCTTATAATATGCATGGCAGGTAACAGCATCACTATTTTTTGCTTTCCTTCTGGGTCCCAACAATACACAGGGTGTCTTTTAGATATAAAATAAAACCCTGGAGGAGACCCCCCCCCCAAATTATATATAAGAAAAGAATCATTAACTCTAATAATTGATGGAAATCGAAACACATTAAAATAAAATATGTGAACAATAATACCTTCCGCAGACAATACTGCATTTTTCTTGCCATCTGACCCCTGACGTGCTGCGACTTCTTGATGTAGAGATGCTGAGAGTGCCGAGAAGGATGTAAATGAAGAGTTATCGTTAAAAAGGGACCCATTGGTGACATTGTTAACAAATATCTCTAGCCTGTTGATCCGAGCTAACATGGACTCCAGCAAAACTGCTATTGTTTTCTTCAGGTCTGAAACATATAAACAAATATACTTAATTTTGCAGGAACATCATCACCTATGCCAGTCTTTATCATTTAGATAAATATGATAGTGATCCAGTACTAAATAAATGGAGAAAACTTTTTGTTTCATCGTCTAGAAAATTGAGATAAAATATTAATAAGGATATTTAGTGATATGGTATATATAACTGGAAAACATCTAGTAAGTTCATATAAATAATACAGGCACTGGAAATTCTAAGTTTCAGTCCTTCATGACCTTCTTCATAAACTATATGAGGAAGGTAATGACAAATATATTTCTATAGAAACATAAAGAAGACAAAACAACAGAGAAAATAATAATTATATACATATATTGTATTTTCTATTATATCTAATATCTACCTTCTATTATTATATATATACACATACATATATATATATATATATATATATATATATATATATATATATATATATATATATATATATATATATATATATATATATATATATATATATATATATATATATAAAACAAACACACACAAAAACAGACATTCATGAGTTTCAAACATGTTAACAGTATAGCTTTCTCTCTATTCTTCTGCAGATTAGCAGGATATAGTCCAGAGAAAAGAATGTGTTTTACCCAGCAAAACATCTCTCTATAATCACTGCCATTATCTGTTCTCTCCTTACCAAAAGCCGTAAATCTTCCAGCGTACGGTCCATCCACAATATCCCCATTCTCTTTGGCCAAAGCTTTAATATATTCTTCACTGAGTTGTATGATCTCTGTCTGCAAGAAAGACAGGAGTTGTGAAAATAATGTCTGTCTCATATGTTCAGGTACACTTTATCATTTCATAATGTATAATTCCAATATGTTAATTTAAATGTGTACAATTCCAAAATGTACAATTCCAATGTGTACAACAACTTCAATGTGTATAATTTCATGTGTATAATTTCATGTATATAACTTCATGTGTATAACTTCAATGTGTATAACTTCAATGTGTATAATTTCATGTGTATAATTTCAATGTGTATAATTTCAATGTGTATAACTTCAATCTGTATAATTTCAGTATGTATAACTTCAATATGTATAATTTCAATGTGTATAGTTTCAAACCCAGCAGATGTTAATCAAATTTGATTATAACAGAGCATTTACCCCAAGCACTAGAAGTTTCCTTGTACCACCTGAAGACCATATTTGATGCCTTTCCATCAAAAGTCTGAAGCATTGTGATTTTTACAAACTCTATGTCTGCTCTTCAAGCACTAGAATTTGAAGGACATTGTTCTTCTTCTTCTTCTTCTTTCATTCACTTGAAACATGTCTATATCTGTAATTCTGTCTCCTTAATAAAACTCACTGTCTTTTGTAGTTCATACAGTGTCCCATAGAGTTTTGATTCCAGTGTTGTTTCCTCTGGCCAATATGTCTGCCTCAGTGCTTCATGCTCAGAACACTCTTGAAGTATATGTTTGGCACTCTGTGCTGCCTGGCCACATGTACACATGGCTGTGTTGCCAATCTTGAACTTTGTATACATGTGACTGCGGAGTCGGTTGTGTCCTGTTCTGAGACGTAGAATTATAACTTGTTCTGGTCTGTTCATAATATGATAGTCATCTTGTGTTGGCGTTTGTGACTTTCTTATTGACTTGATCATCTGTTTTTTCTGATGGTAGGTGATTGGTATATCTGATTGGTCTTCAGCAGCACCTTCCTTAGCCAGTTGGTCTGCTTTTTCATTTCCTGGTATTCCACAGTGAGAGGGTATCCACTGCATGGTTACCCTATACTGGTAAGACAATTCGCTAAGTAGTTTTTTCAAGTCTGTTAGTTTTCCAGACTGGAGAGCTTGAAGCACTTACCTTGCATCTGTCAGGAATACCACAGGCTGTAGGTCAGAGTTGGAGTTCAGCAGTTTTTTAGCTGCCACACTAATTGCCTGGATTTCTGCATCATAATTATTGCAGAATTTTCCTGTCTGTGTTCTGATTGTATCTCTAGGCTTGTGTGGATATTCTATATATACACCTGCACCTCCATTCCTCACGGCATTCTGTGCTGACCCATCTGTGTATACTCTGACCCATATATCTTGTGGATATTCCTCATCCAGGAAACTGAGGGTGACTGTCCTTCGCTGCACACTGTTCTGTTCGTCCTCGCTTAGTATTCCTTTCACATGGGTCTGAATGTATATTGGCATTCCATGTCTTTCACTCCACGGGGTTTGTTCTGGTACAGGCCTTAAGGGGCTGTCAACTTCAGGTAGGTCTGTAAGTTGTCTGCAGAGTCGTTTAGCTTGATGGATAAAGCTGCTTCTTTTCAGTCGTCCCATTGCTAGATTTTGGAATCTTTCCTTCATTGGATGACTTGGCATACACTGAAACTTTTCTGCCTGAATTAGTACTTTTGTGTCTCTGCGTTCGCCAAGTGTTTGCATTCTTCGAAGGACATTGTAAATCTGAACTAGTTGAAATATATCACCCTGCCAACCAGCTGCTTACATCTTATGAAGTCAGCATTGTTATGCAGTGGATTCCTGGCCACTCAAACATACCTGGCAATGACAAGACAGCCAGACTAGAAAAGATGGGAGCACAACAAGAACAGCCATATACACAAAAAACCATGCACACAGTTAAAATGATGAAATCTGCGAACAACGAAAATTGGATGAACAGATTGGTTATGGGAAACACTGGGAGAGAAATCTATAAATATATGACCAGCCCAAACCCTAAAGACAATATCAACCTCCTAGGAAGGAAAGACAAAGTTTACAACATGTACAGCTTAACAATCACCTGAACAGAATACAACCACAACACACTCCAGGGTGCCGGCTGTGCACTCATCCCTATGAAACTGTTGACTACCACGTTTTTGAATGTCCAGTGCTGGACGATGCCAGGAAAATTCTTCCAGGGCCAGATAAATGGAACACATTATATGGAACAAAACAACAGCTCACAAACACATGCATATATCACACAATGGTATTGGGTCAAAGGAACCGCTGTGCGACACGTTGCGCGATGAGAGCCTCTGACCACTCGGCATGCGCACTGCACACTGAGTGGGAGGTGTATGGCCAGTTCATTGCGCGCAAATAGCTAGATCGGTATTTTAAGTTACGACGTTTTAAGTTTCCAAGATAGTACAATAGCATATGAAATTTAAAAGTTGGTATGTTGTCACGTGATTTATCCACTGATTCTTGTATTGTACCATATTAACATATCCAGAACGCTTCAGGCTGCAGGTTTCACCTGTTGCTAGGAACTCTCTAATACTTGAAAAAAACGTTAAGTAATCAGATTTTACCAATCCTAGCTAGCTATTCCATTTGACTTCCTTTTCCGAAGAGTTTATGAACAGGGAGGCAACTATGGTGTTGTAATAGCAAAATGCATTACATCTGTTCACATCGGTAAGCCAATGTGGCACTATGAATCAGGTTTTATAGACTTGTATTATCGTATTTTCAGTAAAATCATAATGGATTGTGATTTGGATGATTAACCAACTTCCAAGTTGGTTAGTTTTCACAGTAGAATAAACAGTAGACCATGCCGTTTTCGTGATGTAGAGGCCGAAAGATGTTTTGAAGCAATCCCAAATATGACTGTCAAGAGCTTCAAAGAACGATTTATGGCAAACCTATAAGGTTCGTTCATTTTAAGCAGTGATATTATGATGATTTGAAAATGAAACCACATAAATACTGCAGAATTAAAGAGTTTTTTTACAGCGTTGCCACTTCAGAAAATTCAAAAAGAAAAAGTACGTAATTTTAAAAATATGTTTTTATTTTTGTTTACTATAATTTGTTGTTTTTTGTGTGTGAAAAAACATCTGTACCACTTTCTGATGTCTGGTATCACACACACAAACAAAATAACACCAATATAGGCAGTATTAAATTCTTTATTTATATGTACAAATATTATTTAATTATCTATACCAATAAAAAGTTATTGCATTTTCAAAACAGCCACTAACAATAACACAAATTCTCAAAAAATAATCCAGTGGCGGGGGATATTTGTATTTTGTAAACACTGCTTGCTAAAGGTTAATCTAGTTTTGTTTTCAGGTATTTAGTCAAAACATGTGGTAAGTCATCCCAATTTTTGAAAATTGTCCCCAAAAAGGCATCAAGAAAACATTGAAATTACACACAAAATTGAGAGAAATGCCTTCTTTTGGTATATTACCTACTCACTGCCTTATTTATATTGAATTAAATAGTCTGGGGTTATCTGGGTTTTTAAAAGGACAATCTAGATCTATTTCTAAAACGTCAGTGGTAACACTGCCTGTCATTATCATCATCATCAGGTGCCATGCCGGTTGGCGTAGGCGATCATGGCTCTACACAGCTCTCTGTACAGTATTATGTATCAAGATCGTTGTTGTTTCCCTGCTGTGCCAGGTTGCCACTCAAGCTTCAAACATTTTCTCATGTTGCCTTCAATCTTGCCTTTTGTGACTTTGTTCTCCAAACTTGCCTGTCTCATGAAGTGGTCAAAAATTGAAGATTGTCTTATTCTTATATTATTGATTAAGGTCCGTTTACACTGCTTGTACAATACAAATAACAATTAAATGTAAATAGTAATGAGTATGACTAATGATGGTCAGTTAGAGTTAGTGTTCTAAGACTTAGCACGACTCCACTCGACACAACAAATGCAACAGTGTGCACTTGCTATTATTTTATGTTTGTAACAGATTACAGCAAACAATATGTATTTTTTTAACCTTTACAATTTATAAATGCCAGAGACCATATTGATGACACGCAACAAGCTGATGCCAAACATGTCACAGTTACAACAAAGCAAGCAGAATTATCAGATTTCAAACCAAACGATATAAACGAACGTGACCCGGATGTTAATCTATCTCAAGTCATGTGACGGCACGTTTGCTTGATGTGTGTGCTGTTAGTATTATATGCGATTGAGTACAGATAAATACAGTCCAACATGTTTGTACTAGACTTGGTTTTAGAACTTGAGACAGATCGTTAGCTTTATGAGTCCTAATCCTGCTTTAGACTAAAGACAGCATCAACATTATGGGAGAAATCGATGTGGATATAGACAAGTGCAAGACCTAGGGGATGTCTATAAATTGCGCTAACAACTAGGCGGGGGGAGCAGACTTTCAAGATGTTTGATAGTGGTTGACAGCAGGGAGGGGGAGGTGGGCTTTATTTTATAGTTTCATTCTGTGTTTGTCCCTATCTTGATAAAGACCTATTGGTAGAAACGAATTTGTTAATTGTTCTACGTACATCTGCTATTTAACAATTTCTTTTAAAAAATATTTCGATATCGTGAGGAATGAAGAAATTACAAGAACTATTGGAACATCTGTGGTCAAATATATTTAAAAACTGAGACTGAAATGGTTCGGCCATTTTATGAGAACTATCCCTTATTGGCCGGCAGTCAAAATGAGACTGAAAACAGGTAGAGGAAAAGGAAACAAAGAAGGATGTGAATTTAATGAGTTACCGACGCTCTGAAATGTTACAACATTACTGGATAACAAGCGACCAAACAGGACATAGCCCGGAAATGGATTGTCATTGGCTCCTGTAGGTAGATACAGGACGCATTGAATCCTGTGACAACTTACAGCAAAACTAGAGAAAAGACGATAGATATAAAGATAGATAAGAGATAGTATGATATATAAGATAGATATAAAGATAAAAATATAAGATAAACAGATAGAAAGGATATATATATTAGATAGATAAGATTAGATGCGTATATGAGATAGCTACGAGAAATATATAGAGAAAAAAAGATAAGATTGATCAGATAAGCAGATAGAAAAGATAGATAGATTAGATATATAAGAAAGATAAGATAAATAGATAAAATAAAAATATAGATAAGAAATATAACATTGATATGATAAATATATAAATAAGATAGATACATTTCTTAGTCCGTCTGTTGTGTTCAGGAGAAACATCAAAAACCTGTGTTCTACGTAAGCACTATAGATTTCTTAGTAACACCACCAGGAATATAGATATATAAGATAACTAGATCGTCCGTGTGTTGCCGGGTTTCGAAAGGGGAACAAAGAATAGCAACACTATTTACCTTCCACGCATGTCGTAAAAGGCGACTAAGGAGGTTATGGGATGGAGGTGGCTGTCCCATCCCATATAGAGTCAGTGACCCAAAGCCATGCTGAAGTCGGATGTGTCAAGCCGAAAGGCGCAGATATCGCAGCAATGCTGTAAACCATGACACAACGCATTCCGTTCTCCGGGCTACATACTGCTAATCTGCAGGAGTTTGAGAACGAACACAGAAGAAGAAGAAGACGATAGCTAGATATATAGATAGTTAAGATACACAGACAGACAGATATATTACGACCCAGGAAAACATGGTGAAGAGAGACTGAAGGACTTGATAGAGAAGGGGATCAGAGAAGAGAGACTGAAGGACTTGACACAGATGGTAATCAGAGAAGAGAGACTATTAAGGACTTGACAGAGAAGGGAATCATACGGAATAAGGCTGAGAACATATCCAGGATAAAGAGAAATTGGAAATCCTTGCCTGTGGCCTATGCACCCAAGGATGCAATAATGAACCCTTACCTTGACAACACTGCTGTCTCTTGGCTGACCCTGACCAAACACTAGTGATATATTCACAAAAGTGAACGACCACAACACTCCTAGAACCGCCAGCACCAGCATAAGTCGACGAAACAGAGGCATCCGGAATAAACGGGTCGGCCATTTTGACGCGGAGTTTCTCACCATGGCAACCCTGTTGGAGACATCTGTGGAAGAATTTTTTTAATATTAGGATAGGAGTGTAGCAATCAACAGTACAAATATCATAGAACTCCGGGAACTTCATAGTAGCACTCTAGGGAATATCATAGTAGCACTCTAGGGAACTTCATAGTAGCACTTTTGAGAATATCATAGTAGCACTTTTTGGAATATCATAGCAGCACTTTTGGGAATATCATAGTAGCACTTTTGGGAATACTATAGATAAATAAAGCACTCAGGACATGGACATCGGCAGCACAGGACAATGTACTTCAAGTTTCCCTCCTTAAAATTAATAACTAGTGTTGAAAAAAAAAATCTCTAATTTAGCACTTAAAAAATTAACAAAAGTTGGAAAGGTGTAGAGGATTGGCTTCGCCGTACTCAGGCTACCCCATATGTACTCTGTCCCTCTCAACGAACCGGCAGAACGCCTGTTCAGAGTACTATTCATAGCACGTAACCCCGTAGCTCGTGATAATCCACAAGGACTTGGAACAAAATTCACTTTACAAATAAGATGTCGCCACTGGAATTCAAACCTGCGACCTTTTGAGCACATAGCAAATGCATTAATCAAAATGCCACGGAGATCCCTAATTAACTTAATAATTCCCTCAATCAATCAATGAAGTGCCATGACGAGTGGCGTATGATAGCATGCTTCGACACAACTCACTGTCTCTTGTGTTGTTAGAAAGTTCAGTTGGTAACGTCTTTTTGTGCCTCAGTGACAACCCATCCAGACATTTCTCTCTTTGTCTCCCTCTGTTTCTTCTTCCCTTAATCTTTCCGGTGGTTACTAAATGTTCACGTTTTACCTTTCCTCATTACATGCCCTAAAAATCTTATTTGTCTGTTTCTAATTTTTGCTATAAATTGTCGTTCTACTCCAGCATCTCTTGAGGACTTCTATATTAATAACACCTTACCCCATTGAACAAAATCTGCAGGTGCCCACACTCCGGGAATACCATATATGTGAACACGGGATACCATAAGAAAATGCAGCTATTCAAGAAACATCATAGCTGAACATTGCACTCATTCGGAGAACATCATAGCTGAACATTGCACTGGTCTGGAGAACATCATAGCTGAACATTGCACTGGTCTGGAGAACATCATAGCTGAACATTGCACTGGTCTGGAGAACATCATAGCTGAACATTGCACTCATTCGGAGAACATCATAGCTGAACATTGCACTGGTCTGGAGAACATCATAGCTGAACATTGCACTCATTCGGAGAACATCATAGCTGTACATTGCATTGATCTGGAGAACATCAAAACTGAACTTTGCACTCAGATAATACCATATGTAAACACATTCGTCCATCGGAATCCTTGATTACCATTATTTATTGATTAACTCAACTGGGATGATGAAGAAGACAATGTCGGTGATGTGTCCGACTGTAATGTCTTGGAATTTTCTACCGCACTATGGGCATGTGTGAAAGATGTTTGTAAGACATCATTGTGTCTGAGGTTCTCTGCAGTTGCTGAATCACTCTTGACTTTGCGACTCCAGTCTGATCTATCTTCTGCAAGACTCTCAGATGAATGTGCCTCTAGTTTTACGTGAGTCAGTGATGTCTGAAGAGTATCTTTAACTCGCTGCATCTGTCCACCGGTCTTACGGAAGCCAGTTTGGAGTTCTCCATATGGCAACTTTTTGGCAGACGATGATCATTCATGTGTGATCATACATGGCGTATACATGCCACAAAACAGCATATTGCGCATCACGACGAGAGGCTACTTGGTTCTTTTCATGGATACGTGAATAGCCTCTCGAATTGACGCGCATTAGTGTAGTGTTGTGACTAGTTTCTGTTGATAGGTATAAAAAAAGGCATACTGTGCGAGGTTGATTACGTTTAGTTATATCCATGTGGGTGGACGCATAACAAATCCTTCACATATGTGTGATCTGTTTTTCTTCATTTTAACGGATGTAGCAGAATGGAGTGAAAAAACTACTTTGTAAAGTAAGCACGTCATTCACAACATACACTGACAAACCTCATTGGTTGGTTGCTGAGTCAGCTGTCCATGGGTTGATGCACTTTGATCCAATGATGTTGCGTGATATAGGCATGTGTTTGTGAACTGTTTCATAAGGTGTTCCATTTATCTGGCCTCAGGGGGGGGGGGGAGTGCTGAGAAGTGTGTGGATTTTCTACGCAGTCCGAGCCTAAGCCAGAAAATAATTTTCACACCACCAGAAAGGTAGGTTTCTAACTATGCACTGTTCCGAGACACGGCAGCCACGACACTGCTCATTCTCCGCCAATTGTCTACTGGTTATGTCGAATTTCTCCATGGCTGCAGGAATATAACCAAATGTTCATGGAAAAAGCTCTATCGCGTCCTGAGTCACTATACCTTTATGACCGGTCTTCAGCCATAGGAAAACAGTGTAGTTCAATGTTTCACAACGTGGGGCCCACGCCCCACTGGCGGGAAATGTGATAGTTATGGGGGGGGGGGGGATTCGAACAAGTTGTAATTAATTTTTAAATAGTTTAATTTTTTTAATATTAAAAAATATGAAAATATTACATTTTGGCGGGGGGTTAGGGCATCACAATTTTAGAAAGATTTTAGTGGGGCATGGTAGAAAAAAAAGATGTGGGAAACACTGGTGTAGCTAGTCTTTCTCTCCCCCCCCCCCCTCCCCAATAAGTGCTGAAGAGTCGCACAGTACATTTCGTGCTCCCTTCCAATCACAGGGTAGGCATGAACATACGCAAATAACAAAGCATATAAAACACACACAAAATCAACAACACAAAAAAAAGCATGAAAAGCAAACCTCATTAAACCGGCAATCCAAATCAAATACACGTTAAGAAATCCAAACAGAAGGATTCACAATGGAAAGCACACGCACAAGATTAGTGTGTTGCTAATTTCAGTTTGAGAAAACGAAAGTGTTACAAAATAATCTATACAATTTATACAAGTCTAAGCCACCTTGTCTGTGACTACGCTTGGCCATCCACGACATAAGACCTGCTAACTCATTGGAAATCGTGCGTATCATATGACTCACTTGACTTTCGTGAATCTCATTGGTTGACTGTCGACAAAATATACACAAAATTGCCAGTGGAAAATGAAGAGAAAAGTAAAAAGCATCACTTTAGATTACTTTAGAAGGATGATTCTCAATGAGCCAACAAGTTTTATATTTAACATTGTCAGAGTCTAGGAAGTATAGCTATTTTTAAATACAGGAATTCCCCAGAGAAAATACTGGATAAAGTGAGAAAAACATAACACTGCGATCTTAAATAGTAGCTGTTTACGAACCCCAGGAATTGCGAGCGATTAGCTCTTACTTCCTATGTGCAGTGGGGTGATTTTTCTGAGCTTTCTTTCATACCCAGGAGACTTCAGCTTCCGGCTTAGTGCATTGTCTATTGAAGGAGCACTATTAACTTTATTATTTTATTATTTATTGTTATTATTATTATGGTTGAGTTTTTGGTCATCGTCGATCACGACGGACGAACATCATCATCATCATTGAAGGAGCCTTCTACTCAGAGGGGGTCTATAATTGTATAAATGACATGCTACAAAGCTTCCATAAGAGAGTCTCAATATAACGGCATGTCATCTACTAAGGTTTTCTGTTGTATGGGTGGTTTATCTAGTGGGCCATGTTACTGAGCCCGGTCATGGGTGAACGGTGAATTTAACCATGTTTTACATGGTAAGTTTCGCAACTAAAAAATCCTCGTGTTACCACAGCCTCCCTATTTTCTCAGCTGGTTATGCCACTCCAACATTGTTTGATTTGATTTGATTAGATTAATGCCTCAGCGGAGATCTGTGGCAATGAATCCCAAACTTTGTTTCTTGCCTTCGTGGTCATCTGTTTATACGGAATCGTTTTTCCCGTTAGGGAGTTGCAGGCAGGTATCGAGTGTTTGAAAAACTCGAATTTGTTCATGTCGAGGTGTTTGTACATGGAACAAAACTGGTGAGGCAGGGAGAGGGGAGAGTAAAGTTTCTCCTAAAAGTAAAACATAAACTTTTCATTTCCTTTCCAAGGACCTTATTGTGGAATAGTTTTTCTTAGCCATATCATGACTATCCGCAGATTAGAAGACCTCTGCACGGAAGTAATTAGGACGTCATTCGTTACGCTTTTGATTATTGTCGTGATATCAGGTGGTCACTATTTATTATACTTTGGTCGCATTGGCTATTTTGGCATGCAACTCCAAGTATATAAATAGTCATCAAAAGAAATCACAATAATTTTTAAAAAGTAATGAATGAAGGCCTAACTAATTCTGTGCAGAGGTCTTCTATACCGCATCGGTGATGGTCGATATACGAACGTAATGGGGGTAAGTGTGAATATGCATTGACACTTTCTTTTTACCGTTCCTTTAACGTAGTATTACGTAATTTCCTGTGATTCTCATTGTGTCACGGGAGAACCTCGGAAAGAATGACCACATTCGAAACAGAAGCCTGTGGCAAGACATGATAACAAACGCTAAATTGCATGAACTATAAGAAGAAATGATTGACAACACATGAAATAGAAAGCTGTGTAAAGATATGATAACAAACGTCACACGGCATGGACCAGAAGAAGAAGAATTACGTAATTTAATTGTGATGTTTAATTTTCATAATGATTGGGGCGGGCGAGGGCGTGTGTAATTCCAAGAATACCTTGTATCAATAGTTATACTAAGAAAGTTAACGTAATGTGCATATTACCCGACACGACTTCCTGTCTAAACAATCTTGCCTGCAAGGTAAGGGGAGGCTGAGGGAACAGGGGAAAAGACAACAAATGGAGATTTCTAAGTGTTGACACCAATACCTCGTTAATTATACAGTCCTGGTGACTCCTTGGTTTCATCATTACAAAGTGACTCTGTCTTCCATTCCGCTGTTGTTCTAAGTCATGTTCTGCAGTTTTATTCCATCCTCAGTCTACCCCCATCACACACTGGGGCCCAGATTTGTGCCTTTGAAGAAAATAATAATAGGCGGGTGTTTCTGGCCAACGGGGTAAATAAAAAAGCGACGACACGCAAAATTTCAGTTCTCTATATTACATCCTGTTGGAATTCTAGTAGGGCCATTGTCCTATTGCAAGAGATACAGCGGGAGTTCGAGAATGAACGCCGAAGAAGAGGAATACTGTCACCTTCTATGAATTGTTGCTAGAAGCATAAGAGATTGGAGATAGCATTCAACAACTTTTCCCGCTAAGCTGCGACACTGTGCGCTAGCGCACATTTTTATCAGTTGACACACACAGTGCGGACTTGGTACAGAAGATTTACGCATATAAATGTGTGTATAAGTTCTAATAATGAAAATACAGCTGGTGTAAACAGAGCAAGCTTATGAATATTCGCTTTTCTAGGTAGAAAAAAATATTGAAAAAGGCAGAAAAAGATAGAAAAGGCAGAAAAAGATAGAAAAGGCAGAAAAAATATAGAAAAGGCGGTGTCAGAAATTGTTCAGTATACAGAGATAGAGATCAGGGACATCCTGTACAGACACGGTCATATCACAGCCGAGGCCACACATCTGGCTTTAGAACGCAAGCACGAGCTCCAATCACCCCTACGCTTAACGTCAAGAATGGATAACACATCACCTGGCGAAAGACAGTAGACAATTGACAGAGATAGAGTTTTACCAACATGCACTCTTGTCTTAGAGGAAATTTGCCTACAACCTGTGGACTATAAAAGATATTGCTGCATCAGAAGCAAACATTACTCTACATAATTCTGTCACAACCAAGTGTCGTCTCCGCACTAAGGTTTGGCTGCAATGAACCTACAAAATTCTCCGTCATCGTCTTGTACTGTATCTATATTTTTTTTTCTGTATCTGCTGTAAGGCGATGCGGGATTGAATAACGATCGATTTTTTTTCCAGGCTATGACACGTTTGGTTGCTTGATATGCAGTAATAGTGTGACGTTTCAGAACTTTGGTAACTTCTTCAATTCACCTTCTTCTTGGTCCTCCTCTACATCTTACTATTTCAATTTTCATGTTGTATGCTCTTGCAGCATGCCAAAAAGGGTTCAAGGGGTTCAAAAGTCGTAGAGAATTGACTTCGCTGTACTCGGTTTCCCATATGTACTCCGCCACTCTCAACGAAGAGGCACGCCACCTGCCGAGAGTACCACTCATAGCACGTAACTCCGTAGCTTCAAGTGATAATCCACAGGGATCTACGATAAAAAATCATGCCAATAAGGGCTCATTTGCTTTTATAACTTTCAAGATTGCGTAGTAAACATTGAGATTAATTGGATAAATTGGATAAATTGGAAGGAATGGATTAGTTGGATTTTGTGACATTTCAAGTGTTCATTCAAAAATGAAAAATAGGTCCAGTAAACTGGTAGGAAATGTGAGTGCCTATAGAAACCTGCTCTAAATATTGTACTAGATATTGTAAGAAAACTACTACTATGACCACTACAGCCGCTGATGCTACTACTACTACTACTACTACTACTACTATTGCTCCTACTACTGCTACAGCTGCTTACATTACAACTACTACTACTGATACTTATTTACAACACAGACTAATACTACTAATGCTACTTATTTACAACAACTACTACTAATGCTGATACTTATGTACAACAAAGACTAATACTACTAATGCTGTTACTTATTTACAACTACTATTACTAATACTACTACAGCTAATACTACTGGTATGCACTACTAGATCTTACCTTGTTCATGGAACATAGGTCCCGCAAGCTGTTGCTATTTTGTACCACTAAACCAATTCCCAGTGACAATCATATACTTTTCATTGCCCCTTTGTTGTTACAACTTCATCATCTTCCCAGCGGAATAGAGAAATACAACAAGGATATGTTTTTATGTGATCAGGGAAGACGATGTAACCTGATGAATATCCCACAATCACCTCAATGTTAAACAATGTGAATATATTGCTTCTTGTTTACACCCAGCACAGTGCATTACAAGATTATGTTACACATATATTTGTACACGTTATTATCCAATCAGCACCAGTGACTATACCATACACCAGTGACTTTTTACACCCAGCACACATTACAAAATTGTGTCTTTTATACTTGTACACCTTATTATCCAGTCAGCGTTACCATACACCAGTGACTATACTCCGTTCACTTTAAGAATGAAGTGGGTCAAAACACCCCCCCCCACATTACTCCGCGACAACAGGTGATTTTTAAACAGCTGTTGACATGTAAAAAAAAATATTATTTAAAAGCACTAAAAATAATATTTAAACATTTAAAAAAAAAATATTTTAATTTAAGAAAAATATTATTGGGCACTTAACAATCGATTAATACGTTCTGCGTCCAACAACCAATCAAATGCACTGACCCACATCATTCTTGGAGTGAACAGAGTTTATTTACACACATCACGGTGCATTACAAAATTGTATCCTACATTAATGCGCATGCTATCCAATCAGCGTTGCCATACACTGGTATTTTTTAAACAAACTTGGTGTCTACAAACAAACGTTACGTGTTGTTCAAATATTTAATAGCAATGTTCGATCATTGGTCTTCAGGTAAAATAGCGCGAAGTGACTGTTGTGTTATTTCTTGTGCCCAAAAATGGAAGTCCAGTTCAGTATTTCAGGACTAATTGCATAAAATATGGTCGTTTCTCTCTGTATGTGGTAGTTAGAGATCGCAGTGTAGCCATGTGAATCTCCGGATACAACACTAAGACAGGATAAGCAAATCGTCAGTGAGAACATAATGGCTCGTAGTAAAATGGAGTTTTCTGAAGTCAATATAGCAACAGAGGGCAAGAGCAGCAAAGAAATACACAATAGATTTAGTAAAGCATACAAAACCCTAGGGCAAATGACACCAGAAACATAAATGTAGATTTAAACACCAAAATAACACTATTCAAAACTATTATTATGCCAACACTGTGCTACCAATGCTAAACGTGAACAGCATAAGACAAACGTAAACTTGTGACAGCTGAAATTGCATGCTTACGCAGAATCCTAGGGATATTGCTAAGAGACAGAGTGAGGAATGAGGACATTGGACTAAGAACTGGCACCACCCCAATCTTGGAATATATTAAGAGACAACAGATCAAATGGTATGCACACATCAGCAGACTACCATCAGGCAGCATACCACAGCAAGCTATGCTACACAGATACAGTCAAGGCAGACCTAGAGGCCAACCAGGAAAACGATGGACCACCAAAATAAAACAGGCGACAAATTCCACAATATACTCAGCACACACGAGGGCCAACTCCAGAAAATTCTTCACTCCTGACGCTGAAAGGCAACAAAGGGTTTAGAGAATATTGAGATCAGTGTATATAAATGGAGACGGATGGACAGAAGAACGGGCAGACATCGAGATAGACAGACAGACAGACAAATAGATGACGGGAGATGTGACCCTGAATGACGGGTGACATCATCGACGATGAGAACCAATTATCTAGACCACCGATTCTCAATTTTGACCACATCGGAACAATCGATAAACGTATTAGTGTGTTTGTTCCTTTCGTGCCGCAAGCGGTACATAGGGCAGATGTTTTGATTCTCCGCTGCCTGTTGCCTACAGTTTTAGTTCTCGTTTGGTTACAGCTTATTATTTCCCCTTCTTTAAATATAGTATGTATTAGGGTTGCTTTAGGACCCCCTCGTTTTCTTTTACCCTCAGGTGTCCACATAAGGGCATGCTGGTTTATTCTATTTTCATCTAGTCTTAAAACGTGACCAAGGTATTTCCATTTGCGTTTTCTTGTAATGTTTGAAACATATTTTTTGTGTTTTGTTTCGTAAATCACTATTTGTAACGAAACCGCTCCGTTTTATGTTAATCCATTTCCGGAGACATTTGTTATCGAAGCTGTTTAATTTGTGGTCTGTTGCTTGAGTTGATTTTCAGCTTTCACTTCCATACGTTAATATTGGGACAATACAGGAGTTGAATAGCTTTAGCTTGGTGTTTCTTCCTAGATCTGTTTATTTCCAAATATTAGTTAGTTTAGTGAATATGCTAGCTGCAACTGATATGTGTCTATGTCTTTCATTGAATCTCCGCCAACAAACTTTCGGCTGCCCAAGTAATTAAAGTTAGAGACTTGTTCAAGTACTTGGTTGTTTACTGAGATGTTATTTGTTGAACTGGTAAGTTCCATAATTTTTTATTTGGATGTGTTGGTATGGAGTTGGTTGGATAAACGTATAATCAACTCGGCAGTCCAACAAAAGGTAATCGATACATTTATAACTCTTCAGACTAACAAAAGGTAATCGATATATGTAAATCAACACTAGACCAGTGTTTCCCAACCTTTTTTTTTTACCATTCCCCCACCTAAGTCTTCTATAATTCTGATACCCCCTATGTAACATATACATATTTTTTAATATTCAAAAATTGTGTTATTCCCCCCGCCCCGAACAATAAAATTGCCCCCCCCCCCCTGTGGGGATGGGCCCCACGTTCGGAAACACTGATATAGACTAACGAAAGGTAATCGATACGTGTAGATAAACTCAACGGGAGATAAGCATTCGACAGATCTATAAGAGCCTGTCAACTTCATATAAAAGCAGTTCATAAATGTCAACAATCTGTGATAACTAACAAATGGCAGGCCACTTTTCGCCTTCAGAGGGAAGTAGTCTGATAATTGAGTTGTTTATGTGAATTGCAAAAATCCACACAGTGAGTGAATACATTAGTATAACATCTGTCGAACCGTATATGCTCATCATTAATCCAGAAACGGTTATATATATAGACCAATAAAGATTAGGTAGATGGATGGATAAATTGATGTGGGTGGATGGGTAGATTAGATGAATTCGATTATAATAGATTAGATAGATAATAATGGAAAATCATTTTTAAGGCTTATCAAGGCTTTGATTTTTTCTGTGAAAATAGACAGATGAGATTAGATAAGAACATCAAAATATCCATTTAGCTTGGAGCAGATAACTCTTAACAGCTCATAGCCTTTCTGACAAAAGTACATCTGAGCAACCGAGATGACACTCAAAAGTACATCTGAGCAACCGAGGTGACACTCAAAAGTACATCTGAGTAACTGAGGTGACACTCAAAAGTACATCTGAGCAGCCGATGTGACACACAAAAGTACATCTGAGCAACCGAGGTGACACTCAAAAGTACATCTGAGCAACCGAGGTGACACACAAAAGTACATCTGAGCAACCGAGGTGACACTCAAAAGTATATCTGAGCAACCGAGGTGACACACAAAAGTACATCTGAGCAGCCGATGTGACACACAAAAGTACATCTGAGCAACCGAGGTGACACTCAAAAGTACATCTGAGCAACCGAGGTGACACACAAAAGTACATCTGAGCAACCGAGGTGACACACAAAAGTATGCTGTCTCAAAGGTATGGTTGTGTAAGAGGGGTTTATGGAAGCTTGGTCAGCTAGACAATCCAGTGTTACATGTGAGGCGGGTATTACTTAATATTAGCAGATGAAGGCAATCTTTATTTAATTTTATTTTTTGGTCATGTTATGAGACAAGGAGCTCTGAAGAACAGATTTACAACAGACAAGAAGGCAGGAGATATTGAGGAAGACAAAGAGAAAATATTAAATAATCTGATATCGTGGCATGGCAAAAAGTCAAAATCACTCCTGATACTAGAAATAAAGCGTTGTGGGAGACCCATGATCGCCTACGCCATTCGGCACGGAACCGATGTTGATAACTGAAATAAACAATATTAAAACATGTATTTGAAAGCAATCTAAAAAAAAAAAAACACAAGCAACAGAAAGCATCCAGAATTATGCAACTTGAAATCAAACTCACGTGAGTACAGGATGTACAGATATATCTGTATGCCAACCAAGTATTGCGACTCAACAGTCTATGTCGTCACGTAAATGATTTCAGTTGATACTTCAGAGAACGGTCTGACATACAACCTACGCCATTTGGTTATATATATATAGTAGAATAAAAGCGTGCCACGTTTATTTAAACATAAACTCCCGGGTAGCTAAATAAATGTTTCATTGTTCCGTGCAGTGACCATCGTGCACTCAGACCTAACAGCGGAATCAAGACAAAGCAGTCTTCTTAACAGATGTTTTCTTTTTAAATTATTGTTGTGATTTTCGTTGGTCATTATTTATATATGACAGATATTCGGACAATAAATAAGACATCACAAAAACCATTGGAGGCGGATGAAATGTGGTTTATTTGAATAATGTTACGTATTCCTTGGACAGTAAAGATTACTAATGAATAAAGTCTTAGAAGGATGGATGTGAAAATATGCAATATTAATAATATAAGAAAAAGACAGTCAACATTTATTAGGCACATAATGAGAAGAGGAGGCATTGAGAATATAGTGACAACAGGAAAGATAGAAGGGAAAATATCAAGGGGAAGACCCAGAGAAAAGATATTGGACAGTTTGACTAAATGGCTTCGATTGACGACATCAACAGAGATGATGACATATATGAGAGATCGATGTACATGGAGAAATATGATCGCCATTCAGCACGGCACTTGATGATGATTATTTATATACTTTATGTCACCCTACAAATGAAATGCACGGGAATAATGGAAAACATGACCCCAAAGGTTTGATTGAATTTTATTGGTAGGTTTTCTATTGGTAAGTACTCGTGTATGCTCGGGTGCAATCTCTCCTAATGTACGAGTCTGGTTACTTGGCGTTCATGGTCAACATTGGTCACTTCGTACGTGACCAATCACAAATATATGACTTGTGGGCTAGTTAGAAAGCAGCCTTCTAAAAGTGATTCCTTCGATTTTCATTGTGTCGGATAAATGAAAATCACGAGAAAGACTAATGATTCATTTTAAATTCAAGAAGGAAGCCAGAGGATAAATTAAAAATTCTTCAATTCCGGTTAGTCTCAAGAATTTTTGATGATTTTAGGAGGATGTCGTTCACGTGTTGTCTGGGCCCTAATGGAAGCAAATACCAGTGACGCTGTTGCATGTCATGTGCGTTGTAAGAAGCGACTAAGAAGGTTTTGGGGGTGGGGTTGGTTGCCCCATCCTAGAGGATAAAGTGACACAGAAGTCATACTGATGTCGAATGAGTCAGGCCGAAAGGCGCAGATATCGCAGCAAAGATGTAAACCATGACACAGCGCAATTCCGTTCTCCAGACTAGACCCTGCTAACCTGCAGAAGTTCGAGAACGCAGAAAGAAGAAAGCTGTTTCTCAATGAGCCATCAGGTCGTACATTGAAGAATGGTCACGCTTTGTCTACACTGTGTGTCCACATTCAATGGAAGTCACCAACAAAGTTAATCAGCGTCACATGTGAAGGATGGCACCGATGAGTTCACAGTACTGCATTGTCGAAGAACTGGCTTTATTGTGACAAGTTTCCACACTATTTGGTTAGTCTATCGCCATTCCAATTTCCTTTGATGTCGCTGTGTGAGGGGACCCACTGGATCACTAGTTGGTAATATAATCAATGTGAGGGGGGACCCCTTTATTTATGTAATGGTCACATATATATACAGTTTATTCCTCTTCAACAACACTGCCACAAGAAAATCAATAAAACGGCGACACAACGCAGTTCCATTCTCTGGACTACATCCTGCTGGAAATCTAATAGGTGCATGATCCTGCTACACGAGATCCAGCGGGAGTCTGAGAATGAACGCCGAAGAAGAAATGACTATTTGATCATCACAGAAGAACTGCTTTACATACACTCTGGAAGTAATAATAACTATCACACATTTCCTGTTGTTATATGTAGTTAGGATGAGCCTTCGTGTCCACAATTTTGTGTGTTACTGTAAAATATGAGTGCCATTTTTGTTCTGCTTCTGTGACGGCCATGGTACCGAGTTCGATCCCCGCCACAGGCAACTGTGCATCCGGACTGTTCAGAAAGCAATGAGAAACTACTGAACGAATTTTAAATGTGTATATTACCTAGAAAATCCCTACAGCCAAAACAAAACTGGGTTGATAGCCACGTCCTGAATAGGATATGTTACCATATTTGTTTTAATGAATTCCTAAAGTCGTGCTCTGTATACGACAAACTGAGAAATATCGTTGCTATACATCAGATGGTTTTCGTGAAAATTAATCTCAACTGAGTAACATGATTTATTGAACGAACGATAGCTTTTCATCCACTTGCTAAACCCTAAGCAATAAATACATGAATGTGAGTATAATAGAAACATAGCATATGGAGTAATTTATCAATATTTAACTTGTCAGTGTGTACGGATTATTAGTGATCTCTTAACCTAATCTCTTAATATCCTGTTTACATGCAGAACAGCTGTTGCGTATCGAACCATATCCTAACTCACGTTATATCACATCATATAGCATACGTATATTACTGATATTACTGACATACGTATATTACTGACATACGTATATTACTGATATTACTGACATACGTATATTACTGATATTACTGACATACGTATATTACTGACATACGTATATTACTGATATTACTGACATACGTATATTACTGACATACGTATATTACTGATATTACTGACATACGTATATTACTGACATACGTATATTATAGATATTAGTAATGTATAGACACGTGGGAGACGAATAAAGAAAGCTATTGGTTAGCTGAGAACTTGTCAGTGGTGACAAAACGCATCATTATCACAGCGTGTCTTATTTCAATTTTTTATTATTGCATTTCGTCAAATGGTTCAATTGCACATTGATGATAGAAAGAGGCAGGCTAGCGAACATTGCACAGTCGTTATTGTGTGGCGGGGAATGTTAGGTGTACCATTACGCAGATGGGTCAACAGTTCTGAAGGAAGAATTATGAACTAGTTGACCCAGGAGAATGTGCTTCACTCCTGACAGGACGTAATGATACTGAGATATTGCAGCACCGGAATGTTTCTCTAAGGAGACTAAACATGCATCCATGAACCATCCTGCATTTCCAACATAACAGAAATCAAACCTTACACACGAGTTTCGGTGTCACATCTGTTACTCAAATGAGAGAGACCTGTGCTTTTGTAAGGAAGCACATGGGCTGCCAAGAGCTACCTGTTGACAGCTAGGGGATGATAGATAGATAGATAGATAGATAGATAGATAGATAGATAGATAGATAGATAGATAGTACTTTTGTCTGGCTGTACACTAGTATACACTGCAGCCTAACCTATTTATCGAAAATGTTATGTTGATACTATTCCATTTCGTGGACAGTCTAAAAAAAGAGACTTCATGTCAATTGAAGAAATGAATTACCATATAGTCATAAACTCAAAAGTCCATCTCATCTAGTTTTGGTCAGTTTTTTGAATTTTCAACTGAAGGTTATTGAGCGATGGCTAGGCTACGTCCGGCTCTGTGTCGGCCAAGGTACCAAGTTCGGTCACCGTTACAGGCAATTGTGCATCTGGACCGTTCAGAATGGCAAAAAACTGAACGTATTTATATTTCATAGAAAATCACTACAGCCCCCCCCCCCCAAAAAGCTGGGTTGATGGCTACGTCATGAAGAGGACACGCTAATAATTTTTGTGTAGGCTACACAATATTTGATGTCCAGTTTTCAGCTCTTTTCCGTTGGTAATAACACGTATAAAAACTTGTCCGTTGGTAATAACACGTATAAAAACTTGTCCGTTGGTAATAACACGTATTAAAACTCTTATGTTGGTAATAACACGTATTAAGAAAGCTGGTCACCAGTTCAGAAATATAATGATTCCTACTTTAGCAAGAATTAGACAACAGATCACAGTCGGGCTCATCCTATTGTACACAAAACGGAAATTTTAGTTAACTTAGCCAAGACTCCTGATTCGTGGAAGAAGTGGAGGTAAACTTATAGACTATCAGTTTTTGTATATACTTTACCTCCACCTTTTCTTATAGGCAAAAAACATAGGCTTATATATATATATAGATCAACCACCATCATCCTATGTCCGGCGTGTCCAAGATTGACCGTCGGCAATAGCAGACGGTCGTGGTCCAAGGATCTTTAAAGATAGGTATATGGTTATTAACCGCCTACGAACTCATAGTCAAGGAATTAACTCTAACTGAATGTTACGGCCATGTGTACAGGCAGCACAGAATGCCAAGTATATACTTCAAAAGTGTTCTGTGTACGAAACTCTGAGGCAGACATATTGGCCAGAGGAAACAACACTGGAATCAAAGCTCTATGGGTACTTGATGAACTACAAAAGACATTGAGTTTTATTCAGGAGATAGAATTACAGATACAAACAGTGGATGTCACAAATGGGCATGTCCACTCGTGACAGACGAACAACGGCAACAGTGCTGCAGCTTTTCGTCAAATGTAACTTGATTCTCCATTCACAATAAAATAATGAACGTGCTGACAGCATGTGTTTCGTTCTTGTATATCCTATAATACATACATAGGTAAACATTTTGTGCCAATATCGTGTATACGACACAGATGGTATCAAAGCCTGCATAATCGTGCTTATTAGCACAAACAAAAACCACATGGCTTACAAGTGTGAATTATGTATATCCCACATCACAACGTTAGCACATGATCACACAAATGTAGTTAAACAACCATTGTTTTTATTGTTTGTTCACTGTTCGTTTTGTATCTTCTTGAAAAGACCTTAAGGTTGAAACGTTGAAAATGTCTTGTTTATTGTTATTTGTATGGTTTCGCACCTATACCACATACTTTGATACTCTGTTAGTCACCCTAAAACTACGACAAAATGTGTGTTCAAAGTAAGTACTTCTCAAATGTTGTATATATCGTTAAATGCTCCCGTCAACTGGAAACAACTACAATATCCCGCCAACGATATCACGCTGTTACGAGCATGCACGCGCGACTAATCCAAATGCAGGTGATATGAAATTGCGTCCCTTGCACGCGTATTTGAGATTTGGCTCAAAAATCATACCGAAGTCAGATGTGTCGGGCCAGAGGGTGCAGATATCTCAGCCAAGCTGTAAACAGTGATCTAACACATCTTCTCTCCGGAATACACCCTGCTATGCTACAGGAGTTTGAGAACAAGCATAGAAGAAGAAGATGCAAATTGATTTTTTTAAATTTACTTTTCTCAATATATTTATTTTTCTATAAAAACACATTTCTATTGCAATGTTTCACTATTCGGTACATGTTACGCAAATGTGACCTCATCACGTGATAATAGTTCATCTTTTTAATTAATAGTAGGTTTGATTTTATTGAGCTTCCGTGGCGTGGAGATTTAACAAAAGTGAAGTATCTGCTAACGCTAATTCGATCGCGCAACACACTGAGAGTCAGGGGAAGAGGCCGCTTAGTGTGTTACCAGCAGATTGATGGATGCTGCATTGTAAGTGCCTTTAGCGAAAGTTCTTTTCGTAAAATAATTTATAAGATTAGTTGTGTAATAAAAATAGGCCACATCTGCTTAACATGAACCCACTATTCTGCTGATTGTCCACGATTCACTTCCATACATAATAATTGATTCTATAGAACTTCTTAGAACTCTCTCATTTCAATTCATTAAGACATATTACATAATATGTTCTTAATATTATGAACTGCCTTTGCCTGGTTTGATGGGCAAGGGTGGTAGTCGGGTCATGACAGAGGAGGCAAAGAATAACATCATTCTGACACGTCATTCATGTCATAAGAGTCAACTAAGGAAGTTTTAGGTGTATGGGTGGCTGTTTCATCCCATATAGGACCAAAGTGCTTAAGAAAGCCGTGCTGGAGTCGGATGTGTCATGCCAAAATGTGCAGATATCACAGCTGAGCTGTAAACCATGATACAAATCACTATTCTTAGACTACATCGTGTTATCGAACAGGAGTTTTCAAACCGCATAAGAAGAAGCAAAGAGATTGGTTGCAATGTATATCCAACACTCTCTCTCTTGCCTTGGTGATGCACTCTAGCAAACTATCTTGTACATTTCTTGATGTTTCCATCCCTACTTGTATCTTTGTTTTGTATTTGATGTTTCACTGCAAGTGTGAGAACCATTGTTGAACATAGTAGCAAACAGGACAACCACATTTAGCATGCAGATAAGCAGAGGAAGTTATCTCCACCCCCAAGTGGCTTTTTTAAACTTTATTTACTAATGCAGTTATTGTGTCCATGGTTCGAAAGATACAAAATGGTTAATGTTGATATGAGTGGCGTACACCTATAGCTACTTCCAACATCCATGAACATCACTTGGACTTACTGTCTGGAACAAGCAGGAGGTTGTGGTAATGAGAGAGTAGGCAGACTTGCATACAATGCATCAATAGATGGAAAGTTGATTATGGATAATGGGGGACATACTGATACTACTCCACGAGTGCCTGCTGGATGCAGACACAGGAATTGATGAAACATCAAGCTTGTGATTGGGGGAAGTTTATATTAAACATGGAACTAGTAAAACTGAATGTCTACAGGATATAAAGAGAAGCATATTCAACCGGTGATCAACAGGAACAATTAGCATGCATACCCTTTGACATTTGTTGGGAGAGACTCAGCACTTATGAGTCTGACAGAGTGCACTGTCATCAGTTCATAACTCATCTATGTTCGCCTCTTGTTTCATGTCATTTAACTATCCTTCTATGTTTTACCTTATCTTAATAAAGACCTTTTGCTCAAAACATCAATTCTAATTATTATTACATGTAAACTGATATTTACTCATTTTTAGTTTAAAAAAAAAAATATTCAATCAACTATCGTTCAAGTAATGACTCCATAAAAATTTTATGTTCACAATATTTAATTTGTCTAATTCTCATTTCAATTTTAATTCTAAATTGGTAGCATTCTCTAATCAGAGAGTAGTCATCAACCCAACAAGTTTTGGGGAGTGATCAACCCAGCAAGTTTTAGGCGAGCAATCAACCCAGCAAGTTTTAGGCGAGCGATCAACCCAGCAAGTTTTAGGCGAGCGATCAACCCAGCAAGTTTTGGGGAGCGATCAACCCAGCAAGTTTTGAGCGAGCGATCAACCTAGCAAGTTTTGGGCGAGCGATCAACCCAACAAGTTTTGGGCAAACCGTCAACCCAGCATGTTTTGAGCGAGCCATCAACCCAGCATGTTTTGAGCGAGTCATTAATTCAACATGTTTTGGGGAGCCATCAACCCATCATGTTTTGGGGAGCCATCAACCCATCATGTTTTGGGGAGCCATCAACACATCATGTTTTGGGCTAGTGATTTTTCTTGGCAATATTTTACTCTCAATATTCAGAATAATTATAATATAATCTTCATAGACCCTCTTTAGTCAGCTAGATAGTTGTCTCTTCTGATAGACTGTTGTCATGGAAACAATATGAATGTATTTCATCGTTTTATCAAATTAATAAATGAAAATGTGCAAGATCAATTCATAAAATTCACAGAGTGTTATATTGTACTATTTATGTTATTATTTTGTATTATTTATATGTACATAAAATTCACACACTCCATCTATTGTTTAAATTTGTTTATGGAAACAAGCACTTCATCAATTTATTAGATTCATGCATGAGAGAAAATGCACTTCATCAGATTCATATAACCTTCCAAAAAAAGTCAAGGATCACCTTTTTGGAAGAGCACTATTTCTAAAGAAAAGAAAACAAAATAACAGAACAGTTTTTCATATTATAACATGACATGCTCATCAGTTACAATCAACAACAATACTACGTTCATGACTCTAGATTAAATATGTGTAAATTGAGAGCACAGCAATCAGCATAACACTAACTATCAAAATGAATGAGAATAGCAACAAAAGTTAACACTGTCGGTACAGTGTGTGTAACACTGTCGGTACAGTGTGTGTAACACTGTCGGTACAGTGTGTGTAACACTGTCGGTACAGTGTGTGTAACACTGTCGGTACAGTGTGTGTAACACTGTCGGTACAGTGTGTGTAACACTGTCGGTACAGTGTGTGTAACACTGTCGGTACAGTGTGTGTAACACTGTCGGTACAGTGTGTGTCCTATATTATCTGATAGATGAAGGCACTGATGCTGCATGGGAATGCTGAGCTTGTAAGTGACACATTGGAGCACTGCTTGCCATTGATGCTGAAGTATCAGATTTAGTTCATGTAGAGTTGCGGGAGATGGATGATGTTGCTTATCACCCAGGCTCGTCCCAAAGATGTTCTATCACCCAGGCTCGTCCCAAAGTTGTTCTATAGGATCCATAGCAAACTGCTAGCAGGCTGGTTCTATTTATACCTGCTTATTGCAGGAAAGCATTTAGGTACCGCACAAGAATGGTGAGGCTTTGCATTATCATCTTGAAGACGTGTATGTACCCAGAAACTTGCAGTATTGGAATGGCAAGAGGCAGTAGAATTTCTCTATGGTAGCGGTTGCCTTTCAGATTAATAATGACATTATAGGGGAGAAGAGGGGAGGGTTCTGTGAATTAAACTAATGCCTTCCAACACCATCACAGATGCCCTACCATATCGGATAAATTTTAGAACTGCACCATCACTAAAATTTTCACCACATTGCCTTCATGCTATGATTTATCCATCTGTAGGCTCCAGTTTCTCGACTCATCCGTGAATATAATGTTAGAATAATGTACATGTCACCAATGTATATACTGCATACACCATGGTAAACATGTGGCTATGTGGGCAGCAGTCAAGTGTGACTGAATAACAAGCATGAAAGTTGACATCGTGAAGGTGATTCCAAATAGTCTGATCACTGACTTCAGTGTTAGTAGCATCACTGAGAAAATATGTGATATCTACTGCACTAGCAGTTTCATGTTGCAGTGCTTGACTCAGAATTAAGCGATCTTCTGGAGACTTAGTGACTCTAGGATTACTTGTGAGCCTCATGACGATCTCAGTCTGGGCAAAGTGTTGCTAGTCTGACAGTAACTGAATGAGATATTACAAGCCTCTGAGCCATATTTCTGACAGCAACACCTTCTGAAATCTCATGATGGTTCTTTGTTTATCTACAACATTCAGCTTTCATCATTGAGGCATATTGTTGTGGCACTGGTTAAGCAGAAGTTGTGTTGCTTATAAAGACAATTTTTTGCATAAGGTTCAACACTATATTCTCCAAAATGCATCAGACATTTTTGGATAAGCTCATAGTGTATCATGCTCGGACATCATTAACAACACTTGGGTATATTTTGGCATGTAAACAGCATTTCTTCAACATGTTTGACTGAGTTGAACATAAGTCATATGCTCTGCTGCTAGCAGAATGTTTGTTGTTCAAGGAAAAATCAATTCCAGATTATTTTGTTCTTTAATATATTTTTTAAACTTTTGGATTTTCTTCTTAATTCACTCTCAAACTCCTGCTATTAGATGGATGTAGTCCAGGAAACAGAATGCTTTGTGTATGGTTTACAGCTTGGCTGCAATATCTGTTCCTTCATCCCAACACATCCAACTTCACCATGGCTTCTGAATCACTATAACAATATATGGGATGTGACAGCAAACTCCAACTCATAACCTCCTCAGTCGCCTCCGATGATATGCATGGAAGATAAACATTGGTGCTATTCTTTGTTCCTATTTCATCAATCAGAACATACTGGTCCCAAGCAACATACTGGAAAATTTTGTGTTCATTTCTAGCTACTGGTCCTGAACTTTTTTGAAGGGTATTTACGAAAATATGCACTTCCTCAATTTATCAGTCTAAAAAGGTGCAGAGGATTGACTTCATGATACTTGGATTTCCAAAATCCAATCTGGCTTTCTCAACACAGTAGGAATATCTTGTTTACAAAGTGGATTCTTTCTAGAGACCTTCGGGGATTATCACCTGAAGCTATGGAGTTGCATGCTCACAGATGTAGTAATCTTGGAAGCTGACTTACCTCTATGTTGAGAGGGACTGAGTGCATATGGGACAACCTGAGAAATCAATACTCATACCTGCTCTACATTTTATATTCTATTTTCCTCAGTGATTTGATCCCTATAACACCTCCCTCCACTACCCCCATATCTACAGGCATGGCTGTAAAACATGACTGTGGTTGGTTAAGTGTGGACTTACACTTATCTTTATTTTATTGATATTGAAGCTGAAGATTCAGAAGTAGGCCTAGTATTTTTTATAATAAATCCTAGCCAACTATCATGAAAACTTTGAAAATGTTACAGCACCTACCGTCACACAAATCCTCTAGATAAAATGTATGGTTGTCTGTATTTCTTCCTGCAGATATGTCTATACAAAATGTATGAACAACTGAAAGTGAAACAATAGAGTACAAGTAGCAGCCGTCTGAGCCTAGGTCTACAGAAACCGACAGCCGGCACAATTAAAGATACACCCAGATGTTTTGTTGAGAACCTACACGCTACAGTGAATTGCAGTTGAAATAGCGATTGATATATAGTCTTGACAAAGTGACAGGTATAGAAATAGTGATAAATCTTTCTTTCCTACGTCACTGAGTGTACCGTAGAGTGTACGCCGAAATGGTCTTTAGTCACATAAAATAGTATATTCTATGACTATAGTAGTTTAGTACTATAGTCTATATAAAGTCTATTAGTAGACTCGATTGATGAACTGACATATCACACGTGACATGTGCAGTACCCACTAATGGAATTCAATATATTCATATAGACTTAAATAAACATATGTTTAAGTATAATGTCACTCTATTATAGTATTATATTGCATCCGATCGTGAATCAATTCACTTATTGATTGTATTTTCAAATTAAATATTAATTTAAATAAATGAACCGCTCAACAAAAATAATTATTTATATATTTCTGGTCTGTTACTGCATTATTTATACTGCCCCCATGTTAAAAGGCGGGTGAAACTACTTACCATAATGAAAAAATATCCAAATTGTGTACCAATAGTCTGTCAAATTGTCTTTTATTATGCGAAGACATCTATGGTTCCGGAACGACTCCGTCCAGCCTCGTTCGCCATTGTTTTATCTTATCAAATCACGAGTGAGACTCGGTATATACTATTTTCGCATAATTCCTTACTAAATTGTAATATAGCATTCATATGTTGATACACTTCTGTCATATGGAAGCCAATCATGGACAATAAATAATAAAACAAGTAGGAGGTCATAGAGATGCGGATCTTCAGGCGAGCACTAAGAATTACACAGATCCGACTGGTGTCGTAGGATCAAGAGTGGTGCAACAGCTTTAGAGAACCTCAGACATCAAGATGCGCAGCAAAAACACGCACGAATAAGAGCAAGAGCTGCTCAGTGTCCCACATAGGCCTACTCCTCCCACACATGTCCAGAGTGTGGTAGAATATTCAACTCAACTGGGATATGCAAGCATAGGATGCATTACAAC
This sequence comes from Meghimatium bilineatum, assembly GCA_034231615.1. Lineage (NCBI taxonomy): Eukaryota > Metazoa > Mollusca > Gastropoda > Stylommatophora > Philomycidae > Meghimatium > Meghimatium bilineatum. The sequence continues at coordinate 64,072,995 of CM067306.1, forward strand.
AGTCAGACACACCGCAGACATCATCTCCATTATCATCCCAGTGTAGTCGCCCGTGTGTTGCCGGGGTCCGAAAGGGGAGCAAAGAATAGTAACACTGTTTACCTTCCACGCATGTCGTAAAAGGCGACTAAGGAGGTTATGGTATGGAGTTGTCTGTCCCATCCTATATAGGGTCAGTGACCCAAAGCCATGCTGAAGTCCGATGTGTCAGGCCGAAAGGCGCAGATATCGCAACAGTGATGTAAACCATGACACACCGCATTCCGTTATCTGGACTACATCCTGCTATCCTACAATCTGCAGGAGTTTGAGAACGAACGCAGAAGAAGAAGAAGATCCCAGTTGAGCTGAATGGTCATCTTCGACTTGGACGGACTCAAACAGTGAGAATCACACGGACATCTAGAAAAACTGATGATGTTGTACTAAGAGAGATTGACACCAAAAGAATGCAACTTATCAACATCACACAAATGCTAGTCCACGATTTTTAACCACTTTATTGATGAGAAGATGAGGTTTGGAGTCCAATGTAACAACAGATAAAATTGAGGGGGTGGGGGGCAGAAGGCGTCACATTGAGAAAATACTGACATGGTGACAGTTTAAATACTACAAAGTTGTGAATGATATTTATCTGTACTACACTACACTACATTATGGCTTCCGCCAAAATGGCCGACTAGAACGAATGTGTTCTCATTACGGTGCTCGATTAATGGTTGTTCCTTCCCGGAAGTAATGGCAACCTACGGGAATATTGTGCCTAGAAATTTCCTATGGTTAATCTAACTTTTTCTCTAGGACTACACCTGTTTGGTCATATAAAGAGACATAACTGTTTGGAAAGACAAATAATGTAGGGAAGAGTACCTGGGAAGAGGAGAAAGGGCAGACCAAGAAGACGATGGACTGACGACTTTAAAGATAACATGAATACATCGCTAGAAAATGCAAGCCGCATCGCCCAAGACAGAGTGGGGTTCAGAGAGTTCATTGGGAAGACAACGTTCTGGAAGGAATACGTCACATGACACTACACTACAATGTTAATCAATAAGAGCAAATAATATATTAAAATAAATGTAAGTAAGAATAATAAAACACAAGAACAGAGACATGTCCAACGTTACAACAAATAAGTGTGTGGTATTTGAAACGTGGTTGTGGAAGCCTTTGAGATGTGGGTATATAGAAGAATAGGGAGAGCATCATGAAAAGAGAAGAAAACAAATAAAGAGGTGCTAAATACATTTAATGGGAAGAAAGAATTACTAAGAGAAATAAAGATTAGGCAAATAAAATATTTTGGACACATTAAAAGGCATGACACCTTGTTGAAGACCTTACTTGAGGGTAAAGTCAAAAGGAATCGAGCAAGAGGTAGGCAGAGATACAAGTGGGAGAGTAACATCACAAGATGGACAGGTTACAGTCTAGCAGAGTGCACACCGTAACAAGAGACAATGGATGGTGGAGGTCTGTTGCAGGGAACCTTCGTTGCGGAGGCGGCACTATATGATGATGGTTTGAAACGAGTATAAAATAAACAAAAAAATTGTGAAATACTAAGACACACTTGAACTATTTTACCTTGCGTCCAGCAGTTTAATTTTGATAAATTAGCTACAATAAAACTATGGATGCTGTCACGTCATAGCGTGGTAGAGATTCATCGGTAGAATTGATACACAGTGCAGCGATTAGAATGTTGGTGGAGATTAGTGGCCGCCTATGCTACCCTGAACCATGATGTTGATACATTGATGCACTTTATCGTGGCAACATATGGTGTAGTTTATGTGTTTCATCCCAACTTATTATTATTACATGGATATAAACTTGACTTTATATGATCTTTCTATTTCGCGCACGAAGGTAAGTATGGTGTAGAAAGTCAATTAGGATTTGTGATTACAATGTCTGCAGATGGTTCAGAGGTCATATGCGGGCATGTAAAAACATGCTGAATTGTGTGAACGGAAATGAAGAAGGTCTTACTGTAACTATCGATATCCAGATGCTGTTGAGGAGTTCTGATGATGATGGAAATGTTGATCATGATGGTGTTCCTCCTTCGCAAGCGAATATGAGCATAACATGAATAACATATGAGATGAAAAATGATAAGAAACAAAACATTCAAAAAGTTCTACTCTTGACAGAAGATGGTCTTAAAATTAGCGAAATTTATATCATTTTCATCTCTCTCTCTCTCTCTCTCTCTCTCTCTCTCTCTCTCTCTTTAGAATTGCCTTGCAAAGTTCCAATATATTTAATTTTGTTTATACTGGAACAGATGGATGCTTTTCATTAAAATATGTTAACATTGTCGCTGAGTATCTTATGTTAACACTGTCGCTGAGTATCTTATGTTAACACTGTTGCTGAGTATCTTATGTTAACATTGTCGCTGAGTATCTTATGTTAACACTGTCGCTGAGTATCTTATGTTAACACTGTCGCTGAGTATCTTATGACATACAATCCTAGCAATATGGAATTATGAACTAATCAGCACAGGAGTATGAACTAATCAATATGGTAGTATGAACTAATCAATATGGGAGTATGAACTAATAAATATGGCAGTATTAGCAAATCAAAATGGGAGTATGAAAAGATATGTATGTGAGTATGAACTAATCAATGTGAGAGTATGTATTAATCAATATGGTAATATGAAATAATCAATATGGGTGTGTACCAATCAATATAGGAGTGTATGGGAGTATATGACAAAAGGAGAATAACGAGTACCACCAGAAGATGAGGTATAGTTCCAATAATCGAAGAGTAATCTTGAACGGAGGCTGTTTGGCTGTAGTCAAGTCTGTAGATAATTGTGGGGGGGGGGCGAGATGGCGTTGGTAGTTGAAGACTCCAATTAGGAAGCTAGGACATGACATTTAGTGAAAGGAAGCAATCAATAAATAGGAAACAAGAAACAAATAGGAAGCTAGTAATAAATAGGGACAACCAATAAATAGGAAGCAAGCAATAAATAGGGAGCAAGTATTAAATAGGGAACAAGCAATGAATAGGATGCAAGTATTTAATAGGGAACAGGCAATAAATAAGGAGCAAGTAATGAATAGGAGGCAAGCAATAAATAGGAGGAAACTCCTTTCCCCCACTCCCTTTTTGAAAATTGAAGAATATATATATATGACACTACATATATAAAGGACACTACACACGAATATGTCTATCTAAATATATCTATATACATGCACAAATATGCATAGGTCAGCATATATATGTATACCCATGCAAAAATATACCTACAACAGACATATGCGCACAAATAGTCACATATAAATATAAACAAAAATAATAATACAAACAAATATACATAGAAATATATGTCCATTCACAAGTCGAAAAAAACAAACACACACAAACACACACACGTATATATATATATATATATATATATATATATATATATATATATATATATATATATATATATATATATATATATATATATATATATATATATATATGAGAGGTACCCACACAGATATGTACCTGAACGTACATGCATCCACACACAAGTATGGACTCAGAGTATGTGTGCATAATCACATATTGAATCCACACATGATTGATGTCTCCCGAAATGGTTGATGAGTCCATATATGGTTGATGTGAGCAGAGATGGTTGCGAATTAACAGATGGTTGATGATTCCACATATGTTTTTGAATCCACAGATGGGTGATAAGTCCAGAGATATATATCAGTCCATATATGCTTGTGAATCTACAGATGGTTGATGTTTCCACTGATTATTGATGAGCCCACATGTGGATGATGTATCCATGGATGGTTGATGAGTTCACAGATGTCTGTGAGTCCACATGTGTTTGATGAATTGACATATGGTTGTGAATTGATATATGGTTGTGAAAAGACATATGGTTTATATGTATGTGTCTACAGAATACTGATGATTCCATTGATGAGTTCAGAGATAATTGATGAGTCCAAAGATGTTTGTGCTTCTACAGATAGTTGATGAATCCACATATATTTCGTGTGTCCACAGATATTTGTGAACCCACAGTTTATTGATGTTTCCACAGAATATTGATGAGTCTTACATATTTTTTATGTGTTCACAGGTGGTTGATATTTCCACCGATGATTGATCGGTCCACAGAAAGTTGATGTGTCAAAACAGAAGGAACATATTATTAAAGAGTTCGATAAAAACACGTACACATGGTCGAGATGTTAGACAAACAACTGACACAGATAACTGACACAGATAACTGAAGAATTAGATAACTGTCACGGAGAGATAACTTCAGATAATAACAGAAACAACTGAGACAATGGAAGAAAGCATACTGAAATATGTGACCAGTTGTGAAGAAACAAGGGCAGACAATTGACAGAAAGTGAGAGTATAATTAGATCATGATAAAACATCGGTGACTTCCCTTAGTGAAAAAAAAAACATAAAATGAAGACGAACTGCTCCATTTATGGTAGATTCATTTATTACCAGAAAATATGGTAGCCATTACACAACAAAAACAATACTAACAGATAGTAAATTCTGGGTTATTTCTCAAACTCCTGCACATTAGCAGGATGCAATCCAGAAAATGGCATGTGTTGTCTCATGGTTTAGATATTGGATGCAATATATATACCATTTCCCCTGACGCATCCGACTTTAGCATGCCTTCTAGGTCATTTTGACCCTCTATACTATGAGACAACAAACCCAATGTCCGAAATCAATTTAGTCGTCAAATACAACACGCATAACACGCAACAGTATCACTGCTTGTTGCTCCCCTGTCAGGCCCCTTCGATACCGGTTTCGGTTTATAAATGTTGAAGAATGAAATATATATTGTAAACATTGAAGGAAGTTTATAATTATCATTTAAACAAACTAATTTCATGTTTTAAAACACCAGTTATATTGTTCTGTCTTCAAACTTGACATCAACGGTAAATTATCAATTTTAATGTCATAACTGTCCGGCTCTGTGGCTGAATGATACAGAGTGCGTCTGTGACGGTCAAGTTACCGAGTTCGATTCCCGCCATAGGCAATTGTGCATCAGGCCCGGTCAGAAATCTATGGCAAACTACTGAACGCATTTATATTGCCTAGAAAATCACTACAACCAAAAACAAGTTGTATTGATGGCTACGTCCTGATACGCTACCAATTTTTTTTTTAATGTCATAACTAGCAGATGTGATTTTAGTTTTCTCCACGTAATGTTCAGTCGGCATGGCACTTGATTGATTGAATGTTCATAGATTTTCGTTAGACTTGACATGATCCATTCAATTCTGAAACTATTTCATGAAAACAATATAAGCAAGCGTAGCTAAAATTGACATAACATATTGACACCCGGAATACATTCATCCTGATAGTCTTCAGCTCATGTTCTGATATATGAAAGATTTCTTCAGCTCATGTTCTGATATATGAAAGATTTCTTCAGCTCATGTTCTGATATATGAAAGATTTCTTCAGCTCATGTTCTGATATATGAAAGATTTCTTCAGCTCATGTTCTGATATATGAAAGATTTCTTCAGCTCATGTTCTGATATATATGAAAGATTTCTTCAGCTCATGTTCTGATATATGAAAGATTTCTTCAGCTCATGTTCTGATATATGAAAGATTTCTTCAGCTCATGTTCTGATATATGAAAGATTTCTTCAGCTCATGTTCTGATATATGAAAGATTTCTTCAGCTCATGTTCTGATATATATGAAAGATTTCTTCAGCTCATGTTCTGATATATTAAAGATTTCTTCAGCTCATGTTCTGATATATGAAAGATTTCTTCAGCTCATGTTCTGATATATGAAAGATTTCTTCAGCTCATGTTCTGATATATATGAAAGATTTCTTCAGCTCATGTTCTGATATATGAAAGATTTCTTCAGCTCATGTTCTGATATATGAAAGATTTCTTCAGCTCATGTTCTGATATATGAAAGATTTCTTCAGCTCATGTTCTGATATATGAAAGATTTCTTCAGCTCATGTTCTGATATATGAAAGATTTCTTCAGCTCATGTTCTGATATATGAAAGATTTCTTCAGCTCATGTTCTGATATATGAAAGATTTCTTCAGCTCATGTTCTGATATATATGAAAGATTTCTTCAGCTCATGTTCTGATATATGAAAGATTTCTTCAGCTCATGTTCTGATATATGAAAGATTTCTTCAGCTCATGTTCTGATATATGAAAGATTTCTTCAGCTCATGTTCTGATATATGAAAGATTTCTTCAGCTCATGTTCTGATATATGAAAGATTTCTTCAATTGAAAATATTTCACTCTATCCCAAATGATGAAAGACAGAAGTTTGTCCAACTTATACTCAATTTCTATATGGACAGTGTAACCATGACCCTTTTAACCTAAGACCGGAGGCTATGTTGGTTATATCAGACTGTGTGATGTATGTACCTTGTCGACAGAGAGTGTATGTATATTGTTTTTCACTTTTCACTGTTTGTTTTATATACTCTTGAGAAAAGTCTAACGGTTGGAAACGTTGAAAATGTCGTGTGTATTGTAATTTGTATGTTTTCTTGTTTACACCTCATAACCCTATAGTCTTAGTGATAGTCCGTCGTGTTCAAGTTAAATTTCCATAAACTTGTGTTCCACGTAAGTAATATTGCAGGTGTACATGAACCATTGCTTTCAATAGTCAATCGATTGAAACTAGCATAGTTTGGACATGTATGCAGACATGATTCCTTGTCAGAAACAATACTGCATGGAACCGTTGAATGAGGGAGAAGCAGAGGAGTGCAAATAAGGATAGACAACATCAAGGAATGGACATGATTTTTCCTCACTCATACACATCGTTGAAAATAGAAATCGCTGAAGGACTCTGTGTCATAAAGCATCGAATGTGGTACCTCTAAGACCCTGACGGATTTCGTGTTTATTGATTGATGTGATCACGTGTTATATGTGCATTCATGAAGAGTTTGCGTGCCTTGACTCTAACAGTTTTGTTTTCTCTCTAACCTTTCCTATTTATTAATCAGTTCTTGGAAATATTTGTGTCAGCGTTACCACTACTGGGAATTTATATCCCAGATCGTGCGTTTTTTATCAGACCTTGAGATCTTGGGTTATTTTTTTTTTTAAATAAAAAAAAAGGAATCTGGAAGTGTTTGCTAGAAATTTTTTAAATTATAAAATTAGTCGTTCAATGTTTCATTAATTATTGATAAACGTTTCACAAACCTAGTGGAGCATACAAGTCAGCTGCATGAAGTTTGAGGTTGTTAAAAATAACAAAACACTTTCGATACTGCATGTTTTTCTGTGAAGGGGTGCTGGGAGCCTTTCTATGGGCTGTGGAAAAATAAAGGCCGCTTTGCCATAGCAGACGCCGCGACATGTACAGGAAGGTATTTGTTTGATCTTTATTGCCGTTAATAGTTCTTTATTCACATAATGTATTGTTAGAATCCCTTTGCTCTTTTTCTTCTCTATCCATGAAGTTCCCCCTATTCGTCTATATATCCATGAAGTTCCCACTATTCTTCTATATATCCATTTCTTCTCTATCCATGAAGTTCCCCATATTGTTCTAAATATCCATGAAGTTCCCCCTATTCTTCTATATATCCATGAAGTTCCCCCTATTCTTCTATATATCCATATTCACATTATATAATGGACGTAAAATCTTAAACAATAACAGATGAAAATACAGCAAAGGTAGTGAGATCTGTAGATGTTTGTACCAGAAGATAAGACAGCTATGTAATAATAGACCATACTTTGTAAACACATATATCAGAGACAAATACAGCCACTTTCTCATTACATAACCAGAATAAATGAAGCGATGGGCGGAACATTTTTCAGAGTTGATGAACAGACCAACTCCAGCATTTAATCCCAGACTTTGAGATGGAACCAAACATATTCATGTCAGTATCATGCACTGAATTTGCACATTGTTAGTATCAGACGAGCAGTTTGACAATGTTTAAAAATCAAATCAGATGGCAACGATGAGATTAGTTGTGAGATTCTGAAAGCAGTTGGTGATACAACTTTCTTACAGATGCTTGCTATTGTAAATGAGATATGAACGGAGGAAAAACCGACCAATGGAAAGATAGAATCATAGTAAAATTACCAAAGAAAAGTGATCTATCTGTAACAACTGACAAACAATTACTCTGTTGTCAGTGACAGGACAAAATGTATGTAGTATGATGTTAAAGAAACACAATGGATAGGTAGATGAAATAGGCAGACCACAACTATCATGTATTATTATTAACTATTAATATCCCACCATTATGCTACCAGTGTCAAACCTGGATAATGACAGCACAAAACAAAAGAAAAATAGTGACAGCAGAAATGACGTATCTACGAAGAATACTCAGAGTGTTATTATATCAAGAAACATATTCATTACAGAACGTTGTCTTCGTCGTGGATACTCTGAACGTCTCTCTGTTCCGGGCAAGCAGGCCTGCATTGGCCAGAGACATGTACATACACTCTTCGATGTTGCTGGTCCATCGTCTTCCTCTTCTTCTCTTTTCCGGAACTCTGCCCTCTAGACTCAGCATTTCCGTGTCATCGTGTCGTTTTAAGTGTCCAAATTACTGTAGCTTCCTTCTTATGAAGGTATTTAGAAGCCAGCCTTCATTTAGTTTCAGTAATTTCAAAACTTCAATGTTCTTCTTTTTCTATGTCCATGATGTTCGTAGGATTAGCTGTCACTGAAACCTCTTCTATCTTTAACTACACACATTTCACTGTTATTATTATTTACACCACTGTTTACTGTATCCATTCTGAATTTCTAGGCACATTACTCCCGTAGGAGTGTTATTTAAAGATAGAATTAGAAACGATAACATCAGACAGATAACCAAAACACTACCAGTATTGGAACACGCCAAAAGACAACAGATCAAGGTGTATTCACACACTTCCAGACTACCAACAAACAGCATACACATCACGGATATAAAACGAGAGGCAGGCCATGTAAAAGATGGATCACAGAAATCAAAGAGGCCACTGGAACAAGCTTACAAACAGCACACAAGAAAACCATCTCCAGAGAAGTCTTCTACCCATGACTCCGCAAGGCAAACAAGGGCCACAGTGTATAGAGATAAACTATCATGTAGTGATCAAATTTTCACCATTAGAATAACTTTTGAGGAATCGGTGGAAATGTAATCTACACGTATGATCAACTTTATTGATTTTCAAAAGGCATTTGATTGTCTACACAGATCAACACTGGAAAATTATCGCCAAATACGGTTTCCCAAATAGATATTTCAATGTAATCAAGGCTCTATATTACAACTCAAGATACTGTGTTAAAACAAACGAGAGTATGTCTGAATGGTTTCACATAGAAACACGAGTAAAACAATACACGAGTGTATTAAGTCACCACTGCTTTTTTAAGGGTACTGTACAAGTAGTTACCACCACATGTTTAATTATTTCCCTTGTCTATATTTGTAAATTGCATACTCCTCATTAAATAATTTAAATATTTTTTTTTTGGGGTCGGGGTTAGGGTACCGTTATGTAAAACACAACTATCCTAACCCAAATCCTAACGTAAACACTTAAAAAATAATATTCAAATTATTAAATAATGAAGATAAAATTTACAAACATAGATAAGGGAAATAATTGAACATGTGGTGATGTCTACTGGTAAAGTACCTTTTGAGTTTCTTTAAAGATGTGGTTATGAAAAATTACTCCCAAAACGAACATTTTGTTATAAAATGGACAAAAGATGGAACTCTTAATGATCTTAATTTTGCAGATGACTTGGCTTTACTCCTGCTAAAGCACACACGATATGTTGAATCGACTTTGTCATTTTTCAGAACCAAATTCAACACTTCCAAGACTAAGAGCATAAATATTAATAAATGAAATTATATCACTCTCAAGGGGGGGGGGGAATTTCAGTCTATGACATTTTCCACTTGGGCAGCAAAATGACACAAGATGGAGATACAATAAAATATATTTTTCTACGAGAATTTCGTTGGCATTAAGTGCATTCAACCAACTAAGAAATATCTGGAAATTAATGAGTAGATATACCAAGCTACAACTGCTAAACTCCAATTTTATATCTGTATAAACATATGGTTGCAAAATTGGTAAATAATCAAAGCACAGGAGAAAAAATAATTTATTTGAAAATAAATATCTTCGAAAACTCTTAAATATTCATTGTTAAGAATTCAAACAAGAAGTCAAATAAGCAAGTAAGAGAAGACATCAAACAGCAATATTTTTCTACAACAATAAGAAGAAAACGATGGACTTATGTCGGACATGTACTTATAATGAATGCAAACAGACTGCCACTGCAGGCATTAAAACGGGTACCAGATGGCAAAAGAGAAAGAAAAAAACCAAGAGACTAGTCACAGAACAACCATCAAAGAGGGTATGACTATGTGTCTCAAGAACATGCAATAATTTCACACAGTAGCATGACATCGGTCGAACTAGAGAGCTATGGTTTCTGCCCTATGTACAAAATTTGTGCGCTGAAGAAACATAGATGTAAATAAAATCACGTGATATATGTACACTAAGCTTGTTTGGATTTTAACAAAGATTCAGACTTTCTTCCTAACTATAGGTATGTGTAGATCAGTTGCTAGAAATACTTTGGTTTACTTTAAGACCGTCAGTCTATAGTATACGCCCCTCCAGACCTACTTAATGTTTTTTACACAGATAACAAGTTGAGAATACAAGTTTTCTATCTAATCAGACATTTGATGTATATGGTTTCTGTTGTTGTGTTTATAGACCATATATTTCTGTAATTTTTAGCTCGAGACTTGGAGACGGTAAGTTTATTTAATACCCATGAGACACGCAACTTTCAACCATATACCGAAATGATTACAGTTACATCAAATAATATAGAAACTTCACTATTAGTAATTTTGTTTTAGTATTGATGTGTTTTGAAATTTTGTTGTATATATTCATCTAGTGGCGCGAAGCCATTGAACTAGAAATACTCACCTAGGCCCCATGTTCTTCATTTTAGTATTCAAACTTTTAGTTGAATTTCCACTGGACATAAAAACTAAATTTTCAACAATCGGCAGTGCTATTATTTACTTAGTCAATTTGCGTAGCAATATCCTTTCATTGTGTTTACTAATGCTGAAGAAGAAGAAGTAATAATGCTACTGAAAATTTTAACTATTAAATATTTAAAAATAAATAACAATAAACAAATGAACAAGAACTATTTCTAAGTTAATGTCCAACAGGAACCTTTTTCAAGAAACGATTAAACAATTTGCTACTTTGGCACTCTTCATTTTGTCGGACATCGTCTGACAGTTATTTATACTTGTGTCAGGTGCAGGCTCGTAGATTTGTCTTCAGTAAGGAGAAATGGGTGGTGTTTAGCTAAGAATAAAATTGATTATTCGCTGATTTTTGTGTGTAATTGGTTTCATTATTTGATTTTCATGGCCTTTTTATGACTGTTTTAGAAATCGTCACGGCCGGAAAAAAAAGTGTGGACGGGAGGGGTGCTTCACCTGCTTTTTAACTAAAGTCCTAGTACTAAACATCCAGATCTGATTTCTTATATCAGAATAACGCATTTGCTCTACAATTACTATGGAAATAATAATAATAATAATATTTAATAATAATAATAGTCGGAGTTGGACATCTGTGTGTATGTGAATTTCTGTTCCTTCAAACATAATCATGTTTAGGGCGTAGCGATAAACTTCTCTGCCCCCCCCACCCACTCAATTTCTTGCTTCTCCAGAACATTAACCCCATAGTATGCCAAGTCTGTATCAGCTCCGGTTGTGACACTTTTCCCGACTTTTTACCAGGACATTTATTTTCCTTAAACATCAAGCATTAATTGATCATTTCTTGTAAACACGAGTGTAATCTTACAATTTCGAAGACCGTTATCTTCTGGACTTTGTGTATAACAAACATTTGTTACAGGACTATAGATAACATGTTGCTGATAACAGCTGCATGTTTAAGTGACACACTTGAGATGTGTAGTTTCTGTTGTGTTGATAACCTGACAATGAAAACATATATATATATATGAACTTGGTAACACGCAGTATAATCTTGTTTAGGGATAGCAATCTACTCAACATTATTTGTTTGTGATTTTATTTGAACTTGGAGACGGTAAATTTCATTAATTATAGAATGTAATTATTACACGACTATGGTAAATTTAATTAATTATCATCATCATTTTCCTTTAGCGCTGAAGTTAGCGCTTAGGGAAGGGGTAAAATCTCTCCAATTCTGTCTGTTCAAAGCTATTCTGTGCAGTTCTTGAATAGTATGAATATTGTTTGTTTTAATTTCTCTAAGTATTGTTTCTGAGTGCTTCCTTTGGTCCACCCTTGGCTCTTCTGTCTGTTGGTATCCATGCAAGAGAATGGTTGTGTATTCTGTTATTGTCTGAGCGTAGGACATGTCCGATGTAGGACCAACGGCGTTTTCTAATAACATCTGTGATGTAGTTTTGATGTGTCTCTTCTCTGATTTTTTCCTTCGATTTGAATTCGCTCCAATGGGTGTTAGTTATCCTACGAAGACATTAAATATAGAATGTTTAATTATTTAGTTAAGCATTAATTCGGCATTAATTAATTATAGAATGTAATTATTACATGACTAAGACGCGAAAATTGTAAACATGTCAGGAATTAACAATAATCAATGTAAAGAAGTAAAAATAATCACTGCAAGGAAGTAACAATAATCACTGTAAGGAAGTAACAATAATCACTGTAAGGAAGTAACAATAATCACTGTAAGGAAGTAACAATAATCACTGTAAGGAAGTAACAATAATCACTGCAAGGAAGTAACAATAATCACCGCAAGGAAGTAACAATAATCACTGTAAGGAAGTAACAATAATCACTGTAAGGAAGTAACAATAATCACTGTAAGGAAGTAACAATAATCACTGTTAGGAAGAACAATAATCACTGTAAGGAAGTAACAATAATCACTGTAAGGAAGTAACAATAATCACTGTAAGGAAGTAACAATAATTACTGTAAGGAAGTAACAATAATCACCGCAAGGAAGTAACAATAATCACTGTAAGGAAGTAACAATAATCACTGTAAGGAAGTAACAATAATCACTGTAAGGAAGTAACAATAATCACTGTAAGGAAGTAACAATAATCACTGCAAGGAAGTAACAATAATCACTTCTTTACAAAGTTGAAATGTTTTTCACAATATTGTTAATCTTATTCATGATGTGTATTCTTCTCTTCTTCTTCTGTATTCAGTCTCAAACTCCTGTTGATTCGCAAGTTAGGATTTGTTCTATCAGAGGTATGTCAGGGTTTTCCAGCCATATGAAGAGACAAGATGACGTGGAAATTTATTTTTTTCGTGGAGCCGATAAAAGGCAGTAGGGGCAAAGGTCGACCGAGACGTCGCTTTATAAATGATATTAAGAAACGCATATATATGTCTCTAGAGGAGGCAGGGCAACCAGCAAGAGACCGCTGATATTTCATGAGATTCACAAGGAGGTCTACGCTCTGGATGATCCTGGGATATTGTCACACAGAGATATATGCTGCAGGATGGTGATGATTAGTTATACAAGGGCCAATAGGTCTTCTTGTAAACATGGATAACATATATTGATAGAACAATTTTTCTTCAGAAATTTGCTTATACAAATAAATTCGAGTAGGAAGCCAGAGTAAAATATATTGACATTAAAATTGTACTGTCAAAATATGTTATCCATGTTTACAAGAAGACCTATTGGCCCTTGTAGAACGAATACGGATGTTATATGTTTGTTGTTACTGAAGATACCTCAATACTTGTATGGGATGTTCGCTGTTTTGTGATAGTCCTTGTCTCGATTGGTCCGTCTCAGTGACTTGAGTGCACAGTTTTAATGTCTTGACAAAATCGCATCTTTTATTGGAGTGGTCAAGTACGGAAAAACCTGTGTACGATAGTTGCTAGTCCATTTGGTGTCATTGAACGGACTGGTTCAATTCCCCTTAGTCTCGAGAACTTTTAATTTATTCTCTGGCTTCCTACTTGAATTTACTTATACTGAATTGATAAACTCTGAAACATTGACACAATCAAACATTTTAAATGTGACCTCATCGCGTAACTAAACATGCCATTGATATCAAGAACGTGTATTCTGTTTCAGATCAAGATGGCGACCACTATGACAGAAGGCTTTGCCCATGTCATCAGACGTTTGGACCAGATACAAAGGGAACAGTCACAAATGATGGAACGTCTGAATACAGTACAGAATATTCTAGAAATTCAGAGCCAGAAACAAAGTTCGATGGAAGGTCAACTTTCTGAGATGGCGACCAAACTTGAACAAGAGAAGATTTTCATGAAAGATCAACTGAGAGATGCTCAAAATGAGATCCTAGAACATCTACAGTTCATTCATCCACTTCCTGGTGGTGCTTTACAGGTGAACACAGGTCAAGTGTTACATCAAGATACTCAGACTGTGTGTGCTGGAAATGACGAGGTTAAGGTCAAGCTTCAAATACTGGAACAGAAAACAGATTTAATCAAAGATGAGGTCATCGAGATGTCACAAACATGTCGGGGGTTGACCGGACAAATAGAAACTGTACTTGAAGACAAAATAACTGGATTTGTTGCACAAGAGAGGGAGAAATTAATGACTTCTGTATCGGAGCTTTATTCTATTCCAGATGTTATCAGGGGACATACGAGAGCAGAACTTGTTTGGTTAGTGGAACAGGTTGATACAAGACTATCGGAAACTAACACTTCTGTTAGTGAGAAATTGTTAGTGTTCAGCAGAGAAATGATTGAACAATCTGATCAGACTAGACAATTGATTGAACAAGCTCAGACTAGACAAATGATCCAACAAGCTGACCAAACTAGACTGATAACTGAGATGTTAGATAAACAGAAGAAACAGATTACTAATAGGCTAGGCAAAAAACAGGTAGACTTGATTGAGATGTTAGACAAACAACAGACACATATGACTGAAGAATTAGATAAGTATCAAAGAGAGATAATTGAAGAATTACAAAAATCTCATGAACAGATAACTGAGATAATAACAAAAACAACAGAGACAATGAAAGAAGACATGCTTAATCATGTGATCAGTATTGAAGAAAAAAGGGCACGTAATTTGCGGAACGCGAAAGTAAATGTTGAAAATGTTAAAACATCGGTGACTTCCCTTAGAGAAATCGCGGCGAAGATGGAGATAACCATGGCGGTTGTTGTTCAGAAAATAGAAAGTTCTGTGACTGTCGGACAACAAACTGTGAGAGGTGATTTAGTAACCATCACACAACAACAGGATAACATGATCAAGAAACTGGAAGGGTCTACTCAGGAAATCAAAGATGACGTAGACAGAGTGAAACGTCAGATGTTTGCTGTCATAGAGAAAGAATCCCAACTTGTGAGAGACATGATACAGGGTCCACTACCTTCTCTTGGAAAATATACATTTGATTTTTATATAGAGAATTTTAAAACTTTAGTCAGGTCGGAGAAATATGTTTACAGCTTACCTTGGTATATCAACGAGATGAGGTCGTGTGTCAAGGGTTCAGCGGGTTTTTTGGCGAATGGTAATTTACGTGTACGGTTTGTTTATGGACGTCTTCCTGGTGAGGTAGGTTTACAGCCATGTACTACTAATGGAACACTCGAGGTCAAAGCTACTATCTGTGACATCTATAAGAAAACATTACCAGATGTAGAACTTGGAGAAGAGAATATGTCTATGTCAGAGAGTAATATTTTTTCTAACTGGATGTGGGGTCGTGATATAGGAGTGACGTCATGCGATAATCTCATAACACAGGGCTATGGAGACAAGGAAGATTACAGTTATAAATCTTTGCTAATCAGGTTTGAAGTGACAGTTTGTTAGGATGTATTCATGGGCAGTATGTCTCTAGCTCACCGTTCTCTCTTACCACTGAGTGTCTCTCCATATCTCTGTCTCTCTCTATAGCAATCATATAAACAAAATAAAATACAGAATTTACTAGTATAGATAAAATCTAGTGATATCAAAATACAGAATTCACTAACACAGATCAAATCTAGTGATATCAAAATACAGAATTCACTAGCATAGATAAAATCTAGTGATATAAAAGGACTACAACATTATACTATGACAGACATGTACGGACGAACTTTCCGATAAAATGTCTATGTCAAGACGAATAACGAATTTAAATCTCTACATCAAGAAATGAGTATAAAGGGCAGACACGTGGGGCGGGAATGTTTCCCGGGGAGGAAAGTAGGTATCTCCCATATTATAGATATGTGATATGCACATCTTGTTCACAGCTACCACGAATTATCATTTGATGTAGTCTATTTGACGTCCTTGCAGTGGAAGTAGTATATTTGACGTCCTTGCAGCTGAAGTAGTATATTTGACGTCCTTGCAGTTGAAGTAGTATATTTGACGTCTTTGCAGATTCTTACTCCTCCTCTGATAGGGTAAAGGTGTTCTTACCTTTAATCCCCATAACTCTTCTATTCGACGCATCATGCTTGAACATTAATCCCTTCTCCAGTCTGAACCTGACACCCGCGCTGCTTTCCACGACTTGCCTCTGATGGCGTATAGGCGCAACAAAAATCTGAAGGACATCTTGGTCCATAGTTACCTGAAGTTCCCGAACATTTTGGCACTGTTCGTTGCTCACGTGGCCGATGCTATACAAGTCCTTATGTGGTTCAGATGCATTTCATTTCATTTCCCAAGGCCACTTTCTCCATCAATGACGCCTTTACATGTGAAACTCATAATTTCATTTACGTGATCATATGTAAACCGTGCGGCAAACAGTACATCGGGGAAACCGGCTTAAGATTGAGCGATCGCTTTTGTATCCATCTCCATGCCATCAAGCACAGAACACCTACTACTGTGGCCACACACTTCAACGACGATGGTCATCATGGTGCTTTGGATATTCAGGTCACTGCCATCAGATCCTGCACCACCGATGATCGATGGTACGCTCTAGAAATTCATCCTATTTTTGAATAGGATACCCTCAAGCCTTTTGGACTCAATTCCGACCACCCTTTTGTCTAGTACTGGGTTAGTGTGGTCTTGGTCTTTATTAATTTTGTTCCGTCATTTACGTCATCTTTTTGTTCCTCTCGTTTCCACATATATTTACGTTTTTCCTGTCCTTCCGGCATCTCTTTTCCATATTTCCGTTTTATACGTATGTAATAATTCGACGTCTTTTGATGTTTTGTGCATATCTTAATAAAGACCTTTTGGTTGAAACGTTGAATATGTTTTGCGTATTGTAATTTCTATTTTTTCTTGTGTGCACATCATTACTCACTAGTTTTAGTGTTAGTCCGTCGTGTCTGAGTGAAACTATTATAAAAACCGGTATTTTACGTAAGTACAATTGATGTTATTTTTCACGCAGTTACCTTATATTGATTGTCGTATTGATTTTCAAAAGGCATTTGATAGTCTACACAGAAAAACACTGGAAAATTATCGCCAAATACGGTTTCCCAAATAGATATTTCAATGTAATCAAGGCTCTCAGGACGTAATGATCCTGGGATATTTCCACATAGAGGTATATGCTACACTCTTGACAGGACGTGATGATCCTGGGATATTTCCACACAGACGTGTATGCTACAAACTCTTGGCAAAAGTTAAATCACACAAAATAAGGAATCTCCCATTTGTTGATGAATGTGCCATAAATGCTAACTCTGAGGCTGATCTACTACGTATTGTATATAAACAGATTCTCTAAAGCCTGTGCCGATTTTGAACTTAATTTTAACACAAAGAAAAAACAGAAATTATGTTACAACCCAGCATCTGTCAAAAATCTATCACGAGCCCTGCATAATGTTCAGTAATGTGGTACTGAAAGTTATGAATAGATTCACATACCTACGTAGTACGTTATCACAAAATGCCAACGTTCATGAGTGTACACAAGGATATCCAAGGCAAACAGCACTTTCGGCAGATTGTACGCCATGTGTGACATAGAAATCGCATTAACCTACAGACTAAGCTAAACGTTTACAGAACAGTGGTACTTCCAGTGCTGTTATACGCTAGTGAAACATGGACTGTGTATAGACGTCATGTGAGGGAATTCAATCACTTTCATACAACTTGTCTCGGAAAAGTTATGAACATCAGATGTCAAGACAAGATTCCTGATATCACTGTCTTTGACAGATCTGGCATCCCTATCATTGACACTATTCTGATGCAGACATAGATTCGCTGGACAGGTCATCTTGTACGTATTCCAGATCATCGCCTACCAAAGATACTTCTCTATGGTGAATTGCAGTAGGGCATACAATGTAAAATGGTCAAAAGAAGCGCTGCAGGCCCCATTAAGGCCAGTACCGTGAAGTGGTTATAGCCTTTAGTTCAGCCATCAGTGGTCATTTAGGTTTCCACATAAACAAATCAACAACAAAAGCCAGGAGGAAGTTAACTATCCTGAGAAAACTAAGTGGAACCAGATGGGGAGTCAGTGGTGATATACTCCTTGAAGTTACGATTCTAAAATCTAGCAATGGGGCGACTGAAAAGAAGCAGCTTTATCCACCAAGCTAGACGACTCTGTAGACAACTTACAGACCTACCTGAAGTTGACAGCCTCTTAAGGTCTGTACCAGAATAAACCCCATGGAGTGAAATGTATGGAATACCAATATAGATTCAGTCCCATGTGAAAGGAATACTAAGCGTGGACGAACAGAACAGTGTGCAGCAAAGGACAGTCACCCTCAGTTTCCTGGACGAGGCATATCCACAAGATATATGGGTCAGAGTGTACATAGATGGGTCAGCACAGAATACAGTGAGGAATTGAGGTGAATGTGTATAAATAGAATATCCACACAAGTCTAGAGTTACGATCAGAACACCGACAGGGAAATTCAGCAATAATTATGATGTAGAAATCCAGGCAATTAGTCCCTGGTCTAAAGCGTATAGTATTCCTTTCAGTGCTTCAAGCTCTCCAGTCTGGAAAACTAACAGACTTGCACAAACTACAATATGAATTGTCTTGCCAGTATAGGGTAACCATGCATTGGATACGCTCTCACTTTGGAATACCAGCAAATGAAAAAGCAGACCAACTGGCTAAGGAAGGTATTGCCGAAGACCAACCAGATATACCAATCACCTACCATCAGAAAAATCAGATTATCAAATCAATAAGAAAGTCACAAACACCAACAGAAGTTTACTATCGCATTATAAATAGATCAGAACAAGTTGTAATTCTACGCCTCAGAACAGAACACAACCGACTCCACTGCCACATGTACACAAAGTTCAAGATTGGCAACACGGCCATGTGTAAATGTGGACAGGCAGCACAAAGTGCCAAACATATACTTCAAGAGTGTTCTGAGCATGAAACACTGAGGCAGACATATTGGTCAGAGGAAACAGCACTGTCATCAAAGTTCTATGTGTCACTCTATGAACTACAAAAGACAGTGAGTTTTATTAAGGAGACAGAATTACAGATATAGACATGTTTCAAGTGAACGAAAGTAGAAGAAGAAGTAAATATAGCCGTGTTGCCAACCCTGAATTTCTGCACATGGGAAAAACGTGCATATAATAAGAGTTGCATGTCAATAAAGGCGCAGCATCTTATGAACAGAGGAGAAGTGCAGCAGCGCAACAGCGGAGAATAGATAGAAAGTCAAGTGTAGACAAAATAAGCGTATACAGTGGTCATTCAATGTCCGATCTGTCCAAGAACTATTGCGGCCCGAACATGGTTTATTAGCCATTTACTAACTCATAATCAAGGACATAATGCTGAATTTTCAAAAGTGGATGTAACACATGGTCATCATAACGTGTGATGGACGAATAACATGAGGCGACTAAGGAGGTCATGGGTTGGAGTGGACTGTCCTATCCCATATAGGGTCAAAGTGAACCATAGGTCATGCTCAAGTTAGATGTTTTAGGCCGAAATGCTAAGATAATTAAGCTAATCTGTAAATCACGATACAACAAATTCCGTCCTCCAGACTACATCCTCAAAAGAAGTTTGAGACTGAACACAGAAGAAGGAAAAATGAAGAACACAAATCATGAATAACATCAAAAATAATGTTATACTGTATTCATAAACTCTGAAACAATATTGTAATACTGTATTCGTAAACTCTGAAACAATATTGTTGTACTGTATTCATAAACTTTGAAACATTTACACAATCAAACATTTGAACTGTGACCTCATCACGTGACTAAACATGTCATTGATATCAAGAACATGTATTCTGTTTCAGGTCAAGATGACGACCAGTGTGACAGAAGGCTTTGCCCAGGTCCTCAGACGTTTGGACCAGATACAAAGGGAACAATCACGAATAATGGAACGTCTGTTGAAAATGGAGATCAACATTAACATCAACATGGCGGCTGTTGTCCAGAAAATAGAAAGTTCTGTGACTGTCGGACAACAAACTGTGAGAGATGATTTAGTAGCCATCACACAACAACAGAATAACGTGATCAAGAAACTGGGAGGGTCTACTCAGGAAATCAAAGATGACGTAGTCAGAATGAAACGTCAGATGTTTGCTTTCATTGAGAAAGAATCTCAACTTGTGAGAGACAGGATACAGGGTCCACTACCTTCTCTTGGAAAATATACATTTGATTTTTATATAGAGAATTTTACAACTTTAGTCAGGTCGGGGAAATATGTTGACAGCTTACCTTGGCATATCAACGAGATGAGGTTGTGTGTCAAGGGTTTAGTGGGTTTGTTGGAGAATGGTAATTTAAGTGTATGGTTTATTCAAGGACGTCATTCTCGTGAGGTAGTTTTACAGCCATGTACTGCTAGTGTAGCACTCAAGGTCAAGGCTACCATCTGCGACATTGATAATAAAACATTACCAAATGTAGAACTTGGGGAAAAGAATATGTCTATGTCAGAGAGTGATGTTCCATGTAACGGGGGATGGGGGCGTGAGATAGGAGTCACGTCATGCGATGATCTCATAGAAAAGGGCTACGGAGAGAAGGAAGGTTACATGTATAAATCTGTACTAATCAGGTTTGAAGTCACAAACCTAAGTTATGTGCTCAATAAATCAATCAAAGATTCAAATAATTACTATGACGGATTTCCTAGGCCAGGAGTTCCCAAACATTTTTAATCTATGGCCCCCTTAACGTTTAGATTATTTCCGGCGGCGCCCTTAATATGAAGAAAAACTAGAGACCTGATAATTTTAAGTCTAAATCTTATATTTTAATAAATTCTATGCTACAATTGTTAAATTTGATAATTGATAATATTTATTTTGAGTAAATTAATATTGATTATACTTACAATCAAGTGTAAAAAAAGATGTTCAATAAAATCAATTTTATAAAATTATATTTGTAATTTTTTTCGTTTTGGAGAGGTTGCCGCGCCGCCACCGAAGACTCTTTGCGGCGCACACGTTGGAAATTTCTGGCGTAGGCGATCATGTTTCTCCACGACTCTCTGTCTCTTGTGGTGTCAATAAGCTCGGTTGGTGAGCTTCTACCGTGCCACAATACAAGTCCATCTAATAACTTTTCTCTTTGTCGTCCCCTATCTCTTCTCGCCTTAATCTTTCCAGTAGTTATTAAGTGCTCAAGTTGTGTTCTTCTCAGCACATGCCCCAGAAACCTTGACTGTCTGCCCCTAATGTTTTATATGAATGATCTTTTATGTGCTGCTGTCACATAAATAACCAAAATATCGGACGAAGTCCGACAAAATGGAGAGTGCCATAGTAACCAAACGAATAAGTAGGAAATGCTAAATAAGGTAGAAAGTTTACTGAAAATGACTAACCATCAATGGTAAAAAATAATAAATTACTAATAATAAAACACAGAACAAGGACAATTTTCTACGTTGCGGTTCAAACGGAACCTTTTTTCAAGAAACAAGTACCAATCAAAAGCACACAACATAACAATATTGAAAACTTTAATGATTTGGAACTGTTTACATTACCAAAAACATATCCAAGTGTTGTTACGGTACGCATGTGTAATTTACGACAAATTGTGTGCGTTCAATATGTGAGTATAAATTTGCAGAGTATTGAAAGACAGAAATAGACATAGATGGACAATCAAGTGGACTCCCAACATAAACGATGTAAAAGCACAGTTAGGGGCCAACAATAAGTAATGTCAATTGGAAGGGGAAGGGAGGCAAAAATTGAGACCATAGAAATGTGTAGGAACGATGAGCAGTTGTTAACCTCCGGAAAAGACATGAATCAACGTATACACACATACACATAGAAACACATAACAGAACACATCACAATGTTATATATATATAAATATATATATATACATATATAAATGTGCGTGTGCATACATATATTTATATGTATGTGTATATATGTACATGTGTGTATATATATCAATACATACATGTGTGTGTGTATATATATGCATGTATATATATATATATTCATGTGTATATGTATGCATATATATTGGTGTACATGGGTGTGTGTTGGCAGGTGTATTTGTATGGTTCTACACATATAGTAACATATATTTACATGTATGCATGTGTACTTGTATGTACTTTTATAAATATTCACATATTTGTTTGATTTGTATGTATTTATGCATATAGGTATTGATGTTGATATATTCTGATGGTGTGTATACATATGTGTTCGGTTATGTGTTTCTATGTGAATGTGTGTATACTTTGGTGCACGTCTTGCATGCCGGAGGCTAACAACTGCTCATCCTCCCTACATATTTCTATGTTCTCAGTTTTGTTCCTTCTCTCGCCCCTCCCCCCCCCCAATCTTGACACTACTCATTTTTGGCCCCTAATTCTGCATTTGCATCTTTTTTGTTGGGCGTCCACTTGATTGTCCATTCATCTATTTCTGTCTTTCAATAGTGTGTAAATTTATGATCACATATTGAAGGCACACAATTTGTCGTTTATTTGACATGCGTACCCTAGCAACACTTGGATATGTTTTCTGGTAAGGAAAATTATATAAATGGATTGGAACAACTAATCAAGAACACAAAGAAATATAGCGAATCACAAAACTTGTATTTAAACACGCAAACAAACAAAAAATATGTCCATAGATATAACAACACAACAACCAAAAATAAGAAAAGACAATACCGAGATAGAATGTGTGGTTAAATTTGAATACTTAGGCGCAAACATCAACGGTGCAGGAGACTGCATGGCAGAAGTAAGGAAGAGATTGGCAATGGCAAACTGTAAAAAAAAAACACGATTGAAAAACATATGGACAACAAAATGGAAACGAAAGTGCTAATGTTACGAACATTTAATTTTTCCAGATGAAACATACGGCTGTGAAACATGGACCATAAGTAAAACAGCGGCAAAGAAGATCGACGCATTCGAGCTGAAATGCTACAGGAAGATACTTAGAATATCATGGAAGGAAAAAATCAGAAACTCATATATTATAAACACACTGAATATTCCAGAGTGTTGGTTACTAAACACAATAACAAAAAGAAAACTACGCCTGCTTGATCTTATAAAAAGACACAACTGTTTAGAAAGACAAATAATGGAGGGAAGAGTACCTGGGTAGAGGAGAAAGGGCAGACCAAGAAGACGATGGACTGACGACATTAAAGATAACATGAATACATCGCTAGAAAATGCAAGCCGTATCGACCACGACATAGAGAGGTTCAGAGAGTCCATTGGGAAGACAATGTTCTGGAAGGAATATGTCACATGACACATATATCGTCACGTCGTTTCTAAGTCTCACGGCATATTTTTCGCGCTGGTTATTTCTAATTCTACAAAAACTCTCTAACTCAAATTTCATACCTTTAGTAAGATGACATTATTCACTTTCTTCTTCGAATTCCAGGGATGGGACTGTTACAAAGACACCAAACAGCAATATGTTTCTACAGCAATAAGGGGAAAAAACCATGGACTTATATCGGATATGAATGAAAACAGACTGCCACTTTAAGCATTAAAATCGTACCAGATGGCAAAAGAAAAAGGGGAAAAACCAAGAGACTAGTCACAGAACAACCATCAAAGAGGGTATGACTATGTGTCTCAGCAACATGCAAGAATTACACACAGTAGCATGACATCGGTCGAACTAGAGAGCTCTGGTTTCTGCCCTATGTACAAAATTTGTGCGCTGAAGAAACATAGATGTAAATAAGATCACGTGATATATGTACACTAAGCTTGTTTGGATTTTAACAAAGATTCAGACTTTCTTCCTAACTATAGGTATGTGTAGATCAGTTCCTAGAAATACTTTGGTTTACTTTAAGACCGTCAGTCTATAGTATACGCCCCTCCAGACCTACTTAATGTGTTTTACACAGATAACAAGTTGAGAATACAAGTTTTCTATCTAATCAAACATTTGATGTATATGGTTTCTGTTGTTGTGTTTATAAACTATATATTTCTGTAGTTTCCAGCTCTGGACTTGGAGACGTTAAGTTTACTGCTCTTAAGTTCAATACTCATGTAAATGATATACGTAAAATTGTGTTGCATAAATTCATCCACTGCAGCGCGGACATTGAACTAGAAGGACTCGTCTAGTCCCCATGTTCTTCATGTTATTAGTTGAATATTCACTGGGACATAAAAGCATACAAATAAAAACAAAGTGTTCAACAATCGGCAGTGTTGTTTTCATTGATTCGTTTGTCATAATCACTCTATCATGATATGCAGTCATTAAAAATTATAATTGTCATTTTACGACTTGAATTAGTATTTGAAAGATTATAAACAAAAGAAATAGCTCCAGTTAATGTATTAGATCTTCTCAAACGTTCAGCTGTTTCATCATCAAGTACCGTCTTCGCAACGAAGGTTGACTGCAACAGATCTCCAACATCCCCTGTCTCTTATTTTGGTTGTGCACTCTGCTAGACTGTAAACTGTCCATCGTGTGATGTTACTTTACCAATTGTATCGCTGCCTACCTTTTTGTCTCTTCCATTTGACTCAAGTAAGTTCTTCAAAAAAGTGCCATGTCTTTTAATGTGTCCAAAACATTTTATTTGCCTGATCTTTATTTCTCTTAGTAATTCTTTCTTCATATTAAGTGTTTTAAGCACTCATTTTGTTTTATTCTCTTTCTATGATGTTCTCTCTATTCTCCTATACACCCACATCTCGAAGCTCAATATAATTGTACAGCGATTTCCAAGTACGAGCTATGTATCTAGACTGCCATATACGAGGCGTGTTCAAATGAAAACGGGACTTGTGGATTTATTTAAAAAGTATCATACGCAATTTAATATTTTCAACGGAATTGAACAAAGCAACCACTTGTGAATAAGAATGCACCTGGGTTCATCAGAAAAAATCTCCGTATGCATTTAGGCAAGCATCCCACTGTTTAGGTAGACGTCGAATGCCGTCCGAGAAAAAGTTGCGTGGCTGTTCTCTGAACCCTGTGGTCACCGCTGTCTTCACGTCTGCGTCGCTGTTGAATCGCTGTCCCTTTAGTGCTTTCTTCAACGGTCCGAACAAATGGAAATCACACGGGGATAAATCGGGACTATAGGCTGGGTGATGAAGAACTTCCCAATTCTTCTTTGCCAATGTTTCCTGCACAATTTTTGCGACGTGCGGACGAGCGTTGTCGTGGAGAAGAATCACACCTTGAGAAAGTCTGCCTGGTCGCTTAGCCTTGATGGCCTTATGCAGCTTGTCTAAAGTGTCTTTATAATGGGCGGCATTGATGTTGACACCAGGTTCCTTTATATCAGTCAACAAAAGCCCTTCATGGTCAAAAAATGCAGTCACCATAACCTTCCCAGCAGAAACCTCCGTCTTTAAACATACGCACCCACTCCATCACTCTGGTCCTCGACAAACATTTGTCACCATATGCTGCCTTCATTCTCCGATGAATGTCTACTGCTTGACATCCTTCAAATGAAAGAAACTGGATCACAGCACGCTGATTCACTTTGGACGGGTTCGGAATCACACCCGCCATATTGTTAACAGTCTTCTGCAGCACATATGCATGCTGGGAAGATGAACACGTGACCGTATGTAAATTATTGGATACTCATTACTAGTGCAAAATGTCATCAATATCAGTGCGCTCTATCACGCGTGGTGTAACAAGTCCCGTTTTCATTTGAACACGCCTCGTATATTCATTCATCATACATTTCCCAATCTTAGTCTTAGCTCTTTCTTATACTTACTTCATCTTTAACTATTTATGTTTACTCTTTCGTGATGTGCCTTTGTGAAGTTTGTGTGTGTCCACCTAATGAAGTAGACGATAGAATCGATGACCTTAATGTGTGGATACATAGAAGAACTGAGAGAACTTCGTAGAAAGGAAAGAAAACGAACAAAGATGTTCTGACAAGACTTCGTACAAAAAAAAAGAATTATTAAAGGAAATAAAGATCAAACAAATAAATTATTTTGGACATACTAAAAGACATGACACCTTGTTGAAGAACTTGAGGGTAGAGTTAATTGGAGGAGGCAAGAGGTAGCAAGTGATACACGTTGGAGAGAGATATCACGAGATGGGCAGAATACGGTCGAGCAGAGTGAACCACCAAAGCTAGAGCGAGAAGACGTTGGAGGTCCATTGCGTCCAACCTTTGTTGTGAAGACAAGTGTTATTGATGACCAAATGAACATTTGTTGCAAGTCTAACGTCTATTATCTGATTTAAAATGTTTAATGATGACCTAGTGAACATTTGTTGATGATGACCTAGTGAACATTTGTTGATGATGACCTAGTGAACATTTGTTGATGATGACCTAGTGAACATTTGTTGATGATGACCTAGTGAACATTTGTTGATGATGACCTAGTGAACATTTGTTGATGATGACCTAGTGAACATTTGTTGATGATGACCTAGTGAACATTTGTTGATGATGACCTAGTGAACATTTGTTGATGATGACCTAGAGAACATTTGTTGATGATGACCTAGTGAACATTTGTTGATGATGACCTAGTGAACATTTGTTGATGATGACCTAGTGAACATTTGTTGATGATGACCTAGTGAACATTTGTTGATAATGACCTAGTGAACATTTGTTGATGATGACCTAGTGAACATTTGTTACAAGTCTAATGTCTACTATTTTAATTAAAATTCCATCATATGACATAAACAACATGTTAAGTCCATAGTTGACTGGTTATATTTCTTCTTCACGCGTGATAGGTCTACCATTACTGCAGGAAGTTTTGCGTATAAATTACTGCATGATGTTAGGTGTACAATTACTGCAGGATGTTAGGTTTACCATTACTGCAGGATGTTAGGTGGACAATTACTGCAGGATGTTAGGTGTGCCATTACTGCAGGAAGTTTTGCGTATAAATTACTGCATGATGTTAGGTGTACAATTACTGCAGGATGTTAGGTGTACCATTACTGCAGGATGTTAGGTGGACAATTACTGCAGGATGTTAGGTGTGCCATTACTGCAGGATGTTAGGTGTGCCATTACTGCAGGATGTTAGTTATGCCATTACTGCAGGATGTTAGGTGTACAATTACTGCAGGATGTTAAATGTGCCATTACTGCAGGATGTTAGGTCTACCATTACTGTAGGATGTTAGGTCTACCATTACTGCAGGAAGTTTTGCGAATACATTACTGCAGGATGGTAGGTGTACCATTACTGCACGATGTGATGTGTACCATTACTGCACGATGTGATGTGTACCATTACTGCACGATGTGATGTGCATCATTACTGCACGATGTGATGTGTACCATTACTGCACGATGTGATGTGTACCATTACTGCACGATGTGATGTGCATCATTACTGCACGATGTGATGTGCATCATTACTGCACAATGTGATGTGCATCATTACTGCACGATGTGATGTGCATCATTACTGCACGATGTGATGTGCATCATTACTGCACGATGTGATGTGTACCATTACTGCACGATGTGATGTGTACCATTACTGCACGATGTGATGTGTACCATTACTGCACGATGTGATGTGCACGATTACATTGTGTATCTTGGATTCTGCTGCACTGGAATGATTTCCTTCGTGGACTAAATACGCATTCTTTTAATCTCACTAACACAACAATATTATTTTTAAGACATCAAACATTATACGAGTTTGTGTATTACCTGTGTTTATTCACTATTATTACCTATAATAGTGTTACCTATCACTATTATTTGTGTATTATTGGGCAGCACATTGAGATATGACAACAAACAAGAAGCAGAAATAAACGCAAGATGTAATAAGGCCTGTCAGATCATTGGTCAATTAACATTTTTACTAAGAAACAAAGATATTACACTAGAAACAAAGAAAGCGCTTTTCAACACCATTTTTTTTACCAACATTGTGTTATCAGTGTCATACTTGGACATTCGATTCTAGAACAATACATAAGATTAACACCACTGAAATGAAATGTGTGAGACGTATGACTGGAGTTAGCTTGAGAGACAAAATCAGGAATGAAGCACTAAGGAAACAATTAGGGATCAAGCCAACAATAGAATACATACAGAAACAACAAGTTTAATGGTACGGCCACATAACCAGACAGAAAGAGCAAAGTATTATCCACAAAACACTTAAGAAACGATACGAAAACAGGAGACCTATTGGACGCCCTCGTAAAAGGTGGATAGATAGTGTATTAGAGACACTCGGAAATATAACAGCAGAGGAGGCAAATAGAAGGGCAAAAGACCGTACACTCACTCTCCCCTCAACACCGAAAGGTACATGAGGACAGAAAGAAGAAGAAGTGTATTACCTTGTTTACTCAAATGAGGGCCCTTGTACTATTGTGACAAAAGCTGTACTGCCATGTACTACTAGCTAATAGCTAAAGAGATTACTTCATCATCATCATCATCATCATGTATGAGGCTGTGGGGTCGACTAATACAATAGAGATATGAGAGATTATACTAGCACACAGTTTATTGTCTGAACATAACATCCTTATGCCTTTTGTGTACGAGATTTTGATGTCCTTAAACTAGTAGCTATCATTGAATACGATCTTGTATGAACATAACATTTTGTTATATTACTTGGTTCATTTCTGTTGTAATGTTTTAATGCTAGAATATTTATTTAATCATAATTGCTTGTATCAGATGACAAATACTATATTGGAGTAAAAATGCCGAAGACGGATGTGTCAGATCTTGACGCAAATAAAACGGCGGCACAACGCTTTTCCATTCTCTGCTATGCATCCTGCTTGAAGTCTAGTTGGACCATGGTCCTGATACAGGGGAGATCCAGCGGGAGTTTGAGAATGAACGCTGAAGAAGAAGAAGTAATAATGCTACTCAAATATTAAAAAAATAACAATAAACAAATGAACAAGAACTATTGCAACGTAACGGTCCAACAGGAACCTTTTTTAGTAAACGATTACACAATTTGCTACTTCGCCACTCTCCATTCTGTCTGACAGTTATTTATTCTTGTGTCAGGTGCAAGGTCGTAGGTGTGTCTTCAGTAAGGAGAAATAGGTATTCTTGTGTCAGGTGCAAGGTCGTAGATGTGTCTTCAGTAAGGAGAAATAGGTGATGTTTAGCTAAGAAGAAAATTGATTATTCGCTCATCTTTTTTGTAATTGATTTCATTTTTTATTTGGGGACAGAAAGGAGGAGGGGGGGGGGGTTAACCTGTCTTTAAACTAAATTTCAAGTGCTAAACATCAAGATCTGATTTCTTATATCAGACTAACACATTTGCTCTGGTAGGTAGGTAGTTAATGAGTTTGCCTCTCTTTTGGAGAGGCGTGTCCCTTTCAACCAGCGGACAAAGTTCAATTAGGTTATATCATGACACACTACCATAAAATATTAGAGGTAACAAAGACCCCATCAATATATTTATATTTATAATTGAAAAAATTTGCTCTACAATTTCTGTGGAAATAATAATAATAATAATAGTCAGAGTTGAACATATGTGTGTGTGTGTATGTGATTTGTGTGTGCTTTCACACATAATCATGTTGAGGGTGTAGCGATCAGTTTATCTGTCCCCCCCCCCCCACATCTCCCCCCCCCCAATTTCTTGCTTCTCCAGAACATTAACCACATAGTCTGTATCTGCTCCGATTAGATACTTTAAAAAAATTTATTTTCCCTTAACATCAAGCACTAATTCCCTTAACATCAAGTATTAATTGATAATTTCTTGTCAACACGGTAGTAATCTTACAATTTCGAAGATCTTTATCTTCTGGACTTTGTGTATAGCAAATATTTGTTAAAGGACTATAGATAACATGTTGCAGATAACAGTTTCATGTGTAAGTGACACACTTGATGTGTTTAGTTTCTGTTGTGATGATAACCTGACAGTGAAAACATATATATATATGAACTTGGTAACACGCAGTATAATCTTGTTTACGGATAGCAATCTACCCGACATTATTTGTTTGTGATTTTATTTGAACTTGGAGACGGTAAATTTCATTAATTATAGAATGTAATTATTACACGACTATGCCGCGAACATTTCAATCACTGTAAGGAAGTAACAATAATCACTGTTAGGAAGTATCAACAATCACTGCAAGGAAGTAACAATAATCACTGCAAAGAAGTAACAATAATCACTGCAAGGAAGTAACAATAATCACTGCAAGGAAGTAACAATAATCACTGCAAGGAAGTAACAATAATCACTGCAAGGAAGTAACAACAATCACTGCAAGGAAGTAACAATAATCACTGCAAGGAAGTAACAATAATCACTGCAAGGAAGTAACAATAATCACTGTAAGGAAGTAACAATAATCACTGCAAGGAAGTAACAATAATCACTGCAAGGAAGTAACAATAATCACTGTAAGGAAGTAACAATAATCACTGCAAGGAAGTAACAATAATCACTGCAAGGAAGTAACAATAATCACTGCAAAGAAGTAACAATAATCACTGCAAGGAAGTAACAATAATCACTGCAAGGAAGTAACAATAATCACTGCAAGGAAGTAACAATAATCACTGCAAGGAAGTAACAATAATCACTGCAAGGAAGTAACAATAATCACTGTAAGGAAGTAACAATAATCACTGCAAGAAAGTAACAATAATCACTGCAAGGAAGTAACAATAATCACTGCAAAGAAGTAACAATAATCACTGCAAGGAAGTAACAATAATCACTGCAAGGAAGTAACAATAATCACTGCAAGGAAGTAACAATAATCACTTGCTTACATGGTTGAAATGTTGTAAACAATATTGTCGATGTTTTTCATGATGTATGTTCTTCTCTTCTTCTTCTTCTTCTTCTTCTGTGTTATTTTGTGTTCTGCGTTCTGCGCGTTCTGCGTCCACTCAAACTCCTGATGATTAGCAAGTTTAGGATTTGCTGTATCAGAGGCATGTCGGGTAATATGTCAGGGTTTCTTCGGCCATTTGAAGAGACACGATGGCATGGAAATAGTGTTGTTCGAGGAGCCGATAAATGGCAGTAGGGACAAAGGCCGACCAAGACGACGTTGGATAACATATATTCAGGAATGCATGTACATGTCGCTAGATGAAGCAGGACAACTTGCAAGAGACCGCGGAGATTTCATGAGATTCATTGGGAAGACTACGTTCTGAAAATAATACGACACAGGAAGTATTGATTCTTGATATTTCTGTTTTGATATTTCTTGATATAACTGTTCTCATATTTTTATTTTAGAAATATACATTTACATTATTTATTCGCCAGTGTAGCAACACTGGCATGTACTTCTGGTTCAGAGTGTAAATAATAGGATCACTATATTCTTTCCTTGCATGTCGTAGGAGGCGACTAAGAAATGTGGGAGGGGGGGGGAATAGACTGATGGCGCGCTACCTGTCAAAATGTCGTCGTGGCATCTTGTCTCAATTTCTAATACTTGTCCTCTAATCGAAATGCCAACGGATTACGAAGAAATGCAGAATAACGGACATTGCAACGTTGTTCTTTTATGGCAGATTTCATGCTTTCGATCACTGCAGATCGGTCAATAGCTCTAATAGAAGAAAGAATAAACTAGTTGGTCCACATGTATATGCTACACTCTTGGCAGGATGTGATGATCATGGAATATTTCAACACAGACGTATATGCTACAAACTCTTAGCAAAAGTTAAATCACACAAAATAAGGAATCTCCCATTTGTTGATGAATGTGCCATAAATGCTAACTCTGAGACTGATCTACTACGTATTGTATATAGACAGATTCTCTAAAGCCTGTGCCGATTTTGAACTTACTTATAACACAGAGAAAAAACAGAAATTATGTTACAACCAGCACCTGGCAAAAAGTCTATCACGAAAGTTATGAACATCAGATGCCAAGAAAAGATTCCCGATATCACTGTATTTGGCAGATCTGGCATCCCTATCATTGACACTATTCTGACGCAGACATAGATTCGCTGGACAGGTCACCTTGTACGTATTCCGGACCATCACCTACCAAAGATACTTCTCTATTGTAAATTGCAGTAGGACATACAATGTAAAATGGTCAAAAGAAGCGCTGCAGGCCCCATTAAGGTCAGTACCATGAAGTGGTGATGGGGTTTAGATCAGCCATCAGGGGCTTGAAACTAAGACTGGTCAGGCAGTCCCATTCGAGCATGACCACAGTCCTGCCCAAGTAAGTAAAGTGCTGAAGACGGAGACAACCAGCCAATAAGCGCACAAATAATCAGGATACCACGCAAAAATACAATGAAAAAATGTATGTATCTATTAATAGTTATGGTGCCTGCCCTGTGGCGGACGTGCAGGCAGGGACGGTGTCGGGCCCTATACCTCGAAAGCGCCCAACCTCAGTTACTGGAAGTCCTTCTCAATTGCCCCGAGGAGCCAGAAGACAAGGGAATAGAGCTACCGACCAAAAAACACCAACGACCAATACAAAAAATGCACTGGAATGCAGAGGGTGTCAACAGTAAAAGAGATGGATAAAGCAAAAGATGGGAACTTGAAAATGCCCTCAGTGAAGAACAAGTTAATATATGCTGTAACCAAGAAACACACCTCAGCAGCGACATAGCCTTCAAAATCAGAGGCTACCAGTGCTACCGGTCAGAACGAAAGGGTGAAATTCTGACACTTGTTAAAAACAATATCAGCGCATGTCAGCTGGAAATATATATGGAGGGGGTAGAATACCAGATGCTCCCTACAGACAGACAGTACAGAATTCCATCTCCTGAACTACTACTGCCCAAATGATAAACCATTGGCACTAGACACAATCACAGAAAAAGCGAGACTTATTGTGTGTGGTGATTTCAACAGCTACTCTCAGAGCTGGGGCTATGATCATATCGACAAGAGAGGTGAGGAACTTGAGAGCTGGCAGGATGAAAATAATCTCATCCTTATTAACCAGCCAGCAGACTGACCAACCTTCTATTCGAGAACATGACACACCACCTCTACACCATACCTGGCATTCCACTCACAAGGCTGGAATTGAACTTGTCGTTTCAAAGCAGCTTGGAGGTAGTGACCACAGACCAGTATTTCTGGAAATCCACATGAATTTACCAAGGACAGCAGCACCCTCACTAGGTGGAACTATACTGGGCAGACTGGAAAATGTACCAGCATTTAACCAGTGTTCTAGCTAAGGACATGAACTTGGACAAAGACATCAATAGAACAGTGAGTGAATTTGATAGATGTATACTACATGCTGCTAGTAAAACCATATCCAGGGGGGGCACGAAAAACTACAAACCCTTCTGGAATGATGAACTGGAAAAGCTGCAAAATGAGATGGAAACATCTAGACATCTTGCTCAGAACAGACCTAGACAAGAACACCACTACAAATATCAGCAAACAAAGGCTAACTTTCAAAGAGCCAAGTTATAACCAGACGGAGCAGCTGGAAATTAAAAAAAACAGAGTCGCTGAACCTAGAAAGAGATACTAGGAAATTATGGAAAGTTGTAAAACAACTAAATGACGAAGGTACAGGGAGAAATACAAGGATCACACTTTATAAAGATAGATACAGTTTAACAGGTAAACATGCAGCTGATTACTTTGCAGATTCCTTTGCAGAAGACAATAGCGTCAACTTTAGACCAGACAAACAATAGGAAGTTCGAGAGAACCAGCAAAACATTGGACAATGCGAACCTATACTTGAAGTCATGGAGGCACCAATCACAATGAAAGAACTGGAGCATGCAATATCCAAATTGAAAATAAGTCACATGGAGCTGATGGAGTGTCCAATGAAATGATTAAAAACCTGGGAATTGCAGCAAGAGCAAAGCTACTGCAGATCTTTAACACAAGCTGGTCCACAGGTAATGTACCACAGGAATGGAGGGAAGTAATAATGATACCACTCGTCAAATCAAGAAAAGATGGCAACACAGTCTCCAATTACAGGTCCATCAGCCTAACAAGCTGTCAATGCAAAACAATGGAACGCATTATCAATCTTAGGGTGCAGTGGTACCTTGAAAGTGAAAACCTTCTGGTATCGCAAGAAGCAGATTTCAGACAGTGCTACTCTACTAAAGATCAGGCAACCTACCTCTCCGAAGAGATTGAGGACGCCTTCCAAGATAAGAAACTGGTACTGGCATCATGGATAGACCTCAAGCATTTGACACGGTCTGGAAATAAGGGCTCTTAAAGAAATTGCGAAATTTCAGGGATAGCTCAAGAATGTACAAATGGGTAAAAGCACTACACTCTTTACCCACTCACTAAAACAAAAAGCCGGTGATATCAATATAGACGGAAAGCTCTTGAATGAAGACAAACAACCCACTTACCTCGGAGTTACTTTTGATGATAAGCTGACATGGAAACAACACATAAACAAAGCAACAACAAAAGGGATAGCTCAAGAATGTACAAATGGGTAAAATCATACCTGCATAATAGAAGAACCAGGGTAATATTAGATGGTTATAAGAGCAAGAAAGTCCTACTACGTCATGGAGTTCCCCAGATAGGACTCCTGTCACCCACACTTTTTTTCGTTTACATCAATGACCTAGTTGCTGAACTACCACACGGGATCAAAGTGGCAATGTATGCTGACGACCTGAAGATCTGGTGCACGGAAGAACATGCGATAATGCCCACTAAACAAATACAAAGAGCTATCGATGCCCTAACCTTATGGGCAAATAGATGGTGCATCAGCATTAACACAGATAAGTGCAGCACTACACTCTTTACCCACTCACTAAAACAAAAAGCCGGTGATATCAATATAGACGGAAAGCTCTTGAATGAAGACAAACAACCCACTTACGTCGGAGTTACTTTTGATGATAAGCTGACATGGAAACAACACATAAACAAAGCAACAACAAAAGTCAGGAGGAAGTTAGCTATCCTGAGAAAACTAAGTGGAACCAGATGGGGAGTCAGTGGTGATATACTCCTTGAAGTTACGATTCTAAAATCTAGCAATGGGGCGACTGAAAAGAAGCAGCTTTATCCACCAAGCTAAACGACTCCGTAGACAACTTACAGACCTACCTGAAGTTGACAGCCCCTTGAGGTCTCTGCCAGAATAAACCCCCTGGAGTGAAAGGTATGGAATACCAATATACATTCAGACCCATGTGAAAGGAATACTAAGCGTGGACGAACAGAACAGTGTGCAGCGAAGGACAGTCACCCTCAACTTCCTGGACGAGGCATATCCACAAGATATATAGGTTACAGTGTACACAGATGGATCAGCACAGAATACAGTGAGGAATGGAGGTGCATGTGTATAAATAGAATATCTAGACAAGCCTAGAGATACGATCAGAACACCGACAGGGAAATTCAGCAATAATTATGATGCAGAAATTCAGGCAATTAGTGTGGTAACTAAAAAACTGCTGAACTCCAACCCTGGTATAAAGCGTGTGGTATTCCTGTTAGTGCTTCAAGCTCATCTGTCTGAAAAACTAACAGACTTGCAACAACTACAATATGAATTGTCTTGTCATTATAGGGTAACCATGCATTGGATACCCTCTCACTTTGGAATACCAGCAATTGAAAAAGACTAACTGGCTAAGGAAGGTACTGCCGAACAACCAGATATACCAATCACCTACCATCAGAAAAAAACAGATGATCAAATCAATAAGAAAGTCACAAACACCAACACAAGTTTACTATCGCATTATGAATAGATCAAAATAAGTTGTAATTCTACGCTTCAGAACAGGACCGACTCCGCAGCCACATGTATACAAAGTTCAAGATTGGCAACACGGCCATGTGTAAATCTGGACAGGCAGCACAGAGTGCCAAACATATACTTCAAGAGTGTTCTGAGCATGAAACACTGAGGCAGACATATTGGTCAGAGGAAACAGCACTGTCATCAAAGTTCTATGTGTCACTCTATGAACTACAAAAGACAGTGAGTTTTATTAAGGAGACAGAATTACAGATATAGACATGTTTCAAGTGAACGAAAGAAGAAGAAGAAGTAAATATAGCCGTGTTGCCAACCCTGAATTTCTGCACATGGGAAAAACGTGCATATAATAAGAGTTGCATGTCAATAAAGGCGCAGCATCTTATGAACAGAGGAGAAGTGCAGCAGCGCAACAGCGGAGAATAGATAGAAAGTCAAGTGTAGACAAAATAAGCGTATACAGTGGTCATTCAATGTCCGATCTGTCCAAGAACTATTGCGGCCCGAACATGGTTTATTAGCCATTTACTAACTCATAATCAAGGACATAATGCTGAATTTTCAAAAGTGGATGTAACAAATGGTCGTCATAACGTGTGATGGACGAATAACATGAGGCGACTAAGGAGGTCATGGGGTGGTGTGGACTGTCCTATCCCATATAGGGTCAAAGTGAACCATAGTTCATTCTAAAGTTAGATGTTCTAGGCCGAAAGGCTAAGATAATTAAGCTAATCTGTAAATCACGACACAACAAATTCCGTTCTCTGAGACTGAATACAGAAGGAAAAATTAAGAACACAAATCATGAATAACATCAAAATAATGTTAAACTGTATTCTTAAACTCTGAAACATTGACACAATCAAACATTTGAACTGTGACCTCATCACGTGACTAAACATGTCATTGATATCAAGAACATGTATTCTGTTTCAGGTCAAGATGGCGACCAGTGTGACAGAAGGCTTTGCCCAGGTCATCATACGTTTGGACCAGATACAAAGGGAACAGTCACAAATGATGGAACGTCTGGATACAGTACAGAATATTCTAGAAATTCAGAGCAGGAAACACAGTTCCATGGAAGGTCAACTTTCTGAGATGGCGACCAAACTTGAAAAAGAGAAGGTTTTCATGAAAGATCAACTGAGAGATGCTCAAAATGAGATCCTAGAACGTCTCAAGTACATTCATCCACTTTCTGGTGGTGCTGTACAGGTGAACACAGGTCAAGTGTTACATCAAGAGACTCAGACTGTGTGTGCTGGAAATGACGAGGTTAAGGTCAAGCTTCAAATACTGGAACAGAAAACAGATTTAATAAAAGATGAGGTCATCGAGATGTCACAAACATGTGGTGGGTTGCCTCGACGAATAGAAACTGTTCTTAAAGACAAAATAACTGGATTTGTTACACAAGAGAGGGAGAAATTAATGACTTCTGTAGCGGAGCTTCATTCTATTCCAGATGTAATCAGGGGACATACCAGGGCAGAACTTGTTTGGTTATTGGAACAGGTTGATACAAGACTATCGGAAACTAACACTTTCGTTAATGAGAAATTGTTAGCGCTCAGCAGAGAAATGATTGAACAATCTGATCAGACTAGACAATTGATTCAACAAGCTCAGACTAGACAGATGATTGAACAAGCTGACCAGACTAGACTGATGACTGAGATGTTAGATAAACAGAAGAAACAGATTACTAATAAACTAGATAAAAAACAGGTAGATTTGACAGAAATGTTAGACAAACAACAGACACATATGACTGAAGAATTAGATACATATCAAAGTGAGTTTATTGAAGAATTACAAAAATCTCAAGAACAGATAACTGAGATAATAACAAAAACAACAGAGAAATCCCTTAGAGAAATCACTGACAAAATGGAGATCAACATGGCGGTTGCAGTCCAGAAAATAGAAAGTCTGGATACTACTGTGACTGTCGGACAACAAACTGTGAGAGAAAATATTGTAGCGACGACAAAACAACAGCATAACATGATACAAAAACTGGAAGGGTCAACTCAGGAAGTCAAAGATGACATAGACAGAGTGAAACGTCAGACGTTTGCTGTCATAGAGAAGGAATCTCAACTTGTGAGAGACAGGATACAGGGTTCATTACCTTCTCTTGAAAAATATACATTTGATTTTTATATAGAGAATTTTAAAACTTTAGTCAGGTCGGGAAAATATGTTGACAGCTTACCTTGGCATATTAATGAGATGAGGTCGTGTGTTAAGGGTTTTGCGTGTTTTTTGGAGAATGGTGATTTAAGTGTATGGCTTGTTCATGGACGTCATCCTCGTGAGGTAGGTTTACAGCCATGTACTACTAGTGTAATACTCAAGGTCAAGGCTACCATCTGTGACATCAATAATAAAACATTACCAGATGTAGAACTTGGGGAAAAGAATATGTCTATCTCAGAGAGTGATATTCCATCTAACGGGGACTGGGGGTATAAGATAGGAGTGACGTCATGCGATGATCTCATAACAAAGGGCTACGGAGACAAGGAAGGTTACAGGTATAAATCTTTGCTAATCAGGTTTGAAGTCACAGTTTGTTAGGATGTATTCATGTGCATTATGTCTCTCTCGCCATTCTATATTATTTCTGAGTTTCTCCCCATATTACCGTCTCTCTTTCTCTCATCCTCTCTCTCTCTCTCTCTATCACTATTACAATCACACAAACAGAATACAGAATTCACTAACATAGATCAAATATACTATCAAAAGGATGATAATTATGATTCAATCTCTTTCGCTGTGAGCAGGAAGCTCTTGACAGCCCATAGCCCTTCTGGCGAATGCACATATTTTTCTCAGCTGTGGTGCAGTTGTAGAGTGTGTTGTGTATAGCTGGAAGTGGTGGTAGTAGTTCCTGTCGGATGTTTGTTAGTTTTGGACACTGCAATAGTAGGTGTTCGACAGTTTCCTCTTGTGCGATACAGTATCTGCAATTTGGTTCGTGTAATGGATTTATTTTGTTCAGGTGTTTATTAACGGGGGCGCGGCCTGTTCTTAGTTGGAATGTGAGACTCTGGTTTTCTCGCTCGAGTTGTTTCAGAGGATCCATTGGGTTGGGTTTCTGTTGGTGTTCATATAGTGAGCGTCCAGTCTTTGAGCTGGCCTACTGGTGTAGCCATTCTCGTCTGTAGTTGTTTATTAGGATTTGTTTGCATGTTTGTAGGGAGATTTTCTGGGAAAACTGGGGAGCAGCAGCACCTCTCTTAGCTAGTTTATTAGCCATTTCGTTTCCATGGACTCCGGCATGGCCAGGTATCCATTGGAGGGTGACTTCTGCACCATATGATGTGGACAGCTGGTCAATTTGTCTGTTGATATTGCAACCAGGGGGTGTTTTTTTTGGTCTCCTTGGCTTGGTGTGCTGTTTTTGAGTCGGAGAAGATGACTATTTCTTCAGGTGGAGTAGTTCCGTTCTCAAAGTCCACAATAATTCAATTCACGCTTTCTCAATTGCTACCATCTCTGCTGTGTAGTTAGAGTATGGGCCAAACAATTTTGGGTAGTCTTTTGGGTCTGTGTTCGGGTATTTTATCACATTTATCATTTATAGGCTTTCGAGTATAAATGCTACAGAAGAATTCTACGAATTTCTTATAGTGAACATAAGACCAATATGTACGTAAGAAATAAAGTAGAGATATGTGCAGGTGTCCAGGAGCCATTGCTTTCAATAGTGAATCGACGAAAACTAGCATGGTTCGGACATGTATGCAGGCACGATTCCTTGTCAAAAACAATACTGCAGGGAACTGTCGAGGGTGGAAGAAGTTATGTTATGTTCCTCCAGGGCCATAGGCGGCGCATAGGGCAGAAACCATAGCCTTCCTTCCATTTCTGTCTTTGTGTTGGCAGGTCTTTCAATTGTTGCGTGTTGTTTAGGTTCATTGACATGCCTTCTCTATTAATGGTTCTTCGTAGAGTTTTTCTAGGTCTCCCTCTTCTTCTTACTCCAAGTGGCACCCAATATAGTGATTGCTGGGGAATTCTTAGGCTGTTCATTCTGAGAACATGGCCGATGTAAGTCCATCGCCTTTGTCTAATGAAGGAAGATATATAGGTTTGTTTGCTTTCCTCTCTTATAGTAGTGTTAGATTTAAAGTCACTCCACTTAACGTTCAGAATGGTACGTATGCATTTGTTTTCAAAGGAGTCGAGTCTTTTATCTGTGGCTTTTGTGGCTTTCCAACTTTGGCACCCATATGATAGAATAGGGATGATGTTGGAGTTAAACAACTTGAGTTTTGTGGTGTTTCTTTTGCGGAAGAAGTAGAGGAGGACAAATAAAGACATGGACAGACAACATCAAGGAATGGACAGGGTTAGATATTTCCACACTCATCCGGATCGCTGAGGATAGGATTCGCTGGAGGACTCTGTGTGCTGAAGCTTCCAATGTGGTACCCCTACGACCCTGAAGGGTTATGGGTTTTATTGATATTGATTGATTTTATCACAGTTCCATATCCAGCATTTTTGGTAGCATTTTGTGCAGATCCATATGTGAATACATGGATTATTTCTGGTGGGTATGTATGGATTGTTTCTTGGGTAATGGTTTTCAGGAATAGGGTTACAGTGTTCGTACCTGCTGAGGGGTCAAAGAGTTCAGTCCTTATGGTAGGAGTTTTTGCTTGCCTGCAGGGTGGTTCATGGTCTATCAAGTCCTCTTGTTCTCTATTTGTTGGCAGATGGTGTTTTTTGCTTGATGCTCTTGCGTAACTGAGGAATTATGGCTTGATTATTCTGCGTTTTTCTGGCCACTTTTCTATCATTTTTCTAATTTCCTCTGTGCTGTCTATTCTCATGTATCTTTCAAAAGTCTCTACTACCACTCGTTCTCTTCTTAAGTGTAAGGGTTCTATGTCTATGACAACATGTACGGACAAAGTTTCAGATAATATATCTGCGTCAAGGCGAATAACGAATTTAAATCTCTACATCAATAAATAAGTATACAAGTAGAAAAACGTTGGGGGGGGGGGGTTGAAGTTGATGTAGTATATTTGATGTCCTCGCAGTTAAAGTAGTATATTTGACGTCCTTAAAGTTAAAGTAGTATATTTTATGTCCTTGCAGACGCAGATAGTACTTATACAAAATGGCACCAAGTCTCCTTTGTTGTTATTGTATCACTGAATCGCGTGTTAGTTATTGGACACTTGATTGCAGTAGAAACACCCATTACACTTACAGATACCCATGTCCAGTAGAAACACCCACCACACTTATAGAGACACATGTCCAGTAGACACATTGCAAGAACTGTGAAACTTTACACGACTATGCAAGTATTTGTTTTGTGAATAATAATCGAAATTGTTGCATAAGATTTGAGCCAGGACACAGTCAATAAAAGGTGATAATCTCACGGCATGCTGCTATGACTGTGACATACGTTTAGTTATATCATGTGTGACTGTGACATAAGTTTAGTTATACCATGTGTGACTGTGACATAAGTTTAGTTATATCATGTGTGACTGTGACATAAGTTTAGTTATATCATGTGTGACTGTGACATACGTTTAGTTATATTATGTGTGACTGTGAAATACGTTTAGTTATATCATGTCTGACTGTGAAATACTTTTAGTTATATCATGTGTGACTGTGAAATACGTTTAGTTATATCATGTGTGACTGTGAAATACGTTTAGTTATATCATGTCTGACTGTGAAATACGTTTAGTTATATCATGTGTGACTGTGACATAAGTTTAGTTATATCACGTGTGACTGTGACATACGTTTAGTTATATCATGTGTGACTGTGACATACGTTTAGTTATATCATGTGTGACTGTGACATATGTTTAGTTATATCATATGTGACTGTGACATAAGTTTAGTTATACCATGTGTGACTGTGACATAAGTTTAGTTATACCATGTGTGACTGTGACATAAGTTTAGTTATATCATGTATGACTGTGACATAAGTTTAGTTATATCATATGTGACTGTGACATACGTTTAGTTATATCATGTGTGACTGTGACATAAGTTTAGTTATACCATGTGTGACTGTGACATAAGTTTAGTTATACCATGTGTGACTGTGACATAAGTTTAGTTATATCATGTGTGATTGTGACATAAGTTTAGTTATACCATGTGTGACTGTGAAATAAGTTTAGTTATACTGTGTGTGACTGTGACATAAGTTTAGTTATACCATGTGTGACTGTGACATAAGTTTAGTTATATCATGTGTGACTGTGACATAAGTTTAGTTATACCATGTATGACTGTGACATAAGTTTAGTTATACCATGTGTGACTGTGAAATACGTTTAGTTATACCATGTGTGACTGTGACATAAGTTTAGTTATATCATGTATGACTGTGACATAAGTTTAGTTATATCATGTGTGACTGTGAAATACGTTTAGTTATACCATGTGTGACTGTGACATAAGTTTAGTTATATCATGTATGACTGTGACATAAGTTTAGTTATATCATGTGTGACTGTGAAATACGTCAGGTTATGTCATGTCTGTCTGTAACAAAATTATATTTCAAAATATTACTTCCAACTTTAGTCATATTATTTCATGTTTTGTCCCATATCTACATATTTTGTCACATTTCTTCTCATTTTGTCAAATTGTTTCAATTTTTGTCTCATTTCTTCTTCATATTTTGTCAAATTACTCCATATTTTCTTACACTTCGTCTTTTTGTAACATATTTTGTTTCATATTTTGTAATATTTCTTCATATGTTGCCACATTTCTTCATGTATAATCAAATTACTGTATATTTTGTCACATTTATTCATCATATTTTGTCAAATTACCTCATATTTTGTCACATTTACTCATCATATTTTGTCAAATTACCTCATATTTTGTCACATTTACTCATCATATTTTGTCAAATTACCTCATATTTTGTCACATTTACTCATCATATTTTGTCAAATTACCTCATATTTTGTCACATTTACTCATCATATTTTGTCACATTTATTCATCATATTTTGTCAAATTACCTCATATTTTGTCACATTTATTCATCATATTTTGTCACATTACCTCATATTTTGTCACATTTATTCATCATATTTTGTCAAATTACCTCATATTTTGTCACATTTACTCATCATATTTTGTCAAATTACCTCATATTTTGTCACATTTACTCATCATATTTTGTCAAATTACCTCATATTTTGTCACATTTATTCATCATATTTTGTCACATTACCTCATATTTTGTCACATTTCTTCATAATTTGTCATAGATTGAGGATAACAATATGAGAAAATATTCATCATCTGGGGACAGACAATAAATATTAGACATAGACAACTTATAACGTATCTATCGTATGTGTTTTCTCTGCTGTTGTTGCAAGGCGTCGCAGGGTTGAATGACGATCAGATTTATGGAAATGTCACTTTTGGTCGCTTGATCTGTAGTAATGCTGTGTCGTATCAGAATATTGGTAGTGCCTTCAATCCACCTTCTTCGTGGTCTTCTTCTGTATCTTGATGTTTCAATTTTCATGTTATATGCTCTTGCCGTTGGCCAATAATGGCTCATTCTCATTAGGTGTCCGAATCATTTCAATCAGGTTTTAAATATATTTGACCACTGATGTTGTTCCAAAAGTTCTTATAATCTTCTCATTTTTAAGATGATCTCTTCTTGTTCTGTTTGCTGCTTTTCTTAGTCAT
This sequence comes from Meghimatium bilineatum, assembly GCA_034231615.1. NCBI lineage: Eukaryota > Metazoa > Mollusca > Gastropoda > Stylommatophora > Philomycidae > Meghimatium > Meghimatium bilineatum. The sequence continues at coordinate 64,117,131 of CM067306.1, forward strand.
CTCATTTCACACGTAGTAAGCTTTCTATCTTGTTCTTTAGTAAATGTCCATGTCTGACATTGATAACATAATGTTGGGATGAAGATTGAATTTATGATTTGCCTTTTGGTTTCTATCGGGAAAGATGTGTTTCAAAATTGGAGTAAGTTCATAATTGAAGTAGTTGACTTTTTGAATTCTTGTCTCGAGCTTTCTATTTGTTCATTTTTCTGTCTTCTGTAAAAATGTTCCCGAAATATTTAAATGCCTGCACTTTTTTTAAATAGTTCATCATTGATCTTAATGTTGAATTTAATATACATACATATATATATATATACTACTGTATTTTTATATTTATTTCCGTTAATAGTTCTTTATATTGAATAAAGTATTGTTAGAATCACTTTGTTCGTTTACTTCTCTATCCATGAAGTTCCCCCTATTCTTCTATATATCCATGAAGTTCCCCTTTTCTTCTATATATCCATGAAGATCCCCTTTTCTATATATCCATGAAGTTCCCCTTTTCTTCTATATATCCATGAAGTTCCCCTTTTCTTCTATATATCCATGAAGTTCCCCTTTTCTTCTAGATATCCATATATTTTCTATCCATGAATTTCCCCCTATTCTTCTAGATATCCATATCCACATTATTAAATAAAGATGTAAAAATCAAGCACAGGAGAGACAAAAAACAGTTCATCGATGATTTAGCCATAACAGATGTAAATACAACAACGTTAGAGAAAACTGTAGATGTTTATCCCAGAACATATAAGACAGTTATGCAATAATAGACCATACTTTGTAAACACATAGTCATTACATAGCCAGAATAAATGAAGCGATGGACGGAACATTTTTCAGAGTTGCTGAACAGGCCACCTCCAGCATTTAATCCCAGACTTTGAGATGGAACCAAGCATATTCATGTCTGTATCATGCAATGAGTTTACACCTTGATGGTATCTGACGAGCAGTTTGACATTGTTTAAAAATCATGGCGGCTGGCGACGATGAGATTAGTTGTGAAATTCTGAAAGCAGTTGGTGATACAACTTTCTTACAGATGCTTGCTATTGTATATGAGATATGAAGGGAGGTAAGACCGACTTAACAATGGAAAGATAAAATCGTAGCAAAATTACCAAAGAAAAATCTATCTGTAACAACTGACAAAGAATTACTCTGTTGTCAGTGACAGGACAAAAAGTGTGTAGTATAATGTTATAGAGGCTCAATGGACTGGTAGATGAAAAATTTAGAGAAGAGCAAGCTGCATTCAGACCACAACTAATCATGTATTATTATTGACAATTATTATCCCATCACTGTGCTACCAGTGTCAATCATGGACAATGACAGCATACAAGAAAAGAAAAATAGTGACAACAGAAATGACATGTCTACGAAGAATACTAGGAGTGTTATTAAGAGATAGAATTAGAAACGATAACATCAGACAGATAACCAGAACAATACCAGTATTGGAACACATCAAAAGACAACAGATCAAGTGGTTTTCATACACTTCCAGACTACCAACAGACATCCATGACACAGATGGCCATGACACAAAGACATCACGGCTATAAAATCAAAGGCAGACCATATAAAATATGGATCACAGAAATCAAATAAGCCACAGGAACAAGCTAACAAACAGCACACAAGAAGGCCATCTCCAGAGAACTCTTCTACCCCTGACGCCGCGAGGGAAACAAGGGACAGGCGTATAGATAGAGAAAGGCGATCATGTATTGATCAAATTTTCACCATTAGAATAATTATTGAGGAATTGGTGGAAATGCAATCTACACGTATGATCAACTTCATTTTCAAAGATCTAGACCTGGGAGTAAACATCATATATCGCATAGATGGAAATTGTTCAACCTTCGGCAGCTCCGAGCAAAAACCAAAGTCAAATCACAAACAATCAGGGATCTCCTATTTGCAGATGACTGTGCCCTAAATGCCAACTCTGAGGCTGATCTACAACGTATTATAGACAGATTCTCCAAAGCATGTACCAACTGTAAGCTTACTATTAACACAGAGAAAACAGAAGTCATGTTACAACCAGCACCTGGCAAAAGCTATCTCGAGCCCTGCATAAAGGTAAATCGTGTAGCACTGAAAGTTGTGAATAGATTCACATATCTAGGCAGTACGTTATCACAAAATGCCAAAGTTAATGATGAAGTGTATGCAAGGATCGCCAAGGCAAGCAGCACTTTTGGCAGATTGTACGCAAATGTTTGGCATAGAAATGACATTAACATGGACTGTGTATTATAGCTTTACATAATCAAGGCTCTATATTATAACTCAAGTTGTTGTGTTAAAACAAACGAGAGTAAGACTGGTCTCACATAGAAACAGGAGTAAAACAATACACGAGTGTATTAAATCACCACTGATGTTTAGGGTACTGTACAAGTAGACACAACCAGATATTTCATTATTTCCCTTGTGTATGCTTGTACATTTTATACTCATCATTAAGTAATTTATATATTTATTTATTTAGGTTTGGGATTAGTGTTTACGTTACGTAAAACACCACTATCCTAACCCAAACCCTAACATCAACACTTAAAAAAATAATATTCAAATTATTAAACGATGAAGACGAAATATGCAAAAATAGACAAGGGAAAATATTTAAAATGTGGTTGTGTCTACTGGTACAGCACCTTTTGAGCTTGTCTATAGATGTGGTTATAAAATGTTACGCACAAAATGAACATTTTGCTATAGAATGTACAAAAGATGGAACTCTTAAATATCTTGATTTTGCAGATACAATAATATATATTTTTCTACGAGAATTGCGTTGGCACCAAGTGCATTCAACCAACTAACAAACATCTGGAAATCAAAAACAATAAGTAAATACACCAAACTACTTCTACTAAACTCAAATTTTATATATGTATTGGTAACATCATCAAAGGCACGGAAGAAATAAATTAAATTTATATGAAAATAAATGTCTTTGAAAACTCTTAAATATTCATTGGTAAGAATTCAAACAAGCAAGTAAGAAAAGACACAAAACAGCAATATGTTTCTACAACAATAAGAAGAAAACGATGGACTTATATCGGACATGTACTTAGAATAAATGAAAACAGACTGCCACTTCAAGCATTAAAATGGGTACCAGATGGCAAAGGAAAAAGAAAAAAAAACACCAAGACAATAGTCGCAGAACAACCATACAAGTGGGGTACGACGATGTGTCTCAACAACATGCAAGAATTACACACAGTAGCATCACATCCGTCGATGTTTCTGACATATGCAAAATACTCGGCGCTGAAGAAACATAGATGTAAATAAGATCACGTGATGTATGTACACTACGCATGGTTCATCTTCTTCTGGGATCAGTTTTCTATGCTCATAAGTCTATACAGGAAGGAGGGCCGCCTACATAGTGACTTGATTTTAACAAAGCTTTAGGCTTTCTTCCTAACCTTTGCTATGTATATATCAGTTCCTAGAAATACTTTGGTTTACAGGTGCACCCTTGTAGGCCTTCTTAATATGTTTTACACAGATAACAAGTTGAGAATACAATTATCTGTCTAGTCAGACATTTGATGTATATGATTTCTGTTGCTGTGTTTATAGACGATATGTTTCTGTAATTTCCAGCTCGGGACTTGGAGACGGTAAGTTTATTCAACTCTAAATTTATTCAATACTGGTGTAAATGAGACACGCAACCTTCAACTATTGAGGCAAAATGATTGTTACATTAAGTAATATTGAAACTTCACTATTATAGTCCGTTCAGATTCGTTTGCCGAGATGTTATGATTTATAATTCAAAAAGTTCTTGATGATTTCACATGAATTTTGGCATACGTTGTTAAAATGTCCATGTCGCGAAAACATATGTGTTACTTGATGTCTAGCTGTAACGGTTATTTGAAAGCGGCGAATTCTTTTGATGTTTGCCCATGTAAATATTATTTCGACCATAAACAAAATATTTTACAGTAATCTAGTGCAATGATGACCCATAGGCGTGTCCACAAAATTTTACATGGTGGCAGGTGTAAAAAAATTTAAAATATATCTTTTGTTCGTAGAGTCAATTTGATATTGTTCCATGCTCTTGGTGTGAGTTTCACAAATGTTGTCGCTGCCTTTGAAATAAGTACATATATTTCTTCATGTAAGGAAATTTTGTCTGTAATAGTTGATCCAAGATATCTGAACTTCTGTATTGAATCAAGCGGGCTAATTTTTATAAGTAATGGTTGATGGTTTGCTTATAACATTTTTTTGAATTGCTTGGGTGGTATTGAGCAATGAAATGTTTTACAAATCAACTTGTAAATTTTGCAAATCAAACTTTTTTTTAGTGTAGACTTAATCAGAGTAATGATCATTCATAATCAGACGAGTCAAATAGGTCGATTACTGTTTTCGGCTGAACAAACAACAAACCTACCTTTTTCCAATATTCCTCTTCTTGGCGTAACACATGATCCTCACATTTCACCCAGTAGTCTTTATGTATATTTGATAGAGCCTGATTTGTAAGTGTCTCAATATCACATAATTTGAAAGTTGTATTTGTAGATGCTACGTGTCCTTTAACTTTTGCCCAAATTAGCTCTATAGGATTTAAGTGTGCATGATATGGAGGTAGTCTCAAACATCTATGACCATGTTCTTCAATTAACTTGTCTATTTTAAATATCTTTGTTCGTTGTGTCTGTTTTACAAGGTTAAGCAATTCGGGTTTCAAGTACCTGTCGGTAACTGGTATGTGTTCTTTTATGAGCCACGTTTTGATTGCATCTTTTGTACTTGATGATGTTGGGATTCTATCTTCTACGTTCACTACGTTATGGTATGAAGCATTGTCCATTATCAGACAAGAAGGTCTATCTAATATTGGAAGAATACTTTTTTCGATCCAGTCTTCGAATATGTGCCCATTCATTTCGGAGTGGTAGTCTCTATTGTCAATGGATTTTGAAATGAAAATTAGATGAGCATTCTGCAACAACCCATTATGTCTGCTACCTGCATGTGCAACTATCAAACGTTGCCCTTTACTACTTGGTACTGATCTTTTAATACTTCCATCTGCTAACTGCCATTCCTTTTCATTTGTATGATGAGCGTTGATCCAAGTTTCATCTAAATACACAATATCATAACCATTCTCGCGCATTCCCTTCACTTCACGTAAATACTTGCTTCTAAGAGCTACCAGATGTGGCTTTTCACAAATAATGTTTTTTCCACCAGCATACTTTCTAAAGGTGAAGCCTGCATTTCTTACAGTTTTCCATAATACAGTTTTTGATATTTCAATGTCGTTATTAGTTTTCAGCCAAATCTTCAACTTTCTAAGTGTCACTTCTTCGTTTTTATCAAACATTCTACATATTTCTCTTTTTACTACGTCCTTATCGAAACTGTCTATCTTTTCTTTCCTTCCTTGCTTTCGTGAATTTGTTGGCAATAAATATCCGCTTGCTTCCACTATTCGATCAAATGAACGTTTACACAAACCTAAAATATGCATTGTTCTCTTCTCAGGATTTGATAAAGAACAATAAAGATGTCCCTTTTTACGCTCTCTGCAGAAGTATTGATAAATCTTTATAGCAATGTTATGCTCAGTAAAATATTTCGCTTTCAGATTCATTCTCACATAGACTTGCAGAAGGTAATATGCTTAGTGCCGCCTACTTTCTGTAAATATTGAGACGTGCCTCTGACTTGTGACTTGAAATCGAGTCAATAGCCGTTTTTGATTTCACATAATTCTAAGTTCAGGAAAAATAATATTTGGTGCTAAACGGGAATTTCCATATGTAACATTGCTTTATACAAATGTACAGTGGAAACAACTACTTTTAGAACGGTGCACATTCTACAGTGAGGGTCATGCCTTTATATTTAATAATCAGCTGTGAGATGTAAGCATCTACATAATCCAGCGGTTGTTTATAATTTAGATTAACTTTTTTTTAATATAGGTTAAATAAGGTATCTTTGATACTGGATCACATTTCTTTGATAAAAAAATATTTCTATAGCGACATTATTATTCTAAACCTAACTTCAAATGATCAATCCAAATGAACAATACGTTTTTGATAAAAATAATTTAACATCTCGGCAAACGAATCTGAACGGACTTTAGTAATTTTGTTTTAGTGTTGACTTCTTGACTAATTTTGTTGTATATATTCGTCTAGTGGCGTGCGGTCATTGAACGAGTCATTGGCGTGCGGACCCGTGTAGTTCCCAGTTTCTTCATTTTAGTAAAAACTAAATGTTCAACAATCGGCAGTGCTATTCTTTACTCAGTCAATTTGCGTATCAATATCCTTTTATTGTGTTTACTAATGACATCATTGGTATTGTAGACTGTCAAGATTTATTGGTGATTCATTGGACTCGTTTGTCTTATCCTAATCACTCTATCATAGAGTCTAGAGCGTAGAAAATAAAAATGACAGACGTGAAGTCATTAGAAATTATAATTACCATTTTACGACTTGAATTAGTATTTGAAAGATTATAAACAAAAGTATATGCTCCAGTTAATGTATTAGATCTTCACAAACGTTGAGCTGTTTCATTTCAATATAATTGTACAGCGATTTCCAAGTACGAGATACGTATCTAGACTGTCATATATATTCATTTATCATACATTTCCCAATCTTAGTCTTAGCTCTTTCTTATACTTACTTCATCTTTAACTATTTATGTTTACTCTTTCGTGATGTGTCTTTGTGAAGTTTGTGTGTGTCCACCTAATGAAGCAGAAGATAGAATCGATGACCTTAATGTGTGGATATATAGAAGAACTGAGAGAATTTCGTAGAAAGAAAAGAAAACGAACAAGGATGTTCTGACAAGACTTCGTATAAAAAAAAGAATTATTAAAGGAAATAAAGATCAAACAAATAAATTATTTTGGATATATTAAAAGACATGATATCTTTCTGAAGAACTTACTTGAAGGTAGAGTTGACGGAAGGGGGCAAGAAGAAGGCAAATGAAAAACGTTGAAGAGAAATATCATGGATGGACAGATTACAGTCGAGCAAAGTTCACAGCCAAAGCTAGAGCTAGAAGATGTTGGAGGTTCGATGCAGCGAACCCTCGTTGTGGAGGCGAGAACTGTTAATGATGACCCAGTGAACATTTGTTACAAGCATAGTTGCCTATTATCTGATTGAAAATTCTATCATGTGATATTTAATGAAGTGAAGTCCAGAGTTGACAGGTTAAATTCTTTCTTCATCCGTGTTAGGTGTACCATTATTGCAGGATGTTAGTGTACCATTACTGCAGGATGTTAGGTGTACCATTACTGCAGGATGTTAGGTGTACCATTACTGCAGAATGTTAGGTGTACCATTATTGCAGGATGTTAGGTGTACCATTATTGCAGGATGGTAGGTTGTACCATTACTGTTGGATGTTATATGTACCATTATTGCAGGATGTTAGGTGTACCATTACTGCAGGATGTTATGTGTACCATTACTGCAAGATGTTAGATGTACCATTACTGCAAGATGTTAGATGTACCATTACTGCAAGATGTTATATGTACCATTATTGCAGGATGTTAGGTGTACCATTACTGCAGGATGTTAGGTGTACCATTATTGCAAGATGTTAGATGTACCATTACTGCAGGATGGTAGGTGTACCAATATTGCAGGATGTTAGGTATACCATTACTTTTGGATGTTATGTGTACCATTATTGCAGGATGTTAGGTGTACCATTACTGCAGGATATAGTATATTGCTGTAGCCTTTTGATATCAATAGATTTTATGTATGTTAGTGAATTCTGTGGGTTTTTTGTGCGTGATCGAAATAGAGAGAGAGCGAGAGAGAGAGAGAGCGAGAGAGAGAGATGGAGTAATAAGAGAAAACTGTCAGAGAGACATAGTGCCCATGAATACATCCTAACAAACTGTGACGTCAAATCTGATTAGTAAAGATTTATAACAGTACCCTTCCTTGTCTCCATAGCCCTGTGTTATGAGGTTATCGCATGACATCACTCCTATATCACGACCCCACATCCAGTTAGATATAATATTACTCTCTGACATAAAAATATTCTTTTCCCCAAGTTCTACATCTGGTAATGTGTTATTATCGATGTCACAGATAGTAGCCTTGACCTTGAGTGTTACACTAGTAGTGCATGGCTGTAAACCTACCTCACGTGAATGACGTCCATAAACAAGTCGTACACGCAAATTACCATTCTCCAAAAAACCTAAACCCAGAACACACGACCTCATCTCGTTGATATACCAAGGTAAGCTGTGAACATATTTTTCTGACCTGACCAAAGTTGTAAAATTCTCTATATAAAAATCAAATGTATATTTTCCAATAGAAGGTAGTGGACCCTGTATCCTGTCTCTCACAAGTTGAGATTCTTTCTCTATGACAGCAAACATCTGACGTTTCACTCTGTCTACGTCATCTTTGATTTCCTGAGTAGACTCTTCTAGTTTTTGTATCATGTTATCTTGTTGTTGTGTAATAGCTACTAAATTACCTCTCACATTTTGTTGTCCGGCAGTCACAGAACTTTCAACACTGTCTATTTTCTGGACAGCAGCCGCCATGTTGATCTTCATTTTGGCAGCGATTTCTCTAAGGGAAGTAACCGATGTTTTAAAATTTTCAATATCTACTTTTACGTTCTGCCAATTATCTGCCCTTATTTCTTCACAACTGGTCACATGATTTAGCATGTCTTCTTTCATTGTCTCTGTTGTTTTTGTTATTATCTCAGTTATCTGTTCTTGTGATTTTGTTAATTCTTCAATTATCTCACTTTGATACTTATCTAATTCTTCAGTCATATGTGTCTGTTGTTTGTCTAACATCTCAATCAAGTCTACCTGTTTTTTATCTAGCTCATTAGTAATTTGTTTCTTCTGTTTTTCTAACATCTCAGTCATCAGTCTAGTCTGGTCAGCTTGTTCAATCATCAGTCTAGTCTGGTCAGCTTGTTCAATCATTTCTCTGCTTAACACAAACAATTTCTCATTAACAGACGTAACGGAAGTGTTAGTTTCCGATAGTCTTGTATCAACCTGTTCCACTAACCAAACAAGTTCTGCCCTGGTGTGTCCCCTGATTACATCTGGAATAGAATGAAGCTCCGCTATAGAAATCATTAGTTTATCTCTCTCTTGTGCTACAAGTTCAGTTATGTTGTCTTTAAGTACAGTTTCTATTTGTCGGATCAACCCTCGACATGTTTGTGACATCTCGATGACCTCATCTTTTATTAAATCTGTTTTCTGTCCCAGTATCTGAAGCTTGACCGTAACCTCATCATTGACGTCATTTCCACCACGCACAGACTTTGTCTCTTGGCGTGACACCTGGCGAGGATTCACCTGTAAAGCACCACCAGGAAGTGGATGAATGAACTGTAGACGTTCTAGGATCTCATTTTGAGCATCTCTCAGTTGATCTTTCATGACAATCTTCTCTTGTTCAAGTTTGATCGCCATCTCAGAAAGTTGACCTTCCATCGAACTTTGTTTCCGGCTCTGAATTTCTAGAATATTCTGTACTGTATCCAGACGTTCCATAATTTGTGATTGTTCCCTTTGCATCTGGCCCAAACGTCTGATGACATGGGCAAAGCCTTCTGTCACACTGGTCGCCATCTTGTTCTGAAACAGAATACACGTTCTTGATATCAATGGCATGTTTAGTCATGTGATCAGGACACAGTTCAAATATTGGATTGTACCTGTTTTTTGGAAACGAAGCGAACAAAAAGATGAGTAAATGACGGAACAAAAAGAATAAAGACAAAGACCACACCAACCCAGTATTAGACATAAGAGTGGTCGGAATTGAGTCCAAATCGTCTCATTTTCGAATTGGGTAAAATCAGGCCTTTTGGACTCAATTCCGACCACTCTTATGTCTAATACTGGGTTGGTGTGGTCTTTGTCTTTATTCTTTTTGTTCCGTCATTTACTTATCTTTTTGTTCGTTTCGTTTCCACATATATTTACGTTTTTATGTATCCTCTGACCTTCCGGAATATCATTTCCATATTTCCGTGGACGTTGTGATAATTTTTCTATTCGTCGTCTTTTAATGTTTTGTTTGTGTCTTGATAAAAACCTTTTGGTTGAAACGTTGAATGTGATTTTTTTTGTATTGTAATTTTTATGATTTCTTGTGTGCTCATCATTGCCCATCATTACCCACTAGTTGTAGATATAGTCTGTCGTGTCCCATTGAGACGAAATATAAACCTGAGTTTTACGTAAGTCTCAGTGGCATGTTTATGAATGCATGTTTAGTACACAAAGCGTGCAAATATTGGTAGTCCAGTGTGACTATTCCAGGATCATCACTAACGTCATGTAGCATCCCACTGTGTGAAAATATCTCAGGACCATCATGACCTGCATATAGAGTATAGGATATACGCCTGGACCAACTAGTCTATCCTTCTTCTGTTAGTGCTGGTGACACATCTGCAGTGAGCATTTCTCCTAGCATTTCTCGATAATAAGAAATTCTCTATAAAAGAATAAAGTTGCAATGTCCGTCAGTCTGTACTTCTTCGTCATCCGTTGGGATGTTTTGATAGAGGACAAGTATAAGAAATCGAGATAAGATGTCAAGACGATTGTTTTATAGATAACAGGTTGTCAGTCTATCCCATCCCCCCCCCCAACGTTTCTTAGTTGCCTCCTACGACATTCCTGGAAAGAAAATAATAGTACTACTCTTTTAACCCTGAACCAGAAGTCATGACAGGGTTGCCATACTGGAGAATCATTAATATAAATGTATGTCTCTAAAATAAAAAATACGAAAATAATGTATCGCTAGAGCCAAAACGTAAATATCAAGTTTCAATACTCCCTGTGTCATCGTATTTCCAGAACCTAGTCTTCCTTATGAATCTCATGAAATCTCCGCGGTCTCTTGTATGTTGTATTGCCTCTAGCGACATATGCATGAATTTCTGAATATCTCTTATCCAGCGTCGTAACGGTCGGCCTTTGCTCCTACTGTCTTTTATCGGCCCCTCGAACAACACTCTTTCTATGGCATGTTGTCTCTTCACATGGCAAAAAAAAACCCTGACATATTACCTGACATATTGCCCGACATGCCTCTGATACATCAAATCCTAAACTTCCTAATAAACAGGAGTTTGAGACTGAATACAGAAGATGGGAAGAATACACATCATGGAAAACATCGATATATTGTTTAAAACAGTTCAACCATTTAAAGAAGTGATTACTGTTACTTCCTTACAGTTATTACTGTTACTTCCTTACAGTGATTATTGTTACTTCCTTACAGTGATTATTGTTAATTACTTACAGTGATTATTGTTAATTACTTACAGTGATTATTCTTCCTTCCTTACAGTGATTATTGTTACTTCGTTACATGATTGAAATGTGCCCGTCTTAGTCATGTAATAATTACATTATATATTAATTAATGACTAATTAATGTTTAATTAAATAATTAAACATTCTATAATTAATGCCTTCGTAGGATAACTATCACCCAATGGAGCGAATTCAAATCGAAGGAAAACATCAGAGAAGACACACATCAAAACTACATCACAGATGTTATTAGAAAACGATGTTGGTTCTACATCGGACATGTCCTACGCTCAGACAATAACAGAATACACAACCAATCTCTTGCATGGATACCAACACGCAGAAGAGCCAAGGGTGGACCAAACCAAACACTCAGAAGAACAATACTTCATCATCATCATCAGGTGCCATGCCGGGTGGCGTAGGCGGTCATGGCTCTCCACAGCTCTCTGTCCACAGTATTATGTATCAAAGTCGTTGTTGTTTCTTTGCCGTGCCAGGTTGTCAAACTGTCTAATATTTTCTCACGTTGTCGCCCTATGTCTCTGGTGCCTTCAATCTTGAATGTTGTGATTATGTTCTCATGAAGTGGCCAAAAAAAGAAGATTGCCTTATTCTTATATTGTTGATTAAGGTCCGTTTCGCATTTAACTCTTTTAACACCTCTACATTAGTTTTTCTGGCAGTCCATGGTATTCTCAGCATTCTTCTGTAGAACCACATCTCTGTTGCCTCCAATCTCCCACTTTCCAGTTTGTTTATTGTCCAAGACTCGCACCCATATGTTAGTATAGGGGTTATATAGCACTGCAAAACTCTCTTTCTCACCTCTAATGACAAGGTCATATTACACAGTATATTTTTCATTTTTCTGAATGTTGTTTTTGCCTGTCCTATTCTGCATCTTATTTCTGTTGAACTTCTTCCATCTGCTGTAATCATTGTACCTACATATTTGAATTGGTGGACCTGTTTTAATACTATATCATTCACTATGATCTTGCAAGGTGTGTTATTTTCTTTCTTTGAAATAACCATTACTTCTGTTTTCTTGATATTTAGGAAGAGGCTTTTCTCTTTGCTTTCTGTGACTACTACTTTAATTAAGTTTTGAAGGTCTTCCTCACTTTTTGCAATCAGAACAGTGTCATCCGCATATCTCAAATTATTTATGTTATGTCCTCCCACTGATATTCCTGGGATATCTACTATTGCACGCAATATGTTTTCACTGTATAGAGAGAACAGGTCTGGTGAAAGCACGCATCCATGTCTGACTCCTTGTTTTATTTGTTGAAAAGGGCCAAATTGATTTCCTACTCTTATTGCTGCTGTTTATTGCCAGTACATGTTCTTGATTATTCTTAAATCCTTGCTGTCAATGTTCAGATTCTCTAGCATGTGTATAATTTCGCTATGTTTAACTTTGTCAAAAGCTTTAGTGTAGTCTATAAAACAGAGGTACAGATCTGTTTTTACCTCTATAGACCTCCCTTAGGACAATACTTAGAGAAAGGAAAACAAGCGACACACATACTATTCAAGAACTACACAGAATAGCTTTGAACAGACAGAATTGGAGAGATCTTACCTCTGCCCTATGCGCTAACTTCAGCGCTAAAGGAAAATGATGATAATAATGATAATTAATGAAATGTACCGTCTCCAAGTTCAAATAAAATCACGAACAAATAATGTTGAGTAGATTGCTATCCCTAAACAAGAATATACTACGGTTACTACATATATATATGTTTTCACTGTCAGGTTATCAACACAACAGAAATCTACACACATCACGTGTGTCACTTAAACATGCAGCTGATATCTGCATCATATTATCTATAGTCCTGCAACAAATGTTTGTTATACACAAAGACCACAAGATAACGGTCTTCGAAAATGTAAGAATACTCTCATGTTTCCAAGAAATGAACAATTAATGCTTGTTCTTAGCTAAACATCACCCATGTCTCCTCGCTGAAGACATATCCCTGCAACTGATACAAGTATAAATAAACAAACTGTCAGAAGATGTCCGACAAAATGGAGAGTGGCAAAGTAGCAAATTGTGTAATCATAACTTCAAAAAGGTTCCTGTTGGACCGTAACGTAGAAATAGTCCTTGCCCATTTTTTATTGTTATTTATTTTGTTATATTTGAGTTAGAATGTTCAGTAACATTAGTACATCAATATAGTATTTATCATCTGACACAAGCAATTATGATTTAATAAATATTCTGGCATTAAAACACTACAACAGAAATAAACCAAGTAATATAACAAAATGTTATGTTCATACAAGATCGTATTCAATGATAGCTACTAGTCTGAGGATATGGAAATCAGGCGCACAAAGCATAAGGATGTTATGTTCAGATGTTCAGACAATATACTGTATGCTAGTATAATCTCTCATATCTCTCTTATATTAGTCGACCCCACAGCCTCATACTTGATGATGATGAAGTAATCTCTTTAGCTGTTAGCAGGTAGCTCCTGGCAGCACAGTATTTATAAACAATAATACAGGTTCAACTTATTTCAGTAACCCAGGTAATACACAAACTCGTATAAGGTTTGATGTCTGACAACTGCATGGTTGTGTTAGTGAGATTAAAAGAATTGTTATTTAGTTCACGAATAGAATCACTAACGTGCAGCAGTATCCAAAGTTTACCATGTAATGATACACATAACAATCTACAGTATGGTATGCCTAATATCCTGCAGTAATGATACACCTAACATCCTGCAGTAATGATACACCTATCATCCTGCAGTAATTGAACATGTACATTTATGTAGTAATGGAACACCTAACATCCTGGAGTAATGGTACACTTAACATCCTGCACGATTGTACACCTAACATCCTGCAGTAATTGTTCTCATAACATCCTGTAGTAATGGTACACCTAACATCATGTTGTAATGGTACACCTAACATCTTGGAGTAGTGATACACCTAACATCCTGCAGTAATTGTACACCTAACATCCTGCAGTAATTGTACACATAACATCCTGCAATAATTTTACACCTAACATCCTGCAATAATTTTACACCTAACATCATGCAGTAATTGCACACCTAACATCCTGCAGTAATTGCACACCTAACACAGGTGAGGAAGAAATTTAACCGGTAAACTCTAGACTTCACTTTCTGTTTCAGTTATTAAATATCACATGATAGAATTTTAAATCAGATAATATCCAATCAAAAAAGTTATTCAGATCAAGTTCTTCTTGCCCCCTTCAATCAACTCTACCTTCAAGTAAGTTCTTCATCAAGGTGTCATGTCTTTTATTATATCCAAAATACTTTATTTGTTTGATCTTTATATCCTTTAATAATTCTTTTTTTATACGAAGTCTTGTCAGAACATCCTTGTTCGTTTTCTTTTTTTTCTATGACACTCTCTCTATTCTTCTATATATTCACATATTTAATGGCATCGATTCTATTATCTACTTCATTAGGTGGACACACACAAACTTCACAAAAGTATATCACGAAAGAGTAAACATAAATAGTTAAAGATGAAGTAAATATAAGAAAGAGCTAAGACTAAGATTGGGAAATGTATGATGAATGAATATATATGACAGTCTAGATACGTAGCTCGTACTTGGAAATCGCTGTACAATTATATTGAAATCAAACAGCTGAACGTTTGTGAAGATCTAATACATTAACTGGAGCATATACTTTTGTTTATAATCTTTCAAATACTAATTCAAGTCGTAAAATGACAATTATAATTTTTAATGACTTCACGTCTGTCATTTTTATTTTCTACGCTCTAGACTCTATGATAGAGTGATTAGGATAAGACAAACGAGTCCAATGAATCACCAATAAATCTTGACAGTCTACAATACCAATGATGTCATTAGTAAACACAATAAAAGGATATTGATACGCAAATTGACTGAGTAAAGAATAGCACTGCCGATTGTTTAACATTTAAGTTCTTACTAAAGTGAAGAACATGGGGACTAGACCCGTGCGCCACTAGATGAATATATACAACAAAATTACGTAACATGTCAAGAGTAAAACAAAATTACTTACCAAGTCAACACTAAAACAAAATTACTAATAGCGAAGTTTCAATATTACGTGATATAACCTTAATAATTTCGCTATATGGTTGAAAGTTACGTGTCTCATTTACATGAGTATTGAATAAACTTACCATTTGCACGTCCAAACCAGACAGTTACAGAAATATATGGTCTATAAACAAACCAACATAAATGATATATTCTAGTAAGCAAATTGTATTCTGAACTTACCTGTGTAAAACATATTAAATAAGTCTACAGTGGTGTACACATTTTCTATAGACTGACGATCTTAAAGTAAACCAAAGTACGAGTATTTCTACGAACTGATCTATTCATACCTAAGGTTAGGAATAAAGCATGAATCTAGTTTAAAATGACGTATGTGGTTGCGTCTGTGGGTCTCACTAATAGCCCTCTAGACAAACCAACCATGCAAGAGAGAAAACCTTAGTAGATGACATGCCGTTATATTGAGGTTATCTTCTTATAGAAGCTTCATGGCATGTTATCTATACAATTATGCTTCTTATGATTTTATTTTGTAGTTGAATTGTGTTTCATGTTTACTTGAATATATGTATGCACTCACTGTGGTTGGGAGGGAGCCAGAGATGTACTGTGCAGCACTGGGGAGGATGAAACTGACAGCACTGTTTTAATATGGCTAAGGCCCATCATAGAGGCACAGTGACAATACTTTTGAATTGAACATTTGGCTGTATGCATGGGGCAATAGAGAAGTTCGGCATAACCAGTCAATTGGTGGCGGGGAATGGACACAGTGAGGCCTATCTTGGCTACAGTGGTTTGAAGCAGTGCATAGGTTAAAACCTACCTTCCTGGAGGTGTGACAGTTATTCTCTGGCTCTGGTCCGAGGTGGGCCGAAAATCCACAGACTTCCCAGCAATATAATGCCATTTAATGGCAATGGGTCAAAGGGCATGACCACATGGACCGCTGGATCAACAACCAACCATGTTAAAATCAAAGAACTAGAAACAAGCGTAGTGTACATACATCACGCAATCTTATTTACATCTATGTTTCTTCAGCGTCGAGTATTGTGCACAGGGCAGAAACCAGAGCTCTCTTGGTCGACCGATGTCATGCTACTGTGTGTAATTCTTGCATGTTGTTGAGACACATAGTCATACCCTCTTTGATGGTTGTTAAGCGACTAATCTCCTTTTTTTTATTTTTTCTTTTGCCATCTGGTACCTGTTTTAATGCTTACATTGGCAGTCTGTTTTCATTTATTCTAAGTACATGTCCGATATAAGTCCATTGTTGTCTTCTTATTGTTGTAGAAACATATTGCTGTTTGGTGTCTTCTCTTACTTGCTTGTTTGACTTCTTGTTTGAATTCTTACCAACAAATATTCAATAGTTTTCGAAGACATTTATTTTTAAATAAATTTAATTTTGTATCCACTGTACCTTGATTACTTACCAATTTTGCAACCATATGTTTATACAGATATAAAATTGTAGTTTAGCAATTGTAGTTTGGTATATCTACCTATTTATTTCCAGATGTTTGCTAGTTGGTATATCTACTTATTTATTTCCAGATGTTTGCTAGTTGGTTGAATGCACTTGATGCCAACGCAATTCTCGTAGAAAAATATATTTTATTGTATCTCCATGTTGAATAATTTTGCTGCCCAAGTGGAAAATGTCATAGACTGTCTGAAATGTTTCTCTCCCTTGAGAGTAAAATGAAAATTTCATTTATTAATATTTATGCTCTTAGTCTTGGAAGTGTTAACTTTTGTTCTGAAAAATGACAAGAGTCGATTCAACATATCGTGTGCCTTAGCAGGAGTAAAGAATTGTCATCTGCAAAATCAAGATCAGTAAGAGTTCCATCTTTTGTCCATTTTATAACAAAATAGAAATTTTTGGTGTAATTTTGTATAAACCTGTCTATAAAAAACTTAAAAAGTTACTGTACCAGTAGACACAACCACATTTTAAATTATTTTCCTTATCTATGTTTGTAAATTTCATTTTCATCATTTAATAATAATAGTAATATTTTTTTTAAGTCATGGCGTTAGGGTTTGTGTTAGGATAG
The DNA here is from genome assembly GCA_034231615.1 of Meghimatium bilineatum. NCBI lineage: Eukaryota > Metazoa > Mollusca > Gastropoda > Stylommatophora > Philomycidae > Meghimatium > Meghimatium bilineatum. The sequence continues at coordinate 64,134,691 of CM067306.1, forward strand.
TTGTGTTTTACCTAATGGTTACTCTGGCCCGAACCACAAATAAATAAATATATAAATTATTAGATGATGAGTATGAAATTTACAACAATGACAAGGGAAATAATTAAACATGTGGTTGCGTCTACTGGTACAGTACCCTAAAAAGCAGTGGTGATTTATGCAACCTTTATAACTGACTTATTTCAACTCGTGTTTCTATGTGAAACCATTCAGCTTTACTCTTGTTTGTTTTAACACAGCGTCGTGAGTTGTCATATAGAGCCTTGATTACATTGAAATATTATATTGGATATTATTTATTTGTCGATAATTTTCCAGTGTTGATCTGTGTAGGCTATCAAATGCCTGTTGAAAATCAATAAAGTTGATCATACGTGTAGAACTCATTTCCACCGATTTCTCAATAATTATTCTAAGGGTGAAAATTTGATCAATACATGATCGCTTATATATATATATATTTTGCAGATGACATGATATATATATATAAAAGCTGTGGCCAATTGAAAGACTGGATATTAACTTCATCTCGGATACTCATTACGCCTCTCACTGTCTCAAGCACGCGGGCCTGCATTGGCAGAGATGTATGTTTATGTATACATTCAACGATGTCGCTAGTCCATCGTCTTCTTGGTCTTCCTCTTCTGTTCTCCCCTGGCATCCTACCCTCCAGAATCATCCTTTCGATATCATCATGTTGCTTTAAGTGTCCACAATACTGTAGCTTTCCTCTTATGACGGTATTTAGAAGTCAGCATTTGTTTAGTTTCAGTAATTTCTAAATGTCAATTTTCTTCTTTTCTCTGTCCATGATATTCGTATTACTTCTGTGGTACTTCATTTCAAATTTATTCTGTTGGATATTGTCTTGTTTAAAGTCCAAGTCTCTCATCCATATGTTGCCACTGGGAAAATACATGATTTTAGAAAGGTTACTTTAGTGTTGTTATTAATACTTTTCTATATCTTTCTCGCTTGTGTTAAATTTGAGTGTTGCAATTGCAAGTCTTCTAATCTCAACTGAACAATGTCCGTCACTGTTTATATTTGCTCCCAGATATTCGAATTTGTTTTCACATTCTAAACCTACAAAAGCAGCTAAAACAAGAAGAATTGTTATAGCAACACTCCGCTACCAATATCAAACATGGTCTTTAACAACCTCACCGCAGAGGAAAATCGTTACATGTGAAATGAAGTGTCTGAATTTACTAAATGGTTACTGAAATAGATGAAATAAGAAATGATTAAATTAGTAAAAGAGTTGCTATAATATCTTGTATTGAACATATTGAAAGACTGCATATTTAAAGTAAAATGGTTCGGTCACCTTATGAGAATGAACCCAAACCAAATACCAATAGGAGCGTATAGCCAAAAAAATATCCGAGCATAATAATAAGAAAACGGTGGATAGAAAACATCAAGATATCCTTGAACATGGAATTAAACAACTAAAGCTCCCACGCCTAAGCGGCAAGTGTGGATACAATTAACCATCATTAACCATCAGACAGTAGACAATAAGGTATCAATATAAGGTATATATGATTTTTGAATATATATCATATAATATAAAGATGTATATATATAAATATATATATGCACTATATGATTGTGCACTATTTATCCTGTATGTATGACATGAATGTGCACTATTTATCCTGTATGAATGATATGAATGTGCACTATTTATACTGTATGTATGATATGAATGTGCACTAATAAAACATATCTTCCATTAGAGCGAGGAGCAAAGGTCTGCTAGTTTTAAGAAGCGTATTAATATTGCTACAAAGTCATAACAATTGTTTATCTTGTCGACATTTACATATTTAGCATATTTTTCAATGCAGACAAATAGATACAATTTATCAGTTGTACCTGACTCGGAATAGATACAATTTATCAGTTGTACCTAACTCGGAATAGATACAATTTATCAGTTGTACCTAACTCGGAATAGATACAATTTATCAGTTGTACGGATTTATACCTGGCTCGGAATAGATACAATTTAACATTAGTACTGAGTTATACCTGGCTCTCCACCGAAGACGATGTGTCGGGCTATTGGCGCAAATAAAAAACACAACGCAGTTCCATTGTCTGGACTACATCCTTCTGGAAATCTAATAGGACCATGGTCCTGCCACAAGAGATATCCAGTGGGAGTTTGAGAAAACCACTGAAGAAGAAGAATACCTGGCTCGGATAAGAACTTGGAATATTTCCTAATGGACACCGTGGATCAGCAGTCATGATTTTTGTTTCAAGACTGATTGGACGTGTAATATGAGCAGACGGGGCCTATGTTACCGTGCCCTACTCTATAGGATGATCCATATTATATAGAATGAAACAAACAACCCCATGCCAAGAAACTATTTTTGTTATATAGAATGAAACAAACAACCCCATGCCAAGAAACTATTTTTGTTATATAGAATGAAACAAACAACCCCCATGCCAAGAAACTATTTTTGTTATATAGAATGAAACAAACAACCCCCCATGCCAAGAAACTATTTTTGTCGTCAATTGCGCAATGAGTGGCAGGTAACTGTGTCGCTATTCTTCCCTGTTGGGCCACGGTAACACTCGGGCGAGATCACGATTGAAGTAGTAAATTTATATTGCATACATTTTAATATAAATTTATTAGTTAAAAAAAAGAAACAATTTTATGTTTTATGACATGACTAACATTGCTCCATCTATAAAACTGAACAACATATTATGAGTTTCAATGTCATAAACTACCAGATGTGATTTCATCTTTTAAAGAAAAGTTCATACATTTTCTCTAGATTTGATATGATCCATTTAATTCTGAAGCTATTCAATAAAAGAATACCAGGTAATGTAGCTAATATTCACAGAACATTTTGACATCAGGCAAACATTCATCATCGTAGGTTGACGTTCATATGTTTCTATATGTAAGATTACTTGGAAGTTGGAAAAAAATTGTACTCTATCCCAAAGCATGAAAACAAACGTTTGGTCAAAACTAGACTTCAATTTTCTCTATGAATAGTGTAACTGTATGGAAATTTATGCATCAAACAGATACTGGTGTGATAATCATTGTTTCAAGTACAACCTTGATTCATTGTTGTTTTTTTACCAATACAAATACGCCTGGTAGAGGTTAAATCTTTATTAATTTTTTCTGTTGAAATATCAAACAAACACAATCTTCCAAAATGTAAACATTTTCTGTAAAAAAAAAATCAGATTTTCCAGGAACTGACTGAAGAATATGATTAATGTACACATACAAATATATTGTCCTTAAATCTATAATAACAGTAATGTATTTACTGAAAGCATTTCCTACATTATGTCTTGGTAGCGTAACCTATTCAGGGTATAACTATCACCCCAGCATGTACAGTTGGTTGTATCAGGTTGTAGCTATCAACCCAGCATGTACAGTTGGTTGTATCAGGTTGTAGCTATCAACCCAGCATGTACAGGTGGTTGTATCAGGTTGTAGCTATCAACTCAGCATGTACAGGTGGTTGTATCAGGTTGTAGCTATCAACCCAGCATGTACAGGTGGTTGTATCAGGTTGTAGCTATCAACCCAGCATGTACAGGTGGTTGTATCAGGTTGTAGCTATCAACCCAGCATGTACAGGTGGTTGTATCAGGTTGTAGCTATCAACCCAGCATGTACAGTTGGTTGTATCAGGTTGTAGCTATCAACCCAGCATGTACAGTTGGTTGTATCAGGTTGTAGCTATCAACCCAGCATGTACAGTTGGTTGTATCAGGTTGTAGCTATCAACCCAGCATGTACAGTTGGTTGTATCAGGTTGTAGCTATCAACCCAGCATGTACAGGTGGTTGTATCAGGTTGTAGCTATCAACCCAGCATGTACAGGTGGTTGTATCAGGTTGTAGCTATCAACCCAGCATGTACAGTTGGTTGTATCAGGTTGTAGCTATCAACCCAGCATGTACAGGTGGTTGTATCAGGTTGTAGCTATCAACCCAGCATGTACAGGTGGTTGTATCAGGTTGTAGCTATCAACCCAGCATGTACAGGTGGTTGTATCAGGTTGTAGCTATCAACTCAGCATGTACAGTTGGTTGTATCAGGTTGTAGCTATCAACCCAGCATGTACAGGTGGTTGTATCAGGTTGTAGCTATCAACCCAGCATGTACAGGTGGTTGTATCAGGTTGTAGCTATCAACCCAGCATGTACAGTTGGTTGTATCAGGTTGTAGCTATCAACCCAGCATGTACAGGTGGTTGTATCAGGTTGTAGCTATCAACCCAGCATGTACAGGTGGTTGTATCAGGTTGTAGCTATCAACCCAGCATGTACAGTTGGTTGTATCAGGTTGTAGCTATCACCCCAGCATGTACAGGTGGTTGTAGTGAGTTTCTTGGCTATCTACATTCAGTAGTTTGTTATTGCTTTCATGGTGGTCAGAACCATGTCGCTCTGTACCATGTTTGTTTATTATTTATTAAATCGGGGATTAAAGCATCTTGCCGATGTAAAACTCTTTCAACCTAAGACCAGAGTATATGGTGGTTATATCAAACCGTTTGATACGCTTTGTACCTCACTGTCACAGCTTATATATAGTCATTTTCAGTTGTTGATGTAGAAGTAGGGAAGAAGAAGAATTTGTTTCCTGATATCTTAACCGATGATTGTGTATGATAAAAGAGAGAGAGAGAGAGAGAGAGAGAGAGAGAGAGATGTTAAAAATTATATATTTTATGAAGTACAGAAAGAAAGAGATGTTAACAATGAAGTACAGAATGAAAGAGATGTTAACAATGAAGTACAGAATGATTAGATATTGATAATGTAGACTTGACTGGTAATACAAAAACTAAATATCATAACTGGAACAAGTTATAGTGTGTTATTGGAGCCCTGAAATGGAGTAAAGAATAGTAACACTGTTAACTGTCATGTATGTCGTATGAGGAGAGTAAATAAGTTTTGTTTGGAGGAATGGGGGAGGGGGTTGTGTTTTTCTTCTCATGGAGGGTCAAATCGAAGTCGGAGATATCATGCAGACAGTCTCGGATATCCCATAATATGCTGTAAACCATGGGACAACGCATTCCATTCTCCGGACTACATCCTGCCGATCTGTAAGATTTTTTGAACAATCCTCAGAAGAAGAAGGCAGGAATATGTGTTTATTGTGTCTCCAAATATAATCAAGATTTATACCCAAGTATTACCGGGTAATTGTGTCATCAAATATAATCGAGATTTATACCCGGGTATTACCGGGTAATTATGTTACAGAGTTTTAGAGAATATGATATCAATCATGTGGTACTTTTCTACTGTATCAGCAAACATTTTAGGTGACACAGGATAGTGTGAATTATTTTTAACGTCAATTATCGATGAGATTGGGGGGGGGGGCGTATGAAAATTCTTGACAGTTATTGACATCAAAGATGGGAGTCAAAAATCGAGCGCACATTGTTGACTTGATTTATAGACAGCAATTAAAACATGGAGAGTATAGTCAGCCCACTCCGAAACCTTTTTTTAAAAAAACCTACGAAATATCGATGAAACATAATAGTGGTACCATTCTTTGCTCCTTTTTGGTGACAAAACGATACGGAGGCCTGGTGTTTTAGCCATGATCCTCAGGAACATACGACCTACTGAATAATGGGAAAAGAAGCCTTCGAAAATAACATGTGACTGATTTTCATTGGCTGTCACTCAAAGTACAATATAGTGATAAATGAAAGTTACAGGACTATTCAAATGAGTCATTAAGATTGTTTGTTTTCTAATTATACAATAGGCCTTATACCGTTGACGGTCACGGTTTAGGGTACGAACATTCACAAATAGAAAGATCACGTGATCTTTCACGTGATCTTTAACGGAAACATTTACATTTCTAGCCAGTAACATTCATGAATGTTTTGTTGATAGATATAGGCAGTGTATTTTTCTCAATGTGTATTCATGGGTGTGTATGTGATCACGTGTTGCACACATACAAGCATGGCCGTCTGTAATGTGGAGCTAATGGCTAATAGGAAATCAAGCATTTCTCATTTGACTATTCCCGTGATTTTCATTTTTCACTATGATTATACTTTGTGTGACAGCCAATGAAAATCATGGGAATAATCAAATGGTCATTTTAACAAGCTTAATTGCCTCTTAGCAAACAGGTCCTGTTTTGTAGACGGACTTGGTTCTGGTCCCTTGACTTTTGCATTCCCCGTTAACTTCCTGCATTCGTCGATCAGTTCTTGGAAATACTTGAGTTTATTTTAAGATCTTCACTCTCTAGCAGACTTTGTATTGGTCTCTATATTCAATATATTTTACACAGATAACAAGTTGAGAATACAAGTTTTCTAACTAGTCAAACATTTTATGTATATGGTTTCTGTTGCGGTGTTTATAGAACGAATATTTCTGTAACTTCCAGCTCTGCACTTGGAGACAGTAAGTTTTTTTCAGTTGTAGTATTCAATCCTCACGTAAATCAGACAAGCAACGTTCAACTATATAGTGAAGTGATTACGGTTACATCAGGTAGTATTGAAACTTCACTATTTGTAAGTTTGTTTTAGTGCTCGCTTGTTACTACCAATGAGGAACTCATGTGAAGAACTAAAGTGAACGAAAGACTAAGAAAGCTCTAGTGCATGAAGAACTAAGAACACTCTAGTACACGAAGAACTAAAAAAAATCTAGTACATGAATAACTAAAAAATTATAGTGCCTGAAGAACTAAAAAACTCTAGTATATGAAGAACTAAGAATACTCTAGTGCCTGAAAAACTATAGATATTGCGTTTAATATGGATACGACATACATTAAGAAGATCAACAGAAAACATTGTAAGACATACATTGTTCTACAACCCACATGGAAAGAGGAACAGAGAAAGACCAAGAAATACAAAAAGGAAGGAATTAGATACAGAGACACCGTTAAACACGGATGTGTCAGGCCATTAAGCAAATAAAACGCCAGCTCAATGCATTTCCATTCTCTGGACTATATTCTGCTTGGTGTCTAGTAAGGCCAGTGTCCTGCTACAAGAGAGATCCAGCGGGAGTTTGAGAATGAACATTGAAGAAGAAGAAGAATATGGAAACACAAAGATTTGGTAGAACGTGGAAAGAATTGGAAGCTATAGCTAATGATAGGACAAGATGAAAGAGGTTTGTTGAAGACTTATGCTACGCGGGGGCTTAAAACATGTAGTTGACTTATTCAGTAAATTTGTTGTATATTCATCCAGTGGCTTGCTGTTATTGGTCTAGAAGGACTCGTCTAGTCCCCATGTTATTTATTTTAGTATTTCAGTAAAATCTATTTTGAGTTTAATTTTCACGTCACATAAAAAAATACAAATAAAAACTAAATGTTCAACAGAAATACAATATTACAGTATAAAGATATCTTAAAGAGAACAAGTAATTCCTCACACAATACCTTCACAATCTACTTAATGCTAACACCAATCATTCTAAAAACTTGTTTATTCTTCTGTATAATGTGATCGTTACAGAAAGTTATTTTTACATGACACTCTCGGTTCTATAATAGATCATCTATTTTTATTCCAATGTCATACTTTAATGATTTAAGTGATTACTTGATTCATTGAATGATTGATTGAGGTTATCACTTGATTCATTGAATGATTGAAGTTATCACTTGATTCATCGAATGATTGAAGCTATTACTACTATGTGTATACTTATTTCACTTGATTCAGTGAATGATTGAATGTATCACTACTCATTTTTATACTTATTTCACTTGATTCAGTGAATGATTGAATGTATCACTACTCATTTTTATACTTATTTCACCTGTGTGTTAAGAAACATAAACATAATACACATCCGCCCGTATTTTGCCGGGACCAGAAAGGGGAGCAAGGAATAGTATCACGGTTAACCTGTCACGCGTGTCGTATGAGACGACAGGGGATGCTCAACTGTCAGATATGGGATAAAAGCTCCAGTGTTTGGTAACAACCATAAATAGAAAATGGGTTGCTGGTGTAATACAGGGCAAATGTCAAAATAAATAAAAATAGGTATTTGTGTTACCTATTAGCGTTACTCACAAGTCGATAAAACAACATATGACAACTTTCAGATATTTGGATGTGGGAGTAGACATCATTGATGTCAGCTATCATTTTTGTAGACATCATTGATGTCAGCTATCTTTCTTCTTCTTCTGCGTTCGTTCTCAAACTCCTGCAGATTAGCAGGATGTAGTCCGGAGAACGGAATGCGTTGAGTAATAGTTTACTGCACTGCTGCGATATCTGCGCCTTTCGGTCTAACACATCCGACTTCATCATGGCTTTAGGTCACTGACCCTATATGGAATGGGACATCAACTCCATCCCATAACCTCCTGGTGTTTTAGCCATAATCCTCAGGAACATACGACCTACTGAATAATGGGAAAACAAGCCTTCGAAAATAACATGTGACTGATTTTCATTGGCTGTCACTCAAAGTACAATATAGTGATAAATGAAAGTTTCAGGAATATTCAAATGAGGCATTAAGATTGTTTGTTTTCTAATTATACAATAGGCCTTATATCGTCGACGGTCACGGTTTAGGGTACGAACATTCACAAATAGAAATATCACGTGATCTTTAACGGAAACATTTACATTTCTAGCCAGTAACATTCATGAATGTTTCGTTGATAAATATAAGCAGTGTATTTTTCTCAATGTGTATTCATGGGTGTGTATGTGATCACGTGTTGCACACATACAAGCATGGCCGTCTGTAATGTGGAGCTAATGGCTAATAGGAAATCAAGCATTTCTCATTTGACTATTCCCGTGATTTTCATTTTTCACTATGATTATACTTTGTGTGACAGCCAATGAAAATCATGGGAATAATCAAATGGTCATTTTAACAAGCTTAATTGCCTCTTAGCAAACAGGTCCTGTTTTGTAGACGGACTTGGTTCTATCCCTTGACTTTTGATCATCATTCCCCGATAACTTCCTGCATTCGTCGATCAGTTCTTGGAAATACTTGAGTTTATTTTAAGATCTTCACTCTCTAGCAGACTTTGTATTGGTCTCTATATTCAATATATTTTACACAGATAACAAGTTGAGAATACAAGTTTTCTAACTAGTCAAACATTTGATGTATATGGTTTCTGTTGTTGTGTTTATAGAACGAATATTTCTGTAACTTCCAGCTCTGGACTTGGAGACAGTAAGTTTTTTTCAGTTGTAGTATTCAATCCTCACGTAAATCAGACAAGCAACGTTCAACTATATAGTGAAGTGATTACGGTTACATCAGGTAGTATTGAAACTTCACTATTAGTAAGTTTGTTTTAGTGCTCGCTTGTTACTACCAATGAGGAACTCATGTAAAGAACTAAACTAACTCTAGTGAACGAAATATTAAGAACACTCTAGTACATGAAGAACTAAAAAAAACTCTAGTACATGAAGAACTAAGAAAGCTCTAGTTCATGAAGAACTAAGAACACTCTAGTACACGAAGAACTAAAAAAACTCTAGTACATGAAGAACTAAAAACTCTAGTACATGAAGAACTAAAAACTCTAGTACATGAATAACTAAAAAATTATAGTGCCTGAAGAACTAAAAAACTCTAGTATATGAAGAACTAAGAAAACTATAGTGCCTGAAAAACTATAGATATTGCGTTTAATATGGATACGACATACATTAAGAAGATCAACAGAAAACATTGTAAGACATGCATTGTTCTACAGCCCACATGGAAAGAGGAACAGAGAAAGACCAAGAAATACAAAAAGGAAGGAATTAGATACAGATACACCGTTAAAGACGGATGTGTCAGGCCATTAAGCAAATAAAACGCCAGCTCAATGCATTTCCATTCTCTGGACTATATTCTGCTTGGTGTCTAGTAAGGCCAGTGTCCTGCTACAAGAGAGATCCAGCGGGAGTTTGAGAATGAACATTGAAGAAGAAGAAGAATATGGAAACACAAAGATTTGGTAGAACGTGGAAAGAATTGGAAGCTATAGCTAATGATAGGACAAGATGAAAGAGGTTTGTTGAAGACTTATGCTACGCGGGGTCTTAAAACATGTAGTCGACTTATTCAGTAAATTTGTTGTATATTCATCCAGTGGCTTGCTGTTATTGGTCTAGAAGGACTCGTCTAGTCCCCATGTTATTTATTTTAGTATTTCAGTAAAATCTATTTTGAGTTTAATTTTCACGTCACATAAAATAATACAAATAAAAACTAAATTTTCAACAGAAATACAATATTACAGTATAAAGATATCTTAAAGAGAACAAGTAATTCCTCACACAATACCTTCACAATCTAATTAATGCTAACACCAATCATTCTAAAAACTTGTTTATTCTTCTGTATAATGTGATCGTTACAGAAAGTTATTTTTACATGACACTCTCGGTTCTATAATAGATCATCTATTTTTATTCCAATGTCATACTTTAATGATTTAAGTGATTACTTGATTCATTGAATGATTGATTGAGGTTATCACTTGATTCATTGAATGATTGAAGTTATCACTTGATTCATTGAATGATTGAAGTTATCACTTGATTCATTGAATGATTGAAGTTATCACTTGATTCAGTGAATGATTGAATGTATCACTACTCATGTTTTATACTTATTTCACCTGTGTGTTAAGAAACATAAACATAATACACATCCGCCCGTATTTTGCCGGGACCAGAGAGGGGAGCAAGGAATAGTATCACGGTTATCCTGTCACGCGTGTCGTATGAGACGACAGGAGATGCTCAACTGTCAGATATGGCATAAAAGTTCCAGTGTTGGGTAACAACCATAAATAGAAAATGGGTGGCTGGTGTAATACAGGGCAAATGTCAAAATAAATAAAAATAGGTATTTGTGTTACCTATTAGCGTTACTCACAAGTCGATAAAACAACATATGACAACTTTCAGATATTTGGATGTGGGAGTAGACATCATTGATGTCAGCTATCATTTTTGTAGACATCATTGATGTCAGCTATCTTTCTTCTTCTTCTGCGTTCGTTCTCAAACTCCTGCAGATTAGCAGGATGTAGTCCGGAGAACGGAATGCGTTGAGTAATAGTTTACAGCACTGCTGCGATATCTGCGCCTTTCGGCCTAACACATCCGACTTCATCATGGCTTTGGGTCACTGACCCTATATGGAATGGGACAGCAACTCCATCCCATAACCTCCTTAGTCGCCTTTTACGACATGCGTGGAAGGTAAACAGTGTTGCTATTCTTTGCTCCTCTTTCGGGCCCCGGCAACACACGGGCGGATGTCAGCTATCATTTTTGTAGATATCATTGATGTCAGATATCATTTTTGTAGACATCATTGATGGAAAAATTGTTCAACCTTCGGCGACTTCCAATAAAATTAAAGGTCAAATCACAAACAATAAGGGATCTCCTATTTGCCGATGTCTGTGCCCTAAATGCCAACTCTGAGGCTGATCTACAACGTAATATAGACAGATTCTCCAAAGCATGTACCAACTTTAAGCTTAATATTAACACAGAGAAAACAGTAGTCATGTTACAACCAGCACCTGGCAAAAGCTATCTCGAGTCCTGTATAATGTTCAATGGCGTAGCTATGCATAACGTTAAATAGCGTAGCACTGACAGTTGTGAATAGATTCACATATCTATGTAGTATATTATCACAAGATATCAGTTTGATGAGTGTACACAAGGATCGCGATGGCAAGCAGAACTTTAGGCAGATTTCACGCAACTGTCTTGCCTAGAAATGACATTAACCTACAGACTAAGCTGAACGTTTGCAGAGCAGTGGTACTTCCAATGCTGTTATACGCTAGTGAAACACGGATTGTGTATGGACGTCATGTGAGGAAACACAGATTCACTGGGCAGGTCATCTTATAGATATTCCAGATCATCGCCTACCAAAGATACTTCTCTACTGTGAATTTCGGAAGGGCATACGAGCTCAAGGTGGCAAAAAGAAGCACTACAAGGACGGATTAAAGACTTCACTAAAAACCTTTGAAATAGACCAAGATACATGGGAAGAACGTGAACAAAATATATCTACATGGCGATATACAGTCAAGAAAGACGGAGCATCTTATGAAAAGAGGAGAAGTGGAGCAGTTCAGAAGCGGAGAGTAGATAGAAAGTCACGTATAGACAAAATAAATGTATACAATGCTCATTCCATGTCCGATCTGTGCAAGAACTATTGCTGCCCGAATAGGGCTTATTAGTCGTTTACAAACGTATAATCAAGGACATAATGCTGAATTTTCAAAAATGGATGTAACAAATAGTCATCATAACTTGTGATGGACGAACAAAATGAGGCGACTAAGGAGGTCATGGGATGGAGTTGACTGTCCCATCCCATATAGAGTCAAAGTGAGCAAAAGGTCATGCTGAAGTTAGATGTTCTAGGCTGAAAGGCGCAGATAACTCGGCTAATCTGTAAATCGCGACACAAGAAATTCCGTTGTCCAGACCCACATTCTGCTAGTCAGCAGGAGTTTGAAACTGAACACAGAAGATAGAGAAGAACACAAATCATGAAAAACATCAACAATATTGTTATACTGTATTCATAAACTCTGAAATAATACGTTATACTGTATTCATAAACTCTGAAATAATACGTTATACTGTATTCATAAACTCCGAAATAATACGTTATACTGTATTCATAAACTCTGAAATAATACGTTATACTGTATTCAAAAACTCTGAAATAATACGTTATACTCTATTCATAAACTCTGAAATAATACGTTATACTGTATTCATAAACTCTCTGAAATAATACGTTATACTGTATTCATAAACTCTCTGAAATAATACGTTATACTGTATTCATAAAATCTCTCAAATAATAAGTTATACTGTATTCATAAACTCTGAATCATTTACACAATCAAACATTTGAACTGTGACCTCATCACGTGACTAAACATGTCCTTGATATCAAGAACATGCGTTCTGTTTCAGGTCAAAATGGTGACCAGTGTGACAGAAGGGTTTACCCAAGTCATCAGACGTTTGGACCAGATGCAAAGGGAACAGTCACAAATGATGGAACGTTTGGTTACAATACAGAATATTCAAGAAATTCAGAGCCGGAAACAAAGTTCGATGGAAGGTCAACTTTCTGAGATGGCGACCAAACTTGAACAAGAGAAGATTTTCATGAGAGATCAACTGAGAGATGCTCAAAATGAGATCCTGGAACATCTCCAGCACATTCATCCACTTCCTGGTGGTGCTTCTTTACAGGTGAACACAGGTCAAGTGTTACATCAAGAGACGCAGACTGTGTGTGGTGAAAATGATGTCAATGACGAGGTTAAAGTCAAACATCAAATACTGGAACAAGTAACAGACGTAATAGAAGATGAGGTCGTCGAGGTGTCACAAACATGTCAGGGGTTGTCCCGACAAATAGAAGGTGTATTTAAAGACAAAACAACTGGATTTGTTGCACAAGAGAGGGAGAAATTAATGACTTCTGTAGCGGAGCTTCATTCTATTCCAGATGTTATCAGAGGACATACGAGGGCAGAACTTGTTTGGTTAATGGAACAGGTCGATACAAGACTATCGGAAACTAACACTTCCGTTACGTCTGTTAATGAGAAATTGTTTGTGTTAAGCAGAGAAATGATTGAACAAGCTGACCAGACTAGACTGATGACTGAGATGTTAGATAAACAGAAGAAACAGATTACTAATAAACTAGACAAAAAACATGTAGACTTGATTGAGATGTTAGACAAACAACAGACACATATGACTGAAGAATTAGATAAGTATCAAAGAGAGATAATTGAAGAATTAACAAAATCACAAGAACAGATAACTGAGATAATAACAAAAACAACAGAGACAATGAAAGAAGGCATGCTAAATCATGTGACCAGTTGTGAAGAAATAAGGGCAGATAATTGGCAGAACGTAAAAGTAGATATTGAAAATATTAAGACATCGGTTACTTCCCTTAGAGAAATCGCTGACAAAATGGAGACCAACATGGCGGCTACTGTCCAGAAAATAGAAAGTCTGGAAACTTCTGTGACTGCCGGACAACAAACTGTGAGAGATGATTTAGTAATCAAAATACAACAACAGAATAACATGATCAAGAAACTGAAAGAATCTACTCTGGGAGTAAAAGATGACATAGACAGAGTGAAACGTCAGATGATTGCTGTCATTGAGAAAGAATCTCAACTTGTGAGAGACAGGATACAGGGTCCACTACCTTCTTTTGGAAAATATACATTTCATTTTTATATAGAGAATTTTAAAACTTTGGTCAGATCAGGGAAATATGTTCACAGCTTACCGTGGTATATCAACGAGATGAGGTCGTGTGTTAAGGGTTCAGCGGGTTTTTTGGAGAATGGTGATTTAAGTGTATGGTTTATTCATGAACGTCATCCTCGTGAGGTAGGTTTACAGCCATGTACTACTAGTGGAACACTCAATGTCAAGGCTACCATCTGTGACATCTATAAGAAAACATTACCAGATGTAGAACTTGGGGAAAAGAATAAGTCTATGACAGAGAGTGGTATTTTATCTAACGGGATATGGGGTCGTGAGATAGGAGTGACATCATGCGATAATCTCATAATAAAGGGCTACGGAGACAAGGAGGGGTACTGGTATAAATCTTTGCTAATCAGGTTTGAAGTCACAGTTTGTTAGGATGTATTCATATGAACTATTTCTCTCACTGTTCTCTCTTATTTCTCAGTGTCCCTCCATATATCTGAATCTCTCTCTATTGCAATCACACAAACAAAATACAGAATTCACTAACATAGATCAAATGTTGTGATATTAAAAGGCTACAGCATTATACTATGACAGACATGTACGAACAACGTTTCAGATAAAATGTCTGTTTTAAGCGGATAACGAATTGAAATCTCTACATAAACAAATGAGTATACAAGTACAAACAAGGTGAGGGTTTGTGGTGTTTCCCGGGGAGCGGGGTGGGTATTTCTAATATTATAGATGTCTTCCTGTGATGTACAAATCTTGTTCAAAAACTATCACGATTTGGTAGTTGAACTAGTATATTTTACATTCTTGCAGTTGAAGTAGTATATTTGACTTACTTGAATATGAAGTAGTATGTATGACGTCCTTGCATTTGAAGTAGTGTATTTGACGTACTCGCAGAAACAGATAGTAGTCATACAAAACTGCACTAAATCTCCATTGTTGTTATTGTGTCACTGAATCGCCGTGTTAGTTACTGGACACCTGAAAGTAGTAGAAACACCCAGTACACTTATAGAGACCCATGTCCAGTAGAAGCACCCAGTGCACTTATAGAGACCCATGTCCAGTAGAAACACCCAGTCCACTTACAGAGACCCATGTCCAGTAGTAACCCCCACAACACTTACAGAGACCCATATCCAGTGGGCATATTGCGAGAGCTGTAAAACTTGACAAGACTATACAAGTATTTGTTTTGTGAATAATAATCGAAATTATTGCATAAGATTTGAACCAGGACACAGTCAACTAAAGTTGATGTTCTCAAGTCATGCTGCTATGACTGTGACATAAGTTTAGTTATATCATGTGTGACTGTGACATAAGGTAGGTTATCTCTTGTGTTACTGTGACCAAATTTTGCTTCAAATATATTACTTCCAAGTATAGTCGTATTACTTTATAATTTGTCAATTTCTTCATATTTTGTCAAACTTGATATTTTGTCACATTTAATATTTTTCAAATTACTTCATATTTTGTCACATTTCATATGTTGTCAAATTACTTCATATTGTGTCACATTTCTTCATATTTTGTCAAATTACTTCACTTGTTGTCATTCTTCAAATTTTGTCACATTTCTTCATATTTTGTCAAATTACTTCATATGTTGTCATTCTTCAAATTTTGTCACGTTTCTTCATATTTTGTTAAATTACTTCATATTTGGTCACATTTCATATGTTGTCAAATTACTTCATATTGTGTCACATTTCTTCATATTTTGTCAAATTACTTCACTTGTTGTCATATTTCTTCAAATTTTGTCATAGATTGAGGGTAATAGTATTATAAAATATATAATTTAATATGGTGGTATGGAAAGATTCCACAACGCACCTATTGATAAAAATGTAGGAGGGATGCAATTGACAAAAATATATTTAGTTCATTTATTATGACCGTATAGTGTAGTACAGTTTGATAGGAGTGAACAGATATAATGGTAACAATCCAGCTCCTGATTTGGTCGTCAGCGTAGTGTTATATTGGCATACATGGTCCACTATCTTCTCTTGGATAAAATACATTTGATTTTTATAGAGAGAATTTTACAACTTTAGTCAGATCAGGGAAATGTGTTCACAGTTGACCTTGGTCAATGAGGTCGTGTGTTAAGGGTTGTGTGCAGTTTATAAATAATTATAATTGTGATTTATATGTAACGTTTATTTATGGACGTCATCCTCATGAGGTAGTTTTACAGCCTGGTACTACTAGTGTAGCACTCACGGTCAAGGCTACCATCTGTGACATCTTTAAGAAAACATTAGCAGATGTAGAATTTGGGGAAACATATGGATATTTCAGAGAGTGGCACTGTCTCTAACAGGGATTATGGGAGATCTATAAGTATGACATGCGATGATCTCATAGCACAGGGCTACGGAAGAATGATGATCATCCAGCATAGGACCGGTACAGTCAGCAGAAGTGTGATTGCGGATACACTCAAGGAGAGATCGGAGCAACTATGGACGTGTCCAGTTTGCAGTGATCATGATCCGATGACTAACTAACTAACTAGGGCTACGGAGACAAGGAAGGGTACATGTATAAATCTTTGCTAATAAGATTTGAAATCAGTTTCTCCCTAGGATGGGTGTGTCGGGCCATTGTCAGAAATAATGCGATGGCACAGAACATTTCCATTCTCTTGACTACATCCTGCTGAAAATCTATAGTAGGATCATTGTCCTGCTACAAGAGAGATTCAGCGGGAGTTTGAGAATGTGTCCTGCTACAAGAGAGATACAGTGGGAGTTTGAGAATGTGTCCTGCTACAAGAGAGATACAGTGGGAGTTTGAGAATGTGTCCTGCTACAAGAGAGATACAGTGGGAGTTTGAGAATGTGTCCTGCTACAAGAGAGATACAGTGGGAGTTTGAGAATGTGTCCTGCTACAAGAGAGATACAGTGGGAGTTTGAGAATGTGTCCTGCTACAAGAGAGATACAGTGGGAGCTTGACAATGAACGATGAAGATGAAGTCACAGTTTGTTAGGATGAAAATATTGTAGATATTTCTGTAAAGAGTTTCTCCCTGCCACTTTCTCTCTTATATCTGTGAGTTAAAATTCTGCAATAATTATGATGCAGAAATCCAGGCAATTAGTGTGGCAGCTAAAAAACTGCTGAACTCCAACTCTGACCTACAGCCTGTGGTATTCCTGACAGATGCAAGGTCAGTGCTTCAAGCTCTCCAGTCTGGAAAACTAACAGACTTAAAAAAACTACTTAGCGAATTGTCTTGCCAGTATAGGATAACCATGCAGTGGATACCATCTCACTGTGGAATACCAGGAAATGAAAAAGCAGACCAACTGGCTAAAGAAGGTGCTGCCGAAGACCAACCAGATACCAATCACCTACCATCAGAAAAAACAGATGATCAAGTCAATAAGAAAGTCACAAACACCAACACAAGATGACTATCACATTATGAACAGAGCAGAACAAGTTATAATTCTACGTCTCAGAACAGGACACAACCGACTCCGCAGTCACATGTATACAAAGTTCAAGATTGGCAACACAGCCATGTGTACATGTGGACAGGCAGCACAGAGTGCCAAACATATACTTCAAGAGTGTTCTGAGCATGAAACGCTGAGACAGACATATTGGCCAGAGGAAACAACACTGGAATCAAAACTCTATGGGACACTGTATGAACTACAAAAGACAGTGAGTTTTATTAAGGAGACAGAATTACAGATATAGACATGTTTCAAGTGAATGAAAGAAGAAAAAAAAATATCTTTGAGTCTCTTTCCATATCTCTTTCTCTCTTATATCTGACTCTCTTTCCATATCTCTTTCTCTCTTATATCTGTGAGTCTCTTTCCATATCTCTTTCTCTCTTATTTTTTTCTTGATCTTTCCCACTTATTTCTTGTGTCTCATTTTCTCTCTCTGTATCTCATTTATTTCCCTCTTTTTCTCTCTTATTTCTTTGTATCTCATTTTCCTGTCTCTTTTTTTCTCCCTGTCATCCAATTTCTCTTTTATTTTTATTTCTCACTCATTTCTGCTAGCTTTCCATATCTATGTCCATTTCTCCCTCTCTCTCTCTCTCTCTCACACACACGCACACACACATATCTGTGTTATTACTTAATTTTTTGTTATTTTCATATAGATCATAATATTTCATATCTGATTTAATTAAATTTCTCATGTTGTGTTATAGAACTCTATTGCATTTATACTTATTTGTATTAACCCTATATTACATGACATTGTTTTTATTTACAACATAACATTTCCACTCATATATCTTCATTTTTGTGTTCACAATTTTAACCGTTTAATGTCCTTTAAAGCCCTTTAATTTTTTTAAATTCATGTGTCAAGATGAAACATGATTTCAGCCTATATGCTATTCTCCATGCATTTAAATTAGTTGAAGATATTTTTTTCCAAACAATTGTGCAAATATAAAACAAATTTCTAAATTTTTTTAATATTTAAAAAACAGGATTTCGCTTTTGTTAGTGTTTTACAATGGAATATATAGTAGGACAATTGATAACACTCCAAATGTTAACAAAGTTTATGTACAACTCCCAGGCTCTTGTGAAAAACAATACTGCAGGGAACCAACAAAGGTGGAAGAAGCAGAGTAGGCGAAATAAAAGCAGGGACAGACAACAAACAAGGACTGGACAAGATTTTTTCTTAATCGTCCGCATCCTTGAAGATCATTGGAGGACTCTGTGTGTTAATGCATACAATGTGGTATCTCTACGCCCCTGACTGTGTGTTAATGCATACAATGTGGTATCTCTACGCCCCTGACTGTGTGTGTTTATCTCCATTATGGTCACTCCAATTAATCCACTCCATTATGGTCTTCTCTAGGCTGTCATGGCGTTTGATATCATCAAAATATTGTAGTTTTCTGGAAAGAACCATGCTGTTTAGCCAGTTTTCTTTTACATTCATTTTTCTGAGTATGGCTATATTGGTGATCTTTTTGATCCATGTTGTTCTGGGGATATTTCTGTAACATTTTGTTTCAAATGTAGCTATTTTATTTTACACTTTGTTGGAGATTATTGATCAGTCATAGATCAAGGCAGATCAGTGGTGCTATTTTTTCCTCCCATTCTAGTCTCATGGTCAAAATTCTCAAACTCACATTAAAAACAACCATACAAAAAACAGCATCATCATATGATCAAAAAGAAATCAGAACAACACTGATAAATATTTTTATTTTATCAACATTACATCTTGTCTTGGATTAAGATAATTGTGATAGATCTCTCTATGTCCTACCAGTGTCTTTATTAACTTACATACAATTTCAAAACAATCAGTTAACAAGAATTCCAAAGTGAAATAACATTGAAATATGTACCTACAAAAATAGCAATACAACAGCTGGTATCAAGAATCTAACTTGTATTATAAAAATGTCTGCTGCAGCAAGATACAAGAACATGGTCATCTCCAGCTTCTGAAACTTGCTCCGACTAAACGGTCAGCCAGAGGCAAGTAGTGAAACCAGACAATACCATGTAAGCAGAAAGCAGATATGATCGGGAGTAATACAGATAATTTTCAACTCATTATTTCTATTATAACAATAAAATATAAGTTTCACTCTCTGCGTAAGGTACTCAAAATACACTCCATTTTTATAGTAACTTATATACTGTCCAGTTCTATGATGGTCAGGGTACCGAGTTCGAATCCCGTCGCAGGTAATTGTGCATCCGTACCATTCAGAAAGCAATGGCACACTACTAAGTTTATTTATATAGTGAAATATATTCAGTAGTCTCCATAATTCATGACTGTGGCATATCAAGGATTATGGTGTTAGGCCTGTATAATCAATTGAGACGTATTAACAGATGGTGTGGTCAGCATCGCGCCTGCCATTACTTTCCCAGAAGATCTAGTACCTATTTCATAAGGCTGGGACAACCCTATGTAATGGTTTAGAAATATTAATCATGGAGGGGAAAGAGAATACGAGGCAGACCAATACTACGATGGACATATGATACTGGAAGAGGCTGGGCAGAATCCACGGGACCAAGAAACTTACAGAGTGGCAGTGAGGACAAAGTTCTATAAAGGACACCACATAAAGAGATGTGGTCAGCTTAGGGAGCCTTTGATGATTAAAACATATTTCCAGTTGAACTGGGAATTGAACCGTAAATCACCAGATA
This sequence comes from Meghimatium bilineatum, assembly GCA_034231615.1. Lineage (NCBI taxonomy): Eukaryota > Metazoa > Mollusca > Gastropoda > Stylommatophora > Philomycidae > Meghimatium > Meghimatium bilineatum. Next base: position 64,155,232 of record CM067306.1, read on the forward strand.
AGGAAACCAGTGCACTAACCACCGAGTTACCTCTGCCCCCATAAAATATATCCTGACAGAACATGAACAGCTTTTGAAGATAAAGAGTTAGAAAACAATAATCTATTCACGATAACATGTTGCAAATATTTCTTGTGTAGATGTTTCAGCACAGACATAATTCATAAGAAAATTATCTAAGATAGAAAATTAGTACTGCAGGTAACCCAAAAAAGACCTAATACAGGTCATATCATTAAGTAATGACCTAATACTGGTCAAATCATTAAGTATTGCAGTAAATGTAGGTCAGAAAATGGTAAGAGCACATGATATATAGGTCAAAAAACGATCTCAGCAAATGACCTATATCATTGGTGAAAAAAAAGGACTGTAAATAAACCTATAGGTCACAAAATGGTCTTGGTAAATGACCTATAGGTCAGAAAATGGTATCAGTAAATGGTCTATATGTCAGAAAATAGTCTCTATTAAGAACCTATGATATAACGCAGGTCAGTAAAAGACATATAGGTCAGAAAATGGTACATGTATATGTAAATGGCCTATGCATCAGAAAATGGTATCCGTGAATGACGTATATGTCAGAGAATGGTCTCTATGAAGGATCTATAGGTCAGATAATGATATAACGCCAATCAGTAAAAGACCTATAGGTGAGAGAAATTATCTAATGTAGGTCACTAAAAGACCTAAAGGTCCGGCAATGATATAACAAGTCAATAAAATACTATTAGTCAGAAAATGTTGAATGTTAAGAAATTAAACTCATCTAGAAACACAATGATGTAATATAGATGATGATGCTGTCCCTCCTCCTACACATGCAAGGATGAGTATGGTATGGAAATAGTCAATTAGGTTTGGTGGTGTGTTTATCAGTCCATGTACGGCTGAGGAGTTCAATCCGTGTTTTGAACAAATCTGTTGTAGAGGGTGAACAAGAATGAATGTCTTGAGATCAAGGAAAGCAGTGTGATGCTTCCTTTCATGTTTGTCTTATTCAAATCACATGCAGCGTTCTACTGTGTTTCATACCCTACACTGATCTGATCACGCTAGGCTGGGTGGTCAAGATATGTTTTTCATACCCTACACTGATCTGATCACGCTAGGCTGGGTGGTCAAGATATGTGTTTCATACCCTACACTGACCTAACCACGCTAGGCTGGGTGGTCAAGATATGTGTTTCATACCCTACACTGACCTGATCACGCTAGACTGGGTGGTCAAGATATGTGTTTCATACCCTACACTGACCTAACCACGCTAGGCTGGGTGGTCAAGATCTGTGATTTCCCACAAATAATAATGATGATCAGAAGAGAAAGTACTAGGGAATAGAACTAAACACATACAAATATTTGCTTTGAAATGGCACAGCATGAGAATAATCTTTCATCAAACTCCTAATCCCTCAGGGTTGTAGCGGTGCCAGTCTGGAAACATCAGCACAAAAATTCAACCATGTCTCTGTTCTCAGTTTCTTAACTGTGGAGAATCTTAATTCTATCCAATCTTTAATATTATCAAACGACTTTCTTTGTCATCTTCTTCCACCCTCAACTGTTTAGTTTTAGAAAGGGAATCTTGTCAACCAAACCACACAAGTTTGTGAATGTGTCACCAGCTCCATGAGATATTCTTATTCACCTGCAAGAGTATTTTATTCTGTAAATGTTGATTTTGTTTTGACTAACAGATACACAATAATCTATCTTGACATGTCTACGTCTCCTAACATTAGCACTTTGTAGATCAAACTCAAAGATTGTCAAATTCATTACAGTTCAGTTGTTTGTCCATTGCATGATGATTATGACCATTTGTAGCATCCAGTACTGGATATTCTGTTTAAGACATGTTCTTGTACAGGTGGATAAGTCCTATGGTGGCCCAAAATGTCTTCGGACAAGCAATGATCATTTTCTACGGTGTTTCATATGTTTGTGTTGTACTGATCAGTTTCCATTTTTGAGCTACTGTATTTCTCTCTTTACACAAGATGGAACATCTTTTTTTTTAATTGCAGTGCGCCATGTATCTGCTATGTGCAGCATGTTCTTGTGGATCATAGTTTATGCCAATTTCAGTGAGGTTTTTTAACAAACTCCTTGTAGCACTTGATTTGGCCACCTTGAGATTGCAAGCCTTTTTGTGTCTCACCAGAGAAGAGTACTTCTGGTAGATGGTGTTCTGACATGACTTGCCCAACAAATTTGTGACTATAACAGTAGTATCGATGTGAGGGATACTAGCTACTTTGAGGCGACTGTCGATACTAAATCAATGGATTGATCTGACAAACCGGGACATTAATGTGTTAAGGAAAACCTCATCTGCTCAGAAGATTTTCAAGTGTGAATCATGGTCGCACTCAAGTTTGCATGTGGTTGGTGTCAAGATTGGAACAGCGTGTAAAGAGAAGCATAACAGATATATGAGGTAGGTATGTCCCATGACAGCAACCTGTCAAGAGGATGAAGATAACTCTTCATGTACTAAGTCGTAGAAACTATTAGGTGAGGTTGGTCAGTTCTCTTCCTTGTTGTGTTTACCTTCCCTAACTTATGCCATCAGATATCCATTTACAGCTGGATTAACTGGAGGAGCGGCCGTGTCAGGCAAGAAATCATAAGTCGGATGTTTTCTGAACTGAAGTGGTTTCGAACCTGTCACGCTGTGATCTGGTGACAGTAAGCAAGCTCTACTAGGTTACTGTGCTTCTCTATATATGAAGAGACTGATAAATCAACTGGAATTGTCAGCCGCTACACTCTGATAGATTTATTGAGATGGATATCAGAGCACCCATTGACTTGTCAGGTGTACAAAGATGATACCTTGCAGTCATATACTTTTGAGTGGTATTTCCATTTCAAATGTGCACGCAGATTGTTTTGTAATTTCGCTGCAGTTACTACCCATTACCGATCTGTAATTGTTAAACAATTTGTAAACAATATTTCAAGTGATCTATGACGATATAAAAATTTAATATAACCATTATGTAGAAATAATAAATGTTAGATAAATGTTTAAATAATACAATTTGAAATTTATGAGTAGGTAAAAAAAGCTGATATAGTGAAAATTAATACAGCACATTTTTTTAAATATAAAAACTACTATCAATTAAAAACGAAAAGACAATGTTGATCCCCACCCCCCTCCCTGCTGCTGTTATCAGATAGCACAGTGATGTTGCAGCAAGTGCAATGATATTGATTGTCCTTACATCCAAAATAATTATACAAAACAAATATTGCAGAAACCACTGTAGGAACATACATATTCTTTGAAACATTATTTCTGGAAAGAAGTCCCAGTAATCTACTACTGACAGCACAATACAGACAGCAGTCTAGTCATGTAAATACGCTAATTTAAATCATGAAGATAAGTTTGATTTACATAAATTGCTCTCTGCACATGAGTTATCATCGCACATCGGACAAATAGATGCTCTGATTTCCATCTCAATAAATTCAAAAGAGTATAAATTATAATATTTTGTTAAAAATAGTTAAGCAAAAGTAAAATGCAGACCTTGCAGTTGTGTACATTTCTCTACGATTTTGTACATTTCTCTACGATTTTGTATTACATGGCAGTAAAATCTGATCAAACAGTGACTACATCAGAGAACTAAAAAACATTTTTATTGCCAGAAAGAAAGCTCAATCCAAACATAATAATGTTGAAGTTTTATTAAATTTATTAGCTATTGAAATTTATAACCTCTAAACCAAAATATTAACATTTTTTCAAAAAAATCCTACTTTGGGTGTGCTTCTTGAGTAATGTCAGTGTGAATCTTTTCATACATCATATAATAGAAATCTTGTCTCACTCATGCAGCACCTATTCTTAGTAGTTAACTACAGAAGACGGATGTATCAGGCCACAGGTGCAAATAAAATTATGACAGCGATTTCCATTCTCTAGACTAAATTCTAGAAATGTAGATGTAGAACCAATTTCCCGCTGCAAGAGAACTAGTGGGAGTTTGAGAATGAACATTGAAGAAGTACAGTCAAATCCCATCATAACAACTTGGTCCGGACTGACACAATATTTCTATAATAATAGAAATTAGTGATATATCATATACCGGTATACTAAATAAGAACTATTATTTTCAATAGTCAAATGGTGAAACCTTGCATGGTTTGTATGTGTAGGGTGACCAGATTTTCTGTCAAGAACTAATAAAAGGTAACAGTCAAAGGTGGAAGACACAAGAGGACAAAGAAAAGCATGGGCAGACATCAAATACTGGACAGATCAAGATTTTTCTTTCCTCGCTCGTCCACAACGTTGAAGATATAAAACGCTGGAAGACTGTGTTGATGCAATCAATGTGGTATCTTTACTACCATGACGAGTTATCAGTTTATATATAGGTAAATATACTGTATAAATCATGACACTGGTTATCAGTTTGTGACAGATAAATATACTGTATAAATCATGACACTGGTTATCAATTTGTGACAGATAAATATACTGTATAAATCATGACACTGGTTATCAGTTTGTGACAGATAAATATACTGTATAAATCATGACACTGGTTATCAGTTTGTGACAGATAAATATACTGTATAAATCATGACACGGGTTATCAGTTTGTGACAGATAAATATACTGTATAAATCATGACACGGGTTATCAGTATAGACAGATAAATATACTGTATAAATGACACTGGTTATCAGTTTATAGACAGATAAATATACTGTATAAACAATAAAGACCAATAAAATTGACTGCCAAAGATGGATGTGTCAGGCCATTGGTGCAAATAAAATGGTGACGCAATGCATTTCCATTCTCTGGACTACATCCTGCTGGAAATCTAATAGGACCATAGTCCTGCTACAAGAGAGATCTTGCTGGAGTTTGAGAATGAACGCTGAAGAAGAAATATAATTGAGGAATTTGAAAAGTGTTGTTGAAATAGCAACGTGTGTTGAAAATGTTGTTGAAATAGCAACGTGTATTGAAAATGTTGTTGAAATAGCAACGTGTGTTGAAAATGTTGAAATAGCAATGTTGTTGAAATAGCAATGTGTTGAAAATGTTGAAATAGCAACGTGTGTTGAAAATGTTGAAATAGCAACGTGTTGAAAATGTTGTTGAAATAGCAACGTGTGTTGAAAATGTTGAAATAGCAACGTTGTGTTTAAAATGTTGTTGAAATAGCAACGTGTGTTGAAAATGTTGAAATAGCAACGTGTGTTGAAAATGTTGTTGAAATAGCAACGTGTGTTGAAAATGTTGTTGAAATAGCAACGTGTGTTGAAAATGTTGAAATAGCAACATGTGTTGAAAATGTTGTTGAAATAGCAACATGTGTTGAAAATGTTGATGAAATAGCAACATGTGTTGAATATGTATGCCCTATAAGAGGTATTCCACTGTATTACTTTTGTTTATTGCTCAATGTAAAGTGAGGTGTATTAGGGAAGAAAGTGGTACTTTCTATACAACCACTAGTGGTATGATGATGTAGGTAATCGCGGTGACAAAAGCAATGATATGGTTGTAGTAACAGAGTGCTACAAGTATCTGTTTTCTGACCGATTCTATGAGTATGCTTTGAAACATTCAGTGGAAGCCACCGGTGGCTGGAGTCGATTACAAATTCTGTGCTGAAGAGAATTACCTTCATTTTTTACCTGAACATGTGGCTATTGGGGGGAAATGAGAGAGCAGATAGACTTGCAAGTGACTAATTGTTGTTTAATGGGCTGTATTGATATTTTGAATGTAGTAATTGATTTTGACCAGTTGGAAGATATGGAGTGTATTTCTTCTTCCGTATCTATAACTAGAATGCGGATTCTGGGAGTGAGGCGTCGTATTGCAAGAAACGAGCACCATAAAGGAATCAGAAGAGTTATCAACCAACACAGAACCGGAAGTTACTACATGCTGAACGATATACTAAATATGAGATTGGAGCAACTATGGACTTGTCTGGTGTGCCTTGATGATCTGACGATTAACTTTTGTTTATACTTTTCTATTTCAGCAATCATTCTGAAACTCCTGCTGGATTTCTCTTATAGCAGGACCATGATCCTACTATAATTCCAGCAGAATGTAGTCCAAAGAATAGAAATGTCTTAAGTTGCTGTTTTATTTGCATCAATGGCCTGACACATCCGTCCCTGTTTAAAGACAGTTTATACTTGTTTATAGTGTAAACAAGTTTATACTGTATTAAGTTATGTCATTATCAAGATAAAGGATGCTAACCCACGATGTCAGCATGAGATGTGCGGCTCCTTTTTATAACTATCTTACCTTTAAAAAAAACATGCTGTTTAAACCTACATCCTTAGGATTGAGAGATTGGCATTCTAACCACTCCACCAACAGTTTTAATTATTTACTAAGCTTGATAACATATATATTTGTATATGTACTAAAACTGTATAATTACAAGTCATTTTTGCAAAGTATAAGGTCCAGATTCCAATGAATCAAACCAATAGGGTAAAATATTTTTTTTTTAAATTGTGATCTACAGGGTGTCTAATAAAGTCACTACATTGAAATTGAAAAGAAATATACAAGGGATGGTCAAAAAGTAATACCTCCTAATTTATAATTTAATTAAATAGGTACAAAAATAGATAAAACTCATTTAGTATAAAGTCTGTACATCAAAAACGTATTTCTCAATGTAGTCTCTGTTATTTGTTACAGTTTTTCAACATCTTCGCACAAGGGCATGTATCCCAGCACTGTAAAAATCAGGCTTTTTTCTTATACCAATTGTGTATGTCCTTTTTAAGGTTGTTGGTATCCTTAAATTTGATGTCTGCATAGATCTTCCTTTAGTGGTCCAAATAGATGGAAGTCTAAAAGTGCAAGATCGGGACTGTAAGGTGGATGTGATAATTACTGTTTATCTAAATTCTCCAATGGTGAATTTAGCGTGTGTGGCACGGCATTATCATGCAACAGTAGTACAGTAATCTGATCTTTTAATGGGTAAAGTCACAGAAGACGACCTCTAAACTTCTTCAAAGTTTCAGTAGAACAGTCTGCATTATAACAGTCTGCATTATAACAGTCTGCATTCACTGTGTTCCAAGAAGTCATGAAGAATCACATCCTTCCGATTCCAAAACACGGAGGCCATAACTTCTTTCTTGTCTGCTATGCTGTGCGATGCCATTCCATTGAAAGCCTCTTGAATTCTGGTTCAAAAAATGAACCCAAGCCTCATTGCCTGTTACAATATTCTATAAAAACTAATTTCCTTCAGCTGATAAAGTTTCATAAGTGAAGAAGGTTAATGGTTTCCCTTGGTTTTCCTTTTTTTCTTAATGTCTATCAACATTCTGGGCACCCAACGTACACATACCTTTGCATAACCCAGATCTTAAACGATGTTCTAGACACTACCTTTACTGATGGACAACGTGGCATGAATTTCATCCATCGTTACCTGACGATAACCACAAATGATATCAACTCGATGAATATTGTGTGGTGTCAATGCAATAGATGGACAACCAGTCCATTTTGCGCCAACCATTGATGATTGGCCTACTTTAGCTTCATCACAACGATGTACCCAATGTTGGACAGTGCAAACATTCTTTAAATGTTCGTGGATGCGAATTGGGGCTCAGCACTGAGAGATTCTATGACATGTTGTTTTAACCGTATTTCTTTGGCAGCCATTTTTAAATAGTTACAGTGTTGTAATCTGTTAATGAAACAGGTAGGTTATGCTATACGGTGCAGAGGTGTTTTTGGGGATTCTCGCAAAAATAAATTGCACACCAATACAATATTTACTTAGATAAAAATTACTTTTGTACCATCCCTCGTATGTGATCAATGTGATGTCGTTCAATCAGATGTGTGCTGCCAGGGTGTGAAAGAGGAGCAAAGAATAGTGACAATGTTTCCTGCCATTCACATCATAAGAGGCAACTAAGGAGGTTTGAGGGGGAGTTGGCAGTACCATCCCATAGATGATCAAATGAGCCAGAAGCTGCACTGAAGTTGGATGTATCAGTCCAAAAGGTTCAAATATCGCAGCCATGCTGAAAATTATTCCATTCTCAAGAATACATCCTGCTAATCTGCAGGAGCTTGAGGCGAACACAGAGGGAGAAATTAAAGTATGCTGAAATTAGGTGTGTTAAAAGGCACAAACATTGCAGCTCCGCTGTACAACTAGCAGCACAACGTACTTCACACTCTCCGTCTCAAATCTCGAGCTGATTATTTGAGAACGAACACAGCAGAAAAATGTCACTGAAAATTGTGTATTTCCATAGTCTAGTGTATAGAGTTACATAGAAGCCATAGTCTAGTGTATAGAGTTACATAGAAGCCATAGTCTAGTGTATAGAGTTACATAGAAGCCATAGTCTAGTGTATAGAGTTACATAGAAGCTATAGTCTAGTGTATAGAGTTACATAGAAGCCATAGTCTAGTGTATAGAGTTACATAGAAGCCAACTGTTAACAGCAAAGTTAATTTGTATTTTTTTAGCTGATCAAAGAATGCTGCTAACTACTGAACAGAGCTAACCACTGAAAAAAAAGAGTGTGGCTGAACAAGTGTTTACACAAACGGAAGTAAATATACGGAAGATGTTATTTGAAAATTTGTACTAAGTTTCTGGATGTATATTTTCCAACATGTGGTGTAGAAAATAATCCATCATGCTACCCACTTACCCAGTGTGATTGGCACAAGCAGTTATGTTTTTTTCATAAATTGTGCGCAAATGACGTCACGCAGATCTACAATAAATACCACAATTCATGTGCTGTAGTATTACTAGTAATGTAATTCAGTGCACAGAGACTTTATAGACACCTTGTGTAAGTAACATCTCTTATAAGTCTTAAGATTTGATTTTGAATTTCAGCTATGAGGAAGTACAAACCATCATGAAAGGCGGCCACAGCAATAATTTAAAGAAGACCAAATATAATGATCTTTTTCTTTCTTTTCAGTTTATACCCCTTTATGCCTTGCAGATTCAGGGGTAGAAGAGTTCTCTAGAGATAACATTTTTGTGTGCTTCATTATGTGTTTCGTTGACTTTTATTTCTGTAATCCATCATTTTCAAGGTCTGCCACTAGCTTTGTATCCATTGTGTCTGTATAGTAATGCTTTTTTTCAGGGGAACTATGTGATCGTAGTCTGGAAGCATGCGGAAACCACTTAATGTTTTCTGATGTAATCCAGAATTGGCATTGTGTTTGTTAGTCTTCTGATATTTTCATTCCTGATTCTGTCTCTTATTGTTACTCCAAGGATGCTACGTAGACAAGTCATTTCTGTTGTAACAAGTTTTCTTTTGGATTCTGCTGTTAGTATCCACATTTCACATTGGTAGCATAGTAATAGTACGATGATCGTTTTATATAGTGCAATTTTGGTGTTCATGTTCACATATTTTTATGTGAAGATATATAATGGAAGATGACAGATATTATCATTTGTTCAGAAGAGAAAAGGTTATCTTGCTGCATCTCAGAATTGTTCACACAAAAAGACACCACTTGCACATCAAATTGTTCACACACACAAAAAAAGACCACTTGTACACCAAACTCAGTACAAAAACAAGTAGTTCTCGTTATTGCAGCCTGGCAAACTTTGCACCTCTACATATTTTATTGGACTGTCCCCAGTAAGCAAACTCGAGGAGAAAGACATAGCCCACATTGACCAGTTGTGAAGCACTGTATGGTAAGTGGACACAAAAACTGACATCAGATGACCGGTATATCACAGAATCTGAAGTCCCATTCTGATTAGGAGATGATTGTTGAGAAAGAATGTCTGTTAACCATATATTTTTGGGTATTTCTCAACAAACTACTACACTTCTTGGTAGCAGTCAAAACATACAGGTGTAGATGTTGCTGCAGGCACAGCGAAGTAGATGTTGCTGCAGGCAAAGAGGTGTAGATGTTGCTGCAGGCAAAGAGGTGTAGATGTTGCTGCAGGCAAAGAGGTGTAGATGTTGCTGCAGGCACAGAGGTGTAGATGTTGCTGCAGGCACAGAGGTGTAGATTTTGCTGCAGACACAGCGAAGTAGATGTTGCTGCAGGCACAGAGGTGTAGATGTTGCTGCAGGCACAGAGGTGTAGATGTTGCAGACAGAGGTGTAGATGTTGCTGCAGACACAGGGGTGTATATGTTCTCTCCACCCACAATTTTAATATGAGCTATCTTCATCACCTCTGTCATCAAACAGTTTTGAACAACTTTTCTATTATCTTTCACTGCCTGTTTTTAATTTTATCTTTATGTGAAACAAAAGCATTGGGCCCCTTTTCCACACGAGAAAAGCTCAATCCAGATCTTCAATCCAAACAAGGTTGCCCAACTCTGTGGTGGTAGAGAAATTATCTGGGTGTATGTCTGCTGCCAAAGTCATTTTGAATTATAATTTTATTTCCCATTTTCAGACTACCACTGGATTTCTCTGGTAGCAGGAAAATTATCATACTTGCATTCCAGCAGGATGTAGTCCAGGGAGCGGAAATGTGTTGGTTTTATTTGAGCCAATGGTCCGTTACATCCGGTTTTGGTGCTGTAACTAATACTTTCAGTGATTTACCACTTTCACTGAACAGTGGGTATCTGCAGCCATATCACTAGAGGGCAAGCTGTATGAGAGAAATGGTTCGCATACTATACACTGGGACACCAACCTATGAGCTAACCAGTCATGTATGCTTGACTTTTTTGGTCATTATAGGTATCACTTTGTAATCAACATAGGCAAAGTTATTTTTATTATTTAATAAGATGTGTCTTTTCAATGTGTTTGATCAAATAATTCACTAACTCACGAAGCAATGTTTGAGATAAGCATTTTGGTTGCATAACAATTAAATCTGTATATTTGTACGCCGACCTAGGGCTTAGGATACCTAAGTGGTTAATGTAATGCTTCCTGCTTCGATCATCCAAGCTTCAATTCTGAGTTCAACTGCACATATATTTTAATCGCCAATGGTACCTATGTTGACCCAACTTAAGGAAATGGGTACCAGACATTTTTGGAAAATAAAGGTGACGTGCGATGCTGGACACATCTATTAATAAAATGTTATTGGATAAATAAAAATATGCACTTAACGCCCAAGCCCAGATACACCTCAGGTGTGAATATGGAAAACTTTGACTTATTTTTTGCAATGCTGACCATTATTTCAATTCACAACTAAAGGACACACACCTAGTTTAAATGAACCAACTTAACAATCCTAGGTTCGTCAGATTTCACTACCCACTGATAACATCCTCCATTTGGCATCATCATTTGAAAAGCTGTTGTTTAAAACTACAGACTAACATTTTACTATGTCTAACCACTAGAAAAATGTTTTACACCATCACTAACCATATAGCTACAAAAACATTCTTATCACTTGGCTACACCAGCATTCTGAGTGCATGAGCACTCTAACCACTTGACAACACCAGCATTCTGAGTGCATGAGCACTCTAACCACTTGACAACACCAGCATTCTGAGTGCATGAGCACTCTAACCACTTGAAAACACCAATATTGTAACCTAATTTACACAACCACTCCAATGATATTACATCAGAATAGTAACCTTTTTACACCGGCATCATAACCACTTTACACCATCACACTAACCATCTTACACCAGTACTTTAACCACATAATACAAATAATAACCACCCGACTACACCAGCACTCATGTTATCATGTGCTATTAATTGTCTAGATAGTTTAAAGCAAGTTGAGATAAAAGGGTATGTCCCATGTCAACAACCTGTCGTCTGGGATGAAGATATTATATATCTTTTCTACATGCAAATATTTGCACACACAAATTCTACATTACAGACGACAATGTTTCAACTAGCAAAAATAACACTTCTAACCAAACTCAATTCAACGGAATAAATAAATATCCAGAAGAAAATGAAACATCTAATATAACAAACAGTAAATATAGGTAGGAAGCAAAAAAACAACAATTCACAAACATTAATTTCTAATCATGATTTTCTTTATCAAATTGTCACACATAATTATTACATATTCATCAATGGAAACAAGATACTAACAACGAACTGAAAGTAAATTCATGTACAGTAACTAGCAGAAACTTATATCCAAAATTTAAAGAAAATAAATGTACAGCATCTGACAGAATTTCTATTGAAATTTAAAGAGGATAGATTTACACAATCTAGCAGAAAAAACTATGTTTTAATCGCGCACACAAATTATGACATAATTAACACTTTTCTGAACTGACCAAATGTATTGACCAAATTTGACTTTAATTTCCATTACATGTCTTTGGTGAAAGGGCAACGGCCGCCCAAGATGCCGTTGGACAAAAAACATTCAAGAATGCCTGCACATGTCACTAAAAGAGGAAGGAAAACTTACTCAAAACGTATTCAAATACATCCGGAAAATGTAAACATTCATTATAATACATAGAAAATTTCTTAGCTCTTTGTCATGAGTTTGATTTTTTTATGGATTTCTAATGGTGGTGATGTCCGCGTCTCAGAAATGTGCAAACACCCTCTGTAACAGGAGATGAGTCCACTTTGGATTGCTGGTCAGAATAGTGTTAAGCATTCACAGAAAAAAAAAAGAATACTATAGGACATTTCACAAGCTTTGCCCTCAAACAAAAGTATCATCTGATTAACCATCTAACATATTAATGCCATTTTTACATGTTATTTTAGGTTAAGTGCAATAAGTATATACTTTATATCTGTGCATGTGCCCAGTTTTTATACACAAATGAAATCCTTCGATCTTTGTTGGAGTACTAATTAGTGTGTCTCAAGAACAGAAATTTTACCAATTCAGATATTACACAGGATACCTTTTTAATACCACCTGTCTTGTGTTTAAGAGTCCAAAATAGTGCAATTTCATGCTTAAATCATGCCAATTGTGATAAACCAATCATGTGTAAATGAGGTCGTATGGCTGTATAAAATGTGTGCAAGATGTGTGTTGACTAGTATATCTTTGGTATATAATGCAAATAAATGGAAAAAAATTAAAAAATTAATTCATGAGGTCCGTACTATTTGAAATTCACACAAATTGTCAATTAAATGCGTTATATATGTGCTCTGATACCATTTTGATGTTGGTCAAAGCTAGTGAAACATGCTATAATAAGGGATTCACATTGCAGACTCAATAAATGTACGATGTCTAGTAGAAAGTTCTCTCTTCCAAGATTTAAGTTTCAGTTAATACTATCAAACAAAACAGATTGTGTTTAGCTGTATGTAAAGGAAAGAAATAACATGGCTATAAGTACATTCACTCACAGCCAAGTACATTTTGTTTAGAAAAATGTTTAACCTGCATTTAAGATGAGAATAGGGTTTACAAAAATACCTATATGTACTATTACTGTCTGCATTCTGTACTGGACCTATAGCAGGTTACCACTTGTAGACAAACAAATGTACATATCAGGAAGTGGTGGCATGGTAAGCTTGATATGTCGAGTACCAAAGTTCACCAGAGTGCTTCAGGGACCTGTAACAACAGATACAAACACAAGAATATTATCATAGAATTCTTCTTCTTCTTCAGCATTCAATGTCAAGCTTAACAACAATTGTACTTACATAAAACACAGGCTTATAATTGCTTCAATCAGACACGACAGACTATAACTAAAACTAGTGGGTAATGATGTGCACACATGAAAACATACACATTACAATACACAAATCATATTCAACGTTTCAACCAAAAGGTCTTTATCAAGATCTACACAAAACATCAAAAGACGACAAATGGAAAAATTATCATAACAAACAAACGTATCCAACGGGAATATGGAAATGAGATGTCGGAAAGTCAGGAAGTACATAAAAAACAAATATATGTGGAAATGAAACAAACAAAAAGATGAGTAAATGACGGAACAAAAAGAATAAAGACAAAGACCACACCAATCCAGTACTAGACATAAGAGTGGTCGGAATTGAGTCCAAAAGGCTTGAGTGTACCCAATTAAAAAATGAGACGATTTTCTAGAGCGTACCTAGATCTATCTTCGGTGTTGCTGGATCTGATGGCAATGACCTGAATATCACAAGCACCATGATGACCATCGCCGTTGAAGTCTGTGGCCACAGGAGTGGATGTTCTGTGCTTCAAAGCTCATATAGGTCAAAGTGACCCAGAATCCATGCTAAAGTCAGAATTGTCAAGCTAAAAGGTGCAGATATCACAGTAAACATTGCCACAACACATTTCTTTCTCTAGACTACATCCTGCTAATTGCATGAGTTTTAGAACGAACGCAAAAGATAGACCATGTAAAAGATTGACCACAGAAATCAAAGAAGCCACAGGAACTATCTTATAAACAGCACACAAGAAAGCCATCTCCAGAGAACTTTTCTACCCCTGACGCCGCAAGGCAAATAAGGGCCACAGCGTATAGATATATGGATGGATGGATCGATGGATGGATAGCAGAGGATGCTGCATGAGATTGCCCAACAATCTACAACACCGATTATGATCAAAGATGGTAATAGTGGTAACTGTTGAGTGGTAACATTGAGTGGTAACTGTTGAGTGGTAACTGTTGAGTGGTAACTGTTGAGTGGTAACTGTTGAGTGGTAACTGTTGAGTAGTAACATTGAGTGGTAACTGTTGAGTAGTAACACTGAATGGTAACTGTTGAGTGGTAACTGTTGAGTAGTAACATTGAGTGGTAACTGTTGAGTGCTAACTGTTGAGTAGTAACATTGAGTGGTAACTGTTGAGTAGTAACATTGAGTGGTAACTGTTGAGTGGTAACATTGAGTGGCAACTGTTGAGCTCATTCCAAGTTCTGAAAACTGCATATGTTTTGTAGATGTTAGCAAGTCATCAGATCATGACACTTCGGACAAGCCCTTAGGTGTTCCGATCTCATATTCAGCATGTCCTTCAACATGTGATAACGGACTGTTCTGGTATTTTGTTGGTTTATAACTCTTCTATTCATTCCTATATACCACAGGTTTTTAGCAACTCCCCGCTTCACTCCTAGGTCCTGCATTCTAACCATATCCACAGTATCTTCCACAACTGGGTCCAACTCAGAGATTACATTCAATATATCAGCATAGTCTATTGAACATACCATTAGTCACTGTGACCATGCTGGCATGTCCGCTCTTTCATTCCGCTCAACATCCACATCTCCAGGTACAAAAGTGAAGGTAAATCTCTTCAGCAGAGGTTGTTTCATCGACTACAACCACTGGCCGGTAGATAGCCAATCTTTCACAGCATAGATTTTGTATAGATGTTGTGTGGTGTTACATATCATGTTTGTAATTGTTGACAGAACCAAATAATAGAGAAGTGATTACAAATAATACATGTATAATACAAGGGTTCTTAAACTATGAGACATACCTAACAATATCTGCAAAAGCAGTGCTCAGTGGTTTGACCTGGTATGAGACGCCATGTTTCTCACAAAGAGACTTTACCAAGGGAGCAATCTTGTGTAAATTGTGACGAGGCATTGTTGGGAACAAACTGAAATATAAAAATTCATGTTATTGACAGTACAATTACTTGAATCAATTACCAAATGGGCTACATATGAGGGATGCACACTGTCCCAAGACTAGTTGTGAGGGTGGGGGGGGGGGGGGGGGGGTAAGACTTAAAGTCTAGTTGATTCTATATCTCCATCAAAGATGTTTTCTTGGACTGTATACACTTACTCCAGCGCTCCTATCACTAAACAAAGTATCACTGGAGATACTTTTCACAACAGTCCTCATTTGTCTCATCAAGTCGGGATTGAATCTCCTCACTGGTTGTTTTTTGGTCAAGACAAAAACATTTTATTTTTTTCAAAATGTGTGATAATCACATTCTCTGCCCATTTATATTTCAAAATGAACTTGTGATAATCACATTCTCTGCCCATTTATATTTCAAAATGAACTTGTGATAATCACATTCTCTGCCCATTTATATTTCAAAATGAACTTGTGATAATCACATTCTCTGCCCATTTATATTTCAAAATGAACTTGTGATAATCACATTCTCTGCCCATTTATATTTCAAAATGAACTTGTGATAATCACATTCTCTGCCCATTTATATTTCAAAATGAACTTGTGATAATCACATTCTCTGCCCATTTATATTTCAAAATGAACTTGTGATAATCACATTCTCTGCCCATTTATATTTGAAAATATATATACTAAATTATAATGTAAATATATTTAAAGTACTATTTCGTGTGTGCAAATAAAATTATTTTATTTTAACCTTTAGCAAGCCAGATTAAAAAATACGAAACGTCTTCCTGCCACCGGATTCTTTTTTGAAAATTTGCATTATTGATGGTGACTGTTTTGAAAATGTGATAATTTTTTGGTTGTTAGAGATATTTAAATAATATTTGCACATATAAATAAAGAATTGAATTATGCATATATTGGTGTAATTTATGTACGTGTGTGTGTGATACCAGACGTATGAGAAAGTGGTAAAGACGTTTTTCACAAAAAACATATATTTTATAACAAATAAAGAGGGAAAAAATAAGAAAAAAAAATAACTTTCCTTACATATCGAATTCCTGGCAACACTGTCAACTAAATCACGTAAATCTGTTGTATTTATGTTCTTTCACTGCGAAATTATCAAAATATAGCCGGGGGAACTGTATAAAACATGTAGATTTGCAGTAAAATCGTTCTTTGAGCTTAGGCCTAGAGTTATTTTTTCTGCCACTTCAAAATATTCGATATCAAACGTACAAGTCCCCAAACCAGCACGGCATTCTGTATATTCACTGCTGTGAAACTAAATAACCTAATAATCCATGATTCAATGTTATTTTATTCGAAATACGATGAAATAAAGGTCTGTAAAACCGATCCATCATCATGGCATCGTACCGGTGTACAGATGTGGTCAGATTAATTGCTCTTAAACTTTTACGAATAGCCAGCCATTCTCAAAAACGATCATGTCGGAAGTGGGGGATGTACCGGCTTCGATTGCGCATGTCCCCAGCTATGTGCACGGAGTGTGGTACGTGTAAATCTCACGATAATCTCGCTGGGTGGGACGGCCCGCCATCAGCGCGCGCGGCCATTTTGTTTTTCGGCAGCTGGATATCATATCGGCTCGGTGAAGGTTAAATCACAATTTAATTCTGTCCAAACGCTAAAAATACTCCAGGAGGAATCAGTTAATAAGCACTAAATAATTTTACATGATGGTTTGGATTGAGTGACAACTGTATTCAATGACTACAAGGTATGTTTTAGTTTCAAAGCAACTACTAACACTAATAGCCTAGTACTAAATGAATAACTCTTACATACAGCAAAACTGCAACAATGGTAATGTTTGTGATTATTTTAAACAAAAAGACAATGTCAAAGTTAGATGTGTATGGCCATTGGCTCAAATAAAACGGTGACAACACAGTTCCGTTCTCTAGATTACATCCTGCTGGAAATCCCATACGACCATTGTCCTGCTATAAGACATCCAGAGGGAGTTTGAGAACGATTGGGAAAATAAAATAGAAAATTAAGCCACATGCGGGAAAAAATAATACTTACTGGTGTTCAATCTGAAAATTGAGGTGTCCTGTGAACCAATCATTGAAGAAGTTTTGTTCCACGTTACATGTAGCCTGTAGCTGGAGGTTGAGCCAAGGAAGGGCGGTGTCATAGTTAATCTCCATGGGGATGTGATTAGATTGTGCAACCCATGTAAACCAATGGCTCTCTAGACATCTGGATAATAATGTAGAGATTAAACAATGGCTCTCTAGACATCTGGATAATAATGTAGAGATTAAACAATGGCTCTCTAGACATCTAGATAATAATGTAGAGATTAAACAATGGCTCTCTAGACATCTGGATAATAATGTATAGACTAAAAGTTAAGTTATTATTATTAATAATTGGAAAGATGTGTTCCCAGTGAGTAGCTAAAATTCATTACCCAGTGCCAAGTTTTGCCTTTTACAAATAGAACGAACACACAGATTCAATGTCTCGACAACCAGGCCTCTGCCAAGATGATGACAAACACAAAAACTAGAACTAGAATAGACAAGAATTACATTAAAGGAAAGCATGTGTCTATGTTGTCATAGGAAAAATAGATGGAAGTAGAGTTTAACATAAATATAAGCTGCATGCTGGGACACGTAAGTAGATCATGTAAATGTAGAGACAGATATTGAGAAGTCAAAGTTCACACAAGACAAAAAACATTACCACAATAACAATAACTGAACTTGTTGGTTGAGAGCAATAACAATCACTGAACTTGGTTGAGAGCAATAACAATCACTGAACTTGTTGGTTGAGAGCAATAACAATCACTGAACTTGTTGGTTGAGAGCAATAACAATAACTGAACTTGGTTGAGAGCAATAACAATAACTGAACTTGGTTGAGAGCAATAACAATAACTGAACTTGGTTGAGAGCAATAACAATCACTGAACTTGGTTGAGAGCAATAACAATAACTGAACTTGCTGGTTGAGAGCAATAACAATCACTGAACTTGCTGGTTGAGAGCAATAACAATCACTGAACTTGTTGGTTGAGAGCAATAACAATCACTGAACTTGTTGGTTGAGAGCAATAACAATCACTGAACTTGTTGGTTGAGAGCAATAACAATAACTGAACTTGGTTGAGAGCAATAACAATAACTGAACTTGGTTGAGAGCAATAACAATAACTGAACTTGGTTGAGAGCAATAACAATAACTGAACTTGCTGGTTGAGAGCAATAACAATCACTGAACTTGCTGGTTGAGAGCAATAACAATAACTGAACTTGTTGGTTGAGAGCAATAACAATAACTGAACTTGTTGGTTGAGAGCAATAACAATAACTGAACTTGTTGGTTGAGAGCAATAACAATAACTGAACTTGGTTGAGAGCAATAACAATAACTGAACTTGGTTGAGAGCAATAACAATAACTGAACTTGCTGGTTGAGAGCAATAACAATAACTGAACTTGTTGGTTGAGAGCAATAACAATAACTGAACTTGTTGGTTGAGAGCAATAACAATAACTGAACTTACTGGTTGAGAGAACTAATGTTGGAAATAGTAAAATGACATAAGTTTGCATGGTTTAAACATGTAATGTGACACAATTTGCTTTAAAAGATTTACTGAAAGGAATGAATAAGGTGGAAGAAGAAGAGGTGTATAACTCAGTTAAAATTGACTTTTTACCCCCCAACATACGTAGTAGCCTATTTGTGACATGCATGTCAGGTAACACTGTTGCTATTCTTTGCTCCCTTTACAAACCCCTGCAACACATTGGCATATTTGAATCGTCTAACTGTACAATTCACTAGTTAAAAGTAATACTGTAATATTTGTGAACTTTGATCCAGCACATCCACTTTTTCCCCTTAAATTCATCTACTTTTTCTCTTGTTCAAAGCATACGCTTATGTAGATTATTTCACTGAACAGTATCTGCGGTCACCAGCTCAGATGACACAGGGATAAATACTATTATTAATGTAATATTGTTACAAGCTAATCTACCAAATAACCAATGAAAAAGAAAGTAATAAACAAAGGAACAAGGATTTTTTTCTATGTTACAGCCCATCAAGGACCTTTATCAAGAAACAAATATAAACCGGAAACAAATACAAACAGGAAACAAATACACAAAAATATTAAATTATAAATGCACAAAGATTTATAATAATTTCATCTCCATGCATCAGAAACAATCTTCAGAGGCAGAGCTTGTTCATTAAAGCTGTTGCTGATAACCAATTTTTCCACTTGTGGAGTGATACAGTGGGTAATTCTGTAAAATATGTTGTGTGTTTTACGTAGATCATCCACAAAGCACATATCAGCGTCATCAATCTCAAAATCCTACACACTGTTTGAGTCTGTATTGTGGGTGTGGCATGTTCTCAATCTTCTATGTTCGCTCTCTGATAACCAACACGAGAGTTTGTGTGATTTCCACCGGGGAGTATGAAGAGCTGTGCTGTAAATTTCACAGCAGATCTGCGTTATTTGGTGCTTTCCAACCCCGCACATATTTTTTCAGCATGTTCTCATTCGCTCCTTTCTTCCCAGCATTTAGATAACGTCACTATGGGAAGATGCTGGATGTCATTACAGCCAATATTCAATGGGGGAGATGGCACCTGATGAGTTATAACTTCATGGATGTGTTTTGTTATATTCTTGTTCATGGGGGCTTTTAGTTTTAAATGTATTTTCTGTGAGTTTCTATAAGATGAGATAATCAACCCTCCTTGGTTGCTTATTACAACATGCATGGCAAGCTACAGCATTACTATTATTTGTTTCATTTTCTACACAGGTAACCTGAAATTTTGCCCATGTCCGTCTACAATACAAGTCTTAACAGTTTGTATGTAAACCTCCACTCTGCAGAGGCCTATTTTGACCAATGGACAGAAAAACACCATCATACGCTATTGCGCGTCACTACGAGAGGCTACTCACGTATGTCACCAACTAATGAAAATAACAAAATAGCCTCTGATAGTGACATGTAATTAGGTAGTGGTAATGTTTCTGGCGATAGGTAACAAAAAAGACAGCAGAGCAGATTATTACATATGGCCAGTTAGGACTTCTGTTGATGGGCGTGAACTTATTCGACCAGTTAGGACTTCTATTATAGATGGCCATGGATTTTGCTAAAAAAACCAAAAAGATAACTGATTTTCCTATAAAAAAAACCAAAAAGATAACTGATTTTGCTAAAAAAAAACACAAAAAGATAACTGATTTTCTAAAAACAAAACAAAAAGATAACTTACCTAAACGAGAAGTAGAAGGCAACAGCACCCCAAAAACCCAACAAGGGCGTATATAGAGTGAAGAACTTGACAAAGAAAATCATAACCATCAGTAGATCCTGTGGGATGACACACATACAGTAAATATACAGAAATGTGTACCAGAAATAACGTTCTTTTCAAATTAGTTAACAAAATATTACTGATCTCACTACACTCAGGCAGACTCTGGCTGTTCATTTCCTTTTATCAGATGATGGAGGGCAAGCAAGATGCTCAATCAAGCCCCTGACCTTCACAACAGAATATGCCGTGATGAAAGCTGTCAAGTCTTGACCTGTCCTCCAGGTCGTTCCATGTGATGATGTTCCTCCTTCACAAATGAAGATGACCACGACATTGGAAAGGAATCAAGTTAGGTTTGATTGTTTGCAGTCATCGGATAGCGAATGAGTCTAATCTGGGCTCTGAAACATCTGTTGCAGTGTCTGTGGTTCTTCAGATGAGGGAAAACAGCCAGATCTCTCCTTTATTTTTGTTTCTTTTTAAATCATTTCCAATGTTCTATCCTGTCCTTTTAATACTCACACTGGTCTGACCACGGCTGGACATTCAAGAACTGTGGTTCCCCAAGCAGTCAATCCTGCAGTGCTTGAAATCTTCAATGTGATGATAATGCCACTACAATTTCCATCATTTCTCTTCTTTGAATTGTAAGGCTGATAGTTCTTCCATCATAACTCTCCTCCAAGTTGTAAGGCTGATAGTTCTTCCATCATAACTCTCCTCCAAGTGTAAGGTTGATAATTCTTCCATCATAACTCTCCTCCAAGTGTAAGGTTGATAATTCTTCCATCGTAACTCTCCTCCAAGTTGTAAGGTTGATAATTCTTCCATCGTAACTCTCCTCCAAGTTGTAAGGTTGATAATTCTTCCATCATCTCTCTTCTCCACATTGTAAGGCTGAAAATTCTTATAACATGTAAACGTCCCTTGTCATTTCAATAACATTTATGGGGAATAAGTCCATGAGAATGTGATTAAAGTCGATGAATATCGCTGACAATATTTTTGCCAGGACATGCTGGTGTTCGAGGAAATAAATGTGGGATGACTTGCTGGTATGGCTACCATAGGGGATCACAAAAGCAATGGACGGAGTAGATTTGTTGAATGTTCTTAGGGAATATGAATGATGTAACTAATGCTTGTGAATCTGAAACCCTTATCAAACTACAGGATTATGTTATTAAGGGTGTGGCTTAACAAGAACATTATGCAGGTGACCAGAGGAGTGGTTAGTAGCTATACTTTTAGGTATATATGAAGACATCCAATCCTTCATGGAATGATTCAATGTGCAGTGAGAATGATCATTGGACTAACTAGCTAGCTAACTTACCATCCATGCTTTCCTAGAGAAGATGTATTTGAATAACATAATCTGGAAGTAGACTGGAAACAGGAGTGGAGGTCCAACTGTGAATAAAATATATAAAATGCTCATGTAGGTGAAGTTTTAAAAATATAATCTCAAAAAACAAATGATTGACATCTCTGGTTTTCTCATACATGTCATCTGTCTCAACAGCACAACATACTGCCTGCTGACAATATCACTATGTGCATGTAAGTGCTAATTGCTAAAGACCTCAGAATAATGCAAATCTCCACCATGACCCTCATAAACCCAAGGATAATGATTTGGCCAGCACCCACAGTTACAATAAAACATGAGACGTACAATGTATTCCCTCTAATTTTCTACTGTAATTTAGCAATTCTCCTGACAACTCTGTCCTATAGGAGTAGATTTGGCTTTGGTAGTTTTCTTTCAGATCCTGCTTGGCTCAATGTTGCTGAATGATACAATGCTACTATCTGTGTATACTTTTATTCCATGGTGTACTTTCCCTAGCACCGAAGTACGAGTTACAAGCATCCCTGTCCCCCAATACAAGTGAATAATTATCAAATAGAGGACATTACGGGCTAATACGTCAGGCCAAGTCCTGAGAGAGAAGAAAACGTATGCATAAAATATGTCCACCAATTCATCTTTTACCTGCAAGCTATTCTCTTTACTGTTGTTCATCCGTCAGAGTCAACGATGATCATTTAGCTCAACTGGGATGATGTTGTAGATGTCTGAGGTGTGTTCAACTGTGACTCTGAGAGCATGTGTGGGAAGACTCAGTTTGGAATTGCGCACTCTTGCCTTTCTTCTAGCACATTATTGTTGGTATTGTTTCTCTGATGTTCTGAGAAAATCTTGATTCTGCAACGCTAGTTGGATATGTCTTGCGCAACAAGTCCCTCCCATGAATTTGTATCTATATTGAAGCTTGTCAGTGATGTCTTCAGAGTGTCTTTGAAACACTTCTTCTGCCTTCCAGCCTCGCAGGAGTCAGCCTGGAGTTCCTGATATATCAGCTTTTTTGGCAGACAGTTTTTGATCTTTCATGCATCCTGTCCAGCGTGTCTGTATGTTCATCAACATTTTATGTGTTTACGGGTTTAGATTTTATCACTACTTCACTGTCTGGTACTTTATCCCACCAATGAAAGTTGACTATGTTATGAAGACATAGGTGAAAATAATTAAGTGTCTGGCATATACTTCCCCATGTTTCACAGGCATCCTCTCCGCTAATGGAACTGTGGCTCTACAACTATTTACACAATTGGGCTGATGGGATCTTAATAAATTCGTTGAGGAGCATGTTTCGATATTAGGAGTGAAATTACTGAGCCCAAATAAGTTCAAGAGATTTCATTATACATGTGTTCCCGAATACTCTGTCCCTTTCTTTTGAGCTGCTAGCTGTCTGCTGAGAGTATCGCTCACAGCACATAACTCCATAACTCCAATGATACTTACAGATCACTGAAGATATGAACATTCTGAAGCCTGATAAGCAACACGGAAAATTATTTGACTACACAATGTCATGTTTATCGACTTGCTTATGGACACCTGCATATAGAAACATCAAAAATACACCTGCATATAGAAACATCAAGGATACACCTGCATATAGAAACATCAAGGATCCATCTTTTTATAGACACCTATCAAATTTGTGTCAAAGAAACCAACTTTAGTCAAAGAAACAAAGGTCAAGCATACTGACAAAATGATATGGATTATGACTAGGATACAACCACAACACACACTTCAGGATGCTTGCATCAATTTATCTTTTATTTGCCCGGTTGCGTGACCACTTCACTAGAAGGCACTGCTCATGAAATGTACCACCAGCACACAGGAAGTGTGAATGAATTACCTTTTTTTAGGTAGTTGAAATGTATATATGGAAATATTCAGTGCTCAGACATCTTCAGATTTGCTCACATGAGAACAAAATTAGAGGCAATATTGCACTGCACTCATCCTTACACAACTGTTGACCACCATCTTTTTTAAATGTCCAGCAATGGATATTAGAACAATTCTTTTACCTCTATGGTCAGATAAATAGAACACCCTATATGGAACAAAACAACAGCTCACAAAATAATGCAAATATCACACAATGGCATTTATGTCAAAGGGCATTAGTCAAACAGCTGGATCAACAACCATCCAGCCATCTGCAGTTTCTGGTCTAGCACCGACTAGGCAGCTAAGCTTTATGGGTAATGCTGTGAATAATGATGCTGATTTCAATTCAACAAACCTTCACCTTATGACAATCAAGGACTAGAGAAAATGAAGATTGAGAAAATGCAAATGAAATTCATTGATAACTTGTTCAAGCTCTAATTTCCCTGGTGTTCTGAACTGTCAAAATCAAGTTCTATTCAATTCGTGTATACATTGATTTCTCTGTGTGCACATACTCTCACTAGACAGGAATCAGCAAACATCTCTCATAATAAAAATGTACTCACGGAGAAAGAAATAATAGTTCTGCCAGTTATATGGCATGCTGTTCTTCCACTCCTTTGCAATCTGGACCGGCATATTCTCACCCACGACAAACAGTGCCTCAATGCGGACGTCTGGATCCTTGTCCATCTGCAAAGGATGAATACTAATTGTATTACAAGTCTATCATTCAATTTAAAAAAATTAAAATAAAAGCACTCAAAATTCAAGCTATTTCTTTAAATCTTAGAATTGAACTAAAAACATAAATTTCAATTTTCATATTTCTTAGAGCAATGCAGATGCTCTTTACTATGTTTGCATTAAATCCCAGGAATGTCACTGAAGACGGTTCTGTCAGGCCATTTATGCAAATAAAATGGCAACAGCGCATTTATATTCTCTGGACTACATCTTGCTGGAAATCTAGTAGGACAAAGGCCGTGTACCACATGTGTCTCTGCTTATTTTGGGATTATGTAACATAAATATTATATCAACAATTAATTTAAATATTCATTTTTAGGGCTAGGGTTAGTTATGTTTTACACAATCAACCCTAATCCTAAATAAATTTATATTTAAATTAATAAATGATAAACATAGCCACAGGAAATAATCAAATAGAGGGACACGGATTCCAAACCCAAACCATGCATTCTGCTCTCCAAACTACATGAAACTGTAGGAGTTAGAGAATGATAGAAGATAAGCCACAAAAAGATCCTACGGTGGACATTATAAGTTATGCTGGAGCCTTTTCTAAAGCATTAAAAATAATCAAACAGCATGGTAACACTGTAGTAAAAACTTACCACATTTGGTTTGGCATGGTGCTGGTAGTGCATGTGATTCCACCACATGGGGGAGGCTCCCTGGGGAACAGATACAACATATTAATACATGTATTTACATTGGCAGTATATTCTATTCAGCATGTAGCCATCAACACAGGATGTTTTAGCTGTGATGATTTTTTTAGGTAATATAGATAAGTTCAGTAGTCTGCTATTGCTTTCTGAACAGTCCGGATACACAATTACCTGTGACGTGATTTTAACTGGCTCCTTGACCGAATAGACGCTCTCTAAAACCTGCAGCAGCAAAGGAAGTACATTTAAACTGATACAGTATTATAAATTTTGGTCCTTTCCCTGAACACATGCCTATCAATTATTTCCCTTGTTCACGATTCCAAGAAACAAATTTAATACAAAAGCAGTCATTGTGACGAACTTTGTATTGGAAAGAAAATGTTATGATGGTACAATTATTTATTTTGAAAATGAGATATTCGTCACAATAAGATGAGAATTAAGAAAACTCGCTCGTTTTAAAATCTATCCATTTTTTTGTTCTAATATCCTATGAAGCACCGGTTTCCAAAGGTGATTAATAATTTAGTCTCATTGCTTGTGTGAATGTCCAGCTTTTAATCTTTATGTCAATACAGCTAATCATACACAACCAAATAGTAGCAAGTTTTCATTTAAGTGGATGTCTGCATACAAAATGGTGGAACATGGCTTTCACCCCCCCCCCCCCCCCGTGAGCATGAGAAGCTTCACAAAGAATTGCATGAAGCTGAGAGCCAAGTCTTTTGTATATGAAAAACTTCTGGAAAATCTCCCCCCCCCCCCTTCTGGGAAACGAGAATCAACGCTAGTTAACTCCTGTGGATAAAAACAGCAGACAAATCCTATTTTATATGAGCCAAACAGAATTATAAAAATTGAAACAACAAAACTGAAGAATGTGCAAAAACAAAACTGTAACCAACATATCAAGTCTCACCTGCAACATTTCTAAAACCTTCCAAATAATATCTACGAGCATTGATTGTCTAAATGGAGGCAAATTAACCAATCAATGATCAGACAATTTATATATTAACACCCTCTTGAAACAATAGCAACATTTGTGTTTATTTTTCTTTTCAAAGCAACACTTTGCAGTCAGATTTATTTACTACATTTGCTATGTTTGTTATCTCCATGTTATTATTTATATTATTATTATTTATTACCTCTACATTATTGTGGTCAAATCCCATTATAACAACTTGGTCAGGACCACTAAACTATTTACCAGGTATGTAATGTAATTATATAACCACATGGAAAGGCAAAAAGGTGTAGAATGAACAGAGAGTAGGAAAGTAAGTTTTGAACGTATGGAATAAGAGTTTTAGTTACTGTATAAAAGAAACAAGATACTATTTGTTATTGTATTAAAAAAATATATATATTTATACTAACTATACATTTAATTTAAAAAGAAAAAATTAATAAATATTTTTTAATCATAAAAAAATTTATTGTAAAAAAATATATTACCCAGAACCAGCTCAAGATTTCCAACACCTCAATTTTTTTTAAAAAGTCCTTAGGACTACATCCTACTCCCAAAAGTTATTGTCCTGATCAGCACACGCAGACCAGATCCCAGGTTAAACTACCAGTCTAAAACAGGAAAACCCAGGTCATTCGGCCACACAATATGCCCCAGTAAAGCCACAGGAAAACCATTCCAAGGTTAAAAAGAGAGCATCTTCCACGAGCAAGACAAAACCACCAGTTAACAAACAAACAAATGTAATAACAGAAATTTGCTACATACAGTAAAAATAATAAAGAACACAGATAATTGAGATTGTGAAAAAGTGTTGTTGAATAAAGAAATTTGTGATAAAAGTTTCCGCTATAGAGATAATTCACTGTATTTATATTACTATTTGCTACTGCTATATTATCTATAGAGATAATTCACCGTATTTATATTACTATTTGCTACTGCTATATTGTTTATACTAGTCCGTTACTCTTATCATCATCATCATTGACTAGCATGGACAATCATATTTTCTCACAATGTCAACCTCGATCTCTCTAGCCTTCTATTCTTGCCTGCTGTAACTATGTTCGCCAGACATCTTTGCCTCACAACATGCATGAGATTGTCTTTTTATCATTATTAACTAATGTTTCCCCAGGTGAATGATGGTTGATCGTATTCACACTTGCCTTTAAACGTAGAAGTGGGAGCTTAAGCTGTTATTCCAAGGAAAGATGTGCATTTAGTCCATGTTTGTTCAAGGCTATCTTGTTTTCTATCCACCGTTTTCTTGGTCTACTTTTGGCTTTACACCCAGATATTCTTTTGTTATATGCTCTTATTGGTATGGGTTCATTCTCATAAGGTGACTGAACAATTTTACTTGCAGTATTTCAATATGTTCAATACATAATATTATACCAACTCTTTTCCTAATTTTGTCATTTCTTATGTTATCTAGTTTAGTAACCATTGCAGCTTTTCTCCGACCCTTCATTTCACATGTAACAATTTTCCTCTGCTGCAAAGCTGCTAAAGACCACGTTTGACATTGGTAACAGAGTGTTGGTATAAAAATTGGAGATATTATGTCTTTCGATTTCCATCTTGATCTTTTGGTGAAGAAGTAATGGTGAACATTACTAATAAGTAATTAGTAATAATCAGAAGTAATTGGTAGGTCACTGTGTTTGCTTTCTGGCACCTTGTTTCTATTTCTCTGTCTAGTTTTCCATTTTCTGAAAAAAATGCCTAGATATTTAAATTCTTTGACTTGTTTCACTTTGGTGTTATCTACTGTTATATCCATTGATGCTGCAGACGTGTTAATTTTCATAACTTCTGGTTTTTTTACATTAATTTTCATGTTGTACTTCTGACATGCTAATAGCAATGCATTGATATAAATTTGCAAATTTTTGCAGTAAACCTCCCAACATATGTCACCAAGATTCTGAAGTCCTTTCCTCTTTCTGTGTTTCACTATTCAAAAATAGTTTCTACAAGCAATTTCTGTTTCTAGGGGCTTGTAAATTTTTTTAATTATTTATAGAAACTTGTTCTGCTTTCTCAGGCTCAATTATTACTTTATGATTTATGGATTATTTATGATTTCCAATGTGTCAATTTTTATGATTTAACCTGTAGCAACCCGTAGTCTAAAAATTTAATCTAGCAATAGACATCTGACATCGACAAATATCTACATCAAGGTAGCCATTTGTATTTAAAAGTTTTCCGCAGCAATATAAATACGAAGTCGTCATTTATTCAACCTTTCACGTTCTGAAGTCGAACTGTGTAGGGCTAGCTTCAGTGCTGCCATTTTTTGCTATTTCTTCACAGGTTATGATTCAGAAAAGGATGAATTTTAAAGCTTTAGTGTTCATGTTACTTTAGATTAACGTATGGTGTTTGAGAGAGAGATATTTATAATATTTAATAGTAATGTATAATGGAAGTAATTTACAATTAGGAATTTGAGGAGCTTTGCTTTATATAACTAGATCTACTCGTTACCTTGATGTGGTAGGTTCTTTGTGTGTGTTTGTCCAGATTCTTGATTTTGGTCATACACAACATAACACTGACACACACAAGCAAATAACACCTTCAAATCATATCAGTATTCATTTATCTCTAAAACTCCGAAATTGAAATCAATAACTCAATGAATAAGAACGTTATGTCAAAAAAATTAAATGTGCAGAAAAACCAGAAGTCATGAAAAAATGGCAGGATGTCAAGAGAAAATATGCGCTTTTTTTAGCTGGGCTGCTACAGTTTAAAGATAATGTGAATGATTTATAGAAGCTTGTTCAGCATTCAAAGAGTTATGTCACTTTATAATTATAATGAGAACCCCCATCTGTAAAATTATCACCAAAATGTTTCTGTACTTTGGAACTTTCCCTGTAGACTCACCTTAAAATTATACTCCTCAGAAGTCACTGAAGATAATTAGCACAACAAGCATTAAAGAAGGAAATGCTTCACAACAACAAAAAGTTAAAAAGCATGCTGATAGAAGTTATACTGACAGGCAAGGAATACTATAAATATAAAATACAAATTGAATTTGAATTACTTTTAACGATCTGTGGATAAATTAATACCGTTCACTCATAAGGAAAAAAAATCACAGAGACCATTTCGTAGCAGAAAACATATATCAGACCAGTGGTTCTCAGTGTGTGTATGCCACATGGATCCCTTACAGGATGCTGATACTTGCATAGGAACCAAAGAGAAACTTTTTGAAATTGAGGGGACATAAAAAGGATATCTTTTGTATGATAAATATGATAATTGAAATAGCTTAGGTGCTATACATAAACTAGTGGACAGGGTCACAACTTTTAATGTCAGGCGCGGACACTGTGTGCGCATCTTTCGTGTCCACTCGTACAAAAAAAAATGGCTAATGTAATCGATGTCTGTCTCTGAGCTTGCCAGCTACTGAGAAAGATGCTGTACACTTTTTACAAACACGAGGAGTGCTACAACAGGACAAGATGTGCGGTCAGGGTCATCCAATGATCTTATTGTACAACAATGATGGACAGATTCAATGGAAATGCAATGTAAGGCGACACAGCCAGCGCATAAATGCAAAGGTTGGCACATGCTTGCAATGCACAAACATGTTTGTAAAAATATGCTGTTTCATTTATAGATGGGCTTTCGAGATGACATCTGCCGACTCGTGCATTCGTGAACTACAGATTAGCAAGACAACAGTTGTTGAATGGAACACATTTATGTGTGAAGTTTTTGTCTACAGTGTCCACGAAATGATTGTCAAGGTAGATGAAAGTCTATTTATCAAAAGAAAGGCAAACTCTGACAGAGTGTTGCCTCAACAATGGGTATTTGGTGGCCTATGTCGTAAGACAAAGGATGTTTTCTTGCTGCAAGTGGAAGATAGAAGTTTCGCTACCTTAATGAAGGCGATTGTTGACAATGTTGAGCCTGAATCATTGATATATTCCGATTGTTGGAGAGGATATAACAGTACTGAGATCGAGAGAGCAGGATTTGTGCATCTAACAGTGAATCACAGAAACAACTTCGTGGATCAGGTAACCAGGGCCCATACCCAAACAGTGGAGCAAATTTGGGGAAGTGCAAAATAAGAAACACCGTGGAACAGCACAGCATCACTTAAACAGCTACCTAGCATAGTTCATGTGGCGATCTAGGCTCCAGAACAATGTCACTCCTTTCTATGCCATATTTGAGGAAATTAGTAGATACTGCGACCTGTGTAGCCACCCATCCCCATCAATCCACTAACGCCCATCCCTACCCATCGGCTACACTGTTCCAAATCCTAACCACAACACTGAAAGTGGCCCCCACCTAAATACCTAACCAACCCATAACCATAAATATCTCCCCCCCCCCCCACAACACAAAAATATGCAATGGGACATAATAAATGTCAATGTTAATGCTAACACTGGTTAGTTGCCCTAACTGCACTCATCAGTTCCGCTGAAATGAAATATCCGAACAAAAGTTTGTTCCTCTAAATATGTGTCCATTGATTCTTGTATAGTACCAAAGTTTAAAACCCTCAATGAATCTTGGCCATTTTATGGTGCTAGGGAATGTGTTAGAAAAGGGAGTCAGGGGCCAATGGAGGTTAAGAACCACGTCATTAGATGCTGTAATAATATTGAATGAAAAATATGTTTGCAAACAAAAACTTAACCGTTGTCACACTATCCACGACTATAGTCAAAAGATAAAACATATTTTCTGTAACTGCGACTATAGCCGCACATACCTCCACACCTCTTTGAACAAAAATATTGTGATAGAAATAAAACTAGCATGGTTCGGACATGTATGCAGGCACGATTCCTGGTCAAAAACAATACTGCAGGGAACTGTTGAGAGAAGCAGAGGAGGACAAATAAAGACATGGACAAACAACATCAAAGAATGGACAGGGCAAGATATTTCCACACTCATCCGCATCACTGAGGATAGAATTCGCTGGAAGACTCTGTGTGCTGAGGCATCCAATGTGGTACCCCTTCGACCCTGAAGGGTTATGGGTTTATTGATATTGATTGATTTTGATTGTAAAAAAAACTTTATTCACCCGGCTAACAGAGGAGCTGAAAGTAGATCTAATTAGCTTCCATATATCTTCTGCAGATTTTTACAGCAAACTAATCTCAAAGGTTCTAAAAGTGTATATCCTAAGTGAACAGACATAGATTCTATCCAGTTATTATGAAATATTTGCTTTTACACAACATTATGAGACCGTATAAATTCTTTAACCACTAAATAAATATGAAGACAGGGGTCTTGCTGCGCTTACAACAATGGTAGCTGTGAACCTGAAGACAGGGGTCTTGCTGCGCTTACAACAATGGTAGCTGTGAACCTGAAAACAGGGGTCTTGCTACGCTTACAACAATGGTAGCTGTGAACCTGAAGGAGAAACTATTTGTTTTTCTATAGCATCAAAAATACCCCCTTCGAGTAGAGACATTCCTCAATAGGCAATGCACTAAGCCGAAAGCTGAAGTCTCCTGGGTATGAAAGAAAGCTCAAGAGAAGCCACCCCACTGCACATAGGAAGTAATAGCAAAATACTTGCAATTCCTGGGGATAGCAAACAAATATAACATCAGCAATGTTCCCTCTGAGGTGCGCTGACATGTTACTAGCAGGCCCTGCTAAGAAAATATACCGCCCACGAGATACTCACATGGAAATATTTACAGCTCAGACAACTTCAGATTTGCTCATCAAAAGTGGAGATGTTTAGAGGGAACATTATATCCTATTATGCTATATCCTATATGCTATATATCCTATTATGAACTGTGTATCCTTATACTATCCCAAGTTATCCCCGTTAAGGACAGCTACTTGGCATAAAGATATGGGCTAGCCTGGCAACCAGAGACTGGGAACTAAGACTGACCAGCCTACCGATAATGGGCTAGCCTAGCAACCTGAGACTGGAAATTAAGACTGACCAGCCTGCCGATAATGAATGCAAAAAGGTAAGATGCAAAGGTACTAAAAAAAGGTAAGAAAAGAAAGGTACTATGCAACAGTACACTTTTAATAGACATAACTATGTAGTGAGGCTTATCTTGCAGTTAAAATCCCTCCAACATTCATCTTACAGTAATATATTCACATTTCTCATTCTCTGGATCACATCCTGCTGAAAATGTTGTTGGGCACTTGTTCTGCTATAACAGAGATCCGGTGGGAGTTTGTGAACGAACGCCCAAAAAACAATATGTTTACATGATGTATGTTCTGTTGTTCCCCACTCGTGGGTTAAATCTATGTCTTGTCTCAATTTCTTACTATTCTATAAAATAATCCCCATGGATGATGTAGAGATGCTTGTTTTTGTTTGAGTTGTATTTATATTATCCTTCTTTGTTCATAATTGGTTGACTATTATTATAAGTAAGCAAGGCCACTAACATTTTTAAACATCTAAGACCACACATCATCATGAAATGTCAGAATATGTTCAGCCCCCCAAAAAAAGTTAATGTCCATCCATCTAAAATTCATATGCCCTAATTTGGTGAAACTAAACTTTAGTTTGAGAAAATTGTACTAATTTCTACTTTTCTATTGCATATTTTAAAATTATTCAACTTTGTAATAAATTTACCTTAATAATTCCCACAGAAAAATAGTGTAAGGCATGATTCCATTTGCTGCGTTTGAACACAGATAAATGGCCAAAATCATGCTGGATCCATCCAACTTGAGCCTAGAGAACAAAACAAAGTGTTCAAATACAAACAAAATTAAGGAAAACTGAAATATAATAATAATAAAACACATAACCTGTTAGGGTTGTAGGGGGGGGGGGGGGGTGTCGCAGTGAGACATTGGGTGCAGAAAGATCTCCATGCATCTATTCTCTACCATTCTGATGTGTTTGGAAACTTCATAACCTGTCCAGTCCTTGATATTTTCCTGCTATGCCTTCTTCTTGTCACCTTGTCTTCTTCCACCCTACACCGTACTTTGAAGAACATCTCGTCATCAAGGACTATCTCATCACGTGCCCGTACCGTCAAAGTTTCACTGAAATATATAGTTTATCTATTAAACAAATGTTCAATTCCCTGTGAAGCACCTGTCTGCAACAAACCTCTATCTTTGCCCTATCTCAGCTATTACTTCCATCTCTTTCCGTATCCATGCCATAATCTTTCTGTCTCGGATGGTTGGGTTATTTTTTTTTCCATCATATTGTATGAGTCATGGGATGTTAAACTTGCTTGGGTTTGTTTTTGTACAGTGTTGGGTAGCAAACTACATGCCCAACCTCCCTAGCCACTAAGATTGGTATTAAGAGTGACAGGATTAAGTCCTAGGGATCTTTCTTCGAACTACATCCGATTGATCTGTAGAGGTTTGAGAATTAACGCAGAAGATGAGTGTTCTGAATATCTGTTCACATATCTCTCTGAAAATTAATACACAAGCTTGATAAGTGGAGGTTTTTTTAAACATTCATTCTCAAACTCCCACTTGATTTCTCTTGTAGCAGGACAATGGTCTTACCAAATGTCACATGGGATCTAGTTCACAGTCTGGAGAAAAATTGTGTCAATAACAGGACAATCTGACTTTAGCAATGCATGAGTATGTTCAGTGTTTTACCAAGCACACTGAACATCCACAGTAATATTGCTAGTACGCCAACCTGTGTATCACAACTTTACTTTACCAGCTCGCTTGCATTTAAAAAAAATTTTTAAACTAACTATTTAGCTAAAACTGCTGAGAAGGTATGTGTTTTCTAGCTAAAACTGCTGAGAAGGTATGTGTTTTCTAGCTAAAACTGCTGAGAAGGTATGTGTTTTCTAGCTAAAACTGCTGAGAAGGTATGTGTTTTCTAGCTAAAACTGCTGAGAAGGTATGTGTTTTCTAGCTAAAACTGCTGAGAAGGTATGTGTTTTCTAGCTATCTCTTTGAAACTAAGATAAAATTACTTCCTATTTTAGCAGAACCAACTGCTGTTGGGTTGACAAATGTTGGGACAACCTGTGAAAATGTTTCTGATGTTCATTCCTGAAACTCATCTGATCTCTGTTGTATTAGGACAGTAGTTAGCAATACTTAATAATCAACATGATGTAGTCCAGACATCGGAAATGTGTTGTCGCACTTGATTTGCTCCAATGATCCAACACGTTTGACTTCAGTAATTTTAACTAATACTTTCAGTGTTTTTATTATTTCCATCAAACGGTAAACATATGTAACCATATCGTTGGTAGACTAGCCGTATGAGAGAACTAGTTCCCATAATATGCGTTGGTCTCAAACCTAGCTACACTCAAACTTGTTAGGCCTATTTGTGACCACCTGCATCATTATCGACACAGCCGCCTACTCTGAAAACTTTTAATTCATATGCAACTTCAGAATATTATTTACCTCTACTGTGGTAATCAACATCAGCGATACTAAATACGGTATCCAGTTGGTGCCAAAATAGTACAGCACTGCCCACGCTGCGAAGTCTAGGAACAGGATGTGAAACAGATGGAGGGAAAAGAACAGGAGATGTGGCTTGAAGAGATCCTGGCAGGATAGAGAAACATAATCACTTTATTCATATATATATATATATATGCAAAAAATATTTAAATTGTAACGCACAGTAAGTACAAGGATATCCGGTACCTCGCACGTCATAGTTATTTCACTTGGGCTATAAATATCTTGTGACCAACCTTTTTTTTTAAAGGAAACTACATAAAGACGCTCAATTTTTCAGAAATTTTTGAGAGTAAATGCATACTTTCCTGTAAAAGAGTATATGAATCTGCCATTTTTGTCAAGCATGGGACACTGATATTTTGGGAAATACCTCACATTGAAGTAATTCAGAATTTAGTGCTTATAGGTAGGCCCTATCTTAAAACCATAATATTCACTTGTATTTTTTGTCAAGAACTGTCAAATACTGGATGTTTCCCATTAAGGAGTTGCAGGAAGGATTTTGTAGCTGTGTAATTTTTCAAATTTTTAAATATGGTAAATGTTTCAATCTTCAATGTTTGCAAGCCAAAACGAAGGTGTAAGACACAATGGTCAGGGAACTCCTCTATGCAGATAAGACTGCGCACTGTATGCTGATTCTGCAGACAATATGCAGTCACCCTAAACCAATATGCTGAAGCCTACGCCAACTTTGATTTCACGATCAATATAAAGAAAACAGAGGTCATGTTTCAACCCATACTAAACAAACCACACTTAAATCCCCACTTGAATGGATCACAAGAAGATCTTCAAACAGTCAATAATTTCACCTTTCTGGGAAGCACTCTCTCACAAGATGTAAACATTGATACTGAGGTAAGCAACATTGCGAAAGCTAGTGCCACATTTGGAAGACTGAAAAAAATGTATGGGAAAGAAGGGGAATAACTACCGCCACCAAACTCATAGTTTACCAATCAGCAGTAATATAATCAGCCCTTTATGCCTGTGAAACAAGTACAGTATATGCCAGCCATGCTAGAAGACTCATCCACTTGCACCTAAGCTGCCTTCATAAGATACTCAACATTAATTGGTGGAATAAAATACCACAGTGAAGTACCGATGAAATCTAAGTCGTTCTGTTATATGGAGAATTCCAGACTGGTTCCCGCAAGGCCAGAGAACAGAAGAAGCGTTTTAAAGACACTCATAAGACATCACTGACCCACTTCAAAATAGACACAAATTCATGGGAGAATCTTGCATAAGGCAGATCTGATTGGCATCACAGAATCAAGAGCGGTGCAGCAGCTGCAGAGAACCTCAGACTCAACGATGCACAACAGAAGGCAAGAAGAAAGGCAAGAGCTGCTCAACATCCCACAGACTCCTCCCACATATGCTCAGAATGTGGTAGACAATTCCAAGCACCCATAGGACTCAATAGTCACAGTCGGACACACCGTAGACATCATCACCCCAGTTGAGCAGAATGGTCATCGTCGACTCCGACAGATGAACAACATTCACTTCTAATTTAGACAGCATGTGTGTGTTAAGTTTTATTCAGTTCTCTGATCATTTCTATGTTCATATGTGTAAATTTTAAGAATGTTAGACATTGCCCGAAAGATGCAAATAATTTTTAAAGACTTTGACATTGCTGATATCGGCCATACAGATGTTCTATATTTTATTATAGGTCAGTGAAAACCATCATATTCACTTGCAATTTAGATAGTATGCATTTGTTACTAGCTTTATTAACCCTTTCAATCCCGGCCGACCAGGGAAAACTATGGGCTTCATTCCAGGGCAAGGAGAATAACTCCCAGAGTTATCTAAAATATTCTGAAAAATCAGTAATTGTGCAAGAAAATTAATATAAAATAAAATTTGCAATGAATTTTTATGACTAAAGTCCAATTATTAGATAAATGGAAGAGGTACTGATCTGTGAGCATATCTTTGTGAATGCAATGTAAGACAGGTTTACTTGTCATGTAACATGCCAGAGGAAAAAAATAAGCACCAGTTTCCTGTCAGCTTCAATTACTTGTGTCAAATTATTTGCTGATAAATGTTCAAATTAAAACTGCAAAGCAGTCTCCCACACAACATGACAACAACATTCTGTGACTGTTTACTCCAAATATATAGGCCTAGTTCACATAAAGAAATCTCCAGATATCTTGTGAAACAGGTTTGCAAAAAGGATCTAGTTTTTCTGCAAATTTTGATACCAGCATACAAATGTGTTTCTTCTGTATCTACCTCAAAAGATCGACTCATGTATAAATAGTGAAAGATAGGGTTAAAGCACGTCAATTAGGCAATTCTCTTCATAATGTCTACTATTGAACTTTGTTCTGATTCTTCTACATTCATACCCACACTCCTGCAGATAAGCAGGATATAACCCGGAGAACATTTCATGGCCTTGTGCCATGATGTAACAACTTTGTAGCAATTATCTGCGCCTTGCAGCCTGACACATCCGGCTTCAGTCACTTTGACCCTATATGGGATGCGACAGCCAACTCCACCCCATAACCATAGTCACCTCTTATGACATGCATGGAAGGTAAACAGTGCTGCAATTATTTTCTCCCCCTTTCAAGCCATTCCAATACGCAGATGTTTGAATTTTGTAAAACACGTCTAGTTCATGATCCCATTATTGATTCCAAAAACAACTGATTGTTACAATATTTTGTGTTCCCAATAGGGACTTCCCAGAGCAGTTTATAACTTTATTTCAACTACCTGCTCGTTCCTACTAAGAAACTCCAGAATCACTAAATATTGCTTGATTTCAAAAAGTCTCTTCAGCAGTCTATTTAACTGAATAGTAAGCCATAGAATACTAAAAGATCAGAGATTATAGAATGTTAGATCCAGATAGTTGGAAACAGGTAGTGACTACAGCAAAACTGTAATCCAACACGTGATGGGATGACTTTCTGTATGCAACAAACAGTCCATACGCTGTACTTTAAACCTAATAAGATGGGTGTATCTGGTATTAGAATAAATCATGTATGTTAATGGCATCCTGCATGCTCATATTTATCCCATATTGTGGCGGCACATCAACGCTGATTAAGTTTCATGTTCTTAGTACACTGATATCTTGCCACGCCTGTCCTCCTCCACTGCCTGCAAGTTTCACCTATAACAGGCGAGGTCTTTAGCAGTGAACTTGTTTTAAGGCACACACAAGTCTCGTATAACAATAACTTCTGAGCTGAATTGCAAAAACTGCACATCCGCTTGCAGTACTTTGTATTGGTAACTTTAAAACCACATACATAAATGCTGTATTAGTCAATGGATGCCTGCGTAAATGATAAGACTACCAATGAAGAACTCATGACAAGAACTAAAAAAAACTCTAGGCTAAGGAAACTGCTCTGGAGATAGAACATAACATTCAGAAAGCCACAGAAAGCCATTGTTCTGGGACACACAAGGAACAAGAAATATTTGGAGTAAAGAATTATATTTACAC
The DNA here is from genome assembly GCA_034231615.1 of Meghimatium bilineatum. Taxonomy (NCBI): domain Eukaryota; kingdom Metazoa; phylum Mollusca; class Gastropoda; order Stylommatophora; family Philomycidae; genus Meghimatium; species Meghimatium bilineatum. The sequence continues at coordinate 64,193,828 of CM067306.1, forward strand.
TATAATTCTAAATTAGATTTAGAATTATAAAAGACACAAAGGCATTGTAAAACATGACAGAGCAAGAAGTAACAGCTACAGATAAGACAGGTTGGAGGTTTGTTAAGACCTATGCTCCACATGGAGCATATTATATTTATAGATGCTGTAGTATTACCTATAAACTGAACTAGAATCTGTTTACTTTCCAAATACCATTTAAATCTGCAATCAGCTATTCTCTCCAACTTGTGAAACTGATCAGTCAGTAGCTGGATCCTTGGTCTTGCATCTTCTTTTCTTTATAATGAATCTCTCCATAGGTGAAGTGTTTGTTTTTATTTTTTATTTCAGCAAGTGGTACATTACCATACTTCACTTGAGGACTGGACAGAATAGACTGAACCCACACAGGATGTGACTGTCTGCTACACCACTGTTGAGGCTTTTGTGCAACAAATAAACAGACTTCTGAGCATATATCCTCCAAACTGTCCCCAGTATGAATAAATGAAAGAGACAAGTTGGCCCAATGAATGAACCCCTCCCATCTCCGTATTAGCTGTCATGTGAATGTCAATAGTGCCGTTCTCACTCTGTATTTTTGTGTGTGTACGTTACTTAGTTATTCCTCTAGGGCCAAAGACGGCACATATGGCATGTGGTCTTGATTTATATGTTTCCAGTGATTAGCAAAACTGTATTACCCTGTGCCAAACTTTGTATGCTTGATTTTAGTTTTGCTGCAATGAGTACATATCAATCTTGAAACCTGCAAACAAAGATATATAGAACCTAAGAAGAACCCCAAACTGTAGAGTTTTACCCATAAGACTTGTCTGACATTGTAGACATCAAATAGTGAACAAAAGCAAGAAAATACATAAATAATTGAAACATATTCTGTATGGGACAGCCAACTTTCAACGATTGTGCAAGCCATAAGGGAAGCAGTACTTTGTTTGTTATTTTTCATATACATTTTCATGTACTACTCTCTTGCATATAGCAGTTTACTATTAATTTTATTAGTAACAGTAACAAGAGTAGCATTATCTATCCTTGATTTTATCAAGTAACATTTATCCTTGATTTTATCACTTCTTATTTTTGTTAATGCTGCATTCTCTACCTACTATGACACTTTGGTTATTATGTATTGAAAAAAGAATCACCTCCTTGTATCTCTAGCTTGGTTTAAGACTGTCATGTGAGAATGTCATGTGCAGTGCTACCAGAAGTAAAAGACTATCCAACTGGTTATGTCACACCCTACGGCCACATGAATAGCCACATGAATCAGACAGCCATTGGGGGCTTGTAAAAGCTATGGAAATGTCCTCATCAAGGAGAATACCGGAAGTAACACAAATATGGAGATCTGAAAGTTAAACTTCCTTGCATGGGATAGGAGACAGGTTAAGACTGGAGATGGCAATTGCTTCACTTCTTTAGTTGAAACTTATGACATGCATCAAAGCGAAAGTGTTGTTAAACTTTGCTCCCCTTTCAGATCTTGGCAACACATGGCAAGTAGATATTTAGAAAAGATGATCCGAGTGAATGCAAAAGCATTAAATGTTAGCAACCTCCCTGTGGTTGAAACACCAGGGAGAATAGTATTATAATAATAGTTGTTTACAACTACATATGATATTTTCTATCAAATGTTTACAACTACATATGATATTTTCTATCAAATGTTTACAACTACATATGATATTTTCTATCAAATGTTTACAACTACATATGACATTTTCTATCAAATGTTTACAACTACATATGATATTTTCTATCAAATGTTTACAACTACATATGATATTTTCTATCAAATGTTTATAACTTGCATTCAAAGCAACACGGCCCATCAAGCTACCACTTGTCATTACAACCATACTAGCAAGTTCATCTATTCTTTCACATCCACTAATATTTGCATGTCCATACATAAATCTACACTTAAAAGTTTACATACCATCTTTTCAGCAGTTTCTCGAAGTTCTCTGAAGTCTCTGTCTATAGGTAAGACTTCTTGTAGGGATTCCTTTAAACTACCTATGTGAATTGGCTTCATGTATTTCCTAACAAAGTCAAGGTCATTATGAAATGCTCTGAATGCATCCTGTGAAAATAAACAATATTTTTAACATACAGAATTGTAATTCTTAATATAAAACCTATAGTAGGCATTATTTGAACAATGAGACAATGGTAGGTAACTCCCAGAAGATTCCTCTTAAATGAATCCTAACAAGTCCGTTGATTAATTTTGGGTACAAATTGTGTTTACTTTTATATAAATATTTTGTAAGACAAAGCCTCAGTATCAATATATGTATAAACATGCCACCTTTGTCACTATCTATTCGCTAAACCCTTTATTTCATGTGAGCATCAGGGTAGAAGAGTTCTCTGGAAATGGCCCTCATTTGTCATTTGCTAGAAGAGATGATGGTGGAATCATTCCTTTAGCTGTGAGCAGGTAGTTTTTGACAGTCCAAAGCTTTTCTGATTAAAACAAAGGTTCATCTCAGTTGAGTAACCGAGTTGACAGATTCATATACGGTGTGAATGATCACTGAAGAAGATATGTGTTGTCTCAAAGACAAGGTTTCACTAAGTTTTTGGATGCATGTTTAGTCCCTAATGGGAGGCATTCCAGTATGACAGTATCGCAGGATCACCATGTCCTGCCAGGAGCAGTGCTGCATATACGTCTGTGTCAACCAGTCCATCATTCTTCTGTCTGACCTGTTGACCCACATGTAGTGTTGGCATACATTCCTCGCCACCTAGGATCTGTCACATGTAGTGTTGGCATACATTCCTCGCCACCTAGGATCTGTCACATGTAGTGTTGGCATACATTCCTCGCCACCTAGGATCTGTCACATGTAGTGTTGGCATACATTCCTCGCCACCTAGGATCTGTCACATGTCGTGTTGGCATACATTCCTCGCCACCTAGGATCTGTCCCATGTAGTGTTGGCATACATTCCTCGCCACCTAGGATCTGTCCCATGTAGTGTTGGCATACATTCCTCGCCACCTAGGATCTGTCACATGTAGTGTTGGCATACATTCCTCGCCACCTAGGATCTGTCACATGTAGTATTGGCATACATTCCTCGCCACCTAGGATCTGTCACAAAAGGGGGAAAGGTACAATATCCACTGATCTGTATCTTCATCATTCATGGACACCCTTTGACAGAAAGACAAGACATGCAGTGGCAATGATATTTTTTCACAGATGACAAGTTGTCAGCCTATCCCCCAACTTTCTTAATCGTCCCTACAGTATCCCTGGAAAGAAATCCATTACCCTATTCCATGTACCCAGAACTAGAAATCCAGGTCCCATTGCCACACAGGCAGCAAGAAGAGATAATAAGAGAGTATACAGCGGTAATGGTTCTGTTTAACAACAAACTATTCTTCTACATTTGTAATAGCATGCACAGTTTTCTGTTTGTGATTTGTGTTGCTAGTTTATAATTTTTGTTCCAGCAAAACTGAATATTTTCTAATCCGCGTGGTTAACAGGATCTAGTCCAGAAAATGGAATGTTTTCTAACCACCTGGTTAACAGGATCTAGTCCAGAAAATGGAATGTTTTCTAACCGCCTGGTTAACAGGATCTAGTCCAGAAAATGGAATGTTATTAACTCGACACATTCAACTATAGCATGGCTTTTAGGTGCTTAAATCTTTAATAGGGTGGGACAGACAACACCACCTCCAACCATACTTAGTTGACTCTTATGACATGCATGCAGGTCAGTGTTGAAATTTGTTACTCCTCAAATGTGGGGGTTAGGGTTTTAGAAGATTTATTTCTATAACAAGTAAGGAATGTATAACCGTCTTGTCTGCAAGCCAAGTATCGTTTAATCTTCTAGCATGTTACACTCTTGATGTGTCAGTATGTTGCCTGACCCTAAAGGGGAGCAAAAAATAGTGACACTGTGACCTGCTATGTCGTAAGAGATAGTTCAGAAGATTCAGAGTGGGCTTGACTGCTCCATCCTACAAAGGGTAGAAGGGATCCAGAAACAATGCTGAAGTCAGATCTGTTGCGTTGAAAGGTACAGATATCGCAGCCAAAAGCTTCACCTACTTCCATATAATTTTCAGTTGCCATAAAACAAAAATCCTACAACAATAAAAAATGTGCACGCTCACGCACAAACATGAGCTACTCACTGTGGCATCTTGACCTGCATAATGACCTATAACCTTAGGTCCACCTGGATGACGTTTGGACCAAGTGGTGATATTGTAGACTTGACCATCTATGACCAGCCATTTTTCATTTGCTGTTTTGTCTTTGACATCATCCCATGTATATTCTGGTAGCTGCCTCTTAACCTCCACCCCATTTGACTCCCCTTGGCCTCCTTTCCCCATAGCTATGTGCAGAAATGATCAAAAGTTTACTATTTTGAATTCAAAACACAGGATTTTCCGATGTGGTTGTTATCTGTTGATGGTTCACCTGTTTATGCTCCCGAATTACCTGGAGCACTATGTGAACACTACTTTCAAAGTCAAACTTCAATTACTCTGAAAATACACAAAATATAAATATTTGTGAATGTATGTAATGTGAATAAAATGTTAGTTCTTTTTCATCTTCATTCATTGGCAATTCAACCACTGATGCCATTCACTCTTAATATACTGTATGTCTTAAGTACATACTTGGCATTGAGAGAACAAAAACGATAATGACTAGAAAAGTAAATCAGTCTTACAAACACATTCAGTTCAACAACACAGTATTATGATAACAAATGACTCTTACTCTTGTGGGCACACTGAGTTCAACATCACCGTTTATGAGAACTAATTCAAAAACATAGCTTATATAGTGAGGGTGTCCATAAATTATTCACCCCAATAAACTTGGAAATGTATGATATTAGAAGGTATCATATAACATTTACAACAGATGGGATGATAACAAATTGAAAATAAAAATTATATGCAAATATATGTCGCCCAAATCTCCATGACATCTTCCTAATCAGACAGATTATAATAAATATTTAAGTTGCAAGTTATCACATTACAGACAGACACACCTAGAACAAGTGATGGAAAACCATACAACATATTGTATCCACTGCAAACAAAACTGTAGATTAAACAGTAAAACGCCATCTTGAATGTCCAGCAAAGCAAGGCTCTTAGAAATGATTATCACAAACAAACCCTACAATTTTTATCACTATTTACACAGAAGCCAAAGAAGAAGTATCTTTCACTACCTAGCACTCGGAAGAAAAACAATATCTTAATCCCAGAGAGTGAATAATTAAGAATAATAATCATTAAAGATTTGCTGAAGTCAAAACGGGAGACACAAACAGTAATATTGTGCTGATGTTCACGTCATCCTTCATCAACATAAAGTATCATCTCTGCAATGAAGGTTTGATGCAACGGACATCGTCTATCTTTTTTCCTTGGTGGTGCACTCTGCTAGAATGTATCCTGTCCATTTCATGTTTACTTCAAACCTGTATCTCCCTACTCTTGTTCACCATCCCAACTCTACCTTCATAGAAAGTCTTCAAAAATTAGTCAAGTCAGTCTGTTTATATGTTCAAAAATAAGTCAAGTCAGAATTCCTTCTCAAATTCCCACTGGATCTCTTGTTACAGGACTCATCACCATTTTATGTGTGCCAATGGCCTAACACATCCAGTGTCCACATTTCTGCTTTTTCATTATCAATAATATCTCTGAAGCATATATTAATGTAGAGTACATGTCATAAGATGTAGTTAAGGATTAAGGTAAAGTTGGCTACCTGACACCATAGAATGTTACCCCAAAATACAGTGCTGTAGTAGATCGTATTCTGCTGGTAAATAATAAATAAAGTAAAAAGGTTACCAGAAATACCTAACTATCGATGTAAAACAAAAGTAAATAAGAATAAAACAGAGGACAAGGACAATTATCCACGTATCGGCCCAACCGGGAATTTTTTTTTCAAGAAACAAATAATGATCAAACAAAACAAAACCTTACAAATATTGAAAAATAAGATGGACAATGCTTTTCTTGTCAAAAAACTTTGCCGAAAGTAACAATGCACCACGGATGTCTTATAAATGGCACAAACTAAAGTTAGCCCAATATTGATACACAGAAATGTGCATGACTCGAAGGTGATAATATTCAAGATAATATATGGGATCAAGTGGAAGCTAAAGGAAAATTCAGAAATAGAGAAGAGGGCCACCAATGAGCTATTGTCAAAATGGGGATGGCGGGGGGAGGAAAAGAATAAAGGGGGAAGGATAGAAAAAAGAAATTAGTCACATGGGGGCTACCAATAGACGCAGAAACAATAGACATGTGCAAGGATGAATAGCAATAGGAAATATATGCATCAAAATATACATACATCCACATACAATCACACAACTAAATGTAAATATAGACATTGCCATCTGAATATCACTACCTATATATAAATACACATATACGTACAAATATGCAAACATATATAAGAGTGCATACAAATATCAAAACATACATGAGCATACAGACATACGCATGTGCACGAGTGTATATATACACACAATCATATATATACATACATACATACATACATACATACATACATACATACATACGTATATAAGAAACACCCATACAAGTATATAACCTTAACATGATCAATACATTGATATAGGAATGCACAAGCATGTACATGCATCCACACCCAAGTAAGGGAATACATGTGTGGGCACTCATCTGTTAAATCAATTACAATAACAAATTGAGGAAACAAAACAATAACAAATAGAGATATATATACATATACAGTAGATCTAAAGCATGCAACTCAAGGTAAAAACACAACAAGACACCACAAGTTATATATTGTTAATACCGGTAATATGTTATTATAAAATTGTTGTACAGCACTGGTATCACATTAAATAGATCAATTATGGCTACACCTAACAGCGGTAGTTTTCAAGATATATCTTATTTGGTTTTAAGTACTAGAATTTAAGTGAGAAATGTAGACACCTCTAAAACGAAATGTCTTATTGGAAAAATTCTTATGGCTGGTGGGGATTGAACCAGGTCTGTTATCATCATCATCATCATGTGCCATCACGGCTGGCGAAGCTGTCCACAGTATTATGTATCAAAGTCGTTGTTGTTTCCTTGCCGTGCCAGGTTGTCAAACTGTTTAATATTTTCTCACGTTGTCACCCTGTTGCCTTCAATTTTGCCTGTTCTGACTATGTTCTCTAGGTCTGTTCTAGCTGCACCAAATTGTCTTGCAGCTCAACTAAACAGATTTTCCATAATTCACCAAACACATCCCAGAAAAAAGATGCGATTTTGTCAAGATGTTCAACCTGTGTACCAAAGTCACCGAGAACGAACCAAAGACTAATAAAACAACAATGAACAGTATTGAATACAAGTATTGAAGCATTCTCAGGATCACAAACTATCTTATTGGAAAGACACGTCAAAAATGGCCCAACCTATTGATTCCATGTACACACAGGAACAAACACATCATTTTATGGCTAGTTTATTGAATAATTGAACATAATATTTAACAAACTCGTACAATACAAAGTCTGGTTACATTCAGTTTAGACCAATCAAGCCTGTAGATGTGGGGGGGAGGGAGGAGGTTCAGACCAAATTGGTCACGAAAGAGGGAATTTCTCAGTAAAATGAGCGATAACCTGAAGACATATATAAGTTTAAGACCTGTGGTTCTCAGCCTTTTGTTTTCCCCCATTCTGAGAAATTAATTTTTATTGCCTCCATGATGCCTTAAAAAAGGGTCCATCTTTCTTTGGAAACTTTTTTCTGTTTTATTGCTATAATTCTTGTTTATCATCCAAGCGGTCACATTTCTGTGCCATCCTTCAAAATTTCATATTTTTCTCGGTGCTCCCCCGCCCTCCATTTCAAGTGCCCCAAGGTCCATGTAGGGAACTAAGTAGACGAATCATTAATATTAGTTTTAATTTGATGTTAGTTTTATACACATAGTATTCACAGTTGACTCTGACCATCATTGTGAGAAAGCTATGGTTTTATAGAAGCGAGTACAAGGGATAGTCACCAAACAGCATATAGGAGTATATAGTACAACTATACAGTGTCTTAAGTTGTTGTGCACTGAATTTATAATGAAATATATGTGCTCAATATGACGTCATTGACAGTTGTGTATTTCCATAGTCTAGTTTACAACATGACTAAGCACTAGAGTTAAATTTTATTCGATGACCAAGGTTATCTTTGTTGTGCCACAAGCCACTTTACATAACACACAATTGATATGGGCAGTGGCGGTTTTTTTTTCCAATAAATTTTTAGTTCAATGACACACTAGACACCCACAATTTTTCCTGTGATGTGGTGACCAGAAATCTAAATGAGTGCACAGAAACTTTAAAGACATCCTATACTTCTAAGATATCCTTCAATACAATTTTAACTCAGGGATTGTTTGCCTAGATTACTGAAATTTTTACTCAGGGATTATTTGCTTCAATAACTGAAATTTTAACTCAGGGATTATTTGCTTCGATTGCTGAAATTTTAACTCAGGGATTATTTGCTTAGATTACTGAAATTTTAACTCAGGTTTTACTTACTTAGATTATTGAAAAATTTTTAACTCAAGTTTTACAAGAGATTACTGAAATTTTAACATCAGAAGTTGACATATTTTGGACATATAAAAAGACAATGGTTTAGAAAGATTAATCATGGAAGGAAGTTCTATGAAAGAGAATAAGAGGTAGACCAAGAAATTGAAGACCTTCTGAACATGACACTGGAAGAGGCTGGACAGTTTGCACAGAACTAATAGGCATACAGAATGGCAGTGATGATAATCCTCTGTAAAGGATACATCACAGTTATAGATCAATACCCAGTACTTCAAATATGGCAGCAGATGGCTTCAGAAAGCACATGTGACAATGATTACATTTCACACTTTGACAACAGATATAATCTAACAAATTTGGCTATACGTGAGTAGACAGATAAAATTGATCTACTCTACGTCAAGAAACATACACAATTATCAATTCTTCATCAATTATTTAGTCCCGTGGACACATCGGATATCATCCTTCAAAAGAGATGCAATTTAACTTTTCCCATTATTTTAATTGACTGCCCACACAAAATATACAGCAAGTGACCAATGAAAAGTCAAATAGTATCTGCGTGTTTCCGGGACTGAAAGGGGAGCAAAAATACAGCAAATCTGTTTACATTCCATACATATCTTAAGGGGAGACTAAGGATGTAGAATTGTCTGTTCCACCCCACATGGTCAAAGTGACCCAGATACCATGCTGAAGATGGATGAGCCAAGCTGAAATGTGCAGATAACGCAGCAAAGCAGTAAACCATGACAACGTATTCCGTTCTCCTGACTAATGCTGCAGGAGTTTGAGAACACACATTGAAGAGGAAGAAATATGCAAGTCTGAACTTCTGAATATAAGGGTCTTTGCATTTTGCACATTATATTTGAAGCGTCAGACATTTTTTTGTGATTCTTAGTTGCCCATTCTGTTTGTCATGTGATTTAATATATTTTTCACCTGTGATGTTCACGGTTGACCCGAGATATTCAAAGTTGCTGACATTTTCTAGCTGTTCTTTGTCAATGACTTGTAGGTTTGAGTTCATTTCTGTTGATATGCATTTGTTTTAATTTTTTTTTTTTAAATAATCAAGTATTCTAAACCTGTGGTGCTCCTTGATAATAGGGTGGTGTCATCTGCATACCCCCAAAGAATCTCCTGTCCTTTGAAATTAAAGTATTGAAACTGTTCATGTGGGCCTTCTCGTACATTTCGCATGTTTTCTGCATACATGTTGGACAGATGTGGTGAGAGCATGCATCCCTGCCTGAATCCCGATTCCTTTTTGGACCTCAAATCAATCAATTTTTTTCTTCTTCAAGGCGAACAGATGCCAGTTGCTCCTCTAATAAAGTATGTTAAAGAGCAACATGAGATGGTGTGGGAAACACATGCTTTCCATTATATTCCATAATTTATATTTTAGTCTATGAAACAGGTGTATATCTCTGCATTGAACTATCTGCACTTCCCTATTATATTTCTCATGTTGAAGATGTGATCCCTGGTACCTCTGTTCTGTCTAAAATCTAGCAAAACCTATATTAATCATAAGGTAGTAATTGATAAAGCTAATGCATACTAAGGAAAGGTATTCTGTTATCAGACTAGGATACGGTGTCCTATATCTTCAAGATCATTGGTGATAAAGTCAAGATGGTTCTCAGTTTAATAAGTACAGGGGCCTATTTGACTTATTCACTACAATTGTGGGCCCAATGTTCTGTATGATGTTGTACAATACAAATTGATCTCGTAAACATTGACAGAAAAATTTACGCAGGTATATAAAAAGGTATATAACAATACACGTGATATCAATGTTCCAAAAGAAGGTATTTAACAAGATAGCGACAAATAAATACAGAACGGAAGCACAAAATCAAAACAGACTACATGAAAGCAATGACCTGTTTGTTTCCAAACTACATGACCTACATGTAGTATCCATTTTATTTTGTGGAGTGTGTGTGTGTATACTGTTGCAGATGACATTTAGCATTTTGACAATTATATCTATGCTGTGATGCATTGCCGAGAGGTTAGAGTATTGATCTCACATCCGTGATGTCCAGAATTAATTTAAGTAAGGACTGGTTTGTATTTTTCTGTTGGAAGGTAAATTTTAAAAAGCACCCTGTACATGACGTGGCAACAGCATGAGACCTTTATCACAGTACTTGACAATCTATGCTGTAATCCTCTAGTACTTATATTTCTACTAATAGTACTCTAGTATATATTATTATTGTATTATATACTATTCTACTAAAGTACAAATTGTACTACAAAATAAATTGACTCCATGAGGCTAATAACAATAATTAAAACAATAATAATAGAAGCCTATCGAAAAGCACAAAATATTCGACTGTTTCATAGGGAAGCTGGGGGAAATGATACGACAATGAAGAAAATAATGTTCAAGGTTCCCATAAACTAATGTATTTATATATGTGGAAGTGTGTGTGTTTGAATTTCAAAGACACTCTTCCAAACCTCATGTATTTGCTCACATGCGAAGAGATTATGTGGCACTGAGAATAGCTAAAGCACAATGGAGTCTTCAAAAAGACTCAAAAGCTAATCTTGAATATTCATCCATCCTTCCAAAAACCAATAACCCATCAGGGGGTGTATGGGTATAACATTTGATGCGTCAACATGAAGAGCTCTCCAGTGATGTCCATCTTTAACGATGCAGATAAATATAGACAAATCATTACCTGTCCAGTCTTTGATATTGTCGCCCATGATTTTATTTGCTCACTCCTGCCTTCAACTGTATCCTGCTAGATTGTTATTGACAGGAAATTATGTCAGCAGAGCCTGTGAAATGTGAGATCGCTAACATCTCACACCCCTACGGCATTAATAAATGCTATGGGTTACTTTACTTTACTTATGTCAGCATACATGTCCACGGCATGCAAATTTTTGTCGTTTTATTATTGAAACTACTGATTATTGTCTTCAATATGGGGGGGGGGGGGGGGGGGGGTAGAGAAACTGCTTACAATCAATGTACCGGTATATAAATTAAGTGTGTTAATTCAGTTCCAGCTTACTGGAAGTGACAACGTCAAAGCACTTACATAGTAGCAGCTCTCTGGCTCTGAAATTTGTCAAGCTCTGAAAGTCTGATACCAACTTATAAATCCAATAAGCTATGAAATCAACTGTTATGTTTTATTCTTCTGCATTCGTTTTCAAACACCTGTAGATGTAGCAGGGCGTAGTTTGGAGCTATGCTGCAATATCTGTGCCTTTCAGCTCAACACATCCAACTTAAGCATCTCTTCTGTGACACTGTGACCTTATTATGTGATAGCCAACTCCAACCTATGATCTCATTAGTCGTCTGTTATAACATGCATGGAAGATAAAGTGCTAAATTAACTGCCATTACAGGACCTAGCAATACACAAGTGGGAGTATAGCATGAGATGAGTGGTATCATGTGAGATTAGTATAGCATAAGATATATATATATAGCATGAGATAAGTATAGTATGGGGGGATGAGGAGTATAGCATGAGATAAGTATAGCATGAGATGAGGAGTATAGTATGAGATAAGTATAGCAAGAGATGAGGAGTATAGTATGAGAAGTATTGCATGAGATGAGGAATATAGCATGAGATGAGACGTATAGTATGAGATGTATAGTATAAGATGTATAGTATGGGATAAATATAACATGAGATAAGTATAGCATGAGGAGTATAGTATGAGATGTGTATAGCATGAGAAGAGGTGTATAGTATGAGATGAATAGTAGAGAAGAAATGAGAAGAGAATGAGCAGAGTATGAGATATGGGACAGCAATCCTGAAACAAACTATTTCACTCTAGAGGTATAAATAAGTCTAGTATAGCCAACAGACAATGAAACAGACCTTCGCTGAGAACATTCATACTTTGCAACAGAAGAGTACTGCGGGCACCTAATTACAGGACTAATACCACTGAACTGAAAACATCAGAATAACGATGTCAGATATGATTTGATCTATTTATTAGCCCGGTTAGACAAGTAGGGGAACTTTGGTGCGATCCGGTCATCACCTTTACTAAAAAGGATGTCTGCTATGTATGTATAAGCGAAAACTCTAAAAGATCACGCAAACTTTGACACACATACATATGTGCACACAGTATTTTATCTCATGTACATTATCATAATCATAACTGACAAGGGTTTAAAGTCCAGCATATCAATGTTCTATTACATGCAGCATGGCCCAAACATGTGTGTCAACAGCCGGGTACATCTGTATTACAGATACCAAGACATTAGAATAACTGACATTTAATATAAATGGCAAACAGAATCCCTTAATAAGCTCAGCTCAAATAAAGTCATAGAGGATTGACTTCATTGTACTCAGGCCATTCCCCCATATGTACTCTGTCCCTCTCACTGAAGCGGCACAAAACCTAATTCTGTAGCAACAAGCTTTAGGGATCTCCAATTTATAAACAAGACATCATGAACAGGATTCAAACCAGCAACCTCTTCAACACAAAAAATACAGTTTAACCACTACACCACTAAGATTTCCTTTACTTAGACCACATTTAACCAATGTTGAAATAAAATATTAGTATCATTATTAAACGCTGTTAGTACATATCTCAAACAACAATACTTAACAAGAAGAACATTATTGTAGTCACCACTAAGTTGTTACCTATCTGCTGTTAAAAGTCTGCCATCTAATGTTTCTATCATAACTCCATTATTTTCACTCTATGTCTCGTGTTCTATTGAAAAAATACCTTTGGTTGAAATGTTGAAACTGTCTTATGTTTCATATAAAGTGTTATCATATCTTTTATACCCAATACCCAAGTCTGATTGTGCGTTGATTGTAAAGTTAATCCGATCTTGTGTTTTACTAAGTACTATTAGTACAAGATAATACAGAAAACTGTGTCTGAATCTGTTTAGTTTATATCTGATGTTAAATGTGGTTTTTTAAAGTACAACTTGTGAAATACTATGTATGTTTACACTGTTCCATTATTTACTATCAATTGGTATGTGTCCTTTCCCCCCACGAGCATCCATAATGTATTGCATTTGCAGATTTTGTTATGTTTCTTAGTATTACTCTTAAACTCCAACTTATCTATCTTACAGTTGGACACTGGTCCTACTAGATTTCCAGATAACGGAGACACGTTATTTCACCACTTTATTTATACAATGACCAAAAACATTCAGCTTTAGCTGTGTTAATCAGTTGTTTTTTTAACGTTCCTATTAGACTTTTTGCGCACCAGTGATATATATGGAAATAGCATGCTATATTTATATTCTTCGTTGACCAATGGTATACTCAAGGGATGATATGGCGAGCATCATGCAAATAAAATGTTTCTTTTCCTTTATGACAGTACTTCCCAACAGTTTTTATTTTATTTTCAACGGACATGTAACGAACATAATAATCAAGATAATATAAACAAGTACCGCACCTCAAATTATAAAAAAAAAAGAAACATCAGTTTCCCACCCTATAATATTTTAATTGTATATACAATTGTCCCTCTTCTGTGGAATCCAGTGGCAGTAGATATGACTTGGGTAAGGGAGGTATTTTCCAGTTTAAAAAGCTAATAATTTTGTGTACTTATTTTATAGGCATACATAAAGAGTCTCCTAGTGATACGATGAGTGTGGGAAAAATTATGACCTGTCCAGTCTTTTATATTGTCACCCATGATTTTATTTGATAACTGTACCCTTCCAATATATATATATATAACTTTAGTGGGGGGGATCTGAGGTTTAGCCCTCTTATTTACTACTTTATTAGTATTAAATAATTTAATGTTCTATTTTTATTAAGGAGGGATTTGGACCGCCCAACAAACCAACCTCATATGTGCAGGGTTGATGGGATGTGTGATTTATTTGTTCTGGAACCCAGCTTTAGGTTCCAGTTTATGTAGAGAATAAGATGTGTCTAGGTTGTGTTCCTTGAAGATTGAATAAGTTTGCCATGTCAATGAACCGTAGCAGATTGGTGAATCTTAATTGGTGAATCAAAATAGGACTACCAGTGGAAATAGGTTTAAAACCAACGTTTTAGTGGAAATAGGTTTAGAACCACTGTTCTAGACTACCAGTGGAAATAGGTTTAGAACCACTGTTCTAGACCACCAGTGGAGATAGATTTAGAACCACTGTACTAGACTACCAATGGAAATAGATTTAGAACCACTGTACTAGACTACCATTGGAAATAGGTTTTAAAACCTCTGATCTAGATACCAGTGGAAATAGGTTTAGAACCACTGCTCTGGACTACCAATGGAAATAGTTTTAGAACCACTGGTCTGGATGACTAGCGACTATTGTGAATTAGTATTTAATATAAGAATTACAATCATGCGAATTTTACATATCTCGGGTCTGTAGTCAGGGTTATTTAACTTTGACCTCGTGTATGGTCATGCGCCCTGTTATAACCAACGCGCTGTCCGCAAATTACGTCGGCATTTATTGTGTATACTTTTTTTATACCCCCTCCCCCCCCCCCCCCAACCATGTCAATAACTATACGTTGATGGACACGCACCTAATTATGTCTAATGTTCCATATAAGCAAATTTCCCATTTATTGCTGGTACAAAATGGTTATATCTCCGGTTACAACATTTGAAAGGTAGTGAGCGGTTGAACACGCAGACCTCCCTATCTATGCATTGTCCTTAAGAAACTTTGTGGCAGCACGTCGAACCACCAAATGACCACGAACTTTGTGCCTACAACATACCCCGAAGTTAAACCATGACTGACTTATTTAACCCGGAACAATAACCACTCCCCCCCCCTTCCCCCCCCCCCGCATGAGTGTGTTTGAACGCACATATCCGATACTGCCAAATAATTATTTCACTAACATCATGCTGTTACGCGAGTTACTTCAAACTAATGTCAGCATCAGCTCACAAATGACAAGTGTCTGTTCCTTACCACAAACCGCGTGGACTACGTGATAAAAGTCATTCTAATACTTTAATTTTCCTTAACAATCTTATAATAGTAGTTCCTATTTAAAACCTTGAACGGTTAACCGCGATTTATCTAAACGACAGGCAATATAACTTAGTGTTAGATAGACGCACCGATAACCTAGTGGCTACGTTGCCGACACATTACCCGTAGAAAGTACATAACTGAAGAAATATAGATTGCTAGATTTAGCACGTGCATAGGCCTACATGTTTAAAAATACCCAAATGGGTTTACGTAAGAACAAAAGCTGTGTGGATGCTATTTTTATACTTAGACAACAGAAAGTGCCACAGAAAACAATAAAGAATTATACCTCGCATTCGTCGACCAAGAAAAGGCTTTCGAAAGAGTAGACAGACAACAGCTATAGAGTACCAGAACATTTAATCAACATATGCAAGGGCATTTATACTAATAGCCAATTTGAAGTAAGAATAAATACGGGAGTGTCCAATAAATTCAAAATCCATCAGGAGTTCGCCAGGAGTATGTCCTATCTCCCCTACTTTTTATAACATATATCGACCACATCTGTAAACTAACAAGTACACACGGAGAAGATAACAAGAATGACAAATTGAAAGAACTACTCTTTGCAGACGACCAAATATTAATAGCAACATCAGAAGAAGAATTGCAAATACATATGAACAGACTCTGCACATGTCACAAATTCAACATGAAGATTAATATTGAAAAGACGGAAATAATGACAATAGCAAAGAAAGAAAGATCACTGTCTTCATGGATAATTAATCAAAACCATAAACAGGTAAAGGAGTTCACTTACTTAAGAAGCAGTATATCGAGAGAAAGGGAAACACAGTAGAGATTCAAAACAGATGCAACAAAACATATCAGATCCTAGGACAATTATTTTTAAGAACAAAAATGTAAACAAAGACATTAAAGTTGTATTATACAAGACATTATCCCATCACTGTGCCACACATGGACAATGACAGCACAGACAAAAGAAAACTAGTGACAGCAGAAATGACGTGTCTACTAAGAAAACTCGGTATGTCATTAAGAGACAGAATTAGAAACGATAATATCAGACAGATAACCAAAATACAGTACCTGTATTGGAACATCAAAAGAGAAAATACGTGGTTTTCACACGCTTCCAGACTACCAACAGAAATCATGCCACACAGACATCAGGGCTATAAATCCGAGTCAGACCATGTAAAAGATAGATCACAGAAATCAAAGAGGCCACGGGAACAAGCTTACAAACAGCATACACGAATGCCATTTCCAGAGAACCCTTCTATCCCTGACGCCGCAAGGTAAACAAGGGCCACAGTGTACGTATATCAGTGTTACCACTGACGTTTCAGAAAGAATCCCAGATCGCCCTGTACAAAAACTCAACCTCAGACTATATAAATAAATCAGGGTCCTAAATTATCAAGTGCCGACTCCGCAACGGATCTCCAACATTTATTGTATATTACTTCGGTGGTGCACTCTGCTAGACTGTAATATGTATATTTATTGGTGTCTCTCTCTCTCTCTCTTCCTCTTGCACGCCTTCCCTCGAAATTACCCTCTAAGTAAGGACGTCAACAATGTGCCATGTATTTTAATGTATTTTGTTTTTATTCTTTATTTACGTTAATTGTTATTTTTCATGATTTGTTGTTAGAACCTGTGTTCGTATTCTTCTCTTTCCCTGATATTCTTCCTATTCTTCTAGAGATCCAGATTTCAATTGCATAAATGATATATTCTAGTTGTTAGTTCATTGTCCGTTTTTCTGCGCAATACATTAATATAGAATAGATGTAACATTTTATAACTCTTAGATAGTATATATCTAAGTAAGTTCCTTCAGCGCCGAATATGGTACATAAGCTAGAAACCACTACTTTCCAGTTCCAGCGATGTGATGCTAACGTGCATAATCTAGTTAGTCTACATTTTTTTCAAAAGTTAATTCGCCCTGCTGTGTGTGCAATTTAATAATTTCCATGAGACTTATGGTAACATTTTTTCAAAGTGATGATTTATCCGTATTTATTTTTTCTCTAAACTCCTAGTATTATCTTAATACCAAAACAAAAAAACCACACTAATGCAAATTTGGTCAAAATAATACCAGCACTCCAGACGACAACCAAAAAATCTAGATATGATTTTTAAAATTCAGATGTGGCAACACTGTGTGTAAGTTATAAGTACTACTTTGCACATCATTTTTTACAAAAAGTGTAGAATAACCAAAATGTCAAGTGTGTAGTCCATGTACATCAAACATAATGTGGCTTTCAATATTGGTTACTTAAAATCACTCCAGAAAGACAAGTAACACTGATCACTTTTCCTGAATGTCCCATCGACCAGGTTTTGATTTCACGCACCAGTGGTCTACTGAACAAATATCTGATAAGACAAGAGATTTACACCACATATTTCTGCTGTGTATTTATTGTAGTCACAGAATATCATATTAAAAATACACGATTTGTATAGTGAATCTTCGATCATTGGTAGAACACGATCGAAACAATATGAGTCAGCACACGGGAATTGAACCAGGCCCGTTCAGTTAGCACATATTTGCCTGGAAATGTGAGTCCTATTCTTTTCAAATTCTATCATTTCCATTCAACCGGTTGAATTCCGAAAAAGTGCTGACTCAAGTTGCGAGTTGAATACATACCGGCTGAATGTTGTACCTGGTTCAAATATCGTCTGCTGCTTTCTGATTTATTTCTACAACTCCTCGCTCGTTATAATTAACTTATTCATAGAATGGCACTATGTATTTGATGTGACCTGAATTTGTAATGGATATGAAAATCTGAATTAACCAGAGGCGATTATAATATGGTATTATTTCTGTATGTTCAAATTCTTCTTCATCGTTCATTCTCAAACTCCCGCTGGGTCTCCCTCGTAGCAGGACCATGGTCATACTATACTAGATTTTCAGCAGGATGTAGTCCGGAGAATGGAAATGCGTTGTGTCGCCGTTTTATTTGCGCCAATGGTCAGACACATCCACCTTCGGTGGGATTCACATTCACCGGCATTCTATCTTTACAGTTATGTTTTTATGTGATAATGGCCTGTTGTTGATCATCCCACCGTGAATAGAGGGCCGTCAACTTGTGACATTGCACCTCATCATAGAACCTAGGCCATGTGACCCGGACTGTCAAGATCTCAACTGAAGGAATGGAAGACTTGAGGTGAAACATCTAATTCATGATGTGGCGATCCTACTTGTCTTTCCAAATTTAACAGACATGACACATAAGTGTGTGCTGGCAGACTGTAGGTGGTGAGGACAAATGATGAAGAACACCTCACATCCACTACCCATAGACGTCTGGGAAGAGCCAAGTCTAAACAGTCTGGCGCCCCATAACTCATTTCCATATTCTGAACTACATTCTGGAAATCTAGTAGGATCATTGTCCTGCTACAAGAAAGATCTAGTGGGAGTTTGAGAATTAACGTTGAAGAAGAGGCATTCATATTCCATAAGGACATTCATATGAGGGTTACCCTGATTCAGTACAGGTGGCCTGTAGTCTGCAGTGATCAGTTCTAAGTCAAAAGAAGATGGTCTGTTGTTGCCGGTGAAGTTGGTGTATATAGTCTAGCTTTTTAATAATATCCATATTTTTCTTCCACTGTGTGTAATGTTTGTGAATTAGTGTCTTGGCCTCACCGTACAAATTGATGTTTGATGTTTACTGCAAAGAGTGGTCATCCAATACACTGGTTAAGCCACTTACCTATGTGCGATAACATGAGACCGCAGTAAAACTATATAACCACTCACGTACTTACATATCGGCTTTCCCTTAGATTATATCAAAGGGACAGAGAGGGAGTACATTTACCATTGAAACTACCAATTGTTTTTACAAACTACAAGACTAACAGGCACGAAAAAATATAGATGACAGTATACAAATGACTAAAATCGACATTTCAATCAAAATATCTCAAGATAAATATGAACAGAGAACAGATAAAATTTAAAAGTAAAATAAAAACAAGACTGCAGACATTTTACATAAAAATCCAAGGTTTACCTAAAAGGCCTAGATATTCAACAATAGATTGTCCTATACACAGGATGTGCTTCATTTATTCAACTCCAAGTGTCCTATGAGACAGACTGGCTATTGTGAGATCTATATATAGTGATTTATTGTGACAAGAATTACAGCATTAAAAATAAAACCCAGTAACAAAGTTATGCCCTCAGTGTTTTTTAAACAAAAAATCCCTGACCACTAATTATGTGCTAATTATCTAGTTAAAAAGCAGGTATGTGTGGTCTGTCTTACCTAGACCTCCATTGTGACACGATGTGTTGTATGCATTCATATACTTGACATAGACCTGTGTCAAATGTTGCAATCGACACATTTATACTTTGTGATAACTTCTAGACAATGAAATATTAAAGAAAAAAGCAAAATAAACGAGATTGTTCCAGATAGGAAAAGAGAGCTTGATTCTAGAGTAGAAACCAGCATCATGGGACATTCCTGTATGTGCCCCCGATCTCCGTTTCAGCAGCCACCCAAAGCCCAAATGTCTCAGTCAGATGTTGATTATGTGCATTTTCAGTCAGATCTTTTCATGGAGGATACACTTTCTCCCCTTTTTTTCATTCTCTCTAGATACACTATTGAAAACTTGCTGAAGGCGGATGTGTCAGGACATTGGCACAAATAAAACCCTGACGATGCATTTCCATTCTCTGGACTACATCTTGTTGGAGATCTAGTAAGGCCAGTGTGTCCTGCTACAAGAGAGATCCAGCGGGAGTTTGAGAATGAATGCTGAAGAAGAACATACATAAAATGAACTATATAAACCATCTGGAGTGAAAATAACTCAAGATGTCTAATGCTATCTGCACCAGCAGAGACAAGCAACTATACTATACCTGAGCATTGGATACAACAAACTGAATAAACATGCACAGACTATCTCCTACAACACTGTAGCACTTGTAGAATGGAACAAATAAACAGATCTCTGAGCATATCTTGCAGAGCTGTTCCAAGTATGACATCAAATACCATCTGAAGGTGATGGAAAGGCAAGAAAACTTACAAGCATGGGACACAAGACAAGCTTACAGAAAGGCTGTGATGACACATACATCCTATTATGGATATACTGTCTTATGATGACACAGATTTGTAGCTGCCCAGACAACCATTTGTCTGACTTTGGCAGCAGTAACAACTTTGGCGGTGGCAACTAATATGTTCAGTGCATTACCACTGAATGATGGTTGTTCAAAGCCATATCTCTGGGAGGTCAGATGAGTTTGTTGCAATCTATTTATAAGCAATGCCCGTACTGCATTCTGTTTATAAGCAATGCCCATACTACAATCTGTTTATAAGCAAAACCCATACTGCAATCTGTTTATAAGCAAAACCCATACTGCAATCTGTTTATAAGCAAAACCCATACTGCAATCTGTTTATAAGCAAAACCCATACTGCAATCTGTTTATAAGCAAAACACATACTGCAATCTGTTTATAAGCAATGCCCGCACTGCATCCAGTAACCAATCTCAATAACCACTATCAAACTTGCTTGACCTTTTGTCACTATCAACTTGAACACACGCCCACACAGCAATCATTAAATGTATAAACGTAAATCAGGAAAGTAACGTATTACTGATGGCTAATACAACAGAGAACTAAACACCATTACAGACAATGTTTCAACTAAAAAGTCTTTATCAGGAAAAAAATTCAATGAATGAACAAGAACATATATATATATATATATATGAACATATATATATATATATATATATATATATATATATATATATATATATATATATATATATATATATATATATATATATATATATATATATATATATATATATATATATATATATATATATATATATATATATATATATATATATATATATATATATATATATATATATATATATATATATATATATATATATATATATATATATATATATATATATATATATATATATATATATATATATATATATATATATATATATCATCTTCGCACACCGGACACGTCTATAGGTGCTCTGATATCCATTTCAATAAATCTCTCGGGTGTAACGGCTGATGGTTCCGGTTCTATGTTGGTTCACTACTATTTTTGAAATCCTTGTTAGGGGTTCTCTTCGGGCCACGCCCATCCTCACTACCAAATCTTGCATTCTCGATACTGACTCATGCTTATTCATCTAAAAATCCTCTGATCGTTGAGGACTCACAAAGAGCAGTATGTATGCTCAGTCCATAGACTGACTGTCTGTTGTGGCGAGACTAGCTAAATTTGTCGGCTTGTTCATTTCCCTCCATGCCCGTATGTCCGGGGACAAACATAAGTGTGAGTTTTCGCAATGATGCCCACATTTTAGCTCTCTCCAATGATTCCGCCCGTTCCTTATGTACATCACCTGTTTTTACTGCAATCTGTTTATAATGACCCCATGCCATTCTGTGACATATGCATGTGTTTGTGAGCTGTTGTTTTGTTCCATATAATGTGTTCCATTTATCTGGCCCTGAGGGAGAAGCATTTTCCTGATTTCATCCTGTGCTGGACATTCAAAAAGGTAGTGGTCAAGTTTCATAGGGATTGAGTGCACAGTCGGCACCCTGGAGTGTGTTGTGGTTGTATTCTGTTCAGGTGATTGTTAAGATGTACATGCTGTGTGCAAAGTTAGAAGATGATACTCTGATCTTCCATTTCCAAGAGGTTGAGGTCTTTAGGATGGTCATATATTTATAGATTTCCTTCCCATTGTTTCTCATGGCCCAACCGTGGTTGACGACTGACTGTTTTATTTTGTGGTTTAGTTGCCAGTTTTCTACAAGTTGTTTACTTGGGTGGTCTTTGTTCATTCTTTTGCTTCTTTCATAAACCTTTCATAACTATTCACACAGGGTGAATTGCGTAGTTCGACATCAGAAACTCCAGACACAAACAATTATTTTCTGGTCGATTTTAAACTCCTAATCACAGGCGATTTCATAAATACCACTTCGATTAAAACTCTCCGGCGATATACCCACTTTAAATTGCTTGTGGGAAAGCAAATATCAAGCTCAAACAAACAGGTAATTATTAAAATAGTGACAATTGCTAGGTATTATTCCTTCTGAATTCTGAACATTTTTACATTTTAATAGCCCAAATACAAGTGGATATTTTTACAAATTCAGCCCAAGAAACCCCAACCTGAGCAAGAACATTTTTCCCAGTGGGTAGGGTCTCCATTGGGTGAGAAAACCTAGAAATCAGCAATACTGCATAAGAGGCTGCAAAGGTAATCTGGAGTGGGAGTTGGTTCTCCTAGCCCACCAATCAATCAAACTGACACAAATGACATGCTGAAGTCCTGTCAGGTTGAAAGGCTGAGATATTACAACTAAACTGTAAATTATGACAATGCATTCCATTCTCCAGACAACATAATAACCAACAAGAATTTGAGAGCGAAAGCATAGTAACTGAAAAGCTCAAAATTGATAGTACTAACATCATATTCATATTTTATTGCCTTATGTTGGCAAACTATTTTTCTCCATAACTCTAATTCCAATAGGGCCCACATTTAGTCAAACAGTATAGAACCTACAAAGAATGTATTATATACCTAATACTTCTACCTACATTGTAGATGATCACAGAGTGTAAGTCTATTTGGTATGCCTTATTGAGTAAGAATAACTTGATAATATCAAGTCAAAGTGACCTGCATCAACATCAAATGACATTTGTAGAAGTTCCATTAACTGGATTGATTCTTGATTAGGCTACATTATTTCCAATAGTAACAAATTAGGCTATAGACCTATACTTTATACTAATTAGTATAGGGACTACTGCTTATACTTGTGTGTTCATTCTCAAACTCCTGAAGATTAGCAGGATGATGTAGTCATGAGAACGGAATGTATTGTGTCATGGTGTACAGTATTGCAGTGATATCTGCACCTTTCGGCCTGACACATCCAACTTCAGCATGACTTTGGGTCACTTTGGCCATAAATGGGATAGCCAACTCCATCCCATAACCTCCTGAGTCGCCTTTTACGACATGCATGGAAGGTAAACAGTGTTGCTATTTTGTGCTCTCCTCTCGAGTCCCAGCAACATATGGGCGACTGCTCATACCAATTCCCTAGGCATTCTATTATGCTTTTTTAAATTCTGTCAGTGCTGCCTAGGACTTACTATTATTGTTGTTCTAATCACCAAGAACTACAGGGGGTTAACTCTTACTTTCTATGTGTTCAAACAATATGGGTAGTTTCCCCAACTACTCAGTCTTTACATTACTCCTATGTCGATGGTTAATTGATCCTAAGTTGATGCATTTATACAGCTATAGACATGTTTCAAGTGAACAAAAGAAGATGCATTAATCCTAAGTTTATCATAGATATTGAGGCTAATATGTTTTTTTTAGTATTTTTAACACACAATTGGTTATATCCCTTAATAAATCCCAAGTGAGGAGTTTTCCTTGCCAAGTGTGAACTTGACTACTTTCCATTGTAATTTTGGTAGCTGCCTGAAACTTGACAGTTGATATAAGTTATACTTTTCAGTTGAAGGTAATAAAACATTACGCTTTATTTACGGCATATATAAATATATTGTTCTGAGCATGAAACGCTGAGGCAGACATATTGGCCAGAGGAAACAACACTGGAATCAAAACTCTATGGGACACTGTATGAACTACAAAAGACAGTGAGTTTTATTAAGGAGACAGAATTACAGATATAGACATGTTTCAAGTGAACGAAAGAAGAAGAAGAAATATATATTTTATATATTAGATCTGTAATAAAATATATATTATCCTTTATTAAGTAATAATATTAGGTCTCACTGAAATGAAATGTGTAAAACGTATGATTGGAGTTAGCTTGAAAGACAAAATCAGGAATAAAACAAAATGGAATCAAGTCAGCAATAGAATACATCCAGAAACAACAAGTTAAATGGTACGGCCACATAACCAGACAGAAAGAGCAAAGTATTATCCAAAACACACTTAACAGACGATACGAAAACATTCGACCTATTGGGCGCCCTCGTAAAAGGTGGATAGATAATGTATTAGAGACACTCGGAAATGTAACAGAGGAAGAGGCAAAAGACCGTACACTCACTCTCCCCTCAACACCGAAAGGTACAAGAGGACAGAAAGAAGAAGATATTAGGTCTGGCTCTGTGACAGCGTGGTACAGATTGGACTATTGAATGTATTTATAATTGCCTAGAAAATAATCATCATCATCAATTGCCGCCTCCACAACGAAGTTGGCTGTAACATCCTGTGCCTCTTGTTTTGGTGGTGCACTCTGACAGACTGCAACCTGTCCATCTTGTGATGTTACTCTCCCACTTGTATCTCTTCCTACCTCTGTAATTTGTTTAGATGTTACTATTTTCCTCATGTCATTGAAGGTACTTTTAGCCATTCCTATTCTCCTTTTAACTTCTGTTTCACATCTGCCGTCATTTGTGACTATGTGTCCAAGATATTGATGTTTTACTAGTTGTAGTTTCTCTCCATGTATGTTTATGTTTAGCTCTTGTACTTCTGTGTCTTTGCTGATTATCATGGTTTTTGATATTTATATCCAGTCCATATTCTTTGAATAGAATATTCCTAGTCTAGAAAAGTCCATATTCCTAGAAGATCACTACATTACAAAAAGACTGGGTTGTGGCTATGTCCTGAATAGGATATACAACCTATTTTTTTTCTATTAGGGCCTAAATCAGATTTGTATATTTATAGGCAGTGTGTAACAAAAACATCTGCTAAAGGAGTTTGTTGTGATGCTTGGTGTTGTCATTCAAACCCTTTTTTGTAAAAGGGATGGAGGGGTTAATGTAAATCATGAAATTTACACATAGCGACATGTATTACACCCAACAACGCCCTGCTGACGACAAGGCAGTAGATAGGAGGAGGATGTTCACACACCCCCCCCCAGCAAAACAGATTATGAATTTGAGCAGGCTACTGTTAGCTGACATGGCCAAAAAGGGTGACGAACAAACCCAAAGATCCTCTTTTTTCTTTTGGTGTGTGCACATGTGGGTGGAACCACCCCTCAACATTGTGTATGGTTTTTCATGCTCAATTATGGTTTTTAGTCTCAACTGGTTGACAGATATGCAAGCTTACGTAGAATCCTAGGAATATCGCTAAGAGACATAGTAAGAAATGAGGACATTTCACAAAAACCGACCCCACCCCAATCTTGTAATATATTAAGAGACAACAGATCAAATGGTTTGCACACTTCAGCAGACTACTACCAGACAGCATACCACAACAAGATATGCTACACATCAGCAGACTACTACCAGACAGCATACCACAACAAGATATGCTACACATCAGCAGACTACCACCAGACAGCATACCACAAGCTATGCTACACATCAGCAGACTACCACCAGACAGCATACCACAACAAGCTATGCTACACACATACAGTGAAGGCTGTGGTACATGCACAATCTGGAAGTAGCGGCTATTCATTTATTTATGGCATAGGTCCTAACTGTAGGCCTAATTATAATAATGTGTTTTAGACTGTAGGGCCTAATTTAGAACTAAAGTAAAGGCGAGGACCTATGCCTATTTAATAAAATAGATAGCCTAAGCCTGGCTAGTCTTAAATTAGAGGCTTATGTAATATAATGAATAGACTTATCATTATCTACACGCAACAAAATGGTTTAAAACATAGGGCCTACCCGTAAATTATTCTGCAAAGAGAAATATGGTTTAAACATTTACACTGAGACACTATTATTTAGCATACACACACAACAAATGTGAATGGTGATCACAATCTATGACTAGTATGGTCAGTGCTGTAGCTAGATACTAGACGTAGTGAAGTGTCTTGTTTGTCAGTGCGGGTTTATGAATATGTGCATGTGTTTGTCAGTATGGGTTTCAATTATAAGTGAAAATATGTGCATGTATGTTGTATAAGTTGCATTATACAAGACTATTATTATCCCATCACTGTGCCAAACATGGACAATGATAGCACAGACAAAAGAAAAATAGTGACAGCAGAAATGACGTGTCTACTAAGAAAACTCGGTATGTCATTAAGAGATAGAATTAGAAACGATAATATCAGACAGATAACCAAAACAGTACAGTACTAGTATTGGAAAATCAAAAGACAAAATAAGTGGTTTTCACACGCTTCCAGACTACCAACAGAAATCATGCCACACAGATATCAGGACTATAAATCCTGTCAGACCATGTAAAAGATAGATCACAGAAATCAAAGAGGCCACTGGAACAAGCTTACAAACAGCATACAAGAATGCCATTTCCAGAGAACCCTTCTATCCCTGACGCCACAAGGTAAACAAGGGCCACAGTGTACGTATAGCAGTGTTACCACTGACGTTTCAGAAAGAAGTTTCAATTATACGTGAAAATATGTGCATGTATGTTGTATAAGTGTGCTAACATGCAAGGGCGCAAGTTACTTTTAATTGTACACTGTGACCTTTGCTCTAGTTTCGTGATATTTCCTAACCTTTGTTATGTGATTTGGCAAGCTTACGGTTAAGTACTTAGAGTACGGTTAGGATTAGACATAATATGTCTAATGTGTGCACGCACCTCGCTCTGTGTGCAGAAATACTGATCACTCAGTACAAATAATAGGAAATTTTTTTAAATGTGCAAATTGGAAAAGAACCAGATTATGCATAAGTTCATCTGTGTCTAGAGTTGAACTCAGTGATTGTCTGGATGTGAGGTCACAGCAGCCATTAATTTCATTATTTCCATCCTGCTGCAATCAGCAATGCAGTTGTCTATACCGTCTATTCCCAGGTGATTGATGGTCAGAATATCCACACTTGCCATTATCATAACGGTTATGCTAACCCTAACCAGATGTTTCGCCTATGTTGTGTTGAATCTGTATTTGTTCAGTGTTGTCTTAATGGGCGCATCTTTCTTACTGGCGTTCACTGAATGGAGGTACGGTTAGGATCGTTATAAATTAATTAAAAATTAAATGAAATAATATGCAGTGAACACCAGAAAGAAAGATTTACCTCTTGTTATCTTTCCATCTTTTTCTTGGTCTTCCTCTGGCTTTGTATCTAGATCTTATTATAATTATAACTTATAATTATATAACCACCATATTATATAACTATATAATAATATAAGTTATAGTTGGTGGTTCATTTTCTCATCGATTCAATCATAGTAGTCCAAACTACTTTTTTATTTGTTGTTTCTCGATGTATTCTGTGAATGACCTTATTTTATACCGATTCTGATTTCATAATTTTTTAATTTGTCTAGTTTGATCACTCTTCCGGCTTCACTCAAGCATTTCAATTCACATGTAAGTTTTCTCTGCTGGGCTACTTTCAGCGACCATTGTCTGGCATTGATAACAATGGAGTTCACAAGACAAAATCATTGAATGCTCTTACGAAACAACCAACAGAAAACGTGACGTCTGCTTCATTCTTTCCACAATCTAGCCGGTTAAGGAGCAAGTTCTTACTTAAGTTTACTATCTATCTATTTCAAATGTCTTACAATGAATCTTGAATGACATAAAGCATTACTTACGTGTTTTAATGAATAACACCAACTTCTTACCGGCATCGGAAGTTACACACGGAAAGGGCCATGTAGTTTGTGTTCGTGTCTCCGTCACGAACTTGTCGGAAACTGACCGAATTCAGGGTTGCTAGATTTATTTTCGAAAAAAATGCCAAACAGATCCAGAAAAATTCCCCCCAAAAAAGCTAAACTAAATTTACAATAGTTTTCATACATCAGATCCCGTCGAAGACGGATAGGTCGGGCCATTTGCGCAAATAACACGGAGATACAAGGAATTTTCATTCTCTGGACTACATCCTATTGGAAATATTTTAGGACCATTGCCCTGCTATAAGAAAGAACCAGCGAGAGTTTAAGAATGAACGCTGAAGAAGAATACATCAGATAAAAAATTCGGCATCCATCTCACTACTGTCCTCCTCACATGATAAATTTTGACCTTCAGCACAAACCTTTTTAGCAGTAAAGATTTTTAGCATTTTTTTCCGTTTGATGGAAGTCCTTACAACATTTATTTGAAAGTAATAGTTCTGCCCGGGTTATCCATACAATCGCATCAAGTAGATTTAATTGCACCTTTTTCATTGCCTTTACCTTTACTAAAGTCACTAGGGGGGGGGGACATTCTTTCAGCTACAACATTATTAACTGGGGTCATCAAACAAGTAAGGGCAAAAAGTTGCACGCTCCTTAAATACCGAATGCTGAAGTATACCAATCCAAAACTGTCCACTATCTGTAGGGATACCATTTTTCTTACATTGAGAAACTTTTTTCCAATCTACAAATACCAATTGTCTATATTGTTCTTTAATTGTAGTAATGTTGTTTTCAACAAGATACATAAATGGAAGATCTGAAAATGAGATTCTAGAAAACTGATTCACTATTACTGTGGGACTGAGCTTGATAGATTTTGAAAAATATCTTTCACAGAGGGAAGTCTACATGTGATTGGACGAAGTTCCAGCATTAACATACATCTTTCTTTGATATTTGCTATGTTATTATGAGTCGCCACACTGCTGTTATTCCATAGGCAATTATTGCATTCTGTTAAGAATTTTATCACAAAATCGATTTCATGAATATCTGTTCTGCTTCTTGACATTATACAGTCAGGCGTGAATACTTTGTTGGTGTAAAAATGATTCTTGGCATAGTTCATGGGGGGGGGGTCAGCCTTGGTTTATTTGTAAAGACTGTTAAGTATTTCAAATTCCTATACTACGGGTGCTGCAAATACAAAATACAAGTAATCACTGTGGTCTGCAAAAATTTCTTTCAATAGTCTTGCTTTAAATTTTGAATGGTAATTGGATGTGGCCAATTCAACAGTAGCAAAATAATAAGCGTTTAAAGTCGTCCAATTTATTAAAATATTAAACATAACTTTTCCACGTACAAGCCACCGAGTAGATGGTTTTTTAAAGGGAAGTGGAGCAGTTCGGGTTAGTTCAAAATCAACCGATGTTTTCATAACTTTAAACATTTTTTTCTATGCTTCTCACCTTAAATCAGTATATCGTAACCATAGAGGTATTTCAGAGAGCAGAAACCACATATTTGAGGACAAGTTGGTTGCTATATATTATATGCATAGTGGTAGTGAATGACACATGCAATTTAGTTGTACGAAGAAGCCTGAACAGACACTCACAAAGACTATTTTTAATCTGTAAATATGCCAATATTCAATTTATACTTTCTAAAAAAGACACCTAAATATTGTATTTTCGATTTAGCGTATAGAAATATAGATTACAAAGTTACTTATGCATTACTAATTACTAATTTTTAAATAGCCCCATAAAATGCTCAACTAATTTTCGTGATGCCAAACACACATGAAAAAAAGCCAAATTTGTCGAATTTTACATGTAAAAAGCCAAATATGGCAACCCTGCACACTCGCACATGAACTTCGAGCACTTGCTTAATTCATGGCCGTCAGGCGATAGCTGCGACCAATGAAATGTCTTAGTTATTTATAGAGTACAGGGTGAAGCAAGTCCGTTGTAAATTTTACAGTTACGTGGAATGTCCCAAACGAAATATGTTATTGGGGAAATGACACTGCACGGATGTGACACGTAAAAATCAGAAGGCGATATACGGGATTTGAGCAGATCCGTTCAACTGGCACCTATTCGTCTAGCAAATTTGAGTCAACACATTTTCAGTATTTAATAAATCTGCACCTCAACTTTTATATAACGTGTGTTGCTTCTCCAGCTGATAGTGGTTTACCCAAAACGTGACGTTTGAAGCATGACACATTGAATCCACATGACTGTATAAAAATTAGGGACTCAGAGTGAGGCTAAGGCATGTAACCAAACATGCTCTCTTAAGGAAGCTTTGTATATGTCATCTATACAATAATAGACCACCTCTGAGTAGAGGACTCCTTCAATAGGCATTGCTATTATCTGTCCCCAGGTGAGAACGATGGTTGATCGTATTCACACTTGCTGTTAAGCGTTGAGAGACAGAGAAATAAAAGATCCCTTTTAGTATCAGTTAGTTCCTCTTTTGCCAAGTTTGGCACATAGTACGGATGTCATAGTTCTCCATGCCTGTCGGTCAGTTTCCGAGTTTTGTACATAGGTCGGATATCATAGTTCTATTTGCCTGTCGGTCAGTTGCTAAGGGTTGCAAGTATGTGCATTTATGCATGTTGATTTTAATTGATTCATAAATGTTATTCTGATCGTTGTTTTTGGTTTTCCCTGTCTTCTTTTCCGTCTGGTGTCCACATGAAGGCTTGTCGTGGAATTCTGTCTTCCTTCATTCTAAGTATGTGGCCGATGTAAGTCCAGCGGCGTCTTCTGATGATGTTCGTCACATATTCTTGTTTTGTCTCCTCCCTGGGTATGTCGTTTGATTTGAAGCCTTTCCAATTAGTATTTGTGATTTTTCGAGGGCATCTATTCTCGAAGGCAACTAACTTCCTATTCATTATTGCGGTAGATTTCCAACTTTCACATCCTTATGTAAATAATGGAATCACACATGTATTGAAAAGTCGCAATTTGACATGTTTACCTGCGATCTTCGATCTCCAGATGATTGAAAGTGTGTTAAAGGCGTTGGAGGCGAAAGCGATTCGAGTCTTGATTTCTGAGTTGGTATCACCGTCTGCTGTTATCTTGCTTCCCAGATATACGAAATTTAAAACGTTGTCTAGTATATTGTCATATAGTTTAAATGATTCTGTCAGGCCGGTAAAGTT
Organism: Meghimatium bilineatum; assembly: GCA_034231615.1. Lineage (NCBI taxonomy): Eukaryota > Metazoa > Mollusca > Gastropoda > Stylommatophora > Philomycidae > Meghimatium > Meghimatium bilineatum. Next base: position 64,225,414 of record CM067306.1, read on the forward strand.
CACGACTTTCGTTTTATGTGTGCTTATGTGAAGGCTTATCTGTTGCGCAAAAAAACTCTGAGTCTTTTTTTTCCTTTTCTTTGGAGATCTTGGTGTGTTGAACTCAGGAGAGCAATATCATCTGCAAAGGTGAGATCTTCCTGGGTATTGTTGTTTACCTATTTGATTCCTGGTTGTTTTTGGTCTGAGCATTTCGTAATCACCTAGTTAATCGCGACGCAAAACAGTATTGGTGACAAAACACATCCCTGTTTTACTCCCGTTTTCACTGGATACCAGCTGCAAAAACTACTTTCTGTTCTTACATAACAAGCCGTATCGGAGTAAAGCGCTTTCATGATATTGATGTATTTCGTCGGGATGCCGTAGAGCGTAAGCATTTTCAAAAGAGATGGTCTGTGAAGACTATCGAAAGCCTTCTGGAAATCTACAAAATTGATCATGAGCGTTGATTGTATTTCTGTGGATTCTTCTATTATTGTCCTTAAAGTGTAGATGTGATCTAATGTTGAGAGGTTTGGTCTGAAGCCATGTTGGTCTTCTCTGAGAATCTCATCAAAGTTTGTTCTTAGACTTTGTAGTAATATACTGAGAAAGACTTTACCAGGGATGGATAGTAATGAGATACCTCGCCAATTGTTGCAGTCATACAGATCTCCTTTCTTTGGTAGTTTTTAATAATTATTCCATTTTTTCATTGTTGTGGTGATACATTCTGCCATATTTGCTTGAATAGATATAGCGGATGGTTTAGTGAAGTGTTGTCAGCTGCTTTTAACATTTCTCCTGAAATGTCGTCATATCCAGAGGATTTATGGGTTGTCAATTTTTTTAAATAGTTGATTTGATCTCCTCAAGTGTTATATTCTCACATGATGTATTTAATAGTTGATTTGATCTCCTCAAGTGTTATATTCTCACATGATGTATTTAGTAGTGGCATTTGGTTATCTTCCGTTATGGTTCGTGATTGGTCTGTTCAAAAGTTAGTTTTTTTTTTGTTCTTCTTCTAAGATCAGTATTTCAGTTCAAATCACCTACCATCAGAAAAAAAACAGTTGATCAAGTCAATACGAAAGTCACAAACACAAGATGACTATCACATTATGAACAGATCAGAACAAGTTGTAATTCTATGCCTCGGAACAGGACAAAAACCAACTCTGCAGCCACATGTACACAAAGTTCAAGATTGGCAACACGGCTAGGTGTACATGTGGACAGACACCCCCGAGTGCCAAACATATACTTCAAGATTGTTCTGAGTATGAAATGCTGAGGCAGAAATATTGGCCAGAGGAAACAACACTGGAATCAAAGCTCTATGGGACACTGTATGACTTCAAAAGACAATGAGTTTTATTCATGAGACATAATTACAGATATAGACATGTTTCAAGTGAACGAAAGAAGAAGAAGAAGAAGATCAGTATTTTGTCGTGTTTGTGTTTTACATGAATGTCTGTTTTTGGTGGGTTATTACCTAGTTGTTCTGTGATATTAAATAGTGTTGTGCTGTCACCTATTTTTGATGCATTTTCCGCGTCAGTTGTTAGATTTTCAATTTAGCGGTTTTTTGTCCTTTTTAATGTTTAACTTTACTTCTTTTTCTAGAAGGATATATTGTTGTTTGCTGAGTTCTTGAGTGGTGGCTGATCTCGCTGCTAGTAAGTTCATTTTAATTTCGTTTTCGTTCTTGAATTTTGGACCATGTGCTATTGCTAATCCACGGATTCTTTTTCTTTTGTATAAACCCTACAGTGTTTGTTGCTGACTCTATTATATCGGTTTGTAGGCACGTCCATTGAGTCTCAATGTTTTCTTTAAAATTCCCATCTTGTTCATTCAAGTTTTTAAAAATGTAGATAATGATTTTTGTTTTCTGATTATATAACTCTTTGAGACTGTCAGATTACAATCGTTGGAAGTCGATCTTTTCATTATCAATTGTTTTTTTGTTGTTGTTATTGTTTTTAACCTGATGTTGATTTTCACGATACAGAGGTTATGATAGATATTTATATATTTTAGTATACATAATATTTATATATATATATATATATATATTAGAGAGAGAGAGAGAGAAATAAACTAGATCTAGAACAACTAGATTTTCTATCTCTAGAAAATAGAGAGAGAGGAACAAAGAGAAAGAAAATAGGAATGGAGAGACAGAATGAAACAAAAAGAGAGATTTGGAAAGTGAGAAACTCACATTAATAAGACAGAAAGGGAGAGAAAGACAGATGGAGAAATTCTATACAGAAGAATATATTTTTATCCTAACAAACTGTGACTTCAAACCTGATTAGCAAAGATTTATTCCTGTAACCTTCCTCGTCTCCGTAGCCCTTTGTTATGAGATCATCACATGACGTCACTCCTATATAACGCCCAAATCCCCAGTTACATGGAATACCACTCTCTGAGATAGACATATTCTTTTCCCCAAGTTCTACATCTGGTAATGTGTTATTATCGATGTCACAGATGGTAGCATTGACCTTGAGTATTACACTAGTAGTACATGGCTGTAAACCTACTTCACGAGGATGACGTCCATTAACAAGATATACACTTAAATCACCATTGTTTGAAAAAACCACTGAACCTTTGACACACGATCTCATCTCGTTGATATACCAAGGTAAGCTGTCAACATATTTCCTTGACCTGACAAAAGTTGTAAAATTCTCTATATAAAAATCAAATGTATATTTTCCAAAAGAAGGTAGTGGACCCTGTATCATGTCTCTCACAAGTTGAGATTCCTTCTCTATGACATCAATTGTCTGACGCTTCACTCTGTCTACGTCACATTTGACTTCCTGAGTAGATTCTTCCAGTTTCTTGATCATGTTATTCTGTTGTTGTGTGATGGTTACTAAATCACATCTTACAGTTTGTTGTCCGACAGTCACAGAAGTTTCCAGACTTTCTATTTTCTGTACAACAGCCGCCATGCTGGTTTCCATTTTGTCAGTGATTTGTCTAAGGGCAGTCACCGATGTATTGACATGTTCTAACTCTAGTTTCAAGTTCTGCCAATTGTCTGTCCTTGTTTCTTGACAACTGGTCACATGTTTTAGTATGTCTTCTTTAACCTTCTCTGTTGCTTTTGTTATGATCTCAATTATCTGTCCTCGTTGTTTATCCAGTTCTTCAGTTATCTGTGTATGCTGTTTATCTAACATCTCACTCCGCAGTCTAGTCTGGTCAGCTTGTTCAATCATTTCTCTACCTAACGTGGACAATTTCTCACTAACAGCTGTATCAGTTTCTGATAGTCTTGTATCGACCTGTGCCACTAACCAAACAAGTTCTGCCCTGGTGTGTCCCCTGATTACATCTGGAATAGAATGAAGCTCTGCTACAGAAGTCATTAATTTCTCCCTCTCTTGTGCAACAAGTTCAGTTTTTTTGTCTTTAAGTACAGTTTCTATTTGTCGGGTCAACCTGAGACATGTTTGTGACATCTCGATGACCTCATCTTTCATTAAATCTGTTTTCTGTTCCAGTATTTGAAGCTTGACCTTAACCTCGTCATTTCCAGCACACACAGTCTGAGTATCTTGATGTAACACTTGACTTGTGTTCACCTGTAAAGCACCACCTGGAAGTGGATGAATGAACTGGAGATGTTCTAGGATCTCATTTTGAGCATCTCTCAGTTGATCTCTCATGAAAATCTTCTCTTGTTCAAGTTTGGTCGCCATCTCAGAAAGTTGACCTTCCATCGAACTTTGTTTGCGGCTCTGAATTTCTTGAATATTCTGTACTGTATGCAGACGTTCAATCATTTGTGACTGTTCCCTTTGCATCTGGTCCAAACGTCTGATGACCTGGGAAAAGCCTTAACAATGCTACAATTCTTCGCTACCTATCAGAACACACAAAAACACGTGTGGATGTGTATTTGTATTTCTGTTTGTTAACGATCAAGCAAGTCTAGAAATAAGTTTTGTATTTTGCATTTGTTGAAAATTTATTTTTTCCTGTACCGACTTTTTGTAGTAAAACTTTGTCTAGACGCACACATACATATGCATACACACTAACAATAACACAAACACACTCGCATCCACACATAAATCAACACACACATACTCGTGCACATAGGTGGAAAGATTATGATGGTGATGTATATATCGGTACAGTAAAAGTAGACGCCACCACATAGTCGAGTTATTTCCCTTGTCTATATTTGCAAATTTCATGTTCATCAATTAATAATTTAAATATTTATTTATTTTAGGGTTTATGTTATGGTTATATATATATATAGTGGTGTTTTATATAACTGATCCCAACTCTAAATAAATAAATATTACCGGTACAATTATTAAATGATGAACATGAAATTTGCAAAAATAAATAAGGGAAATAATTAAACACGTGGTGGCACCTACTTGTTCTATACCTAGATATAATCCTTTTAGCTGTGAGCAGATAACTCTTAGAATCCAATCAACGGGGGGAAAAAGATAGAAGACCAAAGTAAAATGGGAAGAAGAAAAGAAGGACATAGGTAGGTGGATCTTAAATGTCAATCAAGAAATGACAGAAATGAAACAACTTCTGAAAAATATAATTATAAAGTAAAAAATACAGGACTCCAAAAACGAACCATCAGGTCGAATAACCAGAGCATAAACCAAAGGTGCCAGGGAAAAATGAGCCTAAAATCCCACAAACACTATCCATGACCAATTAGATAATAAAAATGAATAACAAAAAAATTTAAATAATACAGTGGAATTGCCGAAGCGCCAAGCAAAACCTGGCAATAATTATGGCAAAATATAAAGACGAAAAAGTAATATATGCCATCCAAGAAACAAGATTAAACAGAGGTCAGAAACTCAACTTCCCTGGTCACAAGGGTCTTACGGAAAGACAGGGACAACAGAGGAGGAGTGGTAGCTGTCATCGCCCACGAAACCTTCAAAATCACTCACTGGGAAAACATGAACACCAGTAGTATGGAAGGTCTTTCAATAACGATAGAAAGCCGACCAGAAAACCTCTGAATAGTCAACACGTATTGCCCCCACCGGGAACATCGCAAGTGAGGACAATGCAGAACTCTTATCCAAAGTATCAAAAAGGAGTGTCCTATTAGGGGATTTCAACGCATAACATCAGCTTTGGGGATGTCATAACAATGACAGATCTGGAAATATGGTGACTGAAATGTGAGAAGACAACAACCTATAATCCTTAACGACGGATCCCCAACCAGGATAAACCCTGAAGTGAAAGGACGAAACTCAGCAATAGACCTCACTATAGTGACTCCCAACCTACAGGCTTCAGGATAGAACCTACTGGAGGAAGCTGGATCTGACCATCTCGCTATCGAAATAACTATACAAACAAGATCAACCACCAACTATATGAATACAAAACCGACATTCAACTTCATCAAGCCCAATAGGACGACCTGTACCTGGAACTCACCAAACTAAACATAGATAGAATCAACACAGAAACAGTGGATAGCTTCGCAGAAACACACAGGAAATACTCAAAACTGCTACCCAACATATCCCTAACAGAAATATGCCAACTCAACTAACAAGTAAACAAACACCAGAAAGCAGAAAAAACATCAACTATAAAATATCCAGTCCCCTGATGGATAGAAGTATGTGCAATGAAAACAGCACAGCGAAACATAGCACTAAAAAAGATGCGGAAAAACAAGACAGAAGGATATATTACAGACTACAAAGACACTTGCAAAGAAAAAAAATAAAGGGAAACAGTAAAAGAACAACAATGCCAGCCCTGGACAACGCACAAGCAATAACAGACAAAGATAAAGCAAATGCACTAGCCAGACAATTCTACACAGTCAGTAGCAAAAACAACCTAACACCCCAGGAACTAAACAGAAGAACAAAACTCATGCAGGAAACTGAAACAACGTATATAAATCCAGAAGCTTCATATCTCAACGTAGACATCACAGTACAAGAAGTAATTAGTACAATAGCCAGCAAATCAAACACAGCAGCAGGACCAGACATATTGAACTACACAATTCTAAAGAAACTACCACCAAACATCATTAAAATAATAACAACATTATTCAACAAGATATGGGAGGAGGGGAGAATACCAACCTCGTGGGGAAAAAGCCACTATAATTCCACTGGTACTACAGGGGCAGGAGTCGTAATCCCAGAGAGAAGAATAAAAATAGCGTACAGACTACTAAACAACATTTCAATATTCTCTGCTGAGCTTACAACCATACTGAAAGCACTAGAGCTGGTAGGAGAGAACCACCCGATAATACCACAATCCTAACGGACTCACTATCTTCAGTACAGACGCTTCAACATAAGAAGGAAAGTGAACGACCCGAACTGGTGGAAGAAATTCTCCGTATACATACATCCTGGCATAATAAAGGAAAACACCTAACAATAATGTGGATTCCGGCCCATGTGGGTATAGCGGGGAATGAGTTGGCCGTTATTGAGGCTAAAGCAGGAAGAGCAAAAACACAACCAGAAAAACTAGTTCACTCAAATTCCGAAATTAAATCTTTTATCAGGAAGGAAATCAGTAAAGAATGAACAAAAACATGGTCAAACAGCTCCAAGGGCAGACGTGCATTTTCCTTACTTAAAGCACCCACAAGAAAAAGACAAATACGTGACGAGCTCAAAGTTCCAAACAATAGAAAATACCTGAAGCTCAGACTTGGAATCGCATGGTTCAAAATAAATGAACCGATATGCAAGGAGTGTTACGAGGCAAACTCTATCGAACACTACCTCCTAGGCTGCGCCAAATACCAACAGCAAAGAGCGGCAATGGTGGATTTCTTTAATAGCAATAATATAGAATGCAACCTGGTAAACACACTAGGACATAAAGTGTACATAGAATCGAAGAAAATAGTGAAACAGTATACATCTCGAACTAAAGAACTAATCTAACAAGAAACAAAATTGACAAATAAAAACTACCATCTAGAACTCTAGCGATACACATTACTATGACACAAAACAAACAAAAAACACCATAGAGAGCTAGTAATACGGAAACAACGCACGAGAGCTCCTCGCGATTGCACAATAACGACCAATAAAACAAAGAAAGACGGCAATGGATTCCTACAATAAATCTGTCAAAACTAGAATGATGGCTTGTGTAACCAAGTCAACAGATACCTAATCAAATATTAGTCATTAACAAGGGACACATAAAGAATCATACTAACAAACACATGACATTACAGAATAATCCTACAAACACAAACAAATACACAACCAACATGCACACACTATTGCTCGCAAAAAGTTGTAACTAGTCACAACAACATCCCACAGGACAACCCTCACGATTGTGCACACACAAGTTTCATCAAATTACAAACATTCCTAACCCCCACTAATAACTACAGAGCTGTGAAAATGAGTTTCAACATTACATAACCCCACAAAACAAACCCTGCCCACCTATTAACAACATGATTGTGCAACCAGATGGCAGTGCAATTGAGTTTCAACAACACAAATCCAACAAAACAATCCCACCCCCTAACTAACAACCACATGATTGTGCTTGGCCAGAGCTTCAATGCCAAACAATTACAGACCATCCAACCAATAAACATACACACTCCAAACACTGAGCATCACCTTGCCAGTGCTATGAGTTTCAACACAACACAAGTTACTCAAAACTAGTCCCAACCCCTCACAAACAACCCAAAGATTGTGAATGACCAGAGTTTCACCACAAAACAGTTCCAGACAAGTCAACCAATAAAAATACACTCCAATCACCACAACACAACCTTGCAACAGTGCTAAACCAAAATGAGTTTCAATCCACCATCACACACAAATCACAACATCTAAACACAGAGAACCAGACAGGACAGCATAAAGATACCCATAAAACAAAAGACCAAGACATGGCCACACTCCAAAACCCACATAATACAGACGGCATATAACCACCTAGTTCAGATATCTACTCTAATAAAAACATGAGTGCACGCGCGAGGAGTTCTCATACCACACCATAACATAAACAATTACAAGACCAGATAACAATCACTAGGAGAAAGACAGCTCAACCGACTAAATAAAACAAAAACCTCAAGTATAGTATAGGCAAAGGAGGGGGAGTGCCAAAATACTGGTATTATCGTAAGAATTAAGTATGAAAGGCCAATAATACCAGTATACCGTATATACATATCCGTACTATCGGGGTACGCAACTGTATAAGTACCGGTATGTAAGAAAAACACACGGTTAAGTGTGCATGGATACTTATGATATGTAAGACATATGGGTGCATGCATATTTATGATTTGTAAAGAAATACGGGTGCTTGTGTATTGCTGATACGGGTGCTTGTGTATTGCTGATACGGGTGCTTGTGTATTGCTGATACGGGTGCTTGTGTATTGCTGATACGGGTGCTTGTGTATTGCTGATACGGGTGCTTGTGTATTGCTGATACGGGTGCTTGTGTATTGCTGATACGGGTGCTTGTGTATTGCTGATACGGGTGCTTGTGTATTGCTGATACGGGTGCTTGTGTATTGCTGATACGGGTGCTTGTGTATTGCTGATACGGGTGCTTGTGTATTGCTGATACGGGTGCTTGTGTATTGCTGATACGGGTGCTTGTGTATTGCTGATACGGGTGCTTGTGTATTGCTGATACGGGTGCTTGTGTATTGCTGATACGGGTGCTTGTGTATTGCTGATACGGGTGCTTGTGTATTGCTGATACGGGTGCTTGTGTATTGCTGATACGGGTGCTTGTGTATTGCTGATACGGGTGCTTGTGTATTGCTGATACGGGTGCTTGTGTATTGCTGATACGGGTGCTTGTGTATTGCTGATACGGGTGCTTGTGTATTGCTGATACGGGTGCTTGTGTATTGCTGATACGGGTGCTTGTGTATTGCTGATACGGGTGCTTGAGTATTTATATGTAAAGGATATGTGTGCATGGGTAATTAAGATATGTAAGACATGGGTGCATGGATATTTATTATATGTAAAGCATATGGGTGCAAGTGTATGGATGCAGATATAATTATAGGTAATACATATGTGTGCATGTGTAGACGAGTGTATGTATATGTAAACATACGGGTACACTCATATATTTATATATGCTTTGCTGGTGCAATCTGCTAGGCTGTAACCTGTTCATCTTGTGATGTTACTCTCCCACGCGTATCTTTGCCTACCTTTTGCTCATCGCCCCTCGACTTTACCCTTAAGGTAGGTCCTCACAAGGTGCCGCGTCTTTTAATATGTCCAACATATTTTATTTGCTTGATCTAAGTCATTGAATTGACAGCAAGGATTTAAGAATAATCAAGAACATGTACTGGCAACAAACAGCAGCAATAAGAGTAGGAAAGCAATTTGGCCCTTTTCAACAAATAAAACAAGGAGTCAGACAGGGATGCGTGCTTTCACCAGACCTGTTCTCTCTATACAGTGAAAACATAATGCGTGCAATAGTAGATATCCCAGGAATATCAGTGGGAGGACATAACATAAATAATTTGAGATATGCGGATGACACTGTTCTGATTGCAAAAAGTGAGGAAGACCTTCAAAAATTAATTAAAGTAGTAGTCACAGAAAGCAAAGAGAAAGGCCTCTTCCTAAATATCAAGAAAACAGAAGTAATGGTTATTTCAAAGAAAGAAAATAACACACCTTGCAAGATCATAGTGAATGATATAGTATTAAAACAGGTCCACCAATTCAAATATCTAGGTACAATTATAACAGCAGATGGAAGAAGTTCAACAGAAATAAGATGCAGAATAGGACAGGCAAAAACAACATTCAGAAAAATGAAAAATATACTGTGTAATATGACCTTGTCATTAGAGGTGAGAAAGAGAGTTATGCAGTGCTATATAACCCCTATACTAACATATGGGTGCGAGTCTTGGACAATAAACAAACTGGAAAGTGGGAGATTGGAGGCAACGGAGATGTGGTTCTACAGAAGAATGCTGAGAATACCATGGACTGCCAGAAAAACTAATGTAGAGGTGTTAAAAGAGTTAAATGCGAAACGGACCTTAATCAACAATATAAGAAAAAGGCAATCTTCTTTTTTTGGCCACTTCATGAGACAGGCAGGTTTAGAGAACATAATCACAACAGGCAAGATTGAAGGCACCAGAGACAGAGGGTGACAACGTGAGAAAATATTAGACAGTTTGACAACCTGGCACGGCAAAGAAACAACAACGACTTTGATACATAATACTGTGGACAGAGAGCTGTGGAGAGCCATGACCGCCTACGCCACCCGGCATGGCACCTGATGATGATGATGAAGTCATTGAATAATTCTTTCTTCATTCAAATTGCTGTTAGAGCCTATTTGGTAGTTTTCTTCTCTTTCCATGAAGTTCTCTCTATTCTTCTATATATCCACATCTCAAAGGGAAAAATTATGTCTTCTAGTTGTTTGTTTATTGTCCATGTTTATGAGCCATACATTAATATAGAATAGATGTAGTATTTTATAATTCTCATATTTAGCTTGTAATTTGTGTAGTTGTTAATATTTTACTCATGTCCTTAAAGGTACTTTTAGCCATTCATATTTTCCTTTTAACTTCTGTTTCACATCTGCCATCATTTGTGTATCTATGTTTTCAAGATATTGGTAATGTTATACATTTTGTAGTATCTCTCTGTGTATTTTTATGTTTCAGCAACGGTGTTTCTGCGATTTTGCCTGAATTTTGTGTTTTAAAATGTTGCGAACATCAAGAAGTGTTACGAACATCAAGAAGTGTTACAAACATCAAGAAGTGTTAAGAATATCAAAAAGTGTTAAGAATATCAAGTAGTGTCAAATATACATATATATGTAGATCAAAGTCAAGATTTCGTCACAAAGAACAACTCCAAGGTAAAATGGCTCGAAGTTACAGTTGTGTTATTTCTTGTGACCACAAATGGAAGTCCAGTTCAATGTTTCAGGACTATTCGCATGGAATATGTGGTTTCATTCTGTACATGTTAGAGATCGCGGTGTAGCCATGTGCATTTCCTGATGAAACAGTGAGACAGGATTAGCAACCGTCAGTGAGAACACAATAGCTGGTAGTAAAAAGGAGAGTTTTCTGGAAAAAAAACAATCCAAAGGATAACTTAAACAAATTGCTATTTGCAGACGACCGAGCATTAGTAGTATCACACTGATCCAAACTTTTTTTTTACTTTCCCTAACATGTTTTTCTTGTCACTTTTAATGAGCTGTTTTTAAATCTGCAAACCAAACCGTTTTTCTCTATCAGGTCAGGATCTTTAGAAAAACGCAATGGAAGTTTTTTTAACAATACCTACAGTATTACAAAATCATTTGTAACAGAAGAAACAGTTATGTAGGTTTGAATTTCTTTACACTATATATATATTGTTGTTTTTCTATTCTTCCTATCTCATTACTTCTGTCTTTTCTATATTTATGTCTTTTCTATATTCACCATGCTTGATATTTTGACTCCATCAGGTTGATATCTTGATGGAATCGTTCTCCATGTTCATTGCTGACTTCACCAAGGTTGTCAGGGAAAAAGTCAATATGTGAATCGAGCATATGGATTTTGAGAGACATGTTACAACCCATAATTCTGTATGCATTAATACACTAATTTACAATATGTACATAGTCGACAGATTTATGATTTCCCAGAAAGTTAGCGACAATAGATTTGAACGCCATCCATGTGCCAAGTTCACAACAATTTCTCGAATTGTTTGTCTGCAATAATACTCCTAATCTGAGGTCCTACAACAATACCTTCCTTTATTTTTGCATCGCTAACTTGAGGAAAATTTTCTCGAAGATAAATGCAAGCTTTGCTCATTTTATCAAACGCTTTTACAAAATTCTTAATGAGCCCCAACTTTATATGTAATGGTGGTAAAATGATGTTGTTAATTAATGGCTGGTGGATTACATTTTTATGCTCCAGCTGCATATGATCCCTGATATGCAACACCTTTCTTTCATAATGTTTCTGTCTATTGCTGCTGTCCCATTCACATAGGACGCAACAAAATTTAATATACAAAGTCTGCGTGAGGATTGCAATGACATTTAGGTCTCCACAAATCTGCCATTGGTAGTCATTGTCCTTTATTTTTGCCAAAAGTATAGCCAGATTGTCATACGTTTCTTTCATATGAACAAAGTAGACGACTGGAACTGATGAAAACAAATTTCCGTTATGCAATAACACAGCATTGAGACTAGTTTTGAAAGGGTCGATGAAATGTCGCCATTCGTTAACTAAGTGCTCATGCCTGAGGTGCACCATTAGACCTTTTACATCTTTGTAATAGCTCTTTGGTAAGAGCGAGATCACGTATTAGATCTGAAAGTTCTGAATGGTTAAGCAAACACTATCATTCACCGATATACAATCTGAGTCAGAGTTAGTTTCTCGCACAGATGAACTATCACTTTCTGATGGTTCACTTAAGTACGACCGATATATTTCTGGTACGATGGGTATCGGACACATGATAGCATCATGAGGCACTGATTTCAAATCAGATTCAATATTTGAGTAAACCCCAGACTTGATTGTTTTAAAAGTGTAACCATGTATATTTGTCAAGCGGAAGTAACAATCAGTAGCATGATTTTTAGGTTCATGCCATATAACTGGAACTCCAAAAGGCATCGACTGAAAGTTAGGTGATTTTCGTAACCAACCTGCAAATATATTTGCACAAGTTGAACAAACTGTTTTTGGCTTCCAAGATTTATTTGCATCATCAACTTTCGAATCAAAATAAAGTTCATATGCTAGTAATGGTGTAAAATTTTTCTTGTGAACACGATCAGTAAAATATTCGCACAGGTAACAGAATAAATCAGCAGATATTCTTCAACATCTAGAAGCAATATTTCGCTCAGAATATTTCAAAATACAGTAACTTGAAAAATAGCGCAACATATGTCAGACATGTTTTAGCAGTATTAAAAAGTAGAATAATTTTACATTATATAAATTTTTAAAACGGTATATAGTATAAAGATGAAACGGAACATATAATGGTTCTCCTAAAAAATTTTAATTCACAAATATGAAATCAGCGCTAGAAACTGACCTAAAAACACTTATTCTTATATAAGAAAGTAAAATGTTGTTGAACATTTCACCAAAAGAGCGACTACAAAGACAAATAGACATATTACATCAAACATGCCAAACGTTTAACATGAAGATAAATATAGAAAAGACAGAAGTAATGAGATAGGAAGAATAGAAAAAAAATAAAAATATATATATATATATATATATAGGAAATATAAGACTTAAACAAGTGACAGAATTAACATACCTAGAAAGCAATATCATAGCAGACGACAAGAGCAGCAAAGAAATACACAACAGATGTAGTAAAGCATACAAAGCCCCAGGGCAAATGACACCAATCTTCAGAAACAAAAATGTAGATTTAAACACCAAAATAACACTATTAAAAACGATAACTATGGCAACGATGTGCTATCACAAAGCCAATCATGGACAACGACAGCACAGGACAAACGTAATCTTGTGACAGCTGAAACGGCATGCTTACGCAGAATCCTAGGAATATCGCTAAGAGACAGATTAAGGAATGAGGACAGTAGACAAAAAACTGGCACCATCTTAATCTTGGAATATATTCAACCAATCAAATGGTTTGCACACATCAGCAGACATCATACCACAGCAAGCTATGCTACACAGATACAGTGATGGTAAATCTAGAGGCCGACCACGAAAACAATGTACCACCAAAATATAAGAGGCGACAAAATCCACAATATACTCAGCACACACAAGGGCCATCTCCAGAATACTTTTCTACCCCTGAACCTGAAAGGCAACAAAGGGTTTATCGAATAAATAGATATATAGACTATCTTAGCTCAAACTTCGAACTCACTTCGATGACAACAGGAAGAGGTGGTCCATATGCAAGCCCCGCCCCTAGTCCTCCAAATGCTCCGAATACGACAATCAAAGCAATCATTGAATGTTGGATGTCGTAATAACTGGCAAACGTTGCTCCACTGAAACGATATGAAAGGTATAATGTTAAATATACGCACATGTGGTTAATCATAAATCAGTACTAGCATGGATATGGATAATAGTGGATTAAAAATGAAGTGCTGTTTGATGTTGGTCAGAAACTTGGATCCACACATCAACAGTTGTACATTCTCAGGAACTAAAAACTGGTGCCTTATGCCTCCACCAGACAGCATACTTGATGCTCTAGTATACTGTAATTTTATCAAATAAAAATTACTCTTAAATTTATTCTTTTACTACTTGAGGAGAGCGGTGGTCTAGATGATAGAGAGCTTGCTTACTATCACTGGGTTACAGCGTGCAAGGTTCAAAACCACATCCAGACAAACAAACAAACTTTGGTAACGACCATTCTTCTGGTCAACCCAGATGTAAATGAGTACCTGACTTATGAGTTCCTTCATTTATTGGTATCATGCCTTCCGACGTAGGTGATCATGTCTCTCCACAGTCCTCTGTTATACATTTAAATATAGTTTCTGATGATTCTGCATCATGCCAGGCTTTCAAGCCATCCAACATTTTCTAACGTTGTCTTCCTCTGTCTCTCTTACCCTCCATCTTTCTAGTTGTCACGATGTTCTCCAGCCGACCTCTTCTATAACATCTTCTTCTTCTTTCGTTCACTTGAAACATGTCTATATCTGTAATTCTGTCTCCTGAATAAAACTCAGTCTTTTGTAGTTCATACAGTGGCCCAGAAACTGTGATTGTCATCTTCTAATACAGTTAATAAGATCCCTACTTGATGATTTTTCATATACTAGGAAGGGAATTGATCTCTCTATTTGACGCGTCCTTTACAGAACGTTGTCCTCACTGCAATTATGTAAGCCTCTCGGTTCTGTGCAAACTGCCCATCTTCTTCCAGTGTCATTTTCAGAAGATCTTCAATGTCATGTGTCCATCGTAGTCTTGGTCTGCCTCTTGTTCTCTTCCCTGGAACTTTCCATCATGAGTTTCTTGGCACAGATACATCTCAGCAGTGTTTGCCATTGCTTTCTGAACCAGTACTGGTCGCTTATCAGTTACCATCCTTCATGCACCCTCAGCCCAATACGGGGCCTTTCGAAATCCAACATTCGAAACTGTTGTCGATATTCCACCATCTCTGCAAGCAGTTGTGTTGTATGGTAGGGGAGGATGTCCACTGGGAGAGTTGTTTCACGTAGTTCAGCCGACTAGCCAAGGGAATTGGTCACTTCATCTAACAGTTGCTGCAGTTTAGTATTTGAAGAGCTATCTTCATCCCCAACGGCAGGTTACTGACATGGGACCTACCTTTACTGTACTGCGAAATTGCCAGATGAACTTTAAATCAGATATTATAAATTAAATTATGAATAACGCCTAAGTATTGATCCACGCCTGAAAGTGGAGCAAAGAATAGAAACACTGTTTTTTTTTCTTCCAAGCATGTCATAAGAGGTGACTAAGGAGTTTATGTGGTAGAGTTGGCTATCCAATAGAGGGTGAAAGTGACCCAGCAGTCATGTGGGATTGTAAGGTATAAAAGTTTTCAACCATAACACAACATATTGCGTTCTCCAAACAACATCCTGCTAATCTCTGCAGACGTCTGTGAACAAATATGGAAGCAGAAAAAGCAGACGATTTATTAATCAAAATTCTTCTCCCCCCTCTAGAAAAACAGAACTTGCCACTTAGAGCTATCAAACATGTGAAAATTGTATATGCTTCCCCACCCCAAGTATTTTAACAAATAAACAAATATAATTAAGATAGTGCACCTTGCCGTCAGTGTATATGAAACAGTCTGACAACCTTGCCATCAGTGTATATGAAACAGTCATACAACCTTGCCATCAGTGTATATAAAACAGTCGGCAAATGTTTCATGTTATTCTAAGAATTCAATCAGCTCAAATTCTAGTCTGTCTGTATATGTAACAATCCCAGTAACCAGAAGTGTAACAATCACAGTAACCAGAAGTGTAACAATCACAGTAACCAGAAGTGGAATAATCACAGTAACCAGAAGTGTAACAATCACAGTAACTAAAAGTGTAAGAATTACAGTAACTAAAAGTGTAACAATCCTGCTTCAGTTCAATGAACAATATAATATAGAAACATCGAAGATTTATTATTAAATAAAAATAATAATGCAGCATTCGGGAATTGAACCAGGTCATCTTAGATGACACCTACTCACCTCGCAACTCTGATGTGGTCGTAGATGGAAAATATGTTGACTCAAGTTGCGAGGTGGGTAGGCGTCATCTGAGTGCTCCTGGTTCAAATTCTGTTTCCTACATTGTTATTTTTTTCAGTTGGATGCGCAGTTTAGTAAGCTGGTGCCAGCCCCTTAATGTATGGGCTTATTTAATGTATGTTCTATCCAACGCTAGCATCTTTTCTTAAGTCCTGGATTCACAGTTGAATGCACAGTTTAGTGAACTGGTGCCAGCCCCTTAATGTATGGATTTATTTAATGTAAGTTCTATCCATTGCCAGCGTAATTTCTTAAGTCCTAGATTCACAGTTGCTTGCGTAGTTCTTGCTATGAGTTCCAAATTCATCTACATGTTTCCTGGGTCATAAGAGCACAGAAAAGTGACACTGTTATCTTCTTCTTCTTCAGCTTTCATTCTCAAACTCCCGCTGGATCTCTTTTGTAGCAGGACAATGGTTCTACTAGATTTTCAGCAGGATGTAGTCCAGAGAATGGAAAAGCGTTGTATCACCATTTTACTTTCACCAATAACCCAACACATCTGTCTTTGGTTGACACTGTTACCTGCCACACATGTCCTAAGAGACGATTAAAGAGGTTTTGGGATGGAGTTTTGTGTCCCATCCCAGAAGGGATCAAAGTGAACCATAAGCTGTGCTTAAGTCGGATGTGTCAGGCCAAACATCACAGATAACGTGGCCAAACATCATAGATAAGCAGCTAAACTGTAAACCATGACACAGCACATTCTGTTCTCTGGATTGTTTCTCAAATACTACGTTTCCCATTAAGGAAGTTGTGCAGCAGGGAGGTGCTATTTGTTCTCTTGACTGCATCCTACTAATCTGTAGAAGTTTGAGAACAAAAGAAGAAGTTCTTAATTTGAATAAAGTTAACACCCTTTTAATCATTCCTTTAGCTATTATCTCCCTTTAACTTCTGCATTCTACAAAAATAAATACAATCATTCCTAAGTTATCGCGGTTAATAGGGACCAGAACCGATCAGAACGATAAGTGAAAAGAAGTAGTGTCATCCTCTCATTTTTATCACACATACATTTTTTGTGTATGTATAATATCAATAAGTGTATATGAAACCATATAAGTGCATATGTTATCATTAGAACATTAAAAAATAGTTTCAACATGTAGATAAAATATTAATAGTATAAATAACACATAAAATAATGTATAAATAATATAAATATGATACGTGTGTGCGTAACATAAGTAGATGTAACTAAAGTGTACATACTGTAAATATGTTTTTAGAAATCTGTGATGTACTGAGGCCGCGATAAATGAACCACGAAGTAGCGAGGGATGACTGTAAACAAACTTTGTGCTTATATTGGACATGTACTAAGAATAAATGAAGAATGTTGAAAGATTAAATGGAGATTTAAGAAGACTACATGAGTATTGTCAAACATGGAAACTGAAAGTAAACTGTGAGAAAACTGTCTATACCATCTTTACCAAAAGTCATAAAGTAGCCAAAGAAAATATCAGTCTATGGTTGGACACACAGAAATTGCCAAGAGAAGAACATCCCACATATCTTGGAATCACGCTTGATCAGCAGCTCACCCTCAAGAAGCATGTAGAAAATATAAAAAATAAAGCACTTAAACGATTGCAACTACTGAAAAGACTCACAGGCACATCTTGGCGATCAGACAAGGATACCCTTAGAGGATTATATCTTGGGTACATATGCTCTGCTTTAGAATACAACAGTACACTCCTTACAACATGTTCCAAGACAAATGTAGAATCTCTAGACAGAGTGCAGAACAATGCCCTACGTCTTATTAGTGGAGCAATGAGATCTACACCAACGGCTGCATGTGAAATACATACAAATATAGAACCCCTTGAGATGCGGAGAGATATGGCTGCAATGGAAGCCTATGAAAGAACACTCAAATAAACAACTTGTAGAAAACTGGCAACCAAACTACAGATTAAAACAAAAGTCAGTCCTTAGCCATGTCAATGAAATAAAAGACAGCTATCACTTCCCAGACAAGAACTGCAAAGAGTAGAAAAATATTTACCACCACATGCAAGTTTTAAATTACCGGAAATCCACAAGAGATAATTCAAGAAAAAGTTCAGACCCAGTAAGTCTTATGAAAGCAACACAGAAATCAATAGACACCTACCCAGAACAATGGATCCATGTCTATACAGATGGGTCTGCTTTTAAAGCCACTATCAAAGCAGGTTATGGTGTCTATTAGAATATTCAGACAAAACATCTGATGAGTTGGTTGATGCCTGTGGGAGATATGTTCTAACTATGAAGCTGAAATAGCACTAGAAGTTGCCTTGTACCACCTGAAGACCATATTTGATACCTTTCCAACAAAAGTCCAAAATATTGTGATTTTTACAGATTCTATGTCTGCTCTTCAGACACTAGAATGTGATGGAAATTGTAAACCTGAGCTAGTTGAAATATATCACCATGCAAACCAACTGCTTACATCGTATGAAGTCAGCTTTGTTACGCAGTGGATTCCTGGCCACTCAAACACACCTGGCAATGACAAGGGAGCACAACAAGAACAGCCATATACACAAACAACCATGCACACAGTTAAAATGATGTTGAAATCTGTGAACAAAGAAAATTGGATGAACAGATTGGCCATGGGAAACACTGGGAGGGAAATCTATAAATATATGACCAGCCCAAATCCTAAAGACATCATAAACAACCTCCTGGGAAGGAAAGACCAGAGTATCATCTTCAGAATGCGCACACAACATTGTACAGCTTAATAATCACCTGAACAGAATACAATCACAACACACTCCAGGGTGCCGGATGTGCACTCATCTCTATAAAACTGTTGACCACCACATTTTTGAATGCCCAGCACTGGAGGACATCAGGAAAATGCTACTCCCTCCAGGGCCAGATAAATGGAACACATTATATGGAACAAAACAACAGCTAACAACAAACACATGCATATATCCCACAATGGCAGTGGGTCAAAGAGCATGAGCCCATGGACGCTGGATCAGCAACCAAGAATTAATGAAAATAGACTGTCATTACAAACATTAACTGACTGAATTTTATGATTTATATTTAGTTATACAATGGAAATCCCTTTATACCAATTCTATTATAACAAATTTCCCTATATAACAACACTTTTCAAGATCCCCAATTATATTTATTCTATATTGTTTGTACTGTATATAAAGAATTTCTGTTATTACATACACATTTTGTCGGTCCGGACCACGTTGTTATAACAGGATTCCACTCTACAACCTTAGTGACAAACTTCATTGATCGTGAAAACTGTTGCTATATTTAAGAAATATAGCAACCGTATTGATAATATTACTAAGACTAACTCATCTAGAATAGCACATTATTCTAAAATGGCTACACCCACATAATACAGTCTGTTGACAACGTTTGCGAGTATTATTCTTGAAAAATTCGAAATTCTGGAAAATGAGCTTTTTTATATATATGAAGAATTTCATTTCGCAGTATCTCTTACACATGTATTCACTGGCGAAAAACACTATTAACTAATCCTCACACTTAGAATCCTAAAATCACACCCAGCATTATAATAAGTAGAATTTCACTCTTGAAATAACTCTGGGACTTTCAAATTAAATTAGAAAATGGAAACATTCATTACAACACATTGACAATTTCAAAGCTCTATGTCATGTGATAGGTTTTATACATACTTTTAAAGATGGCGTGGATTAATGTCTAAAAAATTTGCAAACACCCTTGCTAATGGAACATAAGTATATTCTGGAATGAAGATCAGTAAAGTGTTAAGGTAAGTATATCTTTCTAGGAGGTGAGCAAGAGGTAAGCAAAGATACAAATTGGAAACAAACATCATAAGATGGACATGTTACAGTGCACCACCAAGGCAAGAGACAGGAGATGTTGGATGACTGTTGCAGCCAACCTTCATTCAGGAGATGGCACTTAATGTGAATCTTTAATGAATCTTAATGTGTAATTAGTGAATCTTTCTAGTAATTTTATCTTAAAAATAATTTCAATATTTGATAATTTTATCTTAAAAATAATTTCAATATTTGATCATTTTATCTTAAAAATAATTTCAATATTTTATAATTTTATCTTAAAAATAATTTCAATATTTTATAATTTTATCTTACAAATAATTCCAATATTTTATTATTTTATCTTAAAAATAATTTCAATATTTTATAATTTTATCTTAAAAATAATTCAAATATTTTATTATTTTATCTTAAAAATAATTTCAATATTTTATAATTTTATCTTAAAAATAATTCCAATATTTTATAATGTTATCACACAATTAAGACTGAGAAATACTCCTACCACTGGATCCCTTTCAATAATTGTAATACTTGATGCCTTTGGGTTCTGCTGCTTCATCCAATAAGCAACAGATGAACCAATGACTCCTCCCCCAATGATAAGAATATCTGTTTCTTTGGGTATTTCATGTTCGGACACTGTTGCCTCAATACCTTACTCTTTTCTTTCTGAATCTTCCATGGTGATTTGTACCTGACTATTTTATAGAATAAATATAAAGATTAGCTGATGGCAAGATACAGATACATCAGATGGTTAATCATAATAAGACTTGCAACCCGTCAGGGTCAGGGGGTGTCACATTGGAGGCTTTAGTATAAATAGCCATTGAATGACCTCTGTCCTCAGTTATTTGCATGAGTGTAGAAAAATCATGTCTGTGCCATTCTTTGATATTGCCAACCAAAGATTTACTGTTGCTGCCTCTTCTCCTTTCATCTCAACTCTTCCTTGCTAGAAGTCAGTAACTTCGTAAATGCTCTGTGTATAATCCAATAAGTGGAGGTGACCTAGTAATTATCATCGCATTTCAAAAATGTACATCAATATTCAACAGTATGCAAGCATGTATTTCCACTTGTGTCTTGAACAAAACTTCTGAAAATTTTAAAATGTTGCAACCAGTTTTCAGAAAGTCCTGGCTAGGTCCATATAAAAAAACACTGGTGTTTCAAAAGTGGACTCACATCCTTTGAAGATGTGACCATCCACCTACCACACTGACAAGATCATAGCACTATGCAAGAAATCCTATGCTCTGATAGATGATTCAAAAACAGAACTGCAATGTGTCCTTGATGCTACATGCAGACATTGCCATGAGAAGTATTACACTGGCAGTTGGATCCATCATAATACCCTCGCACACAAGTCTATCACAACGAACAAATTTTTGACACAACACAATATTTTATTGCTCCCACAGCCACCATACTTACCAGGTTGTTCTCCATGTGACTTTTTTCTTGTTTACTCAACCGATGAGACAAATGAGGGTTATTCCAAAAAGTGCCTACCAGAGATGCTTCCTTCAGTGGCAGGAGTGATGGAATAAGTGTATACAATCACATTATACTTTCACATAAAAAAACATGTCCCATAATTAATTTAATCGATAATCCTCATACTATAATTGTTACCTTTTACATTTATATTAATATTTATAACTAATAATAATAACAACAACATCAATAATAATAATCTTCTTCAGCGTTCATTCTCAAACTCCCGCTGGATCTCCTTTGTAGCAGGACCATGGTCCCACTAGATTTCGAGCAGGATGTAGTCCAGAGAATGGAAATGTGTTGTGTTGCCGTTTTATTTGTGCCAATGGCCAGACACATCCGTCTTCGGCGGACATAATAATAACAACAACACAACCCATCAAGGTCGTAGGAGTGCAACAATGAAGATAGCATAAAATGTCCTCTAAACACCATTGTCTTCAGATATTGGGACAAGTATTGAAAAATCATGTTCAGACTATTTTTGGTGTTGTCAATTAAGGATTTTCTTTGTGGGCCTTTTCTCCCTCAACATTTCCTTGCAAAATAGTTTTTGAAAGTTGTCCATGTCTCATTACATGAAGAAACCAATCAAGTTTACTTCGTTTCACCACTGCCAAAAGTGGTTCTTGATAACCTGCAAGTTTGTTTATTTGCTGCCGGGTAAATATATTTGTCTTGTAATATATATGCCAGCAGCATAGCCAAAATATGTATGATCAGAATATGAATATTTCCAGTTGCAATATACAGTTGTGAAGCATGGATAATAAATAAAACAATAGCAAAGAGAATCACTGCTTTAGAAATGAGATGCTACAGAAGAATTTTATGTATGCCATGGACATAAAAAGACAAATCAAGAAGTGTTAAGAAGATCAATAAACGTCGAAGAGGGCTGACTCCTTGATAACATCTTAACAAGAAAGCTGTGTTTTTTTGGGTGTTATAAAGAGACATAACAGCATGGAAAAATTAATAGCTGATGGCAAGAGTTAACGGCAACAGGGAAAGAGGACATCCAAGACGACGACGATGATGCAGTAATATATCAGATTGCTTAAACTTGTCTCGAGCTGCGGTAAGCCAACTCACCCAGAATTGTGGAGTGTTCAGAGAATCCATAAGGAAGATCACGTTCTGGAAAGAATATGTAACATGATGATGATGATTATATAACTTATTTTTAACAAACATCTGTAGCACTTAAGGTACATTAAAAAACCTGATTCTTCTTTACATTTCTGTATTAAGTATTTGGCTTTCACATCAATAAAAAAGAATACAACACTAGTGACCTGTATAAATTGATGTTTACTGTAATACTGATCTTACTTTTCCAAATCATATTCAACCTTTCCTTAGAAATCTTTAATTGCAATACTTAAAATTACAAACTAAACAAAAAATTTACCAGTGTTAGACACATCATTCTCAGGACTGTTTTTCCAACCAGAATCTGTAGAATCATCATTTGTGGCAAATGATCTTGCAATATGTCTCCAAAACATTGCTGATTTGTCCACATTCTGTCTCCAAGAAGGTTTACTAACCATTGCACAATATGAAGTGCCCTTGCATAGAATTCTTGGAATAAGCCAAACCATTTTCTGTAAAGGAATGATGTGTCTCTGTCAATGTGAGAGGATAATTTTCATTTTCATAAAACAAAAACTATTTTTGTATTATGTACTCTGATTACAGCAGATCTTTCGCACGTCTTGATTGTGAGCATACATATTCTTCTTATTTTTCTTCTTCTTCCGCGTTCGTTCTCAAACTGCTGCAGATTAGCAGGATGTAGTCCAGAGAACGGAATGCGTTGTGTCATGGTTTACAGCATTGCTGCGATATCTTCGCCTTTCGGCCAGACACATCCGACTTCGGCATGGCTTTCGGTCACTTACCCTATATGGGATGGGACAGCCAACTCCATCCCATAACCTCCTTAGTTGCCTTTTACGACATGCATGGAAAGTAAACAGTGTTGCTATTCTTTTTCCCCTTTCGGGCCCTGGTAACACACAGGCGATACATATTCTAAATATAGAGTTAAAGCGATACGGATATGGTCACATAAACATTTAATGTCTCTATCCCCGTGTGTTGCCGGGGCCCAAAAGGGGAGCAAAGAATAGCAACATTGTTTACCTTCCATGCATGTCGTAAAAGACAACTAAGGAGGTTATGGGATGGAGTTGGCTGTCCCATCCCATATAGGGTCAGTGACACAAAGACATGCTGAAGTTGGATGTGTCAGGCCAAAGGCGCAGATATCACAGCAATGCTGTAAACCATGACACAATGCATTCTGTTATCCAGACTACATCCTGCTAATCTGCAGGAGTTTGAGAACGAACGCAGAAGAAGAATGTCACTATCTCTAACCGTAACATTGAGTAAAGCCTGCTTGTTTATGTTAGCTGACATACATTTTAGGTCGCGGTAATCAGAGAACAGAGCACACTATTTCTATCATGACTCCAAATAAATATCCAAATTTTATAATAATACACATCTATGTGACATGTCCTTTGTAGAACATTGTCCTCACTATCACTCAGTAAGCCTCTCAGTTCTGTGCAAACTGCACTGCTTCTGCCAGTGTTATATTCAAAAGGTCTTCAATATCCTGTACTCATCAACGTCTTTGGTGGCATCTTGTTCTCCAACCTGGAAACTTTCTCTTCATAAATAATCTTTCTAGCCTACTGTCTTTTCATGTGTCCGAAATATGTTAATTTGCATTTTTATGGTTTGAGGAACCAATCGTCATCTTTGTTCAGGTCTTTGCAGACATCTGTGTTGAATCTTCTCTTTGCCTATATTAGATATTTTTTATAACACTTCAATTCAAATGCAGATATTTTCATTTCCATTGCAGATGTCATTACCCACATCTCACAACCATATGTTGACACTGGAAATAATATAGCTTCTTAATAGTTGCAACTTTGGTCTCTGTTTGCCCCTTGCCATAGATTTTTTTCCTTATACAGGCTATGTCTATTGTCTATCCCAGGGTGGTGGTGATGTCGTAGCTTCCACACTTGCCATGGAGCAAATGGGTTTGTGAAAGAGATGTAGTCTGCGTTCCAGAGCCAGGTTTGTTGCTCTGGTTGAAGTGTAGTCATGTTTGTTCAGGATGGTTTTGATGATATCTATACATCTTTTCCTAGGTCTTCCCTTGCCTCTGTATCCTGATTCCATCTTGTTATAAGCTCTTACAGGAAGTTGATCTTTCATCCTCATAAGATGTCAAACCATTGTATCTGTTGTTTCTCTATATATTCTATACATTCTGCATTATTATTGAATTTATTCTGTAGCCTTGTATCAGCCGATCAACCATTAAACAAATTATTTGTGCACCAAATATATTTCTCCTTACTGTTATCTCCACCATTGCATTGCTTCTATGATGTTATGTCATGCAGTTTCAATTATTTTAAATAATAAAATTCATACTCATAATGGTAGCCTGATACCAATGATAATTCTTCCTTGTATTTTTCACTACATTTCTCGCACGACTTAATTTAATGTTTACATGACCTTTGACACTGCCTGGCACATATTCAAAATTATCAGACTAAATATGATTTTAACATGTGTTTTGTGACCAAAGACACAATAGGACCATATCTCAATGTCTAGATATTTTTTTTTTAAGAATGAAATTTTCAAGAATATACATGAGAATAGCGAATAGGACTACTTGAAAGTTTCATGGAAGTAAAAGCTGTGATAAAATGACATGCGACTACAGTGCCGTTGCAGCCAACCTTCGTTGCGGAGATGGTACTTAATGATAATGACCGTGATAATGACCGTGGAGAGAACTAAGGGATACTAGGCTATAAATCTCAGGAAGACAACAGCAACAAATTGAGCAGCAATAAACGAGTCGAGATTTTTCGACTGTGAACGGAACATAGCCGTCTCAATGCACATTTACACCATATCGATCGGTATCAACACTCTACGACTTGCAATTGTCCAGGAATAACGTTGGGGGCTTATAGGGGCATACACCAGAACCAGGGTCATAGATACGTCTTCGATAAGGGGGAGAGGAAAATGTACAGACTTAAAATGGTTATGTCTTCGATCTTTGACTCATCCTTCCGTCATTTTCCTTGGGTTTTCTTTTACATTTTTATTTTTGGACAACCAATTTTATTTTATTGAAGGGGGGGGGGGGTAGGAGGGTGGCCCTTTTAAAACTTTTTTTCCTAGTACTAAGTGTCATGATCTGACTTCTTAAGAGAAAGAATGACCCACCGCCCCCTTATCATGCGGTTGTGTCTGTGGGTCTCACCAATGGCTCACTAGACAAACCAACCATGCAACAGAAAACCTTAGTAAATGACATGCTTTTATATTGAGGTTATCTACTTATAGAAGCTTCATGGCACGTCATCTATATAATCCCGTAGTCGTAACCTTCGATAACAGTTACCATGTTGTTCCGACATGCCGACGTTATGCTTGAACTAGTTACGGGCACGTCGTGGGTGGAGGAACAACAAAGAAAACTGTCGCAAGGGCCAGAGTTGTGCCCTGATGTCAACGTCTGAATCGGCGGCATTGGACTCGAAACACCATCGAGTCGAATGGCTGCTGGAACAGAGGGCGGAGCACTTATGGGAATGCACCAGGTGCTGTGAGGCCAGTTTTCTAATCAAGAATCAAGAATTTTGGCAAAACTCGCGAACAACAGTTAACATCTTTACAAATAAAAATATTGAAACATAAAACAAACGATAGCCACACACTCATAACAATATTAGAAGACGCGAAGAAAAAGACACTTGAAAACGGTACCCCTAAAATTTCAATCACTCCAAAAAGAAACAACTAAAAAGGAATTTCACAAAGTATATAAAATTGCACACAAAAATCAGTCATTCTAAAGTTTGAAATGAAAATTAATCTGCAAGAACTTAATGGCGTTGATATGGGACGAATACTTCGCTCTACACATGATTGCGTCACCATTATAAATCATAGCAAGAAGATGAAAACTAAATATAACAATCAGGCGACAACAATCAGTCAGAAAATCTACATTACTTTGTATATTCACGCATTAATTTCAGGTTATGAAATGATCAGACTAGTTAATTTATTTATTGACTTAGCTGAACTAGAAGATGTACCACCCGCTGGAATCTTCTCCGCTTTGATTAGATGTCTTCATTCTATTGGATTGACAGAAGAATGCCTGAATGAATGTTTACTTTATGTTGCTTGTGATGGTACAACGGCGATGTTGGGTTCTCGTAGTAAAAGAAAGTTACTAAAAGATAAATTTCCATCATTAATTGTTTGATACTGTGCTACGCATAATCTGGAATTATCTGTCCACGATACTGATAAAAAAATTTCTGGAATTAATAGATTCAAATCGTGTATTGACACGTTTTTTTAAAATCATGCATCGACCAAAGAATAATCGCGAACTCCATGTATGTGCCACTTCACTGGAAGCGCAGTTGTTGAAAATTGAACGAATATTAAGCATTAGTTGGGTAACATCCAGCTTCTGCTCAGTATCTGCAGTTTGGTAGAATTATAAAGACTTAGTGTGTCATTTTAGAAATGCTAAAGATGATAATTTCAGAGATTTAAAAAAAAAGATAGGTGCACATATCAGGGATTGATGAAGAAGATTGCTACTGTGGAGTTTATTCTAGACTTAAGATCGATGTGTGATGCACTTCAAGAGCTTTCTGAACTAAGCCTGATATCGCAAGAATGAAACATAAATTCCAATGGTGCCAATAAAGCAATTAAGCACACTATACATTTGTTTGTAGAGAGGCTGTTATAACCCGGACAGTACTGCCAGAAAGCTGTACAAGTTGCCAAGTCTCAAATTTTCCAAGGAATTCCTATTTACAATAGAGATAGAAAAGATGATCACCTAATGTGTCCTGTTCCCATGGCAACTTGGAGGCTTCACTAAAACAACTACGGCTTTTTGGGCACCAGGCAGCAACAGATTAAAATGGCAAGGAAAGAAATGGAAATGTTGAACTTTATAAAGGCAGGATAAATTATTATATTATTTTAATATACCATTATTACACCTTTTTAATACACCTTTAATATAAACCTAGTTAAAGTAAGCATTATATTAGTGCATTTATGTCGATATTAATGTGTGTCTGTATGTATGTCTGTATGGGTGGAGGTTGTGAGGCCCATATATATATATATATGGGAAGGTTTGAGTGGTTCTTTTTGTTGCTAGTTCTCATACTCAACACTAACCTCAAACCTATTAGTAGTCTCTTATGATATGCATGGCAGATCAGAGTGTTAATATTCTTTGCTCCTCCTTCTGACACTGTAAACACACGAAATAATTGAACCCTTCCTCTTTAGATAACGTACCTCATAATTAACGCTACGGAGAATACACAACAAACCACACCGCCGCCCGTTTTATATTATGACAGTAGAACTATAGGAAAATTATGTGGGTACTCAAAATGTTTCATACGTAAACTTGGGTTTTTTTTCCTGCAAAACTCCCTATGGGCAAAGTATGACGGCCATATGGGGGGGGGGGAGAGGTGGTGACCATTCATGTTAAAGTATTGACCATCCACTTCTGTAAACGCCGTATACCCACCTTTTTCCCCTGTGCATGTATATTTATATATATATATATATATATATATATATATATATATATATATATATATATATATATATATATATATATATATATATATATATATATATATATATATATATATATATATATATATATATATATATATATATATATATATATATATATATATCCCACCTGTGTTAAAATTATATTCCTTACAACTCTCCCACCTGTGTTAAAATGAATAAATGGTATAAGTTTCTCTGGCAAAGAAAGCTGCAATAAAAGCGAGCACATGGATCAAAAGAAACAATAGATTAATGTTTTTGAGATTGTTGAATAGTCCAATGTCAGATGAATAAATTATAAATCCGTAAATGTGATCCATAAATGAATCCAAGGTGGAGAAAGTGAACAATGTATAACCCAAGTATGTAATTATTGAGCACTGTGAACATTCTGCAGTTATGTTGAATGGTGTACAGGATTTTTGATTTATTTAAGATCAAAACTTGCACAATGAAATGTCTGAAGAAGGCCATTGGAATCACCAGACTCAACCAAAATACGCAATGAGAACATGAGAAAGATAATAGATAAAACACGATGCATAGAATATATATAGAAACAACAGATAAAATAGTTTGGATAATGGAGGGAGGGGGTTTAAATTTCAGTAATTATTACTAATGCGGACGTTTTTTATAAGAATTGTCTATTGCCATAACGTCCACACTTGCCACTGAGCGTAGAGGTTTGTACAGAAGATGTAGTCTGTGTTCCAGAGCCAGGTGTGTTACTATGGTTGTAGTGAAGTCATGTTTATTCAGGATGGTCTTGATGTTGTCTATCTATCTTTTCCTAGGTCTGCCCTTGGCTTTGTATCATTATTTAAATCTTGTTATATGCTCTTATGGGACCGTTCATTCTCATAAGACGACAAACCAATTGTATCTGTTGTTTCTCTATATACTTGATGCACTATGTTATACTTAGTATCCATCTGATGTTCTAATTGCGCAACTTGTCGAATCTGATGACTCAAATAGCCTAACTTAGACATTTCGCAAGTTTCCATCTTTCTCTTATGTGTAGGTGTTAGTTGCCAAGTCTGGCATTGGTAGCATAATGTTGGCACAAAGATGCTCTTACTTATGAATAGGTGTTAGTTGCCAAGTCTGACATTGGTAGCATAGTTTGGCACAAAGATGATCTTACTTATGTGTAGGTGTTAGTTGCCAAGTCTGGCATTGGTAGCATAATGTTGACACAAAGATGCTCTTACTTATGAGTTTCTTTACTTCCATGTTGTTTTTTGGGGTGCTTTAGCAAAAGTGACATCTGGTATATCACAATATTTTCATTTTGACATCTTGTTTCTATCTCTCAATTGACTCGTCCGTCTTCTGTGAAGATACATCGTAGGTGCTTGAACTCTTTGACTTGTATTATTTTTGTGTTCTCTATTTGAATGTTTAAATGCTCTGTTGATCTCGTTATTTGCATAGTTTCTGCTTTTTGTCTATTGATCCGCTTGTTGTATTTATTGCATGATAGTGAGTTGATGTGAGTTTGCAGTTTTTATTCGTCATCATACATGATGTTTTTATCGTCAGCGAAAAGCAGTTTACTGAGTTTGTTTTTACGTTGTTCATTCTCTGTTGTTTCATAAATCAGAAGTTGTATAAGAATACGCATATAAATTCTACTACATATGACTGTATGTAAAAATAAGATGACAGCTATGTTGACGGAAAAGATCTAAAGATAGTAAGAAACATGTATTGGAAACAAACAGCTGTGTCGAGGGTTGACGGTAATGTAGGAGAATTTCAAAAGATAGAGATGGGCATCAGACAAGGATGTGTAATGTCACCAGATCTTTTCTTTCTGTATACAGAGGATATTATGTGAGACTTAGAAAACATGCTAGGAATAGCAGTTGGAGGTTACAAAATCTGATTAATCTAAGATATGCTGACGATACAGTTCTGATTGCAGGGAGAGAACAAGAAATTTAAACCTTGTTAGACATGGTAGTAAAAAAAAGTGAAAACAAAACTCTCAGTCTAAACCAGAAGAAACCAGAAGTAATGGCTGTTTCAAGAAATACACACCGCCAGAATACAGCATTACTATCTATGATTCAACATTAAATCATGGGGATAAAGTCAAGTATCTAGGTACCATTTTAACATCAGATGGCAGGTGCTTCAATGAGTAACAGTAATTGCAGTAAGAGTAACTGTAACAATGAAACAGTAACCCTATGATTTTTTTTAAATTGATAGAACAAGGGGATCTCATCCAAATTTCTCGTTTTTGTATATAGGAAACAATAATTTGTAAAAATATTTTAGACAGATGAAAACAATTAAAAAAGAACACTAATTGGTAAATGCAAATTTAAAGTGAAAGTACATCAGTAGTAGATTTCTCAACTTTGTTGTGACACAATAATTAATTAAAACAAATCTGTTGACAACTGTGTATATTATCTCCCCTTCATTGCAAACGTAAAACCACCTTCTATAAAGTGAAAACCACCTTCTATAAAGTGGCAAGTTCCCTGTTTACTGTGACTAAATTATATTTTATTAATGAAGCATTATGTTTAGTCAGTGTGACTATCTAAGACACATTAGTCAAGTTTTCTTCCAGTAAACAGAGCCCTATTTCTATCTCGTGAACACAGTTCACGAAAGTAAGATTGCTCTTAAGATGTCAACATTAGGACCAGTAGGAAAAACAAAACACAAACAATGCGTGTTGTGGTCTGTGCTATGTGGTTTTGATCAGTGGTGCCAATGTGGTGTGGAAAAATCAAGCAAAGTTAGTGGTACTGTTATTGTTGTCTACCATGCACATCGTAAAATGTGACTAAGAAGGTTTTGGGAGGCTGAGTTGGCTCTCCTATTCAATAGAGGATCATGTTATCCTGAAGTCATGCTGAATAGGGTGTGTCAGATCCAAAGGCGCAGATATCGCAACCACGATGTAAATTATGACATACCACATTCCATTCTCCGGATTACATCCTGATAACATACATGAGTTTGAGGACGAACGCATAAAAAGAAGAAGCAGATAAAGATCAGTGGTTCTCAAAATGTAATTAGGTTCACGTTTGGGGCTATATATTTGAAGGGAGGGGGTAATTTCACAAAAAAATGAAACTATGGCGCAGATTCTTCCAGATCTGCGACATAAAAATAAGTTTTTGAATGTTTATATTCCTTTACAAAACTGCCCACTATATCACAGCACGATGGGGGAAACGATGGCTATCTGAAACAGCTCTGGCGGAAAGCTCTACTGCACTGTCTAACTGCTGCACTGTCTAACTATTGCACTGTCTAACTGCTGCACTGTCTAACTGCTGCACTGTCTAACTGCTGCACTGTCTAACTGCTGCAATGTCTAACTGCTGCACTGTCTAACTGCTGCACTGTCTAACTATTGCACTGTCTAACTGCTGCACTAGAGCTGTTCTTTGAACAGTTCAGTTCTTTGATGGAATCCATATCAGCATCTGACTTGCTGGAAAACGAGGAAGAAGGGGAAAGAGGAAAAGAATTATGCGATGCATAAGATATACGATAGTAATATTCCTTGAGGACAGATGACAAGCTTTTTTCTGGTCTATAGGAATTAATCTCTTGTGCCGGGAACAACACATCGGCTGGAATTACGAGGGCCGGGACAACACAGTGTAATATAAGGAAAAACGGATTTAGATACAAATGTAATCAATATGTATATGCACGACATACTAGCGAATAGGCGCAAAGACATACGACGTTTTGAAAAAGAAACCATCATCAGGACAAACGATAGCTGACTAACAATGAATAGAAACACACATATGACGAAATGGGAGGCAAGGGATGATGAAAGTGGGAGAGAAAGAAGTGAAGTACAAGTGGGTATTAAGGGAGTGATATTACGCATGATGTGATCAATCCTGGTAACAGGAGATAAAAAGGACATTGAGATCTGGTCAACAAGACATAGATGCTTTCCATCTTAGTTCTCACTCTGGATAATTGAGTTTCTGCGTTTTTTCTCAAAGTCCTGCAGAATAGCAGGGTGTAGTTCGTAATGCGT
Organism: Meghimatium bilineatum; assembly: GCA_034231615.1. Classification (NCBI taxonomy): domain Eukaryota; kingdom Metazoa; phylum Mollusca; class Gastropoda; order Stylommatophora; family Philomycidae; genus Meghimatium; species Meghimatium bilineatum. Next base: position 64,257,852 of record CM067306.1, read on the forward strand.
TTTGTCATTGTTCACAACATCGATGCGAGATCTTCGCTTTTGACTTAACACATTCGACTTTATAATGGCACTGGATAATTTTGACCTTATATAGGAGGGGGCAGCCAACTCCACCATATAACCTCCGTAGTCGCTTCTTAAAATATAAATGGAAGGCAAACAGTATTGCTATTCTTTGTTCCCCTCTCGAGATTTAAAAAAAACAACTAATGGTGTGTGACTTTTTAAAAACAATTTGTGTTGTCTAGTGCTTTTGACGGAACGTGTTGGTGGCACTTGCCTAAACACAATACGTATTAAAAGATGGTTATTGTGTGCATAAATCATTCAGGGCAATATACTGCTAATTTTCCCAAACAACTTATATATCATATATTAATAAAAGAAAAGTGTGAAAACCAGAATACTGGTTTCATTAGTTATTATAAAGATAAAGAATGCAACAGATCGCATGTAACCCATGTCTGCTGAAAGACACAGTACAAATAGAAATGACCGGAATATACCGGTGTGGTATCAAAAATTCCCCATTACACATTGTTTACTACACTGTATAATCTTGTCTCTCAATTAGTTGTGTAGACTATTTGAAAATAATCCATCTGAAGTCACATTATTTAAGCATTACAGTGATTTTAATTGGTCACTTTTGTATACATTGTGTCGACAGCCAATGACAAATCAACGTCAAGTAAAGTCATTTAGAAGAATGAGTTGACGTGACTGTATTTGACGAGAGACACGGTACAGTAAGTCGATATGACCTAGCAAAAGACAATCTCATAAAACGTTTACAAACAAAAATGTAATAGTCATGATTGAATGATTGTCCAAACAAATGTCAAGTGTTTTGTTTTTGCGAAAACTAATTGTACTTGAATTAAACTCACAACATAAAAACATGACTCTTTTTGGAACTTGACGTTTTAAAAAGATAAAAACGTGATTGCAATGCAAAAATAGGATAAAAACTGAGGCTCTGTATGGAAAAATAATTTTGTGAAATATATTTTGAGGCTCTGTATAGGATAGCAGGGCTATAGAGAGTGGACATTTCCATTATTCATTAAGGGTCATAACCCCGCAGATACTATCAGATAAGGGGATGTAATACATGTGAAATGTATTAATATGTGCAAATGTATTAATAAATCATAAGAACACAAATATTTTGATCTGATCATGTGGTAATATAATTTAAACAAACAACTCTCATTTATCTTGAGTGATTTTGTGTAACTCTTCCCCGTTCTACTATTTATAAAAACGTTTTTTTGAAAGCAATATGCACGACATTCTTCCCTAACTGTTGACATGGTGAACAAAAGTGTGGCACATAAGCTTTTGGATGTTAAGGGATAATGTCCGTACAAGGTTCAAGTTCCCCGCGGAACTTTACATACAAAAGTTGGCTCTTGACTTTGTATGGGAACTAGTGTCAGTAGTCCGTTCGCATGTCTTAGACTCCACCGCGGGGTCAAGGTTCAGCCAGTGTCGAGTCAGCTCGCTCGTCACAGTACCGCTTGGGATCTAGGCTGGTTCCTCCCCATATGACATGTTAAGACAGGACGAAGTCACCGGGGTGAAGTTTTCGGTCGTACGGAATGTTAACAGCATAAACGTGCTCAGCTAAGTGGTGAGCTATACTTAGCGTCCGAGTGGCTTTCGAATGTCGGCGCCTGCTATGTCCGACCGCCTCGAAAGAGGATTACGGGGGTATAGGAGAGCTGCTTAGAAAGTGCTTCACTCGACTTTTTTGTCATGAAATTATCTAAATTTTAGTATTATTTGTATTTACAATTTTTGATACTGTTATTTATTGGAAAGAATAAACTATTTTGATACAAAGTAATAATATAGTCTTACAGTTTTTATGGCCATAGTTCTTAATTCGTAATTTAAAAGATCTAATTATAATTTCGTTAACACAAGAAAATAAATTTAGTATTCACGAAAAAAAAATGGGATTGCAATTTGTGAGTTTTAAAACGATTTTTGAGATAAAATTTACTTTAAACAATAACGCAATTCCACAATATAACGACACCCACCTGTGTCAGCTGAGTTTTAAAAAAATGTATACTCAAAATATTTTGACTTGATACATTGCTTACTAAAATTGTGGAAATATACATTTGTTTATGTTAATGACACGTATGTATTGTAATTGTATGTATTGAGTGCAAAGATGTGTCCAGGTCTCACCAAGATTGTCTTGGTTTTATAACACTAACTTATATTTCGCCCTGTTGTGCCTATGTCCCAGTTTCTATAACATTTTATAAATACAACGAATGTGTTACGTGTTAAAATCAACACACTTGGTCTCGCTTCGTTCAAGCGAATAAACACGCTTGGTAACCCTAAATGCGGTCGAGCGTGAAGACTTTGATTTATTTATATATAGATTAGTGGTCATAAGGTATTTTCTGTAGACATATTAATTAATTCACAGTATTATGTGATTGCCATGTGTCTTCTGTCTCGGAGATCATCCAATAAATAAATTAAATTTCCAACACAGCTGACATGTGTTCTTTGATATAATTAAAAAGAAAGAATCTCTTCAAGAATCAGTTTCTAGTAAACAATAATCTGAACGTAGTGATAGATAAACTTAATTTCCAATAGAAATCGTCCTTGGGTGGCGGGTCTGAAAGGGGAGCTAAACTGTTACCTGTCAAGCATATCGTAAGCAGCAACTAAGAGGAATTTAAGGTGGAGTTTGTTGTCCCATAATGACCCGTAGATAAGGAGGTTGTAGTGTTGAGATATTCAACTTCCCGTCCTTTAGCAAATCAGAATAGGTCTATGCCTTTTAGCATTAGAAATTTGGCCAAAATGCGGGTAAAAAGTCTCTCCCCCCGTAGAGTTCTTCACAAAACGAACATCACATGAAGAAGATCTGATACACGAAACACACGAATGATTTTTTTAAAGGGAATTACTCCTCCCCCTACTTTTATAATATATTTATAACATTGGTCTCATCCCACAGTGTCAAATTGACCTAGAGGCTATGCTGAAGTTCGATTTGTCAGTTAAGCTGTCAATTATGGCACAAATTTTATCTGGACTATATCCTGCTGATCTGCAGGAGCTTGAGAATGGATACAGAAGATGAAACAAGAAGTTGAAAATATGTTTACACCAGAAGGTATCGATCTTTAACAGATGTGTGTACCAGAAGGCATCTATCTTGAACAGATGTATGCACCAGAAGGCATCTATCTTGAACAGATGTGTGCACCAGAAGGCATCTATCTTGATGAAGAATGGATTATCTTTTCAAGACTATCTTTGCAATCACTAGAGAGTTCATTGATAAACATATGAATGTGAATGAATGCTGTGTTCACGGAGTTTATCTCCGAACATTTTCATGATACAGACGATCAAAATAATCCACAATCTGTGGTTCGAATGGACTTTTACCACCAGATCACGCGGAATAACAGCCTAACGATGTGTGTGTTTGCTGTAACGCAAGTACACTTGCTAGAAATTGAAGCCTATTTACGCTAAGACGATATCAACATTATCATCAGGTGCCATGCCGGCTGACGTAGGCGACCATGGCTCTCCATATCTCTCTGTCTAAAGTATTATGTATCAAGCTCGTTGTTGTTTCCCTGCCGTGCCATGTTGTCAAACTGTCTAATATATTTTCACGTTGTAGCCATCTGTCTCTGTTGCCTTCAATCTTGCCTGTTGTGACTATATTCTCCAAACCTCCCTGTCTCGTGAAGTGGTCAAAAATATGAAGATTGTCTTTTTCTTATATTATTTATTAGGGTTCGTTTCGCATTTGACTCTTTCAACACTTACACATTAGTTTTTCTGACAGGCCATGATATTCTAAGTCCATGATGTCAACATACCTTAACCAAAAGGTTGTAATCCCTTATTAACCAATCATCAACTAAGGAGACATTTATTCATACACTGTAAATGTCACGTGATTGTGTCTCCTGTGTACATCGTTATTAGTTTACAGTGTATACGTTTTTGAGTATTCCTGTATTTCTCGGTTGTTGGGTTTTTGTGGTTGGGGGGGGGGGGGGAGATTACCGTGAGGATAAAATAAGACGATTGATTGAACAGGCCTAAGTCTGACCTATTTATTCGAGGTTCTTAATCAGAGTTGGCCCGTTCCTTTTTTTTTTAAAGTGACATTTCCCCGTAAACATGACAGAAGATTAACATTACAATACTGCCAATAGCCTATTCATTACAGATGAGGTATAGTCTTCGCATGAAAGGTCAGCAACAGTTCCCATTTACCTCATGTTCGTCTCCCTGCTATCACACCATACTATAAGCCTATAACCGGGTGTTGTGGCACACGCCCCAAAGGTGGAAAGGGGGGGGGGGGGTGAAATTTCCTTGTTTAGGGGGACAGTTGAAAAAAAAAATTTGTACTTGAGATTTAGTTGTCCATTATATGTTTTGAAAATTTAGCCTATTTAACTGTTTTTTTTCTTCTAATAATTTTCTAGTGTTTTCTTCCTAAAACGCAAGTCTTGTGTCTTGAACAAGTTATAATTAGGTTTCATTTATGGAATAAGTCATTTTTTTAATAGACCTATACAAAATGTAGGACTGGGGAGGGGGGGGGGTAGGGGGTGGCATCAGAATTTTTGAAAGATTGAGGGTGGGGAAAGGTTTAAAGAAAAGGTTGGGTAAAACTGCTATACCCTGCCAGGTTCACAGTAGTACCACATTGGATGAAACAACACCCAGAGTTCTCCAGCGAATTCTTTCAGTGATGCAGATGAGTGAAAATACCTTGATGCTGCCTGTCCATGATTTTCTTAGTCTTCGTCTGCTTCTTCCAACCTCGACTGTTCCCTGTAGTATAGTTTATAACGAATAATCATATCATCACACTTCCAAAAAAACCATCAGAGCCACAGACAAGTTTTCATTGAGGAAGGGGATTTACCTATAAAATAATGTGAAAAAAGGCATTCATACATTTTGTAATGTAATTCCTTCCTTTTGATGAGAAAACTGATGACTTTTTTGATGAGAAAGCTGATGACTTATTTGATGCGATAGGTGACAACTTCTTGTATGCGAAAACTGATGACTTTTTTGATGAGAAAGGTGATGACTTTTTTTATGAGAAAGCTGATAACTTTTTTGATGCGAAAACTGATGACTTTTTGATGCTAAAACTGTTGAATTTCTTGATGATAAAACTGATTTTTTTGATGAGAAAGAAAGCTGATGACTTTTTTGAAGAGATAACTGAAGACTTTTTTGATGATAAAGCTGATGACTTTTTTGATGCGAAAACTGATGACTTTTTGATGCTAAAACTGTTGAATTTCTTGATGATAAAACTGATTTTTTTGATGAGAAAGAAAGCTGATGACTTTTTTGAAGAGATAACTGAAGACTTTTTTGATGATAAAGCTGATGACTTTTTTGGATGAGAAAGCTGATGACTTATTTGATGTGAAAGGTGATGACTTTTTGTATGCGAAAACTGATGATTTTTTTGATAAGTTAGGTGATGACTTTTTTTTAATGCTAAAACTGATGATTTTTTTTGATGAGAAAAATGATGACTTTTGTGATGAGAAAGCTGATGAATTTTTTGGATGAGAAAGCTGATGACTTTTTTGATGAGAAAACTGATGACTTTTTTAAATCAGAAAGCTGATGACTTTTTTTGATGAGAAAGCTGATGGCTTTTTGATGAGAAAACTGATGACTTTTTTTGATAAGAAAGCTGATGACTTTTTTGATGAGAAAGCTGATGACTTTTTTAGATGAGAAAGCTGATGACTTTTTTAGATGAGAAAGCTGATGACTTATTTGATGCGAAAGGTGATGACTTTTTGTATGCGAAAACTGATGATTTTTTAATGAAAAAACTGATGACATTTTTAGATGAGAAAGCTGATGACGTATTTGATGCGAAAGGTGATGACTTTTTGTATGTGAAAACTGATGATTTTTTAATGAGAAAACTGATGACTTTTTTATGCGAAAGCTGATGACTTTTTTAATGAGAAAGGTGATGACTTTTTTGATAAGAAAGCTGATGACATTTTTGATAAGAAGTGATGACTATTTTGATGAGAAAGGTGATAACATTTTTTATGCGAAAGCTGATGACTTTCTGGATGTGAAAACGGATGACTTTTTAAATGTGAAAACTGATGACTTTTTTTATGCTAAAACTGATGACTTTTTTGATGAAAATACTGATGACTTTTTTGATGAGAAATCTGATGACTTTTTTGATGAGAAAACGGATGACTTTTTTAATGAGAAAGCTGATGACCTTTTTTGATGAGAAAGCTGATAACATTTGAGAAAGCTGATGACTTTTTTGATGAGAAAGATGATGGCTTTTTTGATGAGAAAACTGATTGCTTTTTTGATGAGAAAGCTGATGACTTTTTTGATGAGAAAGCTGATGACTTTTTTGATGAGAAAACATGACTATTTTGATGAGAAAGGTGATAACATTTTTGATTCAAAAGTTGATGAGAAAACTGATCTTATTTGATGAGAAAGGTGTTTATTTTTTTGCTGTGAAAACAGATGACTTTTTAAATGTGAAAACTGATGACGTTTTTGATTCTAAAACTGATGACTATTTCGATGAAAAAGGTGATACCATTTTTTATGAGAAAACTGATGACATTTTTGATGAGAAAGGGAATGACTATTTCTATGAGAAAGGTGATACCATTTTTGATGCGAAAGGTGATGACTTTTTGTATGCGAAAACTGATGGCTTTTTTTATGAGAAAGCTGATGACTTTTTTGATGAGAAAACTGATGGCTTTTTTGATGAGAAAGATGACCATTTTGTGAAAAATTGTTAATGTAGGGTTTCACCCACCATTTGACTAAATTCCTAGCAATAAAAAACATGTTATGATTATCTTAGGGTGGGAGGGGGGAGTTGAACACCCACCTCCCTTAACAACAGACCTATAAACAAGTAGATATACTTGTCGCTTTACTATTGGCAGTAATGATTCTTATAGACCTGTATGAATCTAGTTTATTTCTAACATACACATTTGTCTCTAGATGGACTAGTATTGTGGCTTGGTAAAAGCTCACCAACCGAGCTTATTGACAACATGAGAGGCAGATTCATGGAGAAACATCATCGCCTATGCCAATCGGCATGGCACTTGATTGATTGACCCATTTGTCTTATGCTCTCTATAGGAGATGTGCAGAATTCATCTGTAACATTTGTATTCGAAGGTCTGTATCTTCTCTCCATGACTGCAGTGAGTGTTCAGCTTTCACACCAACACAACACAATAGACAACATAAGTGAGTTACAAAGTTAGTTTTTCACACTAACACTGACTTTGCTTTTCCACATTAAAGTTAACCTTGACATATCCGCTACACCTATCTCCAGCCTTAGGGACCTATCTATGTCTGTTTGCGTTTTCCATCGCTGCATAGGCCTATGCAGGATCCCAGGTATTTGAAAATATTCACGTCCTCAAATTTATATGCCCATTTATCATGTTGTTGGTTTGTGCTTCTGTACCTTCACTGTTAACCAAGATTGTATTTTATTCAGCGTTTACTTTGGTCTCCTTGCTAGCACAATGTGAAAACTATAAATGTTTCATGTTTCACAATATGGTACATTATTACTTGATGCTACCTGATCATTTTGTTTAAATGTAAATGTAGGGAGAAAGTCCAAGATGACTGGTTAAATGTAACTGTAGGAATCAAGTCCAAGATGACTGGTTAAATGTAACTATAGGGAGCAAGTCCAAGATGACTGGTTAAATGTAACTGTAGGAAGAAAGTCCAAGATGACTGACTGGTTAAATGTAACTGTAGGGAGCACGTCCAAGATGACTGGTTTAATGTAACTGTAGGGAGCAATGCTAGGATCTGGGAAGTCTTTTACTTTAGAGAGGTCTTTGATGTGACCATCCTGCATTTTTGAGACAAACTGTTAGGTAAAAAGGGTTGATTCCCTACCAGAAGTCATTGCAGAAAAAAATCATGAGGATTGGTAAAGTGGAATTCCTCTATAGAGAATCCTCTTATAACAAATTTCCCTATATAGCAACACATTTTAAAATCCCCAATTATATTTATTCTTTATTGTCTGTACTGTACATGGTAAATTTCTGTTATTACATACATATTTTGTTGGTCTGGACCAAGTTGTTATAAGGGGATTCCACTATAATAAACCCTACACTTTCTTAATTGCCTCTGATACATGGCAGATTGTAGTATTATTAGTTTTTGCTCTACCATTGAATCACTGTAACACGAGCAGCTAATTTTCCATATAAAAATATAGCATAACTTTCTGTAATACTTTGAATGGACTGAATGACTTTTTGCATCTTGCAGACAAACATTAAGAAAACAAACAAAAACAAGTCAATGAGCCTTTTTCTCAGGAATGGAAGACTTTCTAAGTGATCATGTTGTCAAAGCAATAGAAGATGTTTGTTTTCATCTTTCCATTTTATCTTTCATATTTTTTATTACATTGTTCCTAAACAATCGTCCCAGCATGCAGATAGTGCCTCCAGACAGCTCAAGTTTTGGCCATGTTTACCGGATTTTGGAGAAATTTTTCATTGAGGACTTACAAATGTCTTTGTACCTCAGCATTGGATTACCACAGGCCATCAGAAGCTTCTCTGAATAGTATTTATTGTGGAATGCGACAGTTTGGCATTCTGTGGACATGGTCCAGCCCTTGCAATCTATTTTTATTAAGTGTTTCCATGGTAGATGGTAACTGAGTGTGGCGTACAAGTTCTATATAGGTAATTTTATCGTGCCATTTAATGTAAGATTTTGCTGAGACATCTTAGCTGAAAGGTGTTTAGTCTCCTCTCATGTCTTGTGTAGGTTTCCATGTTTCAGATCCATAATATAGTATGATTACCCTGTTGTGAAGCTGACATCAGTCATTTCAGAAATTCTCTCTTGTATGGCTGGTCGATTATACTATCGATATAATCACAGACGTACACTGTTCAGCAGATGTGGTAAAAACATTGAATGTATTAGTTACCAAAGCTTATAATTCTACGTCTCAGAACAGGACACAACCGACTCCGCAGTCACATGTATACAAAGTTCAAGATTGGCAACACAGCCATGTGTACAGGCAGCACAGAGTGCCAAACATATACTTCAAGAGTGTTCTGAGCATGAAACGCTGAGGCAGACATATTGGCCAGAGGAAACAACACTGGAATCAAAGCTCTATGGGACACTGTATGAACTACAAAAGACAGTGAGTTTTATTAAGGAGACAGAATTACAGATATAGACATGTTTCAAGTGAACGAAAGAAGAAGAAGAAGTTACCAAAGCCAAAGGTGTCAGGTCATTGGTGCAAATAAATGGCAACACAACACATTTCCGCTGTGTGAACTACATTCTGTTGGAAATTTTGTAGGATCACTGTGCTACTATAAGCGAGATCCATGGGAGTTTGAAAACAAACAGAATAAAAAAAGACCTACATAGTGTATAAACAGATAAACAGAAAACAAACATTGCATTTTATGGTTCAAAATGTATTTAGATTTGCACATTAACTTTTCTATCCTCACACACTAACATTTCTTTCCTCACACACTAACATTTCTTTCCTCACACACTAACATTCATTTCCTCATGCACTATAGCATTGTGAATGTTTATGTAGTTGATATATGCTATTATTCTTATGGTGAAACCAATTCCATTCTTGATTATTCTTTACATAAAACATTCAAGTAATAACTGTTTCTCATTGACGGTACTAAGACTTGTCTATTTTCTCATTGATGGTACTAAGACTTGTCTAGTTCCTCATTGATGGTACCAAGACTCTTGTCTAGTTTTACTTTGATGGTACCAAAACTCTTGTCTAGTTTATCCTTGATGGTACCAAGACTCTTGTCTAGTTTATCCTTGATGGTACCAAGACTCTTGTCTAATTTATCCTTGATGGTACCAAGACTCTTGTCTAGTGTATCCTTGATGGTACCAAGACTCTTGTCTAGTTTCTCCGTGATGGTACCAATACTCTGGTCTAGTTTATCTTTGATGGTACCAAGACTCTTGTCTAGTTTCTCCTTGATGGTACCAAGACTCTTGTCTAGTTTCTCCTTGATGGTACCAAGAATCTTGTCTAGTTTATCCTTGATGGTACAAAGACTCTTGTCTAGTTTATCCTTGATGGTACCAAGACTCTTGTCTAGTTTATCTTTGATGGTACCAAGACTCTTGTCTAGTTTATCTTTGATGGTACCAAGACTCTTGTCTAGTTTATCCTTGATGGTACCAAGACTCTTGTCTAGTTTATCTTTGATGGTACCAAGAAATTCAAAATCTAGTTTCTCAGAGTGCTTCTTCATCAATATTTTTGTTTTGGTAGTGTATTCTATTCAGGACATAGCATCAACCCAGCATTTTTTGGTTTTATTTATTTTCTATGCAATATAAATACATTCAGTAGTTTGACATCTCTCTGAACAATTTGTATATACGATTGTCTGCGGTGAGATTTGAACCCAGTACTTTGGCCATCACAGACCTAAGAGTTTGTGAGCTGGAGGAAGTGGGAAGAGGCTGTGAATGGGTGGCATTTAGCAAAGATAGAAAGTTATTGACAACAGCTGTGATTCAGCTGGGAAAAGAGTACAGTGTCTGGGCTGTCAACAGAACAGAGGGATGATCCAAGAACTCATACTTCAGCACTTGAAGCCACATATAATTTACACAGATGGCTCAGTAACACAAGAAACACACATGGGGTTTCGTGGCCTACCAAAATGGCAGGAAATTAGCCAAGAAGTGAGCTGCATGCCCCACTATAACATCAAGTACGAGAATGGAGATAGAGGTAGTGACAGCAGATCTCACTTGGCTGGCGACACAATCACCAACAGACTCAGTGATTTTATTGAACTCTCAAAGTATGCTGTGCAAGATAGAAAAATGTTATGACCAATTATACTGTACGCCTAAAGAAATACTACAAAGGAGGTGCATCTAATGTAGTACCGCAATGACCCTGACAGATTATGGGTTTATGAATAGATGGTTCATTTGTCATGTCAGAGGTGTTAAGTCTAAAGCATATGGTTCTTGCATTCCATATACCCAGTCTGAGTATTACTGATTGCTTGTTTTGTCTAGGTACTATTAAATTATTAAAATCAGTTTCCCCATGTTTCATCCATTTACATGTGTCCAATGAGGCAGGCATAAATAATGGGCAACACCTAATAGCAGTGCAGATTATGCCAGGTGTTAGCTGACCAGTACAACCAAATTGCTGCTCTCACTGAAATGAGTGACTCATAGTGAACTCCCACAAATTTAAGAGAAATTGAAACTTGTAAACTGTCCCTTTCCGTGTTGTGTCCATTGACAAGAGGCGTTCTTCAGGGTATGGTGGAGGTTGAAAGAAGGCTAGGAGGCCAGAAGAAGACATGGCTGGATAATATCAATGACTGCACAGGGTGTGAAATTTCAACTTCAACTCTCATCAGGATGGTAGAGGATAGAGATGTATGGAGATCTTTCTGTACCAAATTTATCAATGTGACACTCCTACGACCCTGACGGATATCAATGTGACACTCCTATGACCTGACGGACTATGGGTGTTATTATTATATCAGTATCTTTTGCCCACCTTATCTTCTCCTACCATTGCCATTTAACTATGATCAAATTTTATGATGCAACTAATGCATGCAATGACATCGCCAGTACAATATGAATGATTGGCTTTCATCCAATCATATCGGTAGTACAATGTGAACGATTGGCTTTCAAACCACAAGCTAATTCAACCAAGTTGTGTCTGTAAAGTGAACCAAATAACCCCTCTACCACTGAGCCAACATATGGAGAAAATGTGTGTTTTCAAACAGTGTTCAGAACAGAATAGACTTCTGGTGATAGTGCCCACTGCAAACGTTTGATGTTCAACACTGAAAAAACAAATTAGACTTCCAAGGCAGGAAGTCTCCTAATTTTTTGGCAGTTGGTGAAAACTGTGACTTTATTGGCACTTCATAGAACTAAAAGTTTTAGCTTGATGTGCATTTTAAATTTAGCTAGCTGACAACATTAGGTGTGCCTCTTCTGCTCTAGAAGTAAAATTGGTTACCAAATAATGTAGCAAATGTTTGTAGTGCTTAGGTGGCAAGAGTAAGTTCAGCCTACAACTTACAGCTGTATATTTCCATGTGACAAGACTAAAAAACCTTGTCGGAGACATCCACAGAACTGTAAGTCAATAAATCTTACATATTTACAGTGAGTTATAAATATGACAAGCCTGAAAAAATCTTGATGGAGACACTCACAGAACTGTAAGTCAATAAATCTTCCATTCTTACAGTGAGTTCTAGATATAACAAGACTTTTTCTAAAAAACCTCGGCGGAGACACTCATAAAACTGTACGTCAATAAATCTTACAGTCAGTTATAAATATAACAATACTTTTTCTTTAAAAAAACCTTGGCGGAGACACTCATAAAACTGTACGTCAATAAATCTTCCATTCTTACAGTCAGTTATAAATATAACAATACTTTTTCTTTAAAAAAACTTGGCGGAGACACTCATAAAACTGTACGTCAATAAATCTTACAGTCAGTTATAAATATATCAATACTTTTTCTAAAAAAAAAACTTGGCGGAGATACAGAATTAAAACTATCTGCTACAATGAAGATTCATCTCCTCTTTTACTGGATCCCTTGTAAAAAATCTGTCAAAATTAAACCTCTCCAAATCAATTGTTACATAATTTCCATCAAAAATAAACTCTGTGATTGCACGACCGATGCCAATAGCATGTTGCAACCCATGTCCACCCAATCCATTGACAAAAATGAAGTTTTTCAGGTAAGGATGAGGTCCAACAACCGGGTTCTGGTCAAAGAAATTGTAGTCATTGTAGCCAGCCCAAGCAGTTTTTATCTGAAAAGAGGGATACAAGGTAAGAGAAATTATGAAACAAAAACCAAAATATTGGTTTGTAAATTCAGTATGCAGACAGATCAGGTCATAGCAAGACAACTATATACACTGAAATGAAAAATACTATATCATTAATTTAACAAAGATAGGCAGGGAAGTGTCACCTTTACAAACAAAATAAATATCTAATAATAATAATTCAAATATATTCTGTAAATAATTCAAATTATACGTGTGCTGTCAATCATTTCTTCTTATGGTCCATGCTATGTGGCATTGTTTAGCATGTCTCTCTATGGCTTTCTGTTTCATGTGCAGTCAATAATTTTCAATATGGATGTTCTCCCATGCCACAATGCTAGGTTGTCCAGCATCTTCTCTCTTTGTCTTCCCCTACCCTTCTAATTTATGAATGTATTAAAATCAACAGGCATAAATGCACAAGACCTCCAATTCCTAGCAACTGACCGGCAGGCATGGAGAACTATGACATCTGTCCTCTGTGCCAAACTTGGCAAAAGAGGAACTGACTGACTGACCCTTCTTGCTTCTCAACTTATCTGTTGTCATGGTGTTTTCCCTCTTTCCTGTTCTCATGACATGTCCAAAAAATGTGGACTGTCTCTTTCTGATGCGGGTGAGCAGCTTTTTAAAAAAAATTAATTTCTTTTAAGTCATCTTCATTACGCTCTTCTATATGTCCATGGTGTTCTTAATATTCTTCTATAAAACCACATCTATGTTGCCTCAATATAATTTTTCACTATTCTGAAATATTTAGGTACCACCAATACATCCAATTATACCACCACTACATCCAATTGTACCACCAATGCATTCAATTATACCAACAATGCATCCAATTGTACCACCACTACATCCAATTATACCAACAATGCATCCAATTGTACCACCACTACATCCAATTATACCAACAATACATCCAATTGTACCACCAATGCATTCAATTATACCATCAATACATCCAATTGTACCACTAATTTGTCCAATTATACCACCAATACATTCAATTGTACCACCAATACATCCAATTGTACCACCAATGCATCCAATTATACCACCAATACATCCAATTGTACCACCAATACATTCAACTGTACCATCAATACATTCAACTGTACCATCAATACATCCAATTGTACACCAATGCATCCAATTATACCACCAATACATCCAATTGTACCACCAATACATTCAATTGTACCACCAATACATTCAATTGTACCACCAATACATTCAATTGTACCACCAATACATTCAATTGTACCACCAATACATCCAATTGTATCAACAGCACAATGTTCATGATCAGGTTTTGAACTCCGAGCGAGTTTGACAGATTTGTATTTGTTAGATGGGTTCAATAATGATTCAGCTAACAAGTTGATGAATTACATTATAGTATAGATAAGAATTAATTCTCTGTTTTGACTTTTAACCCATTGGCTATCGCAGCCAAAAAGATATGTGAAACAGAAGTTAAAAGGAGAATCATCATCATCAAGTGCCATGTCGAATGGCGTTGAAGATCATATCTCTCCATGTACATCGATTCCCCATATATGTCATCATCTCTGTTGGTGTCGTCAATTGAAGCCATTTAGTCAAACTGTTCAATATCTTTTCTCTAGGTCTTCCCCTTGATCTTTTCCCTTCTATCTTTCATGTTGTCACTATATTCTCAATGCCTCCTCTTCTCATTATGTGCCCAATAAATGTTGACTGTCTTTTTATTATATTATCAATAATGCATATTTTCACATCCATCCTTCTAAGACATTCTTCATTAGTAATCCTTGCTGTCCAAGGAATGTGTAACGTTCTTCGAATAAATCACATTTCCGCTGCCTCCAATGACTTTTGTGATGTCTTATTTATAGTCCATGCTTCACTTCCATAGTGTAGCACTGGTACAATGTAGCATTTGAGAACACATTTTCTAGTATCCATCTATATGGACTTGTTGCATAGGATTTGTTGCAAAAGGAGAATAGGAATGACTAAAAATACTTGTAATATATGAGGAAAATATTAGCATCTAAACAAATGACAAACAAGCTAAAACATGAGAATTATAAAAAGTTACTGTAATCTATATTAATGTATGGTCCAGAAACATGGACACTGAACAAACAATAAGACAAAATTTATGCTTTTGAGATGTTGATATACAGAAGAATAGGGAGAACATCATGGAAAGAGAAGAAAACAAAGAGGTTCTAACAACACTTAGAACGAAGGAGGAATTATTAAAGGAAACAACGATCAGGCAAATAAAATATTTTTGACACATTAAAAGGCATGACACCTTCTTGAAGACCTTGAGGGTAAATTTGAAAGGAGGCGAGCACGAGGTAGACAGAGATATAAGTGGGAGAGTAACATCTCAAGATGGACAGGTTAGTCTAGAAGAGTGCACCACCAAAACAAGAGACATGGGATGTTGGAGGTCTGTTGCAGCCAACCTTTGTTGTGGAGACGACACTTGATGATGGTGCAGTAGACTAGTTTCATAGTCCTTGGTGCAGTAGAATAGTTTAGTAGCCCTTGGTACAGTAGAATAGTTTAGCAGCCCTAATTTATATGTCGCATATTTACATACAAAGTACATTTCATAAAAATGTTTACTTCGAATTTTGCACTATAGGAACTAAGTAGAAAAAATAATGTGTTAATATGTTGCATATTTATATACAAAGTATATAATATAAAAATGTTTCCTTCTGAATTTTGAGTATAGGAACTAAGTAGATAAAGAATGTGTTTATATGTCATATATTTATATACACAGTAAATTTTATCAAAATATTTACTTCTGATTTTTGCACTATAGGAATTAAGTAGAAATAGAATGTGTTTATATGTTGCATAAAAAGAAAAAAGTACATTTTTAAAAAATGTTTATTTTTTGTATTTTGATCTATAGGAACTAAGTAGAAAAAGAATGTGTTTATGTCGCATAAATATAAAAAAGTAAATCTTTTTAATGTTTATATTTGATATTTGCACTATAGGAATTAAGTAGAAATAGAATGTGTTTATATGTCGCATAAAAAAGGAAATTATTTTATAAATGTTTATTTTTGAATTTTGCACTATAGGAACTAAGTAGAAAAAAAATAATGTGTTAATATGTCACATATTTACATACAAAGTATATTTTATACACATGCTTACTTCTGACTTTTGCACTATAGGAACTAAGTAGAAAAAGAATGTGTTTATATGTCATATATTTATGTAGAAGGTAAATTTTAATAAAATAGTTACTTCTGATCTGTGCACTATAGGAACTAAGTAGAAAAAGAATGTGTTTATATATCATCTATTTATATACTAGGTAAATTTTATAAAATTATTTATTTCTGATTTTTGCACTATAGGAACTAAGTAGAAAAAAAATGTGTTTATATGTCATATATTTATTTATATACAAGGTAAATTTTATATAAATATTTACTTCTGATTTTTGCACTATAGGAACTAAGTAGAAATAGAATGTGTTTATATGTCGCATAAAAAAAGGAAATTTTTTTTTAATTTTAATTTTTTAATTTTGTACTATAGGCTCTAAGTAGAAAAAGAATTTATTTATGTTGCTTAAAAATAAAATAGTAAATTTTTTTCATGTTTATTTTTGAATTTTGCACTATAGGAATTAAGTAGAAATAGAATGTGTTTATATGTTGCAAATAAAGAAAAGAGTAAATTATTTTATAAATGTTTATTTTTGAATTTTGCACTATAGGAACTCAGTAGAAAAAGAATGTGTTTATATGTAATATATTTATATACAAGGCAAATTTTAGAAAAATATTTACTTCTGATTTTTGCACTATAGGAACTAAGTAGAAATAGAATGTGTTTATATGTCGCATAAAAAGAAAAAAGCACATTTTTTAAAAATGTTTATTTTTTGTATTTTGAACTATAGGAACTAAGTAGAAAATGAATTTGTTTATGTCACTTAAAAATAAAAAAGTAAATCTTTTACATGTTTATTTTTGAATTTTGCACTATAGGAATTAAGTAGAAATAGAATGTGTTTATATGTCGCATAAAAAAAGGAATTTTTTTTTTTTAATTTTAATTTTGTAATTTTGTACTATAGGCTCTAAGTAGAAAAAGAATTTATTTATGTTGCTTAAAAATAAAATAGTAAATTTTTTTCATGTTTATTTTTGAATTTTGCACTATAGGAATTAAGTAGAAATAGAATGTGTTTATATGTTGCAAATAAAGAAAAGAGTAAATTATTTTATAAATGTTTATTTTTGAATTTTGCACTATAGGAACTCAGTAGAAAAAGAATGTGTTTATATGTAATATATTTATATACAAGGCAAATTTATGAAAATATTTACTTCTGATTTTTGCACTATAGGAACTAAGTAGAAATAGAATGTGTTTATATGTCATATATTTATGTAGAAGGTAAATTTTAATAAAATATTTACTTCTGATCTGTGCACTATAGGAACTAAGTAGAAAAAGAATGTGTTTATATATCATCTATTTATATACAAGGTAAATTTTATAAAATTATTTATTTCTGATTTTTGCACTATAGGAACTAAGTAGAAAAAAAATGTGTTTATATGTCATATATTTATTTATATACAAGGTAAATTTTATATAAATATTTACTTCTGATTTTTGCACTATAGGAACTAAGTAGAAATAGAATGTGTTTATATGTCGCATAAAAAGAAAAAAGCACATTTTTTAAAAATGTTTATTTTTTGTATTTTGAACTATAGGAACTAAGTAGAAAAAGAATTTGTTTATGTCACTTAAAAATAAAAAAGTAAATTTTTTACATGTTTATTTTAGAATTTTGCACTATAGGAATTAAGTAGAAATAGAATGTGTTTATATGTCGCATAAAAAAGGAATTTTTTTTTTTTAATTTTAATTTTTTAATTTTGTACTATAGGCTCTAAGTAGAAAAAAAATGTGTTTATATGTCATATATTTATATACAAGGTAAATTTTATAAAAATATTTACTTCTGATGTTGCACTATAGGAACTAAGTAGAAATAGCATGTCGCAAAAAAAGCAAAGAGTAAATTATTTTTTAATTGTTTATTTTTGAATTTTGCACTATAGGCTCTAAGTAGAAAAAGAATTTATTTATGTTGCTTAAAAATAAAATAGTAAATTTTTTTCATGTTTATTTTTGAATTTTGCACTATAGGAATTAAGTAGAAATAGAATGTGTTTATATGTTGCAAATAAAGAAAAGAGTAAATTATTTTATAAATGTTTATTTTTGAATTTTGCACTATAGGAACTCAGTAGAAAAAAAATGTGTTTATATGTCATATATTTATATACAAGGTAAATTTTATAAAAATATTTACTTCTGATGTTGCACTATAGGAACTAAGTAGAAATAGAATGTGTTTATATGTCGCATAAAAAGAAAAAAGCACATTTTTTAAAAATGTTTATTTTTTGTATTTTGAACTATAGGAACTAAGTAGAAAAAGAATTTGTTTATGTCACTTAAAAATAAAAAAGTAAATTTTTTACATGTTTATTTTTGAATTTTGCACTATAGGAATTAAGTAGAAATAGAATGTGTTTATATGTTGCAAATAAAGAAAAGAGTAAATTATTTTATAAATGTTTATTTTTGATTTTTGCACTATAGGAACTAAGTAGAAATAGAATGTGTTTATATGTCATATATTTATGTAGAAGGTAAATTTTAATAAAATATTTACTTCTGATCTGTGCACTATAGGAACTAAGTAGAAAAAGAATGTGTTTATATATCATCTATTTATATACAAGGTAAATTTTATAAAATTATTTATTTCTGATTTTTGCACTATAGGAACTAAGTAGAAAAAAAATGTGTTTATATGTCATATATTTATTTATATACAAGGTAAATTTTATATAAATATTTACTTCTGATTTTTGCACTATAGGAACTAAGTAGAAATAGAATGTGTTTATATGTCGCATAAAAAGAAAAAAGCACATTTTTTAAAAATGTTTATTTTTTGTATTTTGAACTATAGGAACTAAGTAGAAAAAGAATTTGTTTATGTCACTTAAAAATAAAAAAGTAAATTTTTTACATGTTTATTTTAGAATTTTGCACTATAGGAATTAAGTAGAAATAGAATGTGTTTATATGTCGCATAAAAAAGGAATTTTTTTTTTTTAATTTTAATTTTTTAATTTTGTACTATAGGCTCTAAGTAGAAACAAAATGTGTTTATATGTCATATATTTATATACAAGGTAAATTTTATAAAAATATTTACTTCTGATGTTGCACTATAGGAACTAAGTAGAAATAGCATGTCGCAAAAAAAGCAAAGAGTAAATTATTTTTTAATTGTTTATTTTTGAATTTTGCACTATAGGCTCTAAGTAGAAAAAGAATTTATTTATGTTGCTTAAAAATAAAATAGTAAATTTTTTTCATGTTTATTTTTGAATTTTGCACTATAGGAATTAAGTAGAAATAGAATGTGTTTATATGTTGCAAATAAAGAAAAGAGTAAATTATTTTATAAATGTTTATTTTTGAATTTTGCACTATAGGAACTCAGTAGAAAAAGAATGTGTTTATATGTAATATATTTATATACAAGGCACATTTTAGAAAAATATTTACTTCTGATTTTTGCACTATAGGAACTAAGTAGAAATAGAATGTGTTTATATGTCATATATTTATGTAGAAGGTAAATTTTAATAAAATATTTACTTCTGATCTGTGCACTATAGGAACTAAGTAGAAAAAGAATGTGTTTATATATCATCTATTTATATACAAGGTAAATTTTATAAAATTATTTATTTCTGATTTTTGCACTATAGGAACTAAGTAGAAAAAAAATGTGTTTATATGTCATATATTTATTTATATACAAGGTAAATTTTATATAAATATTTACTTCTGATTTTTGCACTATAGGAACTAAGTAGAAATAGATTGTGTTTATATGTCGCATAAAAAAAGGAAATTTATTTTTAATTTTTATTTTTTAATTTTGTACTATAGGCTCTAAGTAGAAAAAGAATTTATTTATGTTGCTTAAAAATAAAATAGTAAATTTTTTTCATGTTTATTTTTGAATTTTGCACTATAGGAATTAAGTAGAAATAGAATGTGTTTATATGTTGCAAATAAAGAAAAGAGTAAATTATTTTATAAATGTTTATTTTTGAATTTTGCACTATAGGAACTCAGTAGAAAAAGAATGTGTTTATATGTAATATATTTATATACAAGGCAAATTTTAGAAAAATATTTACTTCTGATTTTTGCACTATAGGAACTAAGTAGAAATAGAATGTGTTTATATGTCGCATAAAAAGAAAAAAGCACATTTTTTAAAAATGTTTATTTTTTGTATTTTGAACTATAGGAACTAAGTAGAAAAAGAATTTGTTTATGTCACTTAAAAATAAAAAAGTAAATTTTTTACATGTTTATTTTTGAATTTTGCACTATAGGAATTAAGTAGAAATAGAATGTGTTTATATGTTGCAAATAAAGAAAAGAGTAAATTATTTTATAAATGTTTATTTTTGAATTTTGCACTATAGGCTCTAAGTAGAAAAAGAATTTATTTATGTTGCTTAAAAATAAAATAGTAAATTTTTTTCATGTTTATTTTTGAATTTTGCACTATAGGAACTAAGTAGAAATAGAATGTGTTTATATGTCATATATTTATGTAGAAGGTAAATTTTAATAAAATATTTACTTCTGATCTGTGCACTATAGGAACTAAGTAGAAAAAGAATGTGTTTATATATCATCTATTTATATACAAGGTAAATTTTATAAAATTATTTATTTCTGATTTTTGCACTATAGGAACTAAGTAGAAAAAAAATGTGTTTATATGTCATATATTTATTTATATACAAGGTAAATTTTATATAAATATTTACTTCTGATTTTTGCACTATAGGAACTAAGTAGAAATAGAATGTGTTTATATGTCATATATTTATGTAGAAGGTAAATTTTAATAAAATATTTACTTCTGATCTGTGCACTATAGGAACTAAGTAGAAAAAGAATGTGTTTATATATCATCTATTTATATACAAGGTAAATTTTATAAAATTATTTATTTCTGATTTTTGCACTATAGGAACTAAGTAGAAAAAAAATGTGTTTATATGTCATATATTTATTTATATACAAGGTAAATTTTATATAAATATTTACTTCTGATTTTTGCACTATAGGAACTAAGTAGAAATAGAATGTGTTTATATGTCGCATAAAAAAAGGAAATTTATTTTTAATTTTTATTTTTTAATTTTGTACTATAGGCTCTAAGTAGAAAAAGAATTTATTTATGTTGCTTAAAAATAAAATAGTAAATTTTTTTCATGTTTATTTTTGAATTTTGCACTATAGGAATTAAGTAGAAATAGAATGTGTTTATATGTTGCAAATAAAGAAAAGAGTAAATTATTTTATAAATGTTTATTTTTGAATTTTGCACTATAGGAACTCAGTAGAAAAAGAATGTGTTTATATGTAATATATTTATATACAAGGCAAATTTTAGAAAAATATTTACTTCTGATTTTTGCACTATAGGAACTAAGTAGAAATAGAATGTGTTTATATGTCGCATAAAAAGAAAAAAGCACATTTTTTTAAAATGTTTATTTTTTGTATTTTGAACTATAGGAACTAAGTAGAAAAAGAATTTGTTTATGTCACTTAAAAATAAAAAAAGTAAATTTTTTACATGTTTATTTTTGAATTTTGCACTATAGGAATTAAGTAGAAATAGAATGTGTTTATATGTTGCAAATAAAGAAAAGAGTAAATTATTTTATAAATGTTTATTTTTGAATTTTGCACTATAGGAACTCAGTAGAAAAAGAATGTGTTTATATGTAATATATTTATATACACGGCAAATTTTAGAAAAATATTTACTTCTGATTTTTGCACTATAGGAACTAAGTAGAAATAGAATGTGTTTATATGTCATATATTTATGTAGAAGGTAAATTTTAATAAAATATTTACTTCTGATCTGTGCACTATAGGAACTAAGTAGAAAAAGAATGTGTTTATATATCATCTATTTATATACAAGGTAAATTTTATAAAATTATTTATTTCTGATTTTTGCACTATAGGAACTAAGAAAAAATATGTGTTTATATGTCATATATTTATTTATATACAAGGTAAATTTTATAAAAATATTTACTTCTGATTTTTGCACTATAGGAACTAAGTAGAAATAGAATGTGTTTATATGTCGCATAAAAAAAGGAAATTTTTTTTTAATTTTAATTTTTTAATTTTGTACTATAGGCTCTAAGTAGAAAAAAAATGTGTTTATATGTCATATATTTATATACAAGGTAAATTTTATAAAAATATTTACTTCTGATGTTGCACTATAGGAACTACGTAGAAATAGAATGTGTTTATATGTCGCAAAAAAAGCAAAGAGTAAATTATTTTTTAATTGTTTATTTTTGAATTTTGCACTATAGGCTCTAAGTAGAAAAAGAATTTATTTATGTTGCTTAAAAATAAAATAGTAAATTTTTTTCATGTGTATTTTTGAATTTTGCACTATAGGAATTAAGTAGAAATAGAATGTGTTTATATGTTGCAAATAAAGAAAAGAGTAAATTATTTTATAAATGTTTATTTTTGAATTTTGCACTATAGGAACTCAGTAGAAAAAGAATGTGTTTATATGTAATATATTTATATACAAGGCAAAGTTTAGAAAAATATTTACTTCTGATTTTTGCACTATAGGAACTAAGTAGAAATAGAATGTGTTTATATGTCGCATAAAAAGAATAAAGCACATTTTTTAAAAATGTTTATTTTTTGTATTTTGAACTATAGGAACTAAGTAGAAAAAGAATTTGTTTATGTCACTTAAAAATAAAAAAGTAAATTTTTTACATGTTTATTTTAGAATTTTGCACTATAGGAATTAAGTAGAAATAGAATGTGTTTATATGTCGCATAAAAAAGGAATTTTTTTTTTTTAATTTTAATTTTTTAATTTTGTACTATAGGCTCTAAGTAGAAAAAAAATGTGTTTATATGTCATATATTTATATACAAGGTAAATTTTATAAAAATATTTACTTCTGATGTTGCACTATAGGAACTAAGTAGAAATAGCATGTCGCAAAAAAAGCAAAGAGTAAATTATTTTTTAATTGTTTATTTTTGAATTTTGCACTATAGGCTCTAAGTAGAAAAAGAATTTATTTATGTTGCTTAAAAATAAAATAGTAAATTTTTTTCATGTTTATTTTTGAATTTTGCACTATAGGAATTAAGTAGAAATAGAATGTGTTTATATGTTGCAAATAAAGAAAAGAGTAAATTATTTTATAAATGTTTATTTTTGAATTTTGCACTATAGGAACTCAGTAGAAAAAGAATGTGTTTATATGTAATACATTTATATACAAGGCACATTTTAGAAAAATATTTACTTCTGATTTTTGCACTATAGGAACTAAGTAGAAATAGAATGTGTTTATATGTCATATATTTATGTAGAAGGTAAATTTTAATAAAATATTTACTTCTGATCTGTGCACTATAGGAACTAAGTAGAAAAAGAATGTGTTTATATATCATCTATTTATATACAAGGTAAATTTTATAAAATTATTTATTTCTGATTTTTGCACTATAGGAACTAAGTAGAAAAAAAATGTGTTTATATGTCATATATTTATTTATATACAAGGTAAATTTTATATAAATATTTACTTCTGATTTTTGCACTATAGGAACTAAGTAGAAATAGAATGTGTTTATATGTCGCATAAAAAAAGGAAATTTATTTTTAATTTTTATTTTTTAATTTTGTACTATAGGCTCTAAGTAGAAAAAGAATTTATTTATGTTGCTTAAAAATAAAATAGTAAATTTTTTTCATGTTTATTTTTGAATTTTGCACTATAGGAATTAAGTAGAAATAGAATGTGTTTATATGTTGCAAATAAAGAAAAGAGTAAATTATTTTATAAATGTTTATTTTTGAATTTTGCACTATAGGAACTCAGTAGAAAAAGAATGTGTTTATATGTAATATATTTATATACAAGGCAAATTTTAGAAAAATATTTACTTCTGATTTTTGCACTATAGGAACTAAGTAGAAATAGAATGTGTTTATATGTCGCATAAAAAGAAAAAAGCACATTTTTTAAAATGTTTATTTTTTGTATTTTGAACTATAGGAACTAAGTAGAAAAAGAATTTGTTTATGTCACTTAAAAATAAAAAAGTAAATTTTTTACATGTTTATTTTTGAATTTTGCACTATAGGAATTAAGTAGAAATAGAATGTGTTTATATGTTGCAAATAAAGAAAAGAGTAAATTATTTTATAAATGTTTATTTTTGAATTTTGCACTATAGGAACTCAGTAGAAAAAGAATGTGTTTATATGTAATATATTTATATACACGGCAAATTTTAGAAAAATATTTACTTCTGATTTTTGCACTATAGGAACTAAGTAGAAATAGAATGTGTTTATATGTCATATATTTATGTGGAAGGTAAATTTTAATAAAATATTTACTTCTGATCTGTGCACTATAGGAACTAAGTAGAAAAAGAATGTGTTTATATATCATCTATTTATATACAAGGTAAATTTTATAAAATTATTTATTTCTGATTTTTGCACTATAGGAACTAAGAAAAAATATGTGTTTATATGTCATATATTTATTTATATACAAGGTAAATTTTATATAAATATTTACTTCTGATTTTTGCACTATAGGAACTAAGTAGAAATAGAATGTGTTTATATGTCGCATAAAAAAAGGAAATTTTTTTTTAATTTTAATTTTTTAATTTTGTACTATAGGCTCTAAGTAGAAAAAAAATGTGTTTATATGTCATATATTTATATACAAGGTAAATTTTATAAAAATATTTACTTCTGATGTTGCACTATAGGAACTACGTAGAAATAGAATGTGTTTATATGTCGCAAAAAAAGCAAAGAGTAAATTATTTTTTAATTGTTTATTTTTGAATTTTGCACTATAGGCTCTAAGTAGAAAAAGAATTTATTTATGTTGCTTAAAAATAAAATTGTAAATTTTTTTCATGTTTATTTTTGAATTTTGCACTATAGGAATTAAGTAGAAATAGAATGTGTTTATATGTTGCAAATAAAGAAAAGAGTAAATTATTTTATAAATGTTTATTTTTGAATTTTGCACTATAGGAACTCAGTAGAAAAAGAATGTGTTTATATGTAATATATTTATATACAAGGCAAATTTTAGAAAAATATTTACTTCTGATTTTTGCACTATAGGAACTAAGTAGAAATAGAATGTGTTTATATGTCGCATAAAAAGAAAAAAGCACATTTTTTAAAAATGTTTATTTTCTGTATTTTGAACTATAGGAACTAAGTAGAAAAAGAATTTGTTTATGTCACTTAAAAATAAAAAAGGAAATTTTTTACATGTTTATTTTTGAATTTTGCACTATAGGAATTAAGTAGAAATAGAATGTGTTTATATGTTGCAAATAAAGAAAAGAGTAAATTATTTTATAAATGTTTATTTTTGAATTTTGCACTATAGGAACTCAGTAGAAAAAGAATGTGTTTATATGTAATATATTTATATACAAGGCAAATTTTAGAAAAATATTTACTTCTGATTTTTGCACTATAGGAACTAAGTAGAAATAGAATGTGTTTATATGTCGCATAAAAAGAATAAAGCACATTTTTTAAAAATGTTTATTTTTTGTATTTTGAACTATAGGAACTAAGTAGAAAAAGAATTTGTTTATGTCACTTAAAAATAAAAAAGTAAATTTTTTACATGTTTATTTTAGAATTTTGCACTATAGGAATTAAGTAGAAATAGAATGTGTTTATATGTCGCATAAAAAAGGAATTTTTTTTTTTTAATTTTAATTTTTTAATTTTGTACTATAGGCTCTAAGTAGAAAAAAAATGTGTTTATATGTCATATATTTATATACAAGGTAAATTTTATAAAAATATTTACTTCTGATGTTGCACTATAGGAACTAAGTAGAAATAGCATGTCGCAAAAAAAGCAAAGAGTAAATTATTTTTTAATTGTTTATTTTTGAATTTTGCACTATAGGCTCTAAGTAGAAAAAGAATTTATTTATGTTGCTTAAAAATAAAATTGTAAATTTTTTTCATGTTTATTTTTGAATTTTGCACTATAGGAATTAAGTAGAAATAGAATGTGTTTATATGTTGCAAATAAAGAAAAGAGTAAATTATTTTATAAATGTTTATTTTTGAATTTTGCACTATAGGAACTCAGTAGAAAAAGAATGTGTTTATATGTAATACATTTATATACAAGGCACATTTTAGAAAAATATTTACTTCTGATTTTTGCACTATAGGAACTAAGTAGAAATAGAATGTGTTTATATGTCATATATTTATGTAGAAGGTAAATTTTAATAAAATATTTACTTCTGATCTGTGCACTATAGGAACTAAGTAGAAAAAGAATGTGTTTATATATCATCTATTTATATACAAGGTAAATTTTATAAAATTATTTATTTCTGATTTTTGCACTATAGGAACTAAGTAGAAAAAAAATGTGTTTATATGTCATATATTTATTTATATACAAGGTAAATTTTATATAAATATTTACTTCTGATTTTTGCACTATAGGAACTAAGTAGAAATAGAATGTGTTTATATGTCGCATAAAAAAAGGAAATTTTTTTTTAATTTTAATTTTTTAATTTTGTACTATAGGCTCTAAGTAGAAAAAAAATGTGTTTATATGTCATATATTTATATACAAGGTAAATTTTATAAAAATATTTACTTCTGATGTTGCACTATAGGAACTACGTAGAAATAGAATGTGTTTATATGTCGCAAAAAAAGCAAAGAGTAAATTATTTTTTAATTGTTTATTTTTGAATTTTGCACTATAGGCTCTAAGTAGAAAAAGAATTTATTTATGTTGCTTAAAAATAAAATTGTAAATTTTTTTCATGTTTATTTTTGAATTTTGCACTATAGGAATTAAGTAGAAATAGAATGTGTTTATATGTTGCAAATAAAGAAAAGAGTAAATTATTTTATAAATGTTTATTTTTGAATTTTGCACTATAGGAACTCAGTAGAAAAAGAATGTGTTTATATGTAATATATTTATATACAAGGCAAATTTTAGAAAAATATTTACTTCTGATTTTTGCACTATAGGAACTAAGTAGAAATAGAATGTGTTTATATGTCGCATAAAAAGAAAAAAGCACATTTTTTAAAAATGTTTATTTTCTGTATTTTGAACTATAGGAACTAAGTAGAAAAAGAATTTGTTTATGTCACTTAAAAATAAAAAAGGAAATTTTTTACATGTTTATTTTTGAATTTTGCACTATAGGAATTAAGTAGAAATAGAATGTGTTTATATGTTGCAAATAAAGAAAAGAGTAAATTATTTTATAAATGTTTATTTTTGAATTTTGCACTATAGGAACTCAGTAGAAAAAGAATGTGTTTATATGTAATATATTTATATACAAGGCAAATTTTAGAAAAATATTTACTTCTGATTTTTGCACTATAGGAACTAAGTAGAAATAGAATGTGTTTATATGTCGCATAAAAAGAATAAAGCACATTTTTTAAAAATGTTTATTTTTTGTATTTTGAACTATAGGAACTAAGTAGAAAAAGAATTTGTTTATGTCACTTAAAAATAAAAAAGTAAATTTTTTACATGTTTATTTTAGAATTTTGCACTATAGGAATTAAGTAGAAATAGAATGTGTTTATATGTCGCATAAAAAAGGAATTTTTTTTTTTTAATTTTAATTTTTTAATTTTGTACTATAGGCTCTAAGTAGAAAAAAAATGTGTTTATATGTCATATATTTATATACAAGGTAAATTTTATAAAAATATTTACTTCTGATGTTGCACTATAGGAACTAAGTAGAAATAGCATGTCGCAAAAAAAGCAAAGAGTAAATTATTTTTTAATTGTTTATTTTTGAATTTTGCACTATAGGCTCTAAGTAGAAAAAGAATTTATTTATGTTGCTTAAAAATAAAATAGTAAATTTTTTTCATGTTTATTTTTGAATTTTGCACTATAGGAATTAAGTAGAAATAGAATGTGTTTATATGTTGCAAATAAAGAAAAGAGTAAATTATTTTATAAATGTTTATTTTTGAATTTTGCACTATAGGAACTCAGTAGAAAAAGAATGTGTTTATATGTAATACATTTATATACAAGGCACATTTTAGAAAAATATTTACTTCTGATTTTTGCACTATAGGAACTAAGTAGAAATAGAATGTGTTTATATGTCATATATTTATGTAGAAGGTAAATTTTAATAAAATATTTACTTCTGATCTGTGCACTATAGGAACTAAGTAGAAAAAGAATGTGTTTATATATCATCTATTTATATACAAGGTAAATTTTATAAAATTATTTATTTCTGATTTTTGCACTATAGGAACTAAGTAGAAAAAAAATGTGTTTATATGTCATATATTTATTTATATACAAGGTAAATTTTATATAAATATTTACTTCTGATTTTTGCACTATAGGAACTAAGTAGAAATAGAATGTGTTTATATGTCGCATAAAAAAAGGAAATTTATTTTTAATTTTTATTTTTTAATTTTGTACTATAGGCTCTAAGTAGAAAAAGAATTTATTTATGTTGCTTAAAAATAAAATAGTAAATTTTTTTCATGTTTATTTTTGAATTTTGCACTATAGGAATTAAGTAGAAATAGAATGTGTTTATATGTTGCAAATAAAGAAAAGAGTAAATTATTTTATAAATGTTTATTTTTGAATTTTGCACTATAGGAACTCAGTAGAAAAAGAATGTGTTTATATGTAATATATTTATATACAAGGCAAATTTTAGAAAAATATTTACTTCTGATTTTTGCACTATAGGAACTAAGTAGAAATAGAATGTGTTTATATGTCGCATAAAAAGAAAAAAGCACATTTTTTAAAAATGTTTATTTTTTGTATTTTGAACTATAGGAACTAAGTAGAAAAAGAATTTGTTTATGTCACTTAAAAATAAAAAAGTAAATTTTTTACATGTTTATTTTTGAATTTTGCACTATAGGAATTAAGTAGAAATAGAATGTGTTTATATGTTGCAAATAAAGAAAAGAGTAAATTATTTTATAAATGTTTATTTTTGAATTTTGCACTATAGGAACTCAGTAGAAAAAGAATGTGTTTATATGTAATACATTTATATACAAGGCACATTTTAGAAAAATATTTACTTCTGATTTTTGCACTATAGGAACTAAGTAGAAATAGAATGTGTTTATATGTCATATATTTATGTAGAAGGTAAATTTTAATAAAATATTTACTTCTGATCTGTGCACTATAGGAACTAAGTAGAAAAAGAATGTGTTTATATATCATCTATTTATATACAAGGTAAATTTTATAAAATTATTTATTTCTGATTTTTGCACTATAGGAACTAAGTAGAAAAAAAATGTGTTTATATGTCATATATTTATTTATATACAAGGTAAATTTTATATAAATATTTACTTCTGATTTTTGCACTATAGGAACTAAGTAGAAATAGAATGTGTTTATATGTCGCATAAAAAAAGGAAATTTATTTTTAATTTTTATTTTTTAATTTTGTACTATAGGCTCTAAGTAGAAAAAGAATTTATTTATGTTGCTTAAAAATAAAATAGTAAATTTTTTTCATGTTTATTTTTGAATTTTGCACTATAGGAATTAAGTAGAAATAGAATGTGTTTATATGTTGCAAATAAAGAAAAGAGTAAATTATTTTATAAATGTTTATTTTTGAATTTTGCACTATAGGAACTCAGTAGAAAAAGAATGTGTTTATATGTAATATATTTATATACAAGGCAAATTTTAGAAAAATATTTACTTCTGATTTTTGCACTATAGGAACTAAGTAGAAATAGAATGTGTTTATATGTCGCATAAAAAGAAAAAAGCACATTTTTTAAAATGTTTATTTTTTGTATTTTGAACTATAGGAACTAAGTAGAAAAAGAATTTGTTTATGTCACTTAAAAATAAAAAAGTAAATTTTTTACATGTTTATTTTTGAATTTTGCACTATAGGAATTAAGTAGAAATAGAATGTGTTTATATGTTGCAAATAAAGAAAAGAGTAAATTATTTTATAAATGTTTATTTTTGAATTTTGCACTATAGGAACTCAGTAGAAAAAGAATGTGTTTATATGTAATATATTTATATACACGGCAAATTTTAGAAAAATATTTACTTCTGATTTTTGCACTATAGGAACTAAGTAGAAATAGAATGTGTTTATATGTCATATATTTATGTGGAAGGTAAATTTTAATAAAATATTTACTTCTGATCTGTGCACTATAGGAACTAAGTAGAAAAAGAATGTGTTTATATATCATCTATTTATATACAAGGTAAATTTTATAAAATTATTTATTTCTGATTTTTGCACTATAGGAACTAAGAAAAAATATGTGTTTATATGTCATATATTTATTTATATACAAGGTAAATTTTATATAAATATTTACTTCTGATTTTTGCACTATAGGAACTAAGTAGAAATAGAATGTGTTTATATGTCGCATAAAAAAAGGAAATTTTTTTTTAATTTTAATTTTTTAATTTTGTACTATAGGCTCTAAGTAGAAAAAAAATGTGTTTATATGTCATATATTTATATACAAGGTAAATTTTATAAAAATATTTACTTCTGATGTTGCACTATAGGAACTACGTAGAAATAGAATGTGTTTATATGTCGCAAAAAAAGCAAAGAGTAAATTATTTTTTAATTGTTTATTTTTGAATTTTGCACTATAGGCTCTAAGTAGAAAAAGAATTTATTTATGTTGCTTAAAAATAAAATTGTAAATTTTTTTCATGTTTATTTTTGAATTTTGCACTATAGGAATTAAGTAGAAATAGAATGTGTTTATATGTTGCAAATAAAGAAAAGAGTAAATTATTTTATAAATGTTTATTTTTGAATTTTGCACTATAGGAACTCAGTAGAAAAAGAATGTGTTTATATGTAATATATTTATATACAAGGCAAATTTTAGAAAAATATTTACTTCTGATTTTTGCACTATAGGAACTAAGTAGAAATAGAATGTGTTTATATGTCGCATAAAAAGAAAAAAGCACATTTTTTAAAAATGTTTATTTTCTGTATTTTGAACTATAGGAACTAAGTAGAAAAAGAATTTGTTTATGTCACTTAAAAATAAAAAAGGAAATTTTTTACATGTTTATTTTTGAATTTTGCACTATAGGAATTAAGTAGAAATAGAATGTGTTTATATGTTGCAAATAAAGAAAAGAGTAAATTATTTTATAAATGTTTATTTTTGAATTTTGCACTATAGGAACTCAGTAGAAAAAGAATGTGTTTATATGTAATATATTTATATACAAGGCAAATTTTAGAAAAATATTTACTTCTGATTTTTGCACTATAGGAACTAAGTAGAAATAGAATGTGTTTATGTGTCGCATAAAAAGAAAAAAAGTACATTTTTTAAAAATGTTTATTTTTTCTATTTTGCACAATATGAACTAAGTAGAAAAGAATTTGTTTATGTCACTTAAAAATAAAAAAGTAAATTTTTTACATGTTTATTTTTGAATTTTGCACTATAAGAATTAAGTAGAAATAGAATGTGTTTATATGTCGCATAAAAAAAGGAATTTTTTTTTTAAATTTAAATTTTTTTATTTTGTACTATAGGCTCTAAGTAGAAAAAAAATGTGTTTATATGTCATATATTTATATACAAGGTAAATTTTATAAAAATATTTACTTCTGATGTTGGACTATAGGAACTAAGTAGAAATAGAATGTGTTTATATGTCGCATGAAAAAAAGAAATTTTTAAAAAATTTTTATTTTTTAATTTTGTACTATAGGCTCTAAGTAGAAAAAGAATTTGTTTATGTTGCTTAAAAATAAAAAAGTAAATTTTTTTCATGTTTATTTTTGAATTTTGCACTATAGGAATTAAGTAGAAAAAGAATGTGTTTATTTATATGTCATATTTTTATATACAAGGCAAATTTTAGAAAATTATTTATTTCTGATTTTTGCACTATAGGAACTAAGTAGAAAAAAAATGTGTTTATATGTCATATATTTATTTATATACAAGGTAAATTTTATATAAATATTTACTTCTGATTTTTGCACTATAGGAACTAAGTAGAAATAGAATGTGTTTATATGTCGCATAAAAAGAAAAAAGCACATTTTTTAAAAATGTTTATTTTTTGTATTTTGAACTATAGGAACTAAGTAGAAAAAGAATTTGTTTATGTCACTTAAAAATAAAAAAGTAAATTTTTTACATGTTTATTTTAGAATTTTGCACTATAGGAATTAAGTAGAAATAGAATGTGTTTATATGTCGCATAAAAAAGGAATTTTTTTTTTTTAATTTTAATTTTTTAATTTTGTACTATAGGCTCTAAGTAGAAACAAAATGTGTTTATATGTCATATATTTATATACAAGGTAAATTTTATAAAAATATTTACTTCTGATGTTGCACTATAGGAACTAAGTAGAAATAGCATGTCGCAAAAAAAGCAAAGAGTAAATTATTTTTTAATTGTTTATTTTTGAATTTTGCACTATAGGCTCTAAGTAGAAAAAGAATTTATTTATGTTGCTTAAAAATAAAATAGTAAATTTTTTTCATGTTTATTTTTGAATTTTGCACTATAGGAATTAAGTAGAAATAGAATGTGTTTATATGTTGCAAATAAAGAAAAGAGTAAATTATTTTATAAATGTTTATTTTTGAATTTTGCACTATAGGAACTCAGTAGAAAAAGAATGTGTTTATATGTAATATATTTATATACAAGGCACATTTTAGAAAAATATTTACTTCTGATTTTTGCACTATAGGAACTAAGTAGAAATAGAATGTGTTTATATGTCATATATTTATGTAGAAGGTAAATTTTAATAAAATATTTACTTCTGATCTGTGCACTATAGGAACTAAGTAGAAAAAGAATGTGTTTATATATCATCTATTTATATACAAGGTAAATTTTATAAAATTATTTATTTCTGATTTTTGCACTATAGGAACTAAGTAGAAAAAAAATGTGTTTATATGTCATATATTTATTTATATACAAGGTAAATTTTATATAAATATTTACTTCTGATTTTTGCACTATAGGAACTAAGTAGAAATAGAATGTGTTTATATGTCGCATAAAAAAAGGAAATTTATTTTTAATTTTTATTTTTTAATTTTGTACTATAGGCTCTAAGTAGAAAAAGAATTTATTTATGTTGCTTAAAAATAAAATAGTAAATTTTTTTCATGTTTATTTTTGAATTTTGCACTATAGGAATTAAGTAGAAATAGAATGTGTTTATATGTTGCAAATAAAGAAAAGAGTAAATTATTTTATAAATGTTTATTTTTGAATTTTGCACTATAGGAACTCAGTAGAAAAAGAATGTGTTTATATGTAATATATTTATATACAAGGCAAATTTTAGAAAAATATTTACTTCTGATTTTTGCACTATAGGAACTAAGTAGAAATAGAATGTGTTTATATGTCGCATAAAAAGAAAAAAGCACATTTTTTAAAAATGTTTATTTTTTGTATTTTGAACTATAGGAACTAAGTAGAAAAAGAATTTGTTTATGTCACTTAAAAATAAAAAAGTAAATTTTTTACATGTTTATTTTTGAATTTTGCACTATAGGAATTAAGTAGAAATAGAATGTGTTTATATGTTGCAAATAAAGAAAAGAGTAAATTATTTTATAAATGTTTATTTTTGAATTTTGCACTATAGGCTCTAAGTAGAAAAAGAATTTATTTATGTTGCTTAAAAATAAAATAGTAAATTTTTTTCATGTTTATTTTTGAATTTTGCACTATAGGAACTAAGTAGAAATAGAATGTGTTTATATGTCATATATTTATGTAGAAGGTAAATTTTAATAAAATATTTACTTCTGATCTGTGCACTATAGGAACTAAGTAGAAAAAGAATGTGTTTATATATCATCTATTTATATACAAGGTAAATTTTATAAAATTATTTATTTCTGATTTTTGCACTATAGGAACTAAGTAGAAAAAAAATGTGTTTATATGTCATATATTTATTTATATACAAGGTAAATTTTATATAAATATTTACTTCTGATTTTTGCACTATAGGAACTAAGTAGAAATAGAATGTGTTTATATGTCATATATTTATGTAGAAGGTAAATTTTAATAAAATATTTACTTCTGATCTGTGCACTATAGGAACTAAGTAGAAAAAGAATGTGTTTATATATCATCTATTTATATACAAGGTAAATTTTATAAAATTATTTATTTCTGATTTTTGCACTATAGGAACTAAGTAGAAAAAAAATGTGTTTATATGTCATATATTTATTTATATACAAGGTAAATTTTATATAAATATTTACTTCTGATTTTTGCACTATAGGAACTAAGTAGAAATAGAATGTGTTTATATGTCGCATAAAAAAAGGAAATTTATTTTTAATTTTTATTTTTTAATTTTGTACTATAGGCTCTAAGTAGAAAAAGAATTTATTTATGTTGCTTAAAAATAAAATAGTAAATTTTTTTCATGTTTATTTTTGAATTTTGCACTATAGGAATTAAGTAGAAATAGAATGTGTTTATATGTTGCAAATAAAGAAAAGAGTAAATTATTTTATAAATGTTTATTTTTGAATTTTGCACTATAGGAACTCAGTAGAAAAAGAATGTGTTTATATGTAATATATTTATATACAAGGCAAATTTTAGAAAAATATTTACTTCTGATTTTTGCACTATAGGAACTAAGTAGAAATAGAATGTGTTTATATGTCGCATAAAAAGAAAAAAGCACATTTTTTTAAAATGTTTATTTTTTGTATTTTGAACTATAGGAACTAAGTAGAAAAAGAATTTGTTTATGTCACTTAAAAATAAAAAAGTAAATTTTTTACATGTTTATTTTTGAATTTTGCACTATAGGAATTAAGTAGAAATAGAATGTGTTTATATGTTGCAAATAAAGAAAAGAGTAAATTATTTTATAAATGTTTATTTTTGAATTTTGCACTATAGGAACTCAGTAGAAAAAGAATGTGTTTATATGTAATATATTTATATACACGGCAAATTTTAGAAAAATATTTACTTCTGATTTTTGCACTATAGGAACTAAGTAGAAATAGAATGTGTTTATATGTCATATATTTATGTAGAAGGTAAATTTTAATAAAATATTTACTTCTGATCTGTGCACTATAGGAACTAAGTAGAAAAAGAATGTGTTTATATATCATCTATTTATATACAAGGTAAATTTTATAAAATTATTTATTTCTGATTTTTGCACTATAGGAACTAAGAAAAAATATGTGTTTATATGTCATATATTTATTTATATACAAGGTAAATTTTATAAAAATATTTACTTCTGATTTTTGCACTATAGGAACTAAGTAGAAATAGAATGTGTTTATATGTCGCATAAAAAAAGGAAATTTTTTTTTAATTTTAATTTTTTAATTTTGTACTATAGGCTCTAAGTAGAAAAAAAATGTGTTTATATGTCATATATTTATATACAAGGTAAATTTTATAAAAATATTTACTTCTGATGTTGCACTATAGGAACTACGTAGAAATAGAATGTGTTTATATGTCGCAAAAAAAGCAAAGAGTAAATTATTTTTTAATTGTTTATTTTTGAATTTTGCACTATAGGCTCTAAGTAGAAAAAGAATTTATTTATGTTGCTTAAAAATAAAATAGTAAATTTTTTTCATGTGTATTTTTGAATTTTGCACTATAGGAATTAAGTAGAAATAGAATGTGTTTATATGTTGCAAATAAAGAAAAGAGTAAATTATTTTATAAATGTTTATTTTTGAATTTTGCACTATAGGAACTCAGTAGAAAAAGAATGTGTTTATATGTAATATATTTATATACAAGGCAAAGTTTAGAAAAATATTTACTTCTGATTTTTGCACTATAGGAACTAAGTAGAAATAGAATGTGTTTATATGTCGCATAAAAAGAATAAAGCACATTTTTTAAAAATGTTTATTTTTTGTATTTTGAACTATAGGAACTAAGTAGAAAAAGAATTTGTTTATGTCACTTAAAAATAAAAAAGTAAATTTTTTACATGTTTATTTTAGAATTTTGCACTATAGGAATTAAGTAGAAATAGAATGTGTTTATATGTCGCATAAAAAAGGAATTTTTTTTTTTTAATTTTAATTTTTTAATTTTGTACTATAGGCTCTAAGTAGAAAAAAAATGTGTTTATATGTCATATATTTATATACAAGGTAAATTTTATAAAAATATTTACTTCTGATGTTGCACTATAGGAACTAAGTAGAAATAGCATGTCGCAAAAAAAGCAAAGAGTAAATTATTTTTTAATTGTTTATTTTTGAATTTTGCACTATAGGCTCTAAGTAGAAAAAGAATTTATTTATGTTGCTTAAAAATAAAATAGTAAATTTTTTTCATGTTTATTTTTGAATTTTGCACTATAGGAATTAAGTAGAAATAGAATGTGTTTATATGTTGCAAATAAAGAAAAGAGTAAATTATTTTATAAATGTTTATTTTTGAATTTTGCACTATAGGAACTCAGTAGAAAAAGAATGTGTTTATATGTAATACATTTATATACAAGGCACATTTTAGAAAAATATTTACTTCTGATTTTTGCACTATAGGAACTAAGTAGAAATAGAATGTGTTTATATGTCATATATTTATGTAGAAGGTAAATTTTAATAAAATATTTACTTCTGATCTGTGCACTATAGGAACTAAGTAGAAAAAGAATGTGTTTATATATCATCTATTTATATACAAGGTAAATTTTATAAAATTATTTATTTCTGATTTTTGCACTATAGGAACTAAGTAGAAAAAAAATGTGTTTATATGTCATATATTTATTTATATACAAGGTAAATTTTATATAAATATTTACTTCTGATTTTTGCACTATAGGAACTAAGTAGAAATAGAATGTGTTTATATGTCGCATAAAAAAAGGAAATTTATTTTTAATTTTTATTTTTTAATTTTGTACTATAGGCTCTAAGTAGAAAAAGAATTTATTTATGTTGCTTAAAAATAAAATAGTAAATTTTTTTCATGTTTATTTTTGAATTTTGCACTATAGGAATTAAGTAGAAATAGAATGTGTTTATATGTTGCAAATAAAGAAAAGAGTAAATTATTTTATAAATGTTTATTTTTGAATTTTGCACTATAGGAACTCAGTAGAAAAAGAATGTGTTTATATGTAATATATTTATATACAAGGCAAATTTTAGAAAAATATTTACTTCTGATTTTTGCACTATAGGAACTAAGTAGAAAGAGAATGTGTTTATATGTCGCATAAAAAGAAAAAAGCACATTTTTTAAAATGTTTATTTTTTGTATTTTGAACTATAGGAACTAAGTAGAAAAAGAATTTGTTTATGTCACTTAAAAATAAAAAAGTAAATTTTTTACATGTTTATTTTTGAATTTTGCACTATAGGAATTAAGTAGAAATAGAATGTGTTTATATGTTGCAAATAAAGAAAAGAGTAAATTATTTTATAAATGTTTATTTTTGAATTTTGCACTATAGGAACTCAGTAGAAAAAGAATGTGTTTATATGTAATATATTTATATACACGGCAAATTTTAGAAAAATATTTACTTCTGATTTTTGCACTATAGGAACTAAGTAGAAATAGAATGTGTTTATATGTCATATATTTATGTGGAAGGTAAATTTTAATAAAATATTTACTTCTGATCTGTGCACTATAGGAACTAAGTAGAAAAAGAATGTGTTTATATATCATCTATTTATATACAAGGTAAATTTTATAAAATTATTTATTTCTGATTTTTGCACTATAGGAACTAAGAAAAAATATGTGTTTATATGTCATATATTTATTTATATACAAGGTAAATTTTATATAAATATTTACTTCTGATTTTTGCACTATAGGAACTAAGTAGAAATAGAATGTGTTTATATGTCGCATAAAAAAAGGAAATTTTTTTTTAATTTTGTACTATAGGCTCTAAGTAGAAAAAAAATGTGTTTATATGTCATATATTTATATACAAGGTAAATTTTATAAAAATATTTACTTCTGATGTTGCACTATAGGAACTACGTAGAAATAGAATGTGTTTATATGTCGCAAAAAAAGCAAAGAGTAAATTATTTTTTAATTGTTTATTTTTGAATTTTGCACTATAGGCTCTAAGTAGAAAAAGAATTTATTTATGTTGCTTAAAAATAAAATTGTAAATTTTTTTCATGTTTATTTTTGAATTTTGCACTATAGGAATTAAGTAGAAATAGAATGTGTTTATATGTTGCAAATAAAGAAAAGAGTAAATTATTTTATAAATGTTTATTTTTGAATTTTGCACTATAGGAACTCAGTAGAAAAAGAATGTGTTTATATGTAATATATTTATATACAAGGCAAATTTTAGAAAAATATTTACTTCTGATTTTTGCACTATAGGAACTAAGTAGAAATAGAATGTGTTTATATGTCGCATAAAAAGAAAAAAGCACATTTTTTAAAAATGTTTATTTTCTGTATTTTGAACTATAGGAACTAAGTAGAAAAAGAATTTGTTTATGTCACTTAAAAATAAAAAAGGAAATTTTTTACATGTTTATTTTTGAATTTTGCACTATAGGAATTAAGTAGAAATAGAATGTGTTTATATGTTGCAAATAAAGAAAAGAGTAAATTATTTTATAAATGTTTATTTTTGAATTTTGCACTATAGGAACTCAGTAGAAAAAGAATGTGTTTATATGTAATATATTTATATACAAGGCAAATTTTAGAAAAATATTTACTTCTGATTTTTGCACTATAGGAACTAAGTAGAAATAGAATGTGTTTATATGTCGCATGAAAAAAAGAAATTTTTTAAAAATTTTTATTTTTTAATTTTGTACTATAGGCTCTAAGTAGAAAAAGAATTTGTTTATGTTGCTTAAAAATAAAAAAGTAAATTTTTTTCATGTTTATTTTTGAATTTTGCACTATAGGAATTAAGTAGAAAAAGAATGTGTTTATTTATATGTCATATTTTTATATACAAGGCAAATTTTAGAAAAATATTTACTTCTGATTTTTGCACTATAGGAACTAAGTAGAAAAAGAATGTGTTTATGTCACTTAAAAATAAAAAAGTTAATTTTTTCATGTTTATTTTTGAATTGTGAACTATAGGAATTAAGTAGAAATAGAATGTGTTTATATGTCGCAAAAAAGAAAAATCTTTACAATGTTTATAAGAATGTGTTAATATGGCGCATATGTACATACAAAGTATATTTTATCAAAATGTTTTACTTCTGAATTTTGCACTATTGGAACTAAGCAGAAAAAGAATGTGTTTATATGTCGCATATTTACATACAAAGTATATTTTATAAAAATGTTTACTTCTGAATTTTGCACTATAGGAACTAAGTAGAAAAATAATGTGTATATATGTCAAATATTTACATACAAGGTAAATTTTATTAAAATATTTACTTCTGATCTGTGCACTATAGGAACTAAGTAGAAAAAAAATGTGTTTATATGTCATATATTTATTTATATACAAGGTAAATTTTATATAAATATTTACTTCTGATTTTTGCACTATAGGAACTACGTAGAAATAGAATGTGTTTATATGTCGCAAAAAAAGCAAAGAGTAAATTATTTTTTAATTGTTTATTTTTGAATTTTGCACTATAGGCTCTAAGTAGAAAAAGAATTTATTTATGTTGCTTAAAAATAAAATTGTAAATTTTTTTCATGTTTATTTTTGAATTTTGCACTATAGGAATTAAGTAGAAATAGAATGTGTTTATATGTTGCAAATAAAGAAAAGAGTAAATTATTTTATAAATGTTTATTTTTGAATTTTGCACTATAGGAACTCAGTAGAAAAAGAATGTGTTTATATGTAATATATTTATATACAAGGCAAATTTTAGAAAAATATTTACTTCTGATTTTTGCACTATAGGAACTAAGTAGAAATAG
This sequence comes from Meghimatium bilineatum, assembly GCA_034231615.1. Lineage (NCBI taxonomy): Eukaryota > Metazoa > Mollusca > Gastropoda > Stylommatophora > Philomycidae > Meghimatium > Meghimatium bilineatum. The sequence continues at coordinate 64,298,047 of CM067306.1, forward strand.
AATGTGTTTATATGTCGCATAAAAAGAAAAAAGCACATTTTTTAAAAATGTTTATTTTCTGTATTTTGAACTATAGGAACTAAGTAGAAAAAGAATTTGTTTATGTCACTTAAAAATAAAAAAGGAAATTTTTTACATGTTTATTTTTGAATTTTGCACTATAGGAATTAAGTAGAAATAGAATGTGTTTATATGTTGCAAATAAAGAAAAGAGTAAATTATTTTATAAATGTTTATTTTTGAATTTTGCACTATAGGAACTCAGTAGAAAAAGAATGTGTTTATATGTAATATATTTATATACAAGGCAAATTTTAGAAAAATATTTACTTCTGATTTTTGCACTATAGGAACTAAGTAGAAATAGAATGTGTTTATGTGTCGCATAAAAAGAAAAAAAGTACATTTTTTAAAAATGTTTATTTTTTCTATTTTGCACAATATGAACTAAGTAGAAAAGAATTTGTTTATGTCACTTAAAAATAAAAAAGTAAATTTTTTACATGTTTATTTTTGAATTTTGCACTATAAGAATTAAGTAGAAATAGAATGTGTTTATATGTCGCATAAAAAAAGGAATTTTTTTTTTAAATTTAAATTTTTTTATTTTGTACTATAGGCTCTAAGTAGAAAAAAAATGTGTTTATATGTCATATATTTATATACAAGGTAAATTTTATAAAAATATTTACTTCTGATGTTGGACTATAGGAACTAAGTAGAAATAGAATGTGTTTATATGTCGCATGAAAAAAAGAAATTTTTTAAAAATTTTTATTTTTTAATTTTGTACTATAGGCTCTAAGTAGAAAAAGAATTTGTTTATGTTGCTTAAAAATAAAAAAGTAAATTTTTTTCATGTTTATTTTTGAATTTTGCACTATAGGAATTAAGTAGAAAAAGAATGTGTTTATTTATATGTCATATTTTTATATACAAGGCAAATTTTAGAAAAATATTTACTTCTGATTTTTGCACTATAGGAACTAAGTAGAAAAAGAATGTGTTTATGTCACTTAAAAATAAAAAAGTTAATTTTTTCATGTTTATTTTTGAATTGTGAACTATAGGAATTAAGTAGAAATAGAATGTGTTTATATGTCGCAAAAAAGAAAAATCTTTACAATGTTTATAAGAATGTGTTAATATGGCGCATATGTACATACAAAGTATATTTTATCAAAATGTTTTACTTCTGAATTTTGCACTATTGGAACTAAGCAGAAAAAGAATGTGTTTATATGTCGCATATTTACATACAAAGTATATTTTATAAAAATGTTTACTTCTGAATTTTGCACTATAGGAACTAAGTAGAAAAATAATGTGTATATATGTCAAATATTTACATACAAGGTAAATTTTATTAAAATATTTACTTCTGATCTGTGCACTATAGGAACTAAGTAGAAAAAAAATGTGTTTATATGTCATATATTTATTTATATACAAGGTAAATTTTATATAAATATTTACTTCTGATTTTTGCACTATAGGAACTAAGTAGAAATAGAATGTGTTTATATGTCGCATAAAAAAAGGAAATTTTTAAAAAAATTTTATTTTGTAATTTTGCACTATAGGATCTAAGTAGAAAAAGAATGTGTTTATGTCGCATAAATAAAAAAAATAAAATTTTTAATGTTTATTTTTGATATTTGCACTATAGGAACTAAGTAGAAAAAGAATGTGTTTATATGTCATATATTTATATACAAGGTAAATTTTATTAAAATATTTGCTTCTGATTATTGCACTATAGGAACTAAGTAGAAAAAGAATTTGTTTATGTTGCTTAAAAATAAAAAAGTAAATTTTTTTCATGTTTATTTTTGAATTTTGCACTATAGGAATTAAGTAGAAATAGAATGTGTTTATATGTCGCATAAAAAAAGAAATTTTTTAAAAATTTTTATTTTTTAATTTTGTACTATAGGCTCTAAGTAGAAAAAGAATTTGTTTATGTTGCTTAAAAATAAAAAAGTTAATTTTTTCATGTTTATTTTTTAATTTTGCACTATAGGAATTAAGTAGAAAAAGAATGTGTTTATATGTCATATATTTATATACAAGGCAAATTTTAGAAAAATATTTACTTCTGATTTTTGCACTATAGGAACTAAGTAGAAAAAGAATGTGTTTATGTCACTTAAAAATAAAAAAGTTAATTTTTTGATGTTTATTTTTGAATTTTGAACTATAGGAATTAAGTAGAAATAGAATGTGTTTATATGTCGCAAAAAAGAAAAATCTTTACAATGTTTATAAGAATGTGTTAATATGGCGCATATTTACATACAAAGTATATTTTATCAAAATGTTTTACTTCTGAATTTTGCACTATTGGAACTAAGCAGAAAAAGAATGTGTTTATATGTCGCATATTTACATACAAAGTATATTTTATAAAAATGTTTACTTCTGAATTTTGCACTATAGGAACTAAGTAGAAAAAGAATGTGTTTATATATCATCTATTTATATACAAGGTAAATTTTATAAAATTATTTATTTCTGATTTTTGCACTATAGGAACTAAGTAGAAAAAAAATGTGTTTATATGTCATATATTTATTTATATACAAGGTAAATTTTATATAAATATTTACTTCTGATTTTTGCACTATAGGAACTAAGTAGAAATAGAATGTGTTTATATGTCGCATAAATAAAAAAAAATAATTTTTTAATGTTTATTTTTGATATTTGCACTATAGGAACTAAGTAGAAAAAGAATGTGTTTATATATCATCTATTTATATACAAGGTAAATTTTATAAAATTATTTATTTCTGATTTTTGCACTATAGGAACTAAGTAGAAAAAAAATGTGTTTATATGTCATATATTTATTTATATACAAGGCAAATTTTACAAAAATATTTACTTCTGATTTTTACACTATAGGAACTAAGTAGAAATAGAATGTGTTTATATGTCGCATAAAAAGAAAAAAGCACATTTTTTAAAAATGTTTATTTTTTGTATTTTGAAGTATAGGAACTAAGTAGAAAATGAATTTGTTTATGTCACTTAAAAATTAAAAAGTTCATTTTTTACATGTTTATTTTTGAATTTTGCACTATAGGAATTAAGTAGAAATAGAATGTGTTTATATGTCGCATAAAAAAAGGAATTTTTTTTTTAAATTTTAATTTTTTAATTTTGTACTATAGGCTCTAAGTAGAAATTTTTTTAATTTATATGTCATATATTTATATACAAGGTAAATTTTATAAAAATATTTACTTCTGATGTTGCACTATAGGAACTAAGTAGAAATAGAATGTGTTTATATGTCGCAAAAAAAGCAAAGAGTAAATTATTTTCTAAATGTTTATTTTTGAATTTTTCACTATAGGAACTCAGTAGAAAAAGAATGTGTTTATATGTCATATATTTATATACAAGGCAAATTTTAGAAAAATATTTACTTCTGATATTTGCACTATAGGAACTAAGTAGAAAAAGAATGTGTTTATGTCACTTAAAAATAAAAAAGTTAATTTTTTCATGTTTATTTTTGAATTGTGAACTATAGGAATTAAGTAGAAATAGAATGTGTTTATATGTCGCAAAAAAGAAAAATCTTTACAATGTTTATAAGAATGTGTTAATATGGCGCATATTTACATACAAAGTATATTTTATCAAAATGTTTTACTTCTGAATTTTGCACTATTGGAACTAAGCAGAAAAAGAATGTGTTTATATGTCATATATTTATATACAAGGTAAATTTTATTAAAATATTTACTTCTGATCTGTGCACTATAGGAACTAAGTAGAAAAAAAATGTGTTTATATGTCATATATTTATTTATATACAAGGTAAATTTTATATAAATATTTACTTCTGATTTTTGCACTATAGGAACTAAGTAGAAATAGAATGTGTTTATATGTCGCATAAAAAAAGGAAATTAAAAAAAAAATTTTATTTTGTAATTTTGCACTATAGGATCTAAGTCGAAAAAGAATGTGTTTATGTCGCATAAATAAAAGAAAAAATTTTTTTAATGTTTATTTTTGATATTTGCACTATAGGAACTAAGTAGAAAAAGAATGTGTTTATATGTCATATATTTATATACAAGGTAAATTTTATTAAAATATTTGCTTCTGATTATTGCACTATAGGAACTAAGTAGAAAAAGAATTTGTTTATGTTGCTTAAAAATAAAAAAGGAAATTTTTTTCATGTTTATTTTTGCATTTTGCACTATAGGAATTAAGTAGAAATAGAATGTGTTTATATGTCGCATAAAAAAGGAATTTTTTCTTTTTAATTTTAATCTTTTAATTTTGTACTATAGGCTCTAAGTAGAAAATTTTTTTATTTATATGTCATATATTTATATACAAGGTAAATTTTATAAAAATATTTACTTCTGATGTTGCACTATAGGAACTAAGTAGAAATAGAATGTGTTTATATGTCGCAAAAAAAGCAAAGAGTAAATTATTTTCTAAATGTTTATTTTTGAATTTTTCACTATAGGAACTCAGTAGAAAAAGAATGTGTTTATATGTCATATATTTATATACAAGGCAAATTTTAGAAAAATATTTACTTCTGATTTTTGCACTATAGGAACTAAGTAGAAAAAGAATGTGTTTATGTCACTTAAAAATAAAAAAGTTAATTTTTTCATGTTTATTTTTGAATTGTGAACTATAGGAATTAAGTAGAAATAGAATGTGTTTATATGTCGCAAAAAAGAAAAATCTTTACAATGTTTATAAGAATGTGTTAATATGGCGCATATGTACATACAAAGTATATTTTATCAAAATGTTTTACTTCTGAATTTTGCACTATTAGAACTAAGCAGAAAAAGAATGTGTTTATATGTCGCATATTTACATACAAAGTATATTTTATAAAAATGTTTACTTCTGAATTTTGCACTATAGGAACTAAGTAGAAAAATAATGTGTATATATGTCAAATATTTACATACAAGGTAAATTTTATTAAAATATTTACTTCTGATCTGTGCACTATAGGAACTAAGTAGAAAAAAAATGTGTTTATATGTCATATATTTATTTATATACAAGGTAAATTTTATATAAATATTTACTTCTGATTTTTGCACTATAGGAACTAAGTAGAAATAGAATGTGTTTATATGTCGCATAAAAAAAGGAAATTTTTAAAAAAATTTTATTTTGTAATTTTGCACTATAGGATCTAAGTAGAAAAAGAATGTGTTTATGTCGCATAAATAAAAAAAATAAAATTTTTAATGTTTATTTTTGATATTTGCACTATAGGAACTAAGTAGAAAAAGAATGTGTTTATATGTCATATATTTATATACAAGGTAAATTTTATTAAAATATTTGCTTCTGATTATTGCACTATAGGAACTAAGTAGAAAAAGAATTTGTTTATGTTGCTTAAAAATAAAAAAGTAAATTTTTTTCATGTTTATTTTTGAATTTTGCACTATAGGAATTAAGTAGAAATAGAATGTGTTTATATGTCGCATAAAAAAAGAAATTTTTTTAAAATTTTTATTTTTTAATTTTGTACTATAGGCTCTAAGTAGAAAAAGAATTTGTTTATGTTGCTTAAAAATAAAAAAGTTAATTTTTTCATGTTTATTTTTTAATTTTGCACTATAGGAATTAAGTAGAAATAGAATGTGTTTATATGTCGCAAAAAAGAAAAATCTTTACAATGTTTATAAGAATGTGTTAATATGGCGCATATTTACATACAAAGTATATTTTATCAAAATGTTTTACTTCTGAATTTTGCACTATTGGAACTAAGCAGAAAAAGAATGTGTTTATATGTCGCATATTTACATACAAAGTATATTTTATAAAAATGTTTACTTCTGAATTTTGCACTATAGGAACTAAGTAGAAAAATAATGTGTATATATGTCATATATTTATATACAAGGTAAATTTTATTAAAATATTTACTTCTGATCTGTGCACTATAGGAACTAAGTAGAAAAAGAATGTGTTTATATATCATCTATTTATATACAAGGTAAATTTTATAAAATTATTTATTTCTGATTTTTGCACTATAGGAACTAAGTAGAAAAAAAATGTGTTTATATGTCATATATTTATTTATATACAAGGTAAATTTTATATAAATATTTACTTCTGATTTTTGCACTATAGGAACTAAGTAGAAATAGAATGTGTTTATATGTCGCATAAATAAAAAAAAATAATTTTTAAATGTTTATTTTTGATATTTGCACTATAGGAACTAAGTAGAAAAAGAATGTGTTTATATGTCGCATGAAAAAAAGATATTTTTTAAAAATTTTTATTTTTTAATTTTGTACTATAGGCTCTAAGTAGAAAAAGAATGTGTTTATATGTAATATATTTATATACAAGGCAAATTTTACAAAAATATTTACTTCTGATTTTTACACTATAGGAACTAAGTAGAAATAGAATGTGTTTATATGTCGCATAAAAAGAAAAAAGCACATTTTTTAAAAATGTTTATTTTTTGTATTTTGAAGTATAGGAACTAAGTAGAAAATGAATTTGTTTATGTCACTTAAAAATTAAAAAGTTCATTTTTTACATGTTTATTTTTGAATTTTGCACTATAGGAATTAAGTAGAAATAGAATGTGTTTATATGTCGCATAAAAAAAGGAATTTTTTTTTTTAATTTTAATTTTTTAATTTTGTACTATAGGCTCTAAGTAGAAATTTTTTTTATTTATATGTCATATATTTATATACAAGGTAAATATTATAAAAATATTTACTTCTGATGTTGCACTATAGGAACTAAGTAGAAATAGAATGTGTTTATATGTCGCAAAAAAAGCAAAGAGTAAATTATTTTCTAAATGTTTATTTTTGAATTTTTCACTATAGGAACTCAGTAGAAAAAGAATGTGTTTATATGTCATATATTTATATACAAGGCAAATTTTAGAAAAATATTTACTTCTGATATTTGCACTATAGGAACTAAGTAGAAAAAGAATGTGTTTATGTCACTTAAAAATAAAAAAGTTAATTTTTTCATGTTTATTTTTGAATTGTGAACTATAGGAATTAAGTAGAAATAGAATGTGTTTATATGTCGCAAAAAAGAAAAATCTTTACAATGTTTATAAGAATGTGTTAATATGGCGCATATTTACATACAAAGTATATTTTATCAAAATGTTTTACTTCTGAATTTTGCACTATTGGAACTAAGCAGAAAAAGAATGTGTTTATATGTCGCATATTTACATACAAAGTATATTTTATAAAAATGTTTACTTCTGAATTTTGCACTATAGGAACTAAGTAGAAAAATAATGTGTATATATGTCATATATTTATATACAAGGTAAATTTTATTAAAATATTTACTTCTGATCTGTGCACTATAGGAACTAAGTAGAAAAAAAATGTGTTTATATGTCATATATTTATTTATATACAAGGTAAATTTTATATAAATATTTACTTCTGATTTTTGCACTATAGGAACTAAGTAGAAATAGAATGTGTTTATATGTCGCATAAAAAAAGGAAATTAAAAAAAAAATTTTATTTTGTAATTTTGCACTATAGGATCTAAGTCGAAAAAGAATGTGTTTATGTCGCATAAATAAAAGAAAAAATTTTTTTAATGTTTATTTTTGATATTTGCACTATAGGAACTAAGTAGAAAAAGAATGTGTTTATATGTCATATATTTATATACAAGGTAAATTTTATTAAAATATTTGCTTCTGATTATTGCACTATAGGAACTAAGTAGAAAAAGAATTTGTTTATGTTGCTTAAAAATAAAAAAGGAAATTTTTTTCATGTTTATTTTTGCATTTTGCACTATAGGAATTAAGTAGAAATAGAATGTGTTTATATGTTGCAAATAAAGAAAAGAGTAAATTATTTTATAAATGTTTATTTTTGAATTTTGCACTATAGGAACTCAGTAGAAAAAGAATGTGTTTATATGTAATATATTTATATACAAGGCAAATTTTATAAAAATATTTACTTCTGATTTTTGCACTATAGGAACTAAGTAGAAATAGAATGTGTTTATATGTCACATAAAAAGAAAAAAGTACATTTTGTAAAAATGTTTATTTTTTGTATTTTGAACTATAGGAATTAAGTAGAAATAGAATGTGTTTATATGTCGCATAAAAAAGGAATTTTTTTTTTTTAATTTTAATCTTTTAATTGTGTACTATAGGCTCTAAGTAGAAAATTTTTTTATTTATATGTCATATATTTATATACAAGGTAAATTTTATAAAAATATTTACTTCTGATGTTGCACTATAGGAACTAAGTAGAAATAGAATGTGTTTATATGTCGCAAAAAAAGCAAAGAGTAAATTATTTTCTAAATGTTTATTTTTGAATTTTTCACTATAGGAACTCAGTAGAAAAAGAATGTGTTTATATGTCATATATTTATATACAAGGCAAATTTTAGAAAAATATTTACTTCTGATTTTTGCACTATAGGAACTAAGTAGAAAAAGAATGTGTTTATGTCACTTAAAAATAAAAAAGTTAATTTTTTCATGTTTATTTTTGAATTGTGAACTATAGGAATTAAGTAGAAATAGAATGTGTTTATATGTCGCAAAAAAGAAAAATCTTTACAATGTTTATAAGAATGTGTTAATATGGCGCATATTTACATACAAAGTATATTTTATCAAAATGTTTTACTTCTGAATTTTGCACTATTGGAACTAAGCAGAAAAAGAATGTGTTTATATGTCGCATATTTACATACAAAGTATATTTTATAAAAATGTTTACTTCTGAATTTTGCACTATAGGAACTAAGTAGAAAAATAATGTGTATATATGTCATATATTTATATACAAGGTAAATTTTATTAAAATATTTACTTCTGATCTGTGCACTATAGGAACTAAGTAGAAAAAGAATTTGTTTATGTTGCTTAAAAATAAAAAAGGAAATTTTTTTCATGTTTATTTTTGCATTTTGCACTATAGGAATTAAGTAGAAATAGAATGTGTTTATATGTTGCAAATAAAGAAAAGAGTAAATTATTTTATAAATGTTTATTTTTGAATTTTGCACTATAGGAACTCAGTAGAAAAAGAATGTGTTTATATGTAATATATTTATATACAAGGCAAATTTTATAAAAATATTTACTTCTGATTTTTGCACTATAGGAACTAAGTAGAAATAGAATGTGTTTATATGTCGCATAAAAAGAAAAAAGTACATTTTGTAAAAATGTTTATTTTTTGTATTTTGAACTATAGGAACTAAGTAGAAAAAGAATTTGTTTATGTCACTTAAAAATTAAAAAGTTCATTTTTTACATGTTTATTTTTGAATTTTGCACTATAGGAATTAAGTAGAAATAGAATGTGTTTATATGTCGCATAAAAAAGGAATTTTTTTTTTTTAATTTTAATCTTTTAATTTTGTACAATAGGCTCTAAGTAGAAATTTTTTTTATTTATATGTCATATATTTATATACAAGGTAAATTTTATAAAAATATTTACTTCTGATGTTGCACTATAGGAACTAAGTAGAAATAGAATGTGTTTATATGTCGCAAAAAAAGCAAAGAGTAAATTATTTTCTAAATGTTTATTTTTGAATTTTTCACTATAGGAACTCAGTAGAAAAAGAATGTGTTTATATGTCATATATTTATATACAAGGCAAATTTTAGAAAAATATTTACTTCTGATTTTTGCACTATAGGAACTAAGTAGAAAAAGAATGTGTTTATGTCACTTAAAAATAAAAAAGTTAATTTTTTCATGTTTATTTTTGAATTGTGAACTATAGGAATTAAGTAGAAATAGAATGTGTTTATATGTCGCAAAAAAGAAAAATCTTTACAATGTTTATAAGAATGTGTTAATATGGCGCATATTTACATACAAAGTATATTTTATCAAAATGTTTTACTTCTGAATTTTGCACTATTGGAACTAAGCAGAAAAAGAATGTGTTTATATGTCGCATATTTACATACAAAGTATATTTTATAAAAATGTTTACTTCTGAATTTTGCACTATAGGAACTAAGTAGAAAAATAATGTGTATATATGTCATATATTTATATACAAGGTAAATTTTATTAAAATATTTACTTCTGATCTGTGCACTATAGGAACTAAGTAGAAAAAGAATGTGTTTATATATCATCTATTTATATACAAGGTAAATTTTATAAAATTATTTATTTCTGATTTTTGCACTATAGGAACTAAGTAGAAAAAAAATGTGTTTATATGTCATATATTTATATACAAGGCAAATTTTAGAAAAATATTTACTTCTGATTTTTGCACTATAGGAACTAAGTAGAAAAAGAATGTGTTTATGTCACTTAAAAATAAAAAAGTTAATTTTTTCATGTTTATTTTTGAATTTTGCACTATAGGAATTAAGTAGAAATAGAATGTGTTTATATGTCGCAAAAAAAGCAAAGAGTAAATTATTTTCTAAATGTTTATTTATGAATTTTTCACTATAGGAACTCAGTAGAAAAAGAATGTGTTTATATGTCATATATTTATATACATGGCAAATTTTAGAAAAATATTTACTTCTGATTTTTGCACTATAGGAACTAAGTAGAAAAAGAATGTGTTTATGTCACTTAAAAATAAAAAAGTTAATTTTTTCATGTTTATTTTTGAATTGTGAACTATAGGAATTAAGTAGAAATAGAATGTGTTTATATGTCGCAAAAAAGAAAAATCTTTACAATGTTTATAAGAATGTGTTAATATGGCGCATATTTACATACAAAGTATATTTTATAAAAATGTTTACTTCTGAATTTTGCACTATAGGAACTAAGTAGAAAAACAAAGGTGTATATATGTCATATATTTATATACAAGGTAAATTTTGTTAAAATATCTATATCTGATCTGTGCACTATAGGAACTAAGTAGAAAAAGAATGTGTTTATATATCATCTATTTATATACAAGGTAAATTTTATAAAATTATTTATTTCTGATTTTTGCACTATAGGAACTCAGTAGAAAAAGAATGTGTTTATATGTAATATATTTATATACAAGGCAAATTTTAGAAAAATATTTACTTCTGATTTTTGCACTATAGGAACTAAGTAGAAAAAGAATGTGTTTATGTCACTTAAAAATAAAAAAGTTAATTTTTTCATGTTTATTTTTGAATTGTGAACTATAGGAATTAAGTAGAAATAGAATGTGTTTATATGTCGCAAAAAAGAAAAATCTTTACAATGTTTATAAGAATGTGTTAATATGGCGCATATTTACATACAAAGTATATTTTATAAAAATGTTTACTTCTGAATTTTGCACTATAGGAACTAAGTAGAAAAACAAAGGTGTATATATGTCATATATTTATATACAAGGTAAATTTTGTTAAAATATCTATATCTGATCTGTGCACTATAGGAACTAAGTAGAAAAAGAATGTGTTTATATATCATCTATTTATATACAAGGTAAATTTTATAAAATTATTTATTTCTGATTTTTGCACTATAGGAACTCAGTAGAAAAAGAATGTGTTTATATGTAATATATTTATATACAAGGCAAATTTTAGAAAAATATTTACTTCTGATTTTTGCACTATAGGAACTAAGTAGAAAAAGAATGTGTTTATGTCACTTAAAAATAAAAAAGTTAATTTTTTCATGTTTATTTTTGAATTGTGAACTATAGGAATTAAGTAGAAAAAGAATTTGTTTATGTTGCTTAAAAATAAAAAAATAAATTTTTTTCATGTTTATTTTTGAATTTTGCACTATAGGAACTAAGTAGAAATAGAATGTGTTTATATGTCGCAAAAAAAGCAAAGAGTAAATTATTTTCTAAATGTTTATTTTTGAATTTTTCACTATAGGAACTCAGTAGAAAAAGAATGTGTTTATATGTCATATATTTATATACAAGGCAAATTTTAGAAAAATATTTACTTCTGATTTTTGCACTATAGGAACTAAGTAGAAAAAGAATGTGTTTATGTCACTTAAAAATAAAAAAGTTAATTTTTTCATGTTTATTTTTGAATTGTGAACTATAGGAATTAAGTAGAAATAGAATGTGTTTATATGTCGCAAAAAAGAAAAATCTTTACAATGTTTATAAGAATGTGTTAATATGGCGCATATTTACATACAAAGTATATTTTATCAAAATGTTTTACTTCTGAATTTTGCACTATTGGAACTAAGCAGAAAAAGAATGTGTTTATATGTCGCATATTTACATACAAAGTATATTTTATAAAAATGTTTACTTCTGAATTTTGCACTATAGGAACTAAGTAGAAAAATAATGTGTATATATGTCATATATTTATATACAAGGTAAATTTTATTAAAATATTTACTTCTGATCTGTGCACTATAGGAACTAAGTAGAAAAAGAATGTGTTTATATATCATCTATTTATATACAAGGTAAATTTTATAAAATTATTTATTTCTGATTTTTGCACTATAGGAACTAAGTAGAAAAAAATGTGTTTATATGTCATATATTTATATACAAGGCAAATTTTAGAAAAATATTTACTTCTGATTTTTGCACTATAGGAACTAAGTAGAAAAAGAATGTGTTTATGTCACTTAAAAATAAAAAAGTTAATTTTTTCATGTTTATTTTTGAATTGTGAACTATAGGAATTAAGTAGAAATAGAATGTGTTTATATGTCGCAAAAAAGAAAAATCTTTACAATGTTTATAAGAATGTGTTAATATGGCGCATATTTACATACAAAGTATATTTTATAAAAATGTTTACTTCTGAATTTTGCACTATAGGAACTAAGTAGAAAAACAAAGGTGTATATATGTCATATATTTATATACAAGGTAAATTTTGTTAAAATATCTATATCTGATCTGTGCACTATAGGAACTAAGTAGAAAAAGAATGTGTTTATATATCATCTATTTATATACAAGGTAAATTTTATAAAATTATTTATTTCTGATTTTTGCACTATAGGAACTTAGTAGAAAAATAATGTGTTTATATGTAATATATTTATATACAAGGCAAATTTTAGAAAAATATTTACTTCTGATTTTTGCACTATAGGAACTAAGTAGAAAAAGAATGTGTTTATGTCACTTAAAAATAAAAAAGTTAATTTTTTCATGTTTATTTTTGAATTTTGCACTATAGGAATTAAGTAGAAATAGAATGTGTTTATATGTTGCAAATAAAGAAAAGAGTAAATTATTTTATAAATGTTTATTTTTGAATTTTGCACTATAGGAATTAAGTAGAAATAGAATGTGTTTATATGTCGCATAAAAAAGGAATTTTTTTTTTTTAATTTTAATTTTTTAATTTTGTACTATAGGCTCTAAGTAGAAAATTTTTTAATTTATATGTCATATATTTATATACAAGGTAAATTTTATAAAAATATTTACTTCTGATGTTGCACTATAGGAACTAAGTAGAAATAGAATGTGTTTATATGTCGCAAAAAAAGCAAAGAGTAAATTATTTTCTAAATGTTTATTTTTGAATTTTTCACTATAGGAACTCAGTAGAAAAAGAATGTGTTTATATGTCATATATTTATATACAAGGCAAATTTTAGAAAAATATTTACTTCTGATTTTTGCACTATAGGAACTAAGTAGAAAAAGAATGTGTTTATGTCACTTAAAAATAAAAAAGTTAATTTTTTCATGTTTATTTTTGAATTGTGAACTATAGGAATTAAGTAGAAATAGAATGTGTTTATATGTCGCAAAAAAGAAAAATCTTTACAATGTTTATAAGAATGTGTTAATATGGCGCATATTTACATACAAAGTATATTTTATAAAAATGTTTACTTCTGAATTTTGCACTATAGGAACTAAGTAGAAAAACAAAGGTGTATATATGTCATATATTTATATACAAGGTAAATTTTGTTAAAATATCTATATCTGATCTGTGCACTATAGGAACTAAGTAGAAAAAGAATGTGTTTATATATCATCTATTTATATACAAGGTAAATTTTATAAAATTATTTATTTCTGATTTTTGCACTATAGGAACTCAGTAGAAAAAGAATGTGTTTATATGTAATATATTTATATACAAGGCAAATTTTAGAAAAATATTTACTTCTGATTTTTGCACTATAGGAACTAAGTAGAAAAAGAATGTGTTTATGTCACTTAAAAATAAAAAAAGTTAATTTTTTCATGTTTATTCTTGAATTGTGAACTATAGGAATTAAGTAGAAAAAGAATTTGTTTATGTTGCTTAAAAATAAAAGACTAAATTTTTTTCATGTTTATTTTTGAATTTTGCACTATAGGAATTAAGTAGAAATAGAATGTGTTTATATGTTGCAAATAAAGAAAAGAGTAAATTATTTTATAAATGTTTATTTTTGAATTTTGCACTATAGGAACTCAGTAGAAAAAGAATGTGTTTATATGTAATATATTTATATACAAGGCAAATTTTATAAAAATATTTACTTCTGATTTTTGCACTATAGGAACTAAGTAGAAATAGAATGTGTTTATATGTCGCATAAAAAGAAAAAAGTACATTTTGTAAAAATGTTTATTTTTTGTATTTTGAACTATAGGAACTAAGTCGAAAAAGAATTTGTTTATGTCACTTAAAAATTAAAAAGTTCATTTTTTACATGTTTATTTTTGAATTTTGCACTATAGGAATTAAGTAGAAATAGAATGTGTTTATATGTCGCATAAAAAAGGAATTTTTTTTTTTTAATTTTAATTTTTTAATTTTGTACTATAGGCTCTAAGTAGAAATTTTTTTTATTTATATGTCATATATTTATATACAAGGTAAATTTTATAAAAATATTTACTTCTGATGTTGCACTATAGGAACTAAGTAGAAATAGAATGTGTTTATATGTCGCAAAAAAAGCAAAGAGTAAATTATTTTCTAAATGTTTATTTTTGAATTTTTCACTATAGGAACTCAGTAGAAAAAGAATGTGTTTATATGTCATATATTTATATACAAGGCAAATTTTAGAAAAATATTTACTTCTGATTTTTGCACTATAGGAACTAAGTAGAAAAAGAATGTGTTTATGTCACTTAAAAATAAAAAAGTTAATTTTTTCATGTTTATTTTTGAATTGTGAACTATAGGAATTAAGTAGAAATAGAATGTGTTTATATGTCGCAAAAAAGAAAAATCTTTACAATGTTTATAAGAATGTGTTAATATGGCGCATATTTACATACAAAGTATATTTTATCAAAATGTTTTACTTCTGAATTTTGCACTATTGGAACTAAGCAGAAAAAGAATGTGTTTATATGTCGCATATTTACATACAAAGTATATTTTATAAAAATGTTTACTTCTGAATTTTGCACTATAGGAACTAAGTAGAAAAATAATGTGTATATATGTCATATATTTATATACAAGGTAAATTTTATTAAAATATTTACTTCTGATCTGTGCACTATAGGAACTAAGTAGAAAAAGAATGTGTTTATATATCATCTATTTATATACAAGGTAAATTTTATAAAATTATTTATTTCTGATTTTTGCACTATAGGAACTAAGTAGAAAAAAAATGTGTTTATATGTCATATATTTATTTATATACAAGGTAAATTTTATATAAATATTTACTTCTGATTTTTGCACTATAGGAACTAAGTAGAAATAGAATGTGTTTATATGTCGCATAAAAAAAGGAAATTTAAAAAAAAAATTTATTTTGTAATTTTGCACTATAGGATCTAAGTAGAAAAAGAATGTATTTATGTCGCATAAATAAAAAAAAAAAATTTTTTAATGTTTTTTTTGATATTTGCACTATAGGAACTAAGTAGAAAAAGAATGTGTTTATAAGTCATATATTTGTATACAAGGTAAATTTTATTAAAATATTTGCTTCTGATTATTGCACTATAGGAACGTAGGCGCTTGGGAGAGCCTCGCTCAGGATAGAACAGCATGGCGTTACAGCATTAGAACGGGAGCACTAGCGGCAGAGGAATTCAGACAAGAAACTGCAAGACAGAAGCGGACACGTAGAAAAGAAAAAACATCTCAACGTCACACAGATACCTTCTATTGTTGTCAATTCTGTAAAAGAACATTTTGTGCGCGCATTGGACTTGCTAGTCATTTAAAAACGCACTATTAACTCTATTATTTTATTATTTATTGTTATTATTATTATGGTTGAGTTTTTGGTCATCGTCGATCACGACGGACGAACATCATCATAGGAACTAAGTAGAAACAGAATTTGTTTATGTTGCTTAAAAATAAAAAAGTAAATTTTTTTCATGTTTATTTTTGCATTTTGCACTATAGGAATTAAATAGAAATAGAATGTGTTCATATGTCGCATAAAAAGAAAATTTTTTTAATTGTTTATAAGAATATATTAATATGGCACATATTTACATACAAAGTATATTTTATAAAAATTGTTACTTCTGAATTTTGCACTATTGGAACAAAGCAGAAAAAGAATGTGTTTATATGACATATATTTATATACAAGGTAAATTTTGAAAAAAAATATTTACTTCTGATGTTTGCACTATAGGAACTAAGTAGAAAAAGAATGTGTTTATATGTCGCATATTTACATACAAAGTATATTTGTTTTTAAATGTTTACTTCTGATGTTGCACTATAGGAACTAAGTAGAAATAGAATGTGTTTATATGTCGCAAAAAAAGCAAAGAGTAAATTATTTTCTAAATGTTTATTTTTGAATTTTGCACTATAGGAACTCAGTAGAAAAAGAATGTGTTTATATGTAATATATTTATATACAAGGCAAATTTTAGAAAAATATTTACTTCTGATTTTTGCACTATAGGAACTAAGTAGAAAAAGAATTTGTTTATGTTGCTTAAAAATAAAAAAGGCAATTTTTTTCATGTTTATTTTTGCATTTTGCACTATAGGAATTAAGTAGAAATAGAATGTGTTTATTTGTCGCAGGAAAAAAATAAATTATTTTAAAATTTTTATTTTTTAATTTTGTACTATAGGCTCTAAGTAGAAAAAGAATGTGTTTATGTCACTTAAAAATAAAAAAGTTAATTTTTTCATGTTTATTTTTGAATTGTGAACTATAGGAATTAAGTAGAAATAGAATGTGTTTATATGTCGCAAAAAAGAAAAATCTTTACAATGTTTATAAGAATGTGTTAATATGGCGCATATTTACATACAAAGTATATTTTATCAAAATGTTTTACTTCTGAATTTTGCACTATTGGAACTAAGCAGAAAAAGAATGTGTTTATATGTCGCATATTTACATACAAAGTATATTTTATAAAACTGTTTACTTCTGAATTTTGCACTATAGGAACTAAGTAGAAAAAAAATGTGTTTATATGTCATATATTTATTTATATACAAGGTAAATTTTATATAAATATTTACTTCTGATTTTTGCACTATAGGAACTAAGTAGAAATAGAATGTGTTTATATGTCGCATAAAAAAAGGAAATTTAAAAAAAATTTTATTTTGTAATTTTGCACTATAGGATCTAAGTAGAAAAAGAATGTGTTTATGTCGCATAAATTAAAAAAAAATAATTTGTTAATGTTTATTTTTGATATTTGCACTATAAGAACTAAGTAGAAAAAGAATGTGTTTATATGTCGCATAAAAAGAAAAGAGTAAATTTTTTTTAAATGTTCATTTTTGAAATTTGCACTATAGGAACTAAGAAAAAAGTAATGTGTTAATATGTAGCATATTTACTTACAAAGTATATTTTATAAAAATGTTTACTTCTGAATTTTGCACTATAGGAACTAAGTAGAAAAAGAATGTGTTTATACATCATATATTTATATACAAGGTAAATTTTATAAAAATATTTACTTCTGATTTTTGCGCTACAGGAATTAAGTAGAAATAGAATGTGTTCATATGTCGCATAAAAAGAAAATTTTTTAAATTGTTTATAAGAATGTATTAATATGGCACATATTTACATACAAAGTATATTTTATAAAAATGTTTACTTCTGAATTTTGCACTATTGGAACTAAGCAGAAAAAGAATGTGTTTATATGACATATATTTATATACAAGGTAAATTTTGAAGAAAAAAATATTTACTTCTGATGTTTGCACTATAGGAACTAAGTAGAAAAAGAATGTGTTTATATGTCGCATATTTACATACAAAGTATATTGTTTTTAAATGTTTACTTCTGAATTTTTGCACTATAGGAACTAAGTAGAAAAATAATGTGTTTATGTCGCATAAAAAGAAAAAAGTACATTTTTTTAAATGTTTATTTTTTATATTTTGCACTATAGGAACTAAGTAGAAAAAGAATGTGTTTATATGTCATATATTTATATACAAGGTAAATTTTATTAAAATATTTAATTCTGATTTTTGCACTATAGGAACTAAGTAGAAATAGAATGTGTTTATATGTCGCATAAAAAGAAAAAAGTACATTTTGTAAAAATGTTTATTTTTTGTATTTTGAACTATAGGAACTAAGTATGTTTGTTTGTTTGTTTGTCGTTCGCTCCATTGTAACCATCACGGATATCCGTGCGATTTCCGCCGGGAGCGTGATTACGTTGTGCCACCGTTATGCGCCTTGTAGGCCTAGCACATCCGATTTCGGCATGCCTTGACAATTCGGGTGGGCTACCCTTAGCCTGTGACAGCCTCTATATTTGTCTCCAGGCACGCGTAGTGAAGACTCTTCGCACAGACGATTTTCTTGCTCTCGTCTCACTCGAACGAGGTGTTCCACTGTCTATGAACTTGTCTCGTGTAATTGGACGTGCTGTGCCTGTGCCCATTGGGTACTGAACCGTTTCTCATCCGTGAGCCTGGTTCCTTAAGGGGAAGAACTCAACAGAGGAGTTGGACCCTGGCTCTTTCGCCCTCTTAGCCGAGGTGTCATTCACCGACATCGTGTACCCCTTGTCCAAGTTCGAGTCTCACACCACGCGTTTGAGAGCAAGGCGTTCTCGAGCTGAGCGTCCTTGTCCCAATAGCGCCTGAGCCCATCAGGTACTGAACCTTTTCTCTCTTCAAGTGTATTTCCGGTGTAGGAAAACCTGACAGTAGAGTTGGGCCAGGGCTAAATCGTTGTCCCTTTTGTGCCTGAGCGAATCGAGTATGGAACCCTTTCTCTCTGCAAGTTACTTCCGGTATAGGAAACCTTGACAGTAGAGTTGGGCCAGGACTGCCATCGTTGTCCCTTTCTTGCCTACACCCATCGGGTACAGAACCCTTTCTCTTTGCATGCATATTTCCGGTTTAGGAAGGCTCGACATTAGAGTTGGGTTAGGTCTTTTGCTTTACTAAACGCTGATGGATGGGTCTGAGACTCTGCCTGTTAGGAACTCTGGTGACTAGAAGCCCATCTTGAGCTGACAGAGCTTGTAGTTCCCTTTCCTAGGGACTTTTCACTTTCTATTTGCAGTTCGCGCTGCCCTCTAGCGCTGTTCTGCCCTTTCATTGTTTCATTGTACTCTATATGAAACATATTTGTCTCTCGCCATGCATTTACCTTTACGTGCATTTTACATTGGCCGCCCCTCCAATGTTCGGACTGGACTGACTAGCTTCACTGTATGTCGACAGTGTCGCTATATGTGGTGATGCTGGTGGTGTCTGAGATATTGTCTGTCTCTTGTGCAGTCAAATCTCTTTCCATCTGCTACCTCCACATTCTCGGACACGATCCCCAAATGATTTGGCCAGAATCAGCACGAGCTGCTGTATTTCTGTTTCCAGGGTGCACCGCGTGGAGGTACATTTGGGATCTTGGTTATCTGCTAACCCTGGGTCCGCCTAGAGCAATGCGTTCCCTTTGCACCCCGGAACTAAGTAGAAAAAGAATTTGTTTATGTCACTTAAAAATAAAAAAGTAAATTTTTTACATGTTTATTTTTGAATTTTGCACTATATGAATTAAGTAGAAATAGAATGTGTTTATATGTCGCATAAAAAAAGGAAATTTAAAAAAAATTTATTTTGTAATTATGCACTATAGGATCTAAGTAGAAAAAGAATGTGTTTATGTTGCTTAAAAAGAAAAGCGTAAATTTTTTTTAAATGTTCATTTTTGAATTTTGCACTATAGGAAATATGTAGAAATAGAATGTGTTTATATGTCGCAAAAAAGAAAAAATTTTTAAATGTTTATAAGAATGTGTTAATATGGCGCATATTTACATACAAAGTATATTTTATCAAAATGTTTTACTTCTGAATTTTGCACTATTGGAACTAAGCAGAAAAAGAATGTGTTTATATGTCATATATTTATATAAAAGGTAAATTTTATTAAAATATTTACTTATGATTATTGCACTATAGGAACTAAGTAGAAAAATAATGTGTTTATATGTCATATATTTATTTATATACAAGGTAAATTTTATTAAAATATTTACTTCTGATTTTTGCACTATAGGAACTAAGTAGAAATAGAATGTGTTTATATGTCGCATAAAAAAAGGAAATTAAAAAAAAAAATTTATTTCCTAATTTTGCACTATAGGATCTAAGTAGAAAAAGAATGTGTTTATGTCGCATAAATAAAAAAAAATAAATATTTTTATGTTTATTTTTGATATTTGCACTATAGGAACTAAGTAGAAAAAGAATGTGTTTATATGTCGCATAAAAAGAAAAGAGTAAATTTTTTATTAATGTTCATTTTTGTATTTTGCACTATAGGAACTAAGAAAAAATAATGTGTTAATATGTAGCATATTTACATACAAAGTATATTTTATAAAAATGTTTACTTCTGAATTTTGCACTATAGGAACTAAGTAGAAAAAGAATGTGTTTATACATCATATATTTATATACAAGGTAAATTTTATAAAAATATTTACTTCTGATTTTTGCGCTATAGGAATTAAGTAGAAATAGAATGTGTTCATATGTCGCATAAAAAGAAAATTTTTAAAATTGTTTATAAGAATGTATTAATATGGCACATATTTACATACAAAGTATATTTTATAAAAATGTTTACTTCTGAATTTTGCACTATTGGAACTAAGCAGAAAAAGAATGTGTTTATATGACATATATTTATATACAAGGTAAATTTTGAAAAAAAATATTTACTTCTGATGTTTGCACTATAGGAACTAAGTAGAAAAAGAATGTGTTTATATGTCGCATATTTACATACAAAGTATATTTGTTTTTAAATGTTTACTTCTGATGTTGCACTATAGGAACTAAGTAGAAATAGAATGTGTTTATATGTCGCAAAAACAGCAAAGAGTAAATTATTTTCTAAATGTTTATTTTTGAATTTTGCACTATAGGAACTCAGTAGAAAAAGAATGTGTTTATATGTAATATATTTATATACAATGCAAATTTTTAAAAAATATTTACTTCTGATTTTTGCACTATTGGAACTAAGTAGAAAAAGAATTTGTTTATGTTGCTTAAAAATAAAAAAGTAATTTTTTTTCATGTTTATTTTTGCATTTTGCACTATAGGAATTAAGTAGAAATAGAAAGTGTTTATATGTCGCAAAAAAGAAAAATCTTTAAAATGTTTATAAGAATGTGTTAATATGGCGCATATTTACATACAAAGTATATTTTATCAAAATGTTTTACTTTTGAATTTTGCACTATTGGAACTAAGCAGAAAAAGAATGTCATATATTTATATACAAGGTAAATTTTATTAATATATTTACTTCTGATCTGTGCACTATAGGAACTAAGTAGAAAAAGAATGTGTTTATATATCATCTATTTATATACAAGGTAAATTTTATAAAATTATTTATTTCTGATTTTTGCACTATAGGAACTAAGTAGAAAAAAAATGTGTTTATATGTCGCATAAAAAAAGGAAATTAAAAAAAATAATTTATTTTGTAATTTTGCACTATAGGATCTAAGTAGAAAAAGAATGTGTTCATGTCGCATAAATAAAAAAAAAAAATTTTTTAATGTTATTTTTGATATTTGCACTATAGGAACTAAGTAGAAAAAGAATGTGTTTATATGTCACAAAAAAAGAAAAGAGTAAATTTTTTTTAAATGTTCATTTTTGAATTTTCCACTATAGGAACTAAGAAAAAATAATGTGTTAATATGTAGCATATTTACATACAAAGTATATTTTATAAAAATGTTTACTTCTGAATTTTGCACTATAGGAACTAAGTAGAAAAAGAATGTGTTTATACATCATATATTTATATACAAGGTAAATTTTATAAAAATATTTACTTCTGATTTTTGCGCTATAGGAATTAAGTAGAAATAGAATGTGTTCATATGTCGCATAAAAAGAAAATTTTTTAAATTGTTTATAAGAATGTATTAATATGGCACATATTTACATACAAAGTATATTTTATAAAAATGTTTACTTCTGAATTTTGCACTATTGGAACAAAGCAGAAAAAGAATGTGTTTATATGACATATATTTATATACAAGGTAAATTTTGAAAAAAAATATTTACTTCTGATGTTTACACTATAGGAACTAAGTAGAAAAAGAATGTGTTTATATGTCGCATATTTACATACAAAGTATATTGTTTTTAAATGTTTACTTCTGAATTTTGCACTATAGGAACTAAGTAGAAAAAGAATGTGTTTATGTCGCATAAAAAGAAAAAAGTACATTTTTTAAAAATGTTTATTTTTTCTATATTTTGCACTATAGGAACTAAGTAGAAAAAGAATGTGTTTATATGTCATATATTTATATACAAGGTAAATTTTATTAAAATATTTGCTTCTGATTATTGCACAATAAAGGAACTAAGTAGAAAAAGAATTTGTTTATGTTGCTTAAAAATAAAAAAGTAAATTTTTTTCATGTTTATTTTTGCATTTTGCACTATAGGAATTAAGTAGAAATAGAATGTGTTCATATGTCGCATAAAAAGAAAATTTTTTAAATTGTTTATAAGAATGTATTAATATGGCACATATTTACATACAAAGTATATTTTATAAAAATGTTTACTTCTGAATTTTGCACTATAGGAACTAAGTAGAAAAAAAATGTGTTTATATGTCATATATTTATTTATATACAAGGTAAATTTTATATAAATATTTACTTCTGATTTTTGCACTATAGGAACTAAGTAGAAATAGAATGTGTTTATATGTCGCATAAAAAAAGGAAATTAAAAAAAAAAATTTATTTTGTAATTTTGCACTATAGGATCTAAGTAGAAAAAGAATGTGTTTATGTCGCATAAATAAAAAAAAAAAATTTTTTAATGTTTATTTTTGATATTTGCACTATAGGAACTAAGTAGAAAAAGAATGTGTTTATATGTCACAAAAAAAGAAAAGAGTAAATTTTTTTTAAATGTTCATTTTTGAATTTTGCACTATAGGAACTAAGAAAAAATAATGTGTTAATATGTAGCATATTTACATACAAAGTATATTTTATAAAAATGTTTACTTCTGAATTTTGCACTATAGGAACTAAGTAGAAAAAGAATGTGTTTATACATCATATATTTATATACAAGGTAAATTTTATAAAAATATTTACTTCGGATTTTTGCGCTATAGGAATTAAGTAGAAATAGAATGTGCTCATATGTCGCATAAAAAGAAAATTTTTTAAATTGTTTATAAGAATGTATTAATATGGCACATATTTACATACAAAGTATATTTTATAAAAATGTTTACTTCTGAATTTTGCACTATTGGAACAAAGCAGAAAAAGAATGTGTTTATATGACATATATTTATATACAAGGTAAATTTTGAAAAATAATATTTACTTCTGATGTTTGCACTATAGGAACTCAGTAGAAAAAGAATGTGTTTATATGTAATATATTTATATACAAGGCAAATTTTAGAAAAATATTTACTTCTGATTTTTGCACTATAGGAACTAAGTAGAAAAAGAATTTGTTTATGTTGCTTAAAAATAAAAAAGGAAATTTTTTTCATGTTTATTTTTGCATTTTGCACTATAGGAATTAAGTAGAAATAGAATGTGTTTATATGTCACAAAAAAGAAAAATCTTTAAAATGTTTATAAGAATGTGTTAATATGGCGCATATTAACATACAAAGTATATTTTATCAAAATGTTTTACTTTTGAATTTTGCACTATTGGAACTAAGCAGAAAAAGAATGTCATATATTTATATACAAGGTAAATTTTATTAAAATATTTACTTCTGATCTGTGCACTATAGGAACTAAGTAGAAAAAGAATGTTTATATATCATCTATTTATATACAAGGTAAATTTTATAAAATTATTTATTTCTGATTTTTGCACTATAGGAACTAAGTAGAAAAAAAATGTGTTTATATGTCATATATTTATTTATATACAAGGTAAATTTTATAAAAATATTTACTTCTGATTTTTGCACTATAGGAACTAAGTAGAAATAGAATGTGTTTATATGTCGCATAAAAAAAGGAAATTTAAAAAAAATATTTATTTCCTAATTTTGCACTATAGGATCTAAGTAGAAAAAGAATGTGTTTATGTCGCATAAATAAAAAAAATTTTTTTTTTAATGTTTATTTTTGATATTTGCACTATAGGAACTAAGAAAAAATAATGTGTTAATATGTAGCATATTTACATACAAAGTATATTTTATAAAAATATTTACTTCTGATTTTTGCGCTATAGGAATTAAGTAGAAATAGAATGTGTTCATATGTCGCATTAAAAGATTTTTTTTTTAATTGTTTATAAGAATGTATTAATATGGCACATATTTACATACAAAGTATATTTTATAAAAATTTTTACTTCTGAATTTTGCACTATTGGAACAAAGCAGAAAAAGAATGTGTTTATATGACATATATTTATATACAAGGTAAATTTTGAAAAAAATATTTACTTCTGATGTTTGCACTATAGGAACTAAGTAGAAAAAGAATGTGTTTATATGTCGCATATTTACATACAAAGTATATTTGTTTTTAAATGTTTACTTCTGATGTTGCACTATAGGAACTAAGTAGAAATAGAATGTGTTTATATGTCGCAAAAAAAGCAAAGAGTAAATTATTTTCTAAATGTTTATTTTTGAATTTTGCACTATAGGAACTCAGTAGAAAAAGAATGTGTTTATATGTAATATATTTATATACAAGGCAAATTTTAGAAAAATATTTACTTCTGATTTTTGCACTATAGGAACTAAGTAGAAAAAGAATTTGTTTATGTTGCTTAAAAATAAAAAAGTAAATTTTTTTCATGTTTATTTTTGCATTTTGCACTATAGGAATTAAGTAGAAATAGAAAGTGTTTATATGTCGCAAAAAAGAAAAATCTTTAAAATGTTTATAAGAATGTGTTAATATGGCGCATATTTACATACAAAGTATATTTTATCAAAATGTTTTACTTTTGAATTTTGCACTATTGGAACTAAGCAGAAAAAGAATGTCATATATTTATATACAAGGTAAATTTTATTAAAATATTTACTTCTGATCTGTGCACTATAGGAACTAAGTAGAAAAAGAATGTTTATATATCATCTATTTATATACAAGGTAAATTTTATAAAATTATTTATTTCTGATTTTTGCACTATAGGAACTAAGTAGAAAAAAAATGTGTTTATATGTCATATATTTATTTATATACAAGGTAAATTTTATAAAAATATTTACTTCTGATTTTTGCACTATAGGAACTAAGTAGAAATAGAATGTGTTTATATGTCGCATAAAAAAAGGAAATTTAAAAAAAATATTTATTTCCTAATTTTGCACTATAGGATCTAAGTAGAAAAAGAATGTGTTTATATGTCGCATAAAAAGAAAAGAGTAAATTTTTTTTTAATGTTCATTTTTGTATTTTGCACTATAGGAACTAAGAAAAAATAATGTGTTAATATGTAGCATATTTACATACAAAGTATATTTTATAAAAATGTTTACTTCTGAATTTTGCACTATAGGAACTAAGTAGAAAAAGAATGTGTTTATACATCATATATTTATATACAAGGTAAATTTTATAAAAATATTTACTTCTGATTTTTGCGCTATAGGAATTAAGTAGAAATAGAATGTGTTCATATGTCGCATAAAAAGAAAATTTTTTAAATTGTTTATAAGAATGCATTAATATGGCACATATTTACATACAAAGTATATTTTATAAAAATGTTTACTTCTGACTTTTGCACTATTGGAACAAAGCAGAAAAAGAATGTGTTTATATGTCGCATATTTACATACAAAGTATATTGTTTTTAAATGTTTACTTCTGAATTTTGCACTATAGGAACTAAGTAGAAAAAGAATGTTTATATATCATCTATTTATATACAAGGTAAATTTTATAAAATTATTTATTTCTGATTTTTGCACTATAGGAACTAAGTAGAAAAAAAATGTGTTTATATGTCATATATTTATTTATATACAAGGTAAATTTTATAAAAATATTTACTTCTGATTTTTGCACTATAGGAACTAAGTAGAAATATAATGTGTTTATATGTCGCATAAAAAAAGGAAATTTAAAAAAAATATTTATTTCCTAATTTTGCACTATAGGATCTAAGTAGAAAAAGAATGTGTTTATATGTCACAAAAAATAAAATATTTAAAATGTTTATAAGAATGTGTTAATATGGCGCATATTAACATACAAAGTATATTTTATCAAAATGTTTTACTTTTGAATTTTGCACTATTGGAACTAAGCAGAAAAAGAATGTCATATATTTATATACAAGGTAAATTTTATTAAAATATTTACTTCTGATCTGTGCACTATAGGAACTAAGTAGAAAAAGAATGTTTATATATCATCTATTTATATACAAGGTAAATTTTATAAAAAAATTTATTTCTGATTTTTGCACTATAGGAACTAAGTAGAAAAAAAATGTGTTTATATGTCATATATTTATTTATATACAAGGTAAATTTTATAAAAATATTTACTTCTGATTTTTGCACTATAGGAACTAAGTAGAAATAGAATGTGTTTATATGTCGCATAAAAAAAGGAAATTTAAAAAAAATATTTATTTCCTAATTTTGCACTATAGGATCTAAGTAGAAAAAGAATGTGTTTATGTCGCATAAATAAAAAAAATTTTTTTTTTAATGTTTATTTTTGATATTTGCACTATAGGAACTAAGAAAAAATAATGTGTTAATATGTAGCATATTTACATACAAAGTATATTTTATAAAAATATTTACTTCTGATTTTTGCGCTATAGGAATTAAGTAGAAATAGAATGTGTTCATATGTCGCATAAAAAGATTTTTTTTTTGTTTATAAGAATGTATTAATATGGCACATATTTACATACAAAGTATATTTTATAAAAATTTTTACTTCTATTTTGCACTATTGGAACAAAGCAGAAAAAGAATGTGTTTATATGACATATATTTATATACAAGGTAAATTTTGAAAAAAATATTTACTTCTGATGTTTGCACTATAGGAACTAAGTAGAAAAAGAATGTGTTTATATGTCGCATATTTACATACAAAGTATATTTGTTTTTAAATGTTTACTTCTGATGTTGCACTATAGGAACTAAGTAGAAATAGAATGTGTTTATATGTCGCAAAAAAAGCAAAGAGTAAATTATTTTCTAAATGTTTATTTTTGAATTTTGCACTATAGGAACTCAGTAGAAAAAGAATGTGTTTATATGTAATATATTTATATACAAGGCAAATTTTAGAAAAATATTTACTTCTGATTTTTGCACTATAGGAACTAAGTAGAAAAAGAATTTGTTTATGTTGCTTAAAAATAAAAAAGTAAATTTTTTTCATGTTTATTTTTGCATTTTGCACTATAGGAATTAAGTAGAAATAGAAAGTGTTTATATGTCGCAAAAAAGAAAAATCTTTAAAATGTTTATAAGAATGTGTTAATATGGCGCATATTTACATACAAAGTATATTTTATCAAAATGTTTTACTTTTGAATTTTGCACTATTGGAACTAAGCAGAAAAAGAATGTCATATATTTATATACAAGGTAAATTTTATTAAAATATTTACTTCTGATCTGTGCACTATAGGAACTAAGTAGAAAAAGAATGTTTATATATCATCTATTTATATACAAGGTAAATTTTATAAAATTATTTATTTCTGATTTTTGCACTATAGGAACTAAGTAGAAAAAAAATGTGTTTATATGTCATATATTTATTTATATACAAGGTAAATTTTATAAAAATATTTACTTCTGATTTTTGCACTATAGGAACTAAGTAGAAATAGAATGTGTTTATATGTCGCATAAAAAAAGGAAATTTAAAAAAAATATTTATTTCCTAATTTTGCACTATAGGATCTAAGTAGAAAAAGAATGTGTTTATGTCGCATAAATAAAAAAAAATTTTTTTTTAATGTTTATTTTTGATATTTGCACTATAGGAACTAAGAAAAAATAATGTGTTAATATGTAGCATATTTACATACAAAGTATATTTTATAAAAATATTTACTTCTGATTTTTGCGCTATAGGAATTAAGTAGAAATAGAATGTGTTCATATGTCGCATAAAAAGATTTTTTTTTTAATTGTTTATAAGAATGTATTAATATGGCACATATTTACATACAAAGTATATTTTATAAAAATTTTTACTTCTGAATTTTGCACTATTGGAACAAAGCAGAAAAAGAATGTGTTTATATGACATATATTTATATACAAGGTAAATTTTGAAAAAAATATTTACTTCTGATGTTTGCACTATAGGAACTAAGTAGAAAAAGAATGTGTTTATATGTCGCATATTTACATACAAAGTATATTTGTTTTTAAATGTTTACTTCTGATGTTGCACTATAGGAACTAAGTAGAAATAGAATGTGTTTATATGTCGCAAAAAAAGCAAAGAGTAAATTATTTTCTAAATGTTTATTTTTGAATTTTGCACTATAGGAACTAGGTAGAAAAAGAATGTGTTTATATGTAATATATTTATATACAAGGCAAATTTTAGAAAAATATTTACTTCTGATTTTTGCACTATAGGAACTAAGTAGAAAAAGAATTTGTTTATGTTGCTTAAAAATAAAAAAGTAAATTTTTTTCATGTTTATTTTTGCATTTTGCACTATAGGAATTAAGTAGAAATAGAAAGTGTTTATATGTCGCAAAAAAGAAAAATCTTTAAAATGTTTATAAGAATGTGTTAATATGGCGCATATTTACACACAAAGTATATTTTATCAAAATGTTTTACTTTTGAATTTTGCACTATTGGAACTAAGCAGAAAAAGAATGTCATATATTTATATACAAGGTAAATTTTATTAAAATATTTACTTCTGATCTGTGCACTATAGGAACTAAGTAGAAAAAGAATGTTTATATATCATCTATTTATATACAAGGTAAATTTTATAAAATTATTTATTTCTGATTTTTGCACTATAGGAACTAAGTAGAAAAAAAATGTGTTTATATGTCATATATTTATTTATATACAAGGTAAATTTTATAAAAATATTTACTTCTGATTTTTGCACTATAGGAACTAAGTAGAAATATAATGTGTTTATATGTCGCATAAAACAAGGAAATTTAAAAAAAATATTTATTTCCTAATTTTGCACTATAGGATCTAAGTAGAAAAAGAATGTGTTTATATGTCACAAAAAAGAAAAATATTTAAAATGTTTATAAGAATGTGTTAATATGGCGCATATTAACATACAAAGTATATTTTATCAAAATGTTTTACTTTTGAATTTTGCACTATTGGAACTAAGCAGAAAAAGAATGTCATATATTTATATACAAGGTAAATTTTATTAAAATATTTACTTCTGATCTGTGCACTATAGGAACTAAGTAGAAAAAGAATGTTTATATATCATCTATTTATATACAAGGTAAATTTTATAAAATTATTTATTTCTGATTTTTGCACTATAGGAACTAAGTAGAAAAAAAATGTGTTTATATGTCATATATTTATTTATATACAAGGTAAATTTTATAAAAATATTTACTTCTGATTTTTGCACTATAGGAACTAAGTAGAAATAGAATGTGTTTATATGTCGCATAAAAAAAGGAAATTTAAAAAAAATATTTATTTCCTAATTTTGCACTATAGGATCTAAGTAGAAAAAGAATGTGTTTATGTCGCATAAATAAAAAAAAATTTTTTTTTAATGTTTATTTTTGATATTTGCACTATAGGAACTAAGAAAAAATAATGTGTTAATATGTAGCATATTTACATACAAAGTATATTTTATAAAAATATTTACTTCTGATTTTTGCGCTATAGGAATTAAGTAGAAATAGAATGTGTTCATATGTCGCATAAAAAGATTTTTTTTTGTTTATAAGAATGTATTAATATGGCACATATTTACATACAAAGTATATTTTATAAAAATTTTTACTTCTGAATTTTGCACTATTGGAACAAAGCAGAAAAAGAATGTGTTTATATGACATATATTTATATACAAGGTAAATTTTGAAAAAAATATTTACTTCTGATGTTTGCACTATAGGAACTAAGTAGAAAAAGAATGTGTTTATATGTCGCATATTTACATACAAAGTATATTTGTTTTTAAATGTTTACTTCTGATGTTGCACTATAGGAACTAAGTAGAAATAGAATGTGTTTATATGTCGCAAAAAAAGCAAAGAGTAAATTATTTTCTAAATGTTTATTTTTGAATTTTGCACTATAGGAACTCAGTAGAAAAAGAATGTGTTTATATGTAATATATTTATATACAAGGCAAATTTTAGAAAAATATTTACTTCTGATTTTTGCACTATAGGAACTAAGTAGAAAAAGAATTTGTTTATGTTGCTTAAAAATAAAAAAGTAAATTTTTTTCATGTTTATTTTTGCATTTTGCACTATAGGAATTAAGTAGAAATAGAAAGTGTTTATATGTCGCAAAAAAGAAAAATCTTTAAAATGTTTATAAGAATGTGTTAATATGGCGCATATTTACATACAAAGTATATTTTATCAAAATGTTTTACTTTTGAATTTTGCACTATTGGAACTAAGCAGAAAAAGAATGTCATATATTTATATACAAGGTAAATTTTATTAAAATATTTACTTCTGATCTGTGCACTATAGGAACTAAGTAGAAAAAGAATGTTTATATATCATCTATTTATATACAAGGTAAATTTTATAAAATTATTTATTTCTGATTTTTGCACTATAGGAACTAAGTAGAAAAAAAATGTGTTTATATGTCATATATTTATTTATATACAAGGTAAATTTTATAAAAATATTTACTTCTGATTTTTGCACTATAGGAACTAAGTAGAAATAGAATGTGTTCATATGTCGCATAAAAAGAAAAGAGTAAATTTTTTTTTAATGTTCATTTTTGTATTTTGCACTATAGGAACTAAGAAAAAATAATGTGTTAATATGTAGCATATTTACATACAAAGTATATTTTATAAAAATGTTTACTTCTGAATTTTGCACTATAGGAACTAAGTAGAAAAAGAATGTGTTTATACATCATATATTTATATACAAGGTAAATTTTATAAAAATATTTACTTCTGATTTTTGCGCTATAGGAATTAAGTAGAAATAGAATGTGTTCATATGTCGCATAAAAAAAGGAAATTTAAAAAAAATATTTATTTCCTAATTTTGCACTATAGGATCTAAGTAGAAAAAGAATGTGTTTATGTCGCATAAATAAAAAAAATAAAAATATTTTTATGTTTATTTTTGATATTTGCACTATAGGAACTAAGTAGAAAAAGAATGTGTTTATATGTCGCATAAAAAGAAAAGAGTAAATTTTTTTTTAATGTTCATTTTTGTATTTTGCACTATAGGAACTAAGAAAAAATAATGTGTTAATATGTAGCATATTTACATACAAAGTATATTTTATAAAAATGTTTACTTCTGAATTTTGCACTATAGGAACTAAGTAGAAAAAGAATGTGTTTATACATCATATATTTATATACAAGGTAAATTTTATAAAAATATTTACTTCTGATTTTTGCGCTATAGGAATTAAGTAGAAATAGAATGTGTTCATATGTCGCATAAAAAGAAAATTTTTTAAATTGTTTATAAGAATGTATTAATATGGCACATATTTACATACAAAGTATATTTTATCAAAATGTTTACTTCTGACTTTTGCACTATTGGAACAAAGCAGAAAAAGAATGTGTTTATATGTCGCATATTTACATACAAAGTATATTGTTTTTAAATGTTTAATTCTGAATTTTGCACTATAGGAACTAAGTAGAAAAAGAATGTTTATATATCATCTATTTATATACAAGGTAAATTTTATAAAATTATTTATTTCTGATTTTTGCACTATAGGAACTAAGTAGAAAAAAAATGTGTTTATATGTCATATATTTATTTATATACAAGGTAAATTTTATAAAAATATTTACTTCTTATTTTTGCACTATAGGAACTAAGTAGAAATATAATGTGTTTATATGTCGCATAAAAAAAGGAAATTAAAAAAAAATATTTATTTCCTAATTTTGCACTATAGGATCTAAGTAGAAAAAGAATGTGTTTATGTCGCATAAATAAAAAAAAATAAAATATTTTTAATGTTTATTTTTGATATTTGCACTATAGGAACTAAGAAAAAATAATGTGTTAATATGTAGCATATTTACATACAAAGTATATTTTATAAAAATATTTACTTCTGATTTTTGCGCTATAGGAATTAAGTAGAAATAGAATGTGTTCATATGTCGCATAAAAAGATTTTTTTTTTAATTGTTTATAAGAATGTATTAATATGGCACATATTTACATACAAAGTATATTTTATAAAAATTTTTACTTCTGAATTTTGCACTATTGGAACAAAGCAGAAAAAGAATGTGTTTATATGACATATATTTATATACAAGGTAAATTTTGAAAAAAATATTTACTTCTGATGTTTGCACTATAGGAACTAAGTAGAAAAAGAATGTGTTTATATGTCGCATATTTACATACAAAGTATATTTGTTTTTAAATGTTTACTTCTGATGTTGCACTATAGGAACTAAGTAGAAATAGAATGTGTTTATATGTCGCAAAAAAAGCAAAGAGTAAATTATTTTCTAAATGTTTATTTTTGAATTTTGCACTATAGGAACTCAGTAGAAAAAGAATGTGTTTATATGTAATATATTTATATACAAGGCAAATTTTAGAAAAATATTTACTTCTGATTTTTGCACTATAGGAACTAAGTAGAAAAAGAATTTGTTTATGTTGCTTAAAAATAAAAAAGTAAATTTTTTTCATGTTTATTTTTGCATTTTGCACTATAGGAATTAAGTAGAAATAGAAAGTGTTTATATGTCGCAAAAAAGAAAAATCTTCAAAATGTTTATAAGAATGTCTTAATATGGCGCATATTTACATACAAAGTATATTTTATCAAAATGTTTTACTTTTGAATTTTGCACTATTGGAACTAAGCAGAAAAAGAATGTCATATATTTATATACAAGGTAAATTTTATTAAAATATTTACTTCTGATCTGTGCACTATAGGAACTAAGTAGAAAAAGAATGTTTATATATCATCTATTTATATACAAGGTAAATTTTATAAAATTATTTATTTCTGATTTTTGCACTATAGGAACTAAGTAGGAAAAAAATGTGTTTATATGTCATATATTTATTTATATACAAGGTAAATTTTATAAAAATATTTACTTCTGATTTTTGCACTATAGGAACTAAGTAGAAATAGAATGTGTTTATATGTCGCATAAAAAGAAAAGAGTAAATTTTTTTTTAATGTTCATTTTTGTATTTTGCACTATAGGAACTAAGAAAAAATAATGTGTTAATATGTAGCATATTTACATACAAAGTATATTTTATAAAAATGTTTACTTCTGAATTTTGCACTATAGGAACTAAGTAGAAAAAGAATGTGTTTATACATCATATATTTATATACAAGGTAAATTTTATAAAAATATTTACTTCTGATTTTTGCGCTATAGGAATTAAGTAGAAATAGAATGTGTTCATATGTCGCATAAAAAGAAAATTTTTTTAATTGTTTATAAGAATGTATTAATATGGCACATATTTACATACAAAGTATATTTTATAAAAATGTTTACTTCTGACTTTTGCACTATTGGAACAAAGCAGAAAAAGAATGTGTTTATATGTCGCATATTTACATACAAAGTATATTGTTTTTAAATGTTTACTTCTGAATTTTGCACTATAGGAACTAAGTAGAAAAAGAATGTTTATATATCATCTATTTATATACAAGGTAAATTTTATAAAATTATTTATTTCTGATTTTTGCACTATAGGAACTAAGTAGAAAAAAAAATGTGTTTATATGTCATATATTTATTTATATACAAGGTAAATTTTATAAAAATATTTACTTCTGATTTTTGCACTATAGGAACTAAGTAGAAATATAATGTGTTTATATGTCGCATAAAAAAAGGAAATTTAAAAAAAATATTTATTTCCTAATTTTGCACTATAGGATCTAAGTAGAAAAAGAATGTGTTTATGTCGCATAAATAAAAAAAAATAAAATATTTTTATGTTTATTTTTTATATTTGCACTATAGGAACTAAGTAGAAAAAGAATGTGTTTATATGTCGCATAAAAAGAAAAGAGTAAATTTTTTTTTAATGTTCATTTTTGTATTTTGCACTATAGGAACTAAGAAAAAATAATGTGTTAATATGTAGCATATTTACATACAAAGTATATTTTATAAAAATGTTTACTTCTGAATTTTGCACTATAGGAACTAAGTAGAAAAAGAATGTGTTTATACATCATATATTTATATACAAGGTAAATTTTATAAAAATATTTACTTCTGATTTTTGCGCTATAGGAATTAAGTAGAAATAGAATGTGTTCATATGTCGCATAAAAAGAAAATTTTTTTAATTGTTTATAAGAATGTATTAATATGGCACATATTTACATACAAAGTATATTTTATAAAAATGTTTACTTCTGAATTTTGCACTATTGGAACTAAGCAGAAAAAGAATGTGTTTATATGACATATATTTATATACAAGGTAAATTTTGAAAAAAAATATTTACTTCTGATGTTTGCACTATAGGAACTAAGTAGAAAAAGAATGTGTTTATATGTCGCATATTTACATACAAAGTATATTTGTTTTTAAATGTTTACTTCTGATGTTGCACTATAGGAACTAAGTAGAAATAGAATGTGTTTATATGTCGCAAAAAAAGCAAAGAGTAAATTATTTTCTAAATGTTTATTTTTGAATTTTGCACTATAGGAACTCAGTAGAAAAAGAATGTGTTTATATGTAATATATTTATATACAAGGCAAATTTTAGAAAAATATTTACTTCTGATTTTTGCACTATAGGAACTAAGTAGAAAAAGAATTTTATGTTGCTTAAAAATAAAAAAGTAAATTTTTTTCATGTTTATTTTTGCATTTTGCACTATAGGAATTAAGTAGAAATAGAAAGTGTTTATATGTCGCAAAAAAGAAAAATCTTTAAAATGTTTATAAGAATGTGTTAATATGGCGCATATTTACATACAAAGTATATTTTATCAAAATGTTTTACTTTTGAATTTTGCACTATTGGAACTAAGCAGAAAAAGAATGTCATATATTTATATACAAGGTAAATTTTATTAAAATATTTACTTCTGATCTGTGCACTATAGGAACTAAGTAGAAAAAGAATGTTTATATATCATCTATTTATATACAAGGTAAATTTTATAAAATTATTTATTTCTGATTTTTGCACTATAGGAACTAAGTAGAAAAAAAATGTGTTTATATGTCATATATTTATTTATATACAAGGTAAATTTTATAAAAATATTTACTTCTGATTTTTGCACTATAGGAACTAAGTAGAAATAGAATGTGTTTATATGTCGCATAAAAAAAGGAAATTTAAAAAAAATATTTATTTCCTAATTTTGCACTATAGGATCTAAGTAGAAAAAGAATGTGTTTATGTCGCATAAATAAAAAAAAAAAAAATATTTTTATGTTTATTTTTTATATTTGCACTATAGGAACTAAGTAGAAAAAGAATGTGTTTATATGTCGCATAAAAAGAAAAGAGTAAATTTTTTTTTAATGTTCATTTTTGTATTTTGCACTATAGGAACTAAGAAAAAATAATGTGTTAATATGTAGCATATTTACATACAAAGTATATTTTATAAAAATGTTTACTTCTGAATTTTGCACTATTGGAACTAAGCAGAAAAAGAA
The DNA here is from genome assembly GCA_034231615.1 of Meghimatium bilineatum. Lineage (NCBI taxonomy): Eukaryota > Metazoa > Mollusca > Gastropoda > Stylommatophora > Philomycidae > Meghimatium > Meghimatium bilineatum. The sequence continues at coordinate 64,334,323 of CM067306.1, forward strand.
TGTGTTTATATGACATATATTTATATACAAGGTAAATTTTGAAAAAAAATATTTACTTCTGATGTTTGCACTATAGGAACTAAGTAGAAAAAGAATGTGTTTATATGTCGCATATTTACATACAAAGTATATTTGTTTTTAAATGTTTACTTCTGATGTTGCACTATAGGAACTAAGTAGAAATAGAATGTGTTTATATGTCGCAAAAAAAGCAAAGAGTAAATTATTTTCTAAATGTTTATTTTTGAATTTTGCACTATAGGAACTCAGTAGAAAAAGAATGTGTTTATATGTAATATATTTATATACAAGGCAAATTTTAGAAAAATATTTACTTCTGATTTTTGCACTATAGGAACTAAGTAGAAAAAGAATTTTATGTTGCTTAAAAATAAAAAAGTAAATTTTTTTCATGTTTATTTTTGCATTTTGCACTATAGGAATTAAGTAGAAATAGAAAGTGTTTATATGTCGCAAAAAAGAAAAATCTTTAAAATGTTTATAAGAATGTGTTAATATGGCGCATATTTACATACAAAGTATATTTTATCAAAATGTTTTACTTTTGAATTTTGCACTATTGGAACTAAGCAGAAAAAGAATGTCATATATTTATATACAAGGTAAATTTTATTAAAATATTTACTTCTGATCTGTGCACTATAGGAACTAAGTAGAAAAAGAATGTTTATATATCATCTATTTATATACAAGGTAAATTTTATAAAATTATTTATTTCTGATTTTTGCACTATAGGAACTAAGTAGAAAAAAAATGTGTTTATATGTCATATATTTATTTATATACAAGGTAAATTTTATAAAAATATTTACTTCTGATTTTTGCACTATAGGAACTAAGTAGAAATAGAATGTGTTTATATGTCGCATAAAAAAAGGAAATTTAAAAAAAATATTTATTTCCTAATTTTGCACTATAGGATCTAAGTAGAAAAAGAATGTGTTTATGTCGCATAAATAAAAAAAAAAAAAATATTTTTATGTTTATTTTTGATATTTGCACTATAGGAACTAAGTAGAAAAAGAATGTGTTTATATGTCGCATAAAAAGAAAAGAGTAAATTTTTTTTTAATGTTCATTTTTGTATTTTGCACTATAGGAACTAAGAAAAAATAATGTGTTAATATGTAGCATATTTACATACAAAGTCTATTTTATAAAAATGTTTACTTCTGAATTTTGCACTATAGGAACTAAGTAGAAAAAGAATGTGTTTATACATCATATATTTATATACAAGGTAAATTTTATAAAAATATTTACTTCTGATTTTTGCGCTATAGGAATTAAGTAGAAATAGAATGTGTTCATATGTCGCATAAAAAGAAAATTTTTTAAATTGTTTATAAGAATGTATTAATATGGCACATATTTACATACAAAGTATATTTTATAAAAATGTTTACTTCTGAATTTTGCACTATTGGAACTAAGCAGAAAAAGAATGTGTTTATATGACATATATTTATATACAAGGTAAATTTTGAAAAAAAAAATTTACTTCTGATGTTTGCACTATAGGAACTAAGTAGAAAAAGAATGTGTTTATATGTCGCATATTTACATACAAAGTATATTTGTTTTTAAATGTTTACTTCTGATGTTGCACTATAGGAACTAAGTAGAAATAGAATGTGTTTATATGTCGCAAAAAAAGCAAAGAGTAAATTATTTTCTAAATGTTTATTTTTGAATTTTGCACTATAGGAACTCAGTAGAAAAAGAATGTGTTTATATGTAATATATTTATATACAAGGCAAATTTTAGAAAAATATTTACTTCTGATTTTTGCACTATAGGAACTAAGTAGAAAAAGAATTTGTTTATGTTGCTTAAAAATAAAAAAGTAAATTTTTTTCATGTTTATTTTTGCATTTTGCACTATAGGAATTAAGTAGAAATAGAAAGTGTTTATATGTCGCAAAAAAGAAAAATCTTTAAAATGTTTATAAGAATGTGTTAATATGGCGCATATTTACATACAAAGTATATTTTATCAAAATGTTTTACTTTTGAGTTTTGCACTATTGGAACTAAGGAGAAAAAGAATGTCATATATTTATATACAAGGTAAATTTTATTAAAATATTTATTTCTGATGTTTGCACTATAGGAACTAAGTAGAAAAAAAATGTGTTTATATGTCATATATTTATTTATATACAAGGTAAATTTTATATAAATATTTACTTCTGATTTTTGCACTATAGGAACTAAGTAGAAATAGAATGTGTTTATATGTCGCATAAAAAAAGGAAATTTAAAAAAAATATTTATTTCCTAATTTTGCACTATAGGATCTAAGTAGAAAAAGAATGTGTTTATGTCGCATAAATAAAAAAAAATAAAATATTTTTATGTTTATTTTTGATATTTGCACTATAGGAACTAAGTAGAAAAAGAATGTGTTTATATGTCGCATAAAAAGAAAAGAGTAAATTTTTTTTTAATGTTCATTTTTGTATTTTGCACTATAGGAACTAAGAAAAAATAATGTGTTAATATGTAGCATATTTACATACAAAGTATATTTTATAAAAATGTTTACTTCTGAATTTTGCACTATAGGAACTAAGTAGAAAAAGAATGTGTTTATACATCATATATTTATATACAAGGTAAATTTTATAAAAATATTTACTTCTGATTTTTGCGCTATAGGAATGAAGTAGAAATAGAATGTGTTCATATGTCGCATAAAAAGAAAATTTTTTTAATTGTTTATAAGAATGTATTAATATGGCACATATTTATATACAAAGTATATTTTATAAAAATGTTTACTTCTGACTTTTGCACTATTGGAACAAAGCAGAAAAAGAATGTGTTTATATGTCGCATATTTACATACAAAGTATATTGTTTTTAAATGTTTAATTCTGAATTTTGCACTATAGGAACTAAGTAGAAAAAGAATGTTTATATATCATCTATTTATATACAAGGTAAATTTTATAAAATTATTTATTTCTGATTTTTGCACTATAGGAACTAAGTAGAAAAAAAATGTGTTTATATGTCATATATTTATTTATATACAAGGTAAATTTTATAAAAATATTTACTTCTGATTTTTGCACTATAGGAACTAAGTAGAAATATAATGTGTTTATATGTCGCATAAAAAAAGGAAATTAAAAAAAAATATTTATTTCCTAATTTTGCACTATAGGATCTAAGTAGAAAAAGAATGTGTTTATGTCGCATAAATAAAAAAAAAAAAAATATTTTTAATGTTTATTTTTGATATTTGCACTATAGGAACTAAGAAAAAATAATGTGTTAATATGTAGCATATTTACATACAAAGTATATTTTATAAAAATATTTACTTCTGATTTTTGCGCTATAGGAATTAAGTAGAAATAGAATGTGTTCATATGTCGCATAAAAAGATTTTTTTTTTAATTGTTTATAAGAATGTATTAATATGGCACATATTTACATACAAAGTATATTTTATAAAAATTTTTACTTCTGAATTTTGCACTATTGGAACAAAGCAGAAAAAGAATGTGTTTATATGACATATATTTATATACAAGGTAAATTTTGAAAAAAATATTTACTTCTGATGTTTGCACTATAGGAACTAAGTAGAAAAAGAATGTGTTTATATGTCGCATATTTACATACAAAGTATATTTGTTTTTAAATGTTTACTTCTGATGTTGCACTATAGGAACTAAGTAGAAATAGAATGTGTTTATATGTCGCAAAAAAAGCAAAGAGTAAATTATTTTCTAAATGTTTATTTTTGAATTTTGCACTATAGGAACTCAGTAGAAAAAGAATGTGTTTATATGTAATATATTTATATACAAGGCAAATTTTAGAAAAATATTTACTTCTGATTTTTGCACTATAGGAACTAAGTAGAAAAAGAATTTGTTTATGTTGCTTAAAAATAAAAAAGTAAATTTTTTTCATGTTTATTTTTGCATTTTGCACTATAGGAATTAAGTAGAAATAGAAAGTGTTTATATGTCGCAAAAAAGAAAAATCTTTAAAATGTTTATAAGAATGTCTTAATATGGCGCATATTTACATACAAAGTATATTTTATCAAAATGTTTTACTTTTGAATTTTGCACTATTGGAACTAAGCAGAAAAAGAATGTCATATATTTATATACAAGGTAAATTTTATTAAAATATTTACTTCTGATCTGTGCACTATAGGAACTAAGTAGAAAAAGAATGTTTATATATCATCTATTTATATACAAGGTAAATTTTATAAAATTATTTATTTCTGATTTTTGCACTATAGGAACTAAGTAGAAAAAAAATGTGTTTATATGTCATATATTTATTTATATACAAGGTAAATTTTATAAAAATATTTACTTCTGATTTTTGCACTATAGGAACTAAGTAGAAATAGAATGTGTTTATATGTCGCATAAAAAGAAAAGAGTAAATTTTTTTTTAATGTTCATTTTTGTATTTTGCACTATAGGAACTAAGAAAAAATAATGTGTTAATATGTAGCATATTTACATACAAAGTATATTTTATAAAAATGTTTACTTCTGAATTTTGCACTATAGGAACTAAGTAGAAAAAGAATGTGTTTATACATCATATATTTATATACAAGGTAAATTTTATAAAAATATTTACTTCTGATTTTTGCGCTATAGGAATTAAGTAGAAATAGAATGTGTTCATATGTCGCATAAAAAGAAAATTTTTTTAATTGTTTATAAGAATGTATTAATATGGCACATATTTACATACAAAGTATATTTTATAAAAATGTTTACTTCTGACTTTTGCACTATTGGAACAAAGCAGAAAAAGAATGTGTTTATATGTCGCATATTTACATACAAAGTATATTGTTTTTAAATGTTTACTTCTGAATTTTGCACTATAGGAACTAAGTAGAAAAAGAATGTTTATATATCATCTATTTATATACAAGGTAAATTTTATAAAATTATTTATTTCTGATTTTTGCACTATAGGAACTAAGTAGAAAAAAAAATGTGTTTATATGTCATATATTTATTTATATACAAGGTAAATTTTATAAAAATATTTACTTCTGATTTTTGCACTATAGGAACTAAGTAGAAATATAATGTGTTTATATGTCGCATAAAAAAAGGAAATTTAAAAAAAATATTTATTTCCTAATTTTGCACTATAGGATCTAAGTAGAAAAAGAATGTGTTTATGTCGCATAAATAAAAAAAAATAAAATATTTTTATGTTTATTTTTTATATTTGCACTATAGGAACTAAGTAGAAAAAGAATGTGTTTATATGTCGCATAAAAAGAAAAGAGTAAATTTTTTTTTAATGTTCATTTTTGTATTTTGCACTATAGGAACTAAGAAAAAATAATGTGTTAATATGTAGCATATTTACATACAAAGTATATTTTATAAAAATGTTTACTTCTGAATTTTGCACTATAGGAACTAAGTAGAAAAAGAATGTGTTTATACATCATATATTTATATACAAGGTAAATTTTATAAAAATATTTACTTCTGATTTTTGCGCTATAGGAATTAAGTAGAAATAGAATGTGTTCATATGTCGCATAAAAAGAAAATTTTTTTAATTGTTTATAAGAATGTATTAATATGGCACATATTTACATACAAAGTATATTTTATAAAAATGTTTACTTCTGAATTTTGCACTATTGGAACTAAGCAGAAAAAGAATGTGTTTATATGACATATATTTATATACAAGGTAAATTTTGAAAAAAAATATTTACTTCTGATGTTTGCACTATAGGAACTAAGTAGAAAAAGAATGTGTTTATATGTCGCATATTTACATACAAAGTATATTTGTTTTTAAATGTTTACTTCTGATGTTGCACTATAGGAACTAAGTAGAAATAGAATGTGTTTATATGTCGCAAAAAAAGCAAAGAGTAAATTATTTTCTAAATGTTTATTTTTGAATTTTGCACTATAGGAACTCAGTAGAAAAAGAATGTGTTTATATGTAATATATTTATATACAAGGCAAATTTTAGAAAAATATTTACTTCTGATTTTTGCACTATAGGAACTAAGTAGAAAAAGAATTTTATGTTGCTTAAAAATAAAAAAGTAAATTTTTTTCATGTTTATTTTTGCATTTTGCACTATAGGAATTAAGTAGAAATAGAAAGTGTTTATATGTCGCAAAAAAGAAAAATCTTTAAAATGTTTATAAGAATGTGTTAATATGGCGCATATTTACATACAAAGTATATTTTATCAAAATGTTTTACTTTTGAATTTTGCACTATTGGAACTAAGCAGAAAAAGAATGTCATATATTTATATACAAGGTAAATTTTATTAAAATATTTACTTCTGATCTGTGCACTATAGGAACTAAGTAGAAAAAGAATGTTTATATATCATCTATTTATATACAAGGTAAATTTTATAAAATTATTTATTTCTGATTTTTGCACTATAGGAACTAAGTAGAAAAAAAATGTGTTTATATGTCATATATTTATTTATATACAAGGTAAATTTTATAAAAATATTTACTTCTGATTTTTGCACTATAGGAACTAAGTAGAAATAGAATGTGTTTATATGTCGCATAAAAAAAGGAAATTTAAAAAAAATATTTATTTCCTAATTTTGCACTATAGGATCTAAGTAGAAAAAGAATGTGTTTATGTCGCATAAATAACAAAAAAAAAAATATTTTTATGTTTATTTTTTATATTTGCACTATAGGAACTAAGTAGAAAAAGAATGTGTTTATATGTCGCATAAAAAGAAAAGAGTAAATTTTTTTTTAATGTTCATTTTTGTATTTTGCACTATAGGAACTAAGAAAAAATAATGTGTTAATATGTAGCATATTTACATACAAAGTATATTTTATAAAAATGTTTACTTCTGAATTTTGCACTATAGGAACTAAGTAGAAAAAGAATGTGTTTATACATCATATATTTATATACAAGGTAAATTTTATAAAAATATTTACTTCTGATTTTTGCGCTATAGGAATTAAGTAGAAATAGAATGTGTTCATATGTCGCATAAAAAGAAAATTTTTTTAATTGTTTATAAGAATGTATTAATATGGCACATATTTACATACAAAGTATATTTTATAAAAATGTTTACTTCTGAATTTTGCACTATTGGAACTAAGCAGAAAAAGAATGTGTTTATATGACATATATTTATATACAAGGTAAATTTTGAAAAAAAATATTTACTTCTGATGTTTGCACTATAGGAACTAAGTAGAAAAAGAATGTGTTTATATGTCGCATATTTACATACAAAGTATATTTGTTTTTAAATGTTTACTTCTGATGTTGCACTATAGGAACTAAGTAGAAATAGAATGTGTTTATATGTCGCAAAAAAAGCAAAGAGTAAATTATTTTCTAAATGTTTATTTTTGAATTTTGCACTATAGGAACTCAGTAGAAAAAGAATGTGTTTATATGTAATATATTTATATACAAGGCAAATTTTAGAAAAATATTTACTTCTGATTTTTGCACTATAGGAACTAAGTAGAAAAAGAATTTTATGTTGCTTAAAAATAAAAAAGTAAATTTTTTTCATGTTTATTTTTGCATTTTGCACTATAGGAATTAAGTAGAAATAGAAAGTGTTTATATGTCGCAAAAAAGAAAAATCTTTAAAATGTTTATAAGAATGTGTTAATATGGCGCATATTTACATACAAAGTATATTTTATCAAAATGTTTTACTTTTGAATTTTGCACTATTGGAACTAAGCAGAAAAAGAATGTCATATATTTATATACAAGGTAAATTTTATTAAAATATTTACTTCTGATCTGTGCACTATAGGAACTAAGTAGAAAAAGAATGTTTATATATCATCTATTTATATACAAGGTAAATTTTATAAAATTATTTATTTCTGATTTTTGCACTATAGGAACTAAGTAGAAAAAAAATGTGTTTATATGTCATATATTTATTTATATACAAGGTAAATTTTATAAAAATATTTACTTCTGATTTTTGCACTATAGGAACTAAGTAGAAATAGAATGTGTTTATATGTCGCATAAAAAAAGGAAATTTAAAAAAAATATTTATTTCCTAATTTTGCACTATAGGATCTAAGTAGAAAAAGAATGTGTTTATGTCGCATAAATAAAAAAAAAAAAAATATTTTTATGTTTATTTTTGATATTTGCACTATAGGAACTAAGTAGAAAAAGAATGTGTTTATATGTCGCATAAAAAGAAAAGAGTAAATTTTTTTTTAATGTTCATTTTTGTATTTTGCACTATAGGAACTAAGAAAAAATAATGTGTTAATATGTAGCATATTTACATACAAAGTCTATTTTATAAAAATGTTTACTTCTGAATTTTGCACTATAGGAACTAAGTAGAAAAAGAATGTGTTTATACATCATATATTTATATACAAGGTAAATTTTATAAAAATATTTACTTCTGATTTTTGCGCTATAGGAATTAAGTAGAAATAGAATGTGTTCATATGTCGCATAAAAAGAAAATTTTTTAAATTGTTTATAAGAATGTATTAATATGGCACATATTTACATACAAAGTATATTTTATAAAAATGTTTACTTCTGAATTTTGCACTATTGGAACTAAGCAGAAAAAGAATGTGTTTATATGACATATATTTATATACAAGGTAAATTTTGAAAAAAAAAATTTACTTCTGATGTTTGCACTATAGGAACTAAGTAGAAAAAGAATGTGTTTATATGTCGCATATTTACATACAAAGTATATTTGTTTTTAAATGTTTACTTCTGATGTTGCACTATAGGAACTAAGTAGAAATAGAATGTGTTTATATGTCGCAAAAAAAGCAAAGAGTAAATTATTTTCTAAATGTTTATTTTTGAATTTTGCACTATAGGAACTCAGTAGAAAAAGAATGTGTTTATATGTAATATATTTATATACAAGGCAAATTTTAGAAAAATATTTACTTCTGATTTTTGCACTATAGGAACTAAGTAGAAAAAGAATTTGTTTATGTTGCTTAAAAATAAAAAAGTAAATTTTTTTCATGTTTATTTTTGCATTTTGCACTATAGGAATTAAGTAGAAATAGAAAGTGTTTATATGTCGCAAAAAAGAAAAATCTTTAAAATGTTTATAAGAATGTGTTAATATGGCGCATATTTACATACAAAGTATATTTTATCAAAATGTTTTACTTTTGAGTTTTGCACTATTGGAACTAAGGAGAAAAAGAATGTCATATATTTATATACAAGGTAAATTTTATTAAAATATTTATTTCTGATGTTTGCACTATAGGAACTAAGTAGAAAAAAAATGTGTTTATATGTCATATATTTATTTATATACAAGGTAAATTTTATATAAATATTTACTTCTGATTTTTGCACTATAGGAACTAAGTAGAAATAGAATGTGTTTATATGTCGCATAAAAAAAGGAAATTTAAAAAAAATATTTATTTCCTAATTTTGCACTATAGGATCTAAGTAGAAAAAGAATGTGTTTATGTCGCATAAATAAAAAAAAATAAAATATTTTTATGTTTATTTTTGATATTTGCACTATAGGAACTAAGTAGAAAAAGAATGTGTTTATATGTCGCATAAAAAGAAAAGAGTAAATTTTTTTTTAATGTTCATTTTTGTATTTTGCACTATAGGAACTAAGAAAAAATAATGTGTTAATATGTAGCATATTTACATACAAAGTATATTTTATAAAAATGTTTACTTCTGAATTTTGCACTATAGGAACTAAGTAGAAAAAGAATGTGTTTATACATCATATATTTATATACAAGGTAAATTTTATAAAAATATTTACTTCTGATTTTTGCGCTATAGGAATGAAGTAGAAATAGAATGTGTTCATATGTCGCATAAAAAGAAAATTTTTTTAATTGTTTATAAGAATGTATTAATATGGCACATATTTATATACAAAGTATATTTTATAAAAATGTTTACTTCTGACTTTTGCACTATTGGAACAAAGCAGAAAAAGAATGTGTTTATATGTCGCATATTTACATACAAAGTATATTGTTTTTAAATGTTTACTTCTGAATTTTGCACTATAGGAACTAAGTAGAAAAAGAATGTTTATATATCATCTATTTATATACAAGGTAAATTTTATAAAATTATTTATTTCTGATTTTTGCACTATAGGAACTAAGTAGAAAAAAAAATGTGTTTATATGTCATATATTTATTTATATACAAGGTAAATTTTATAAAAATATTTACTTCTGATTTTTGCACTATAGGAACTAAGTAGAAATATAATGTGTTTATATGTCGCATAAAAAAAGGAAATTTAAAAAAAATATTTATTTCCTAATTTTGCACTATAGGATCTAAGTAGAAAAAGAATGTGTTTATGTCGCATAAATAAAAAAAAATAAAATATTTTTATGTTTATTTTTTATATTTGCACTATAGGAACTAAGTAGAAAAAGAATGTGTTTATATGTCGCATAAAAAGAAAAGAGTAAATTTTTTTTTAATGTTCATTTTTGTATTTTGCACTATAGGAACTAAGAAAAAATAATGTGTTAATATGTAGCATATTTACATACAAAGTATATTTTATAAAAATGTTTACTTCTGAATTTTGCACTATAGGAACTAAGTAGAAAAAGAATGTGTTTATACATCATATATTTATATACAAGGTAAATTTTATAAAAATATTTACTTCTGATTTTTGCGCTATAGGAATTAAGTAGAAATAGAATGTGTTCATATGTCGCATAAAAAGAAAATTTTTGAAATTGTTTATAAGAATGTATTAATATGGCACATATTTACATACAAAGTATATTTTATAAAAATGTTTACTTCTGAATTTTGCACTATTGGAACTAAGCAGAAAAAGAATGTGTTTATATGACATATATTTATATACAAGGTAAATTTTGAAAAAAAATATTTACTTCTGATGTTTGCACTATAGGAACTAAGTAGAAAAAGAATGTGTTTATATGTCGCATATTTACATACAAAGTATATTTGTTTTTAAATGTTTACTTCTGATGTTGCACTATAGGAACTAAGTAGAAATAGAATGTGTTTATATGTCGCAAAAAAAGCAAAGAGTAAATTATTTTCTAAATGTTTATTTTTGAATTTTGCACTATAGGAACTCAGTAGAAAAAGAATGTGTTTATATGTAATATATTTATATACAAGGCAAATTTTAGAAAAATATTTACTTCTGATTTTTGCACTATAGGAACTAAGTAGAAAAAGAATTTTATGTTGCTTAAAAATAAAAAAGTAAATTTTTTTCATGTTTATTTTTGCATTTTGCACTATAGGAATTAAGTAGAAATAGAAAGTGTTTATATGTCGCAAAAAAGAAAAATCTTTAAAATGTTTATAAGAATGTGTTAATATGGCGCATATTTACATACAAAGTATATTTTATCAAAATGTTTTACTTTTGAATTTTGCACTATTGGAACTAAGCAGAAAAAGAATGTCATATATTTATATACAAGGTAAATTTTATTAAAATATTTACTTCTGATCTGTGCACTATAGGAACTAAGTAGAAAAAGAATGTTTATATATCATCTATTTATATACAAGGTAAATTTTATAAAATTATTTATTTCTGATTTTTGCACTATAGGAACTAAGTAGAAAAAAAATGTGTTTATATGTCATATATTTATTTATATACAAGGTAAATTTTATAAAAATATTTACTTCTGATTTTTGCACTATAGGAACTAAGTAGAAATAGAATGTGTTTATATGTCGCATAAAAAAAGGAAATTTAAAAAAAATATTTATTTCCTAATTTTGCACTATAGGATCTAAGTAGAAAAAGAATGTGTTTATGTCGCATAAATAAAAAAAAAAAAATATTTTTATGTTTATTTTTGATATTTGCACTATAGGAACTAAGTAGAAAAAGAATGTGTTTATATGTCGCATAAAAAGAAAAGAGTAAATTTTTTTTTAATGTTCATTTTTGTATTTTGCACTATAGGAACTAAGAAAAAATAATGTGTTAATATGTAGCATATTTACATACAAAGTATATTTTATAAAAATGTTTACTTCTGAATTTTGCACTATAGGAACTAAGTAGAAAAAGAATGTGTTTATACATCATATATTTATATACAAGGTAAATTTTATAAAAATATTTACTTCTGATTTTTGCGCTATAGGAATTAAGTAGAAATAGAATGTGTTCATATGTCGCATAAAAAGAAAATTTTTTAAATTGTTTATAAGAATGTATTAATATGGCACATATTTACATACAAAGTATATTTTATAAAAATGTTTACTTCTGAATTTTGCACTATTGGAACTAAGCAGAAAAAGAATGTGTTTATATGACATATATTTATATACAAGGTAAATTTTGAAAAAAAATATTTACTTCTGATGTTTGCACTATAGGAACTAAGTAGAAAAAGAATGTGTTTATATGTCGCATATTTACATACAAAGTATATTTGTTTTTAAATGTTTACTTCTGATGTTGCACTATAGGAACTAAGTAGAAATAGAATGTGTTTATATGTCGCAAAAAAAGCAAAGAGTAAATTATTTTCTAAATGTTTATTTTTGAATTTTGCACTATAGGAACTCAGTAGAAAAAGAATGTGTTTATATGTAATATATTTATATACAAGGCAAATTTTAGAAAAATATTTACTTCTGATTTTTGCACTATAGGAACTAAGTAGAAAAAGAATTTGTTTATGTTGCTTAAAAATAAAAAAGTAAATTTTTTTCATGTTTATTTTTGCATTTTGCACTATAGGAATTAAGTAGAAATAGAAAGTGTTTATATGTCGCAAAAAGAAAAATCTTTAAAATGTTTATAAGAATGTGTTAATATGGCGCATATTTACATACAAAGTATATTTTATCAAAATGTTTTACTTTTGAGTTTTGCACTATTGGAACTAAGGAGAAAAAGAATGTCATATATTTATATACAAGGTAAATTTTATTAAAATATTTACTTCTGATCTGTGCACTATAGGAACTAAGTAGAAAAAGAATGTGTTTATATATCATCTATTTATATACAAGGTAAATTTTATAAAATTATTTATTTCTGATGTTTGCACTATAGGAACTAAGTAGAAAAAGAATTTTATGTTGCTTAAAAATAAAAAAGTAAATTTTTTTCATGTTTATTTTTGCATTTTGCACTATAGGAATTAAGTAGAAATAGAAAGTGTTTATATGTCGCAAAAAAGAAAAATCTTTAAAATGTTTATAAGAATGTGTTAATATGGCGCATATTTACATACAAAGTATATTTTATCAAAATGTTTTACTTTTGAATTTTGCACTATTGGAACTAAGCAGAAAAAGAATGTCATATATTTATATACAAGGTAAATTTTATTAAAATATTTACTTCTGATCTGTGCACTATAGGAACTAAGTAGAAAAAGAATGTTTATATATCATCTATTTATATACAAGGTAAATTTTATAAAATTATTTATTTCTGATTTTTGCACTATAGGAACTAAGTAGAAAAAAAATGTGTTTATATGTCATATATTTATTTATATACAAGGTAAATTTTATAAAAATATTTACTTCTGATTTTTGCACTATAGGAACTAAGTAGAAATAGAATGTGTTTATATGTCGCATAAAAAAAGGAAATTTAAAAAAAATATTTATTTCCTAATTTTGCACTATAGGATCTAAGTAGAAAAAGAATGTGTTTATGTCGCATAAATAAAAAAAAAAAAAATATTTTTATGTTTATTTTTGATATTTGCACTATAGGAACTAAGTAGAAAAAGAATGTGTTTATATGTCGCATAAAAAGAAAAGAGTAAATTTTTTTTTAATGTTCATTTTTGTATTTTGCACTATAGGAACTAAGAAAAAATAATGTGTTAATATGTAGCATATTTACATACAAAGTATATTTTATAAAAATGTTTACTTCTGAATTTTGCACTATAGGAACTAAGTAGAAAAAGAATGTGTTTATACATCATATATTTATATACAAGGTAAATTTTATAAAAATATTTACTTCTGATTTTTGCGCTATAGGAATTAAGTAGAAATAGAATGTGTTCATATGTCGCATAAAAAGAAAATTTTTTAAATTGTTTATAAGAATGTATTAATATGGCACATATTTACATACAAAGTATATTTTATAAAAATGTTTACTTCTGAATTTTGCACTATTGGAACTAAGCAGAAAAAGAATGTGTTTATATGACATATATTTATATACAAGGTAAATTTTGAAAAAAAATATTTACTTCTGATGTTTGCACTATAGGAACTAAGTAGAAAAAGAATGTGTTTATATGTCGCATATTTACATACAAAGTATATTTGTTTTTAAATGTTTACTTCTGATGTTGCACTATAGGAACTAAGTAGAAATAGAATGTGTTTATATGTCGCAAAAAAAGCAAAGAGTAAATTATTTTCTAAATGTTTATTTTTGAATTTTGCACTATAGGAACTCAGTAGAAAAAGAATGTGTTTATATGTAATATATTTATATACAAGGCAAATTTTAGAAAAATATTTACTTCTGATTTTTGCACTATAGGAACTAAGTAGAAAAAGAATTTGTTTATGTTGCTTAAAAATAAAAAAGTAAATTTTTTTCATGTTTATTTTTGCATTTTGCACTATAGGAATTAAGTAGAAATAGAAAGTGTTTATATGTCGCAAAAAAGAAAAATCTTTAAAATGTTTATAAGAATGTGTTAATATGGCGCATATTTACATACAAAGTATATTTTATCAAAATGTTTTACTTTTGAGTTTTGCACTATTGGAACTAAGGAGAAAAAGAATGTCATATATTTATATACAAGGTAAATTTTATTAAAATATTTACTTCTGATCTGTGCACTATAGGAACTAAGTAGAAAAAGAATGTGTTTATATATCATCTATTTATATACAAGGTAAATTTTATAAAATTATTTATTTCTGATGTTTGCACTATAGGAACTAAGTAGAAAAAAAATGTGTTTATATGTCATATATTTATTTATATACAAGGTAAATTTTATATAAATATTTACTTCTGATTTTTGCACTATAGGAACTAAGTAGAAATAGAATGTGTTTATATGTCGCATAAAAAAAGGAAATTTAAAAAAAATATTTATTTCCTAATTTTGCACTATAGGATCTAAGTAGAAAAAGAATGTGTTTATGTCGCATAAATAAAAAAAATAAAATATTTTTATGTTTATTTTTGATATTTGCACTATAGGAACTAAGTAGAAAAAGAATGTGTTTATATGTCGCATAAAAAGAAAAGAGTAAATTTTTTTTTAATGTTCATTTTTGTATTTTGCACTATAGGAACTAAGAAAAAATAATGTGTTAATATGTAGCATATTTACATACAAAGTATATTTTATAAAAATGTTTACTTCTGAATTTTGCACTATAGGAACTAAGTAGAAAAAGAATGTGTTTATACATCATATATTTATATACAAGGTAAATTTTATAAAAATATTTACTTCTGATTTTTGCGCTATAGGAATGAAGTAGAAATAGAATGTGTTCATATGTCGCATAAAAAGAAAATTTTTTAAATTGTTTATAAGAATGTATTAATATGGCACATATTTATATACAAAGTATATTTTATAAAAATGTTTACTTCTGACTTTTGCACTATTGGAACAAAGCAGAAAAAGAATGTGTTTATATGTCGCATATTTACATACAAAGTATATTGTTTTTAAATGTTTACTTCTGAATTTTGCACTATAGGAACTAAGTAGAAAAAGAATGTTTATATATCATCTATTTATATACAAGGTAAATTTTATAAAATTATTTATTTCTGATTTTTGCACTATAGGAACTAAGTAGAAAAAAAAATGTGTTTATATGTCATATATTTATTTATATACAAGGTAAATTTTATAAAAATATTTACTTCTGATTTTTGCACTATAGGAACTAAGTAGAAATATAATGTGTTTATATGTCGCATAAAAAAAGGAAATTTAAAAAAAATATTTATTTCCTAATTTTGCACTATAGGATCTAAGTAGAAAAAGAATGTGTTTATGTCGCATAAATAAAAAAAAAAAAAATATTTTTATGTTTATTTTTTATATTTGCACTATAGGAACTAAGTAGAAAAAGAATGTGTTTATATGTCGCATAAAAAGAAAAGAGTAAATTTTTTTTTAATGTTCATTTTTGTATTTTGCACTATAGGAACTAAGAAAAAATAATGTGTTAATATGTAGCATATTTACATACAAAGTATATTTTATAAAAATGTTTACTTCTGAATTTTGCACTATAGGAACTAAGTAGAAAAAGAATGTGTTTATACATCATATATTTATATACAAGGTAAATTTTATAAAAATATTTACTTCTGATTTTTGCGCTATAGGAATTAAGTAGAAATAGAATGTGTTCATATGTCGCATAAAAAGAAAATTTTTTAAATTGTTTATAAGAATGTATTAATATGGCACATATTTACATACAAAGTATATTTTATAAAAATGTTTACTTCTGAATTTTGCACTATTGGAACTAAGCAGAAAAAGAATGTGTTTATATGACATATATTTATATACAAGGTAAATTTTGAAAAAAAATATTTACTTCTGATGTTTGCACTATAGGAACTAAGTAGAAAAAGAATGTGTTTATATGTCGCATATTTACATACAAAGTATATTTGTTTTTAAATGTTTACTTCTGATGTTGCACTATAGGAACTAAGTAGAAATAGAATGTGTTTATATGTCGCAAAAAAAGCAAAGAGTAAATTATTTTCTAAATGTTTATTTTTGAATTTTGCACTATAGGAACTCAGTAGAAAAAGAATGTGTTTATATGTAATATATTTATATACAAGGCAAATTTTAGAAAAATATTTACTTCTGATTTTTGCACTATAGGAACTAAGTAGAAAAAGAATTTTATGTTGCTTAAAAATAAAAAAGTAAATTTTTTTCATGTTTATTTTTGCATTTTGCACTATAGGAATTAAGTAGAAATAGAAAGTGTTTATATGTCGCAAAAAAGAAAAATCTTTAAAATGTTTATAAGAATGTGTTAATATGGCGCATATTTACATACAAAGTATATTTTATCAAAATGTTTTACTTTTGAATTTTGCACTATTGGAACTAAGCAGAAAAAGAATGTCATATATTTATATACAAGGTAAATTTTATTAAAATATTTACTTCTGATCTGTGCACTATAGGAACTAAGTAGAAAAAGAATGTTTATATATCATCTATTTATATACAAGGTAAATTTTATAAAATTATTTATTTCTGATTTTTGCACTATAGGAACTAAGTAGAAAAAAAATGTGTTTATATGTCATATATTTATTTATATACAAGGTAAATTTTATAAAAATATTTACTTCTGATTTTTGCACATAGGAACTAAGTAGAAATAGAATGTGTTTATATGTCGCATAAAAAAAGGAAATTTAAAAAAAATATTTATTTCCTAATTTTGCACTATAGGATCTAAGTAGAAAAAGAATGTGTTTATGTCGCATAAATAAAAAAAAAAAAAATATTTTTATGTTTATTTTTGATATTTGCACTATAGGAACTAAGTAGAAAAAGAATGTGTTTATATGTCGCATAAAAAGAAAAGAGTAAATTTTTTTTTAATGTTCATTTTTGTATTTTGCACTATAGGAACTAAGAAAAAATAATGTGTTAATATGTAGCATATTTACATACAAAGTATATTTTATAAAAATGTTTACTTCTGAATTTTGCACTATAGGAACTAAGTAGAAAAAGAATGTGTTTATACATCATATATTTATATACAAGGTAAATTTTATAAAAATATTTACTTCTGATTTTTGCGCTATAGGAATTAAGTAGAAATAGAATGTGTTCATATGTCGCATAAAAAGAAAATTTTTTAAATTGTTTATAAGAATGTATTAATATGGCACATATTTACATACAAAGTATATTTTATAAAAATGTTTACTTCTGAATTTTGCACTATTGGAACTAAGCAGAAAAAGAATGTGTTTATATGACATATATTTATATACAAGGTAAATTTTGAAAAAAAATATTTACTTCTGATGTTTGCACTATAGGAACTAAGTAGAAAAAGAATGTGTTTATATGTCGCATATTTACATACAAAGTATATTTGTTTTTAAATGTTTACTTCTGATGTTGCACTATAGGAACTAAGTAGAAATAGAATGTGTTTATATGTCGCAAAAAAAGCAAAGAGTAAATTATTTTCTAAATGTTTATTTTTGAATTTTGCACTATAGGAACTCAGTAGAAAAAGAATGTGTTTATATGTAATATATTTATATACAAGGCAAATTTTAGAAAAATATTTACTTCTGATTTTTGCACTATAGGAACTAAGTAGAAAAAGAATTTGTTTATGTTGCTTAAAAATAAAAAAGTAAATTTTTTTCATGTTTATTTTTGCATTTTGCACTATAGGAATTAAGTAGAAATAGAAAGTGTTTATATGTCGCAAAAAGAAAAATCTTTAAAATGTTTATAAGAATGTGTTAATATGGCGCATATTTACATACAAAGTATATTTTATCAAAATGTTTTACTTTTGAGTTTTGCACTATTGGAACTAAGGAGAAAAAGAATGTCATATATTTATATACAAGGTAAATTTTATTAAAATATTTACTTCTGATCTGTGCACTATAGGAACTAAGTAGAAAAAGAATGTGTTTATATATCATCTATTTATATACAAGGTAAATTTTATAAAATTATTTATTTCTGATGTTTGCACTATAGGAACTAAGTAGAAAAAAAATGTGTTTATATGTCATATATTTATTTATATACAAGGTAAATTTTATATAAATATTTACTTCTGATTTTTGCACTATAGGAACTAAGTAGAAATAGAATGTGTTTATATGTCGCATAAAAAATTGGAAATTTTAAAAAAAATTTTATTTTGTAATTTTGCACTATAGGATCTAAGTAGAAAAAGAATGTGTTTGTCGTATAAATAAAAAAAAAAATTTTTAATGTTTATTTTTGATATTTGCACTATAGGAACTAAGTAGAAAAAGAATGTGTTTATATGTCACAAAAAAAGAAAAGAGTAAATTTTTTTTAAATGTTCATTTTTGAATTTTGCACTATAGGAACTAAGAAAAATAAATGTGTTAATATGTAGCATATTTACATACAAAGTATATTTTATAAAAATGTTTACTTCTGAATTTTGCACTATAGGAACTAAGTAGAAAAAGAATGTGTTTATACATCATATATTTATATACAAGGTAAATTTTATAAAAATATTAACTTCTGATTTTTGCGCTATAGGAATTAAGTAGAAATAGAATGTGTTCATATGTCGCATAAAAAGAAAATTTTTTAAATTGTTTATAAGAATGTATTAATATGGCACATATTTACATACAAAGTATATTTTATAAAAATGTTTACTTCTGAATTTTGCACTATTGGAACAAAGCAGAAAAAGAATGTGTTTATATGACATATATTTATATACAAGGTAAATTTTGAAAAA
Organism: Meghimatium bilineatum; assembly: GCA_034231615.1. Taxonomy (NCBI): domain Eukaryota; kingdom Metazoa; phylum Mollusca; class Gastropoda; order Stylommatophora; family Philomycidae; genus Meghimatium; species Meghimatium bilineatum. The sequence continues at coordinate 64,353,883 of CM067306.1, forward strand.
AAAATATTTACTTCTGATGTTTGCACTATAGGAACTAAGTAGAAAAAGAATGTGTTTATATGTCGCATATTTACATACAAAGTATATTATTTTTAAATGTTTACTTCTGAATTTTGCACTATAGGAACTAAGTAGAAAAAGAATGTGTTTATGTCGCATAAAAAGAAAAAAGTACATTTTTTTTAAATGTTTATTTTTTCTATATTTTGCACTATAGGAACTAAGTAGAAAAAGAATGTGTTTATATGTCATATATTTATATAAAAGGTAAATTTTATTAAAATATTTGCTTCTGATTATTGCACTATAGGAACTAAGTAGAAAAAGAATTTGTTTATGTTGCTTAAAAATAAAAAAGTTAATTTTTTTCATGTTTATTTTTGCATTTTGCACTATAGGAATTAAGTAGAAATAGAATGTGTTCATATGTCGCATAAAAAGAAAATTTTTTTAATTGTTTATAAGAATGTATTAATATGGCACATATTTACATACAAAGTATATTTTATAAAAATTTTTACTTCTGAATTTTGCACTATTGGAACTAAGCAGAAAAAGAATGTGTTTATATGACATATATTTATATACAAGGTAAATTTTGAAAAAAAATATTTACTTCTGATGTTTGCACTATAGGAACTAAGTAGAAAAAAAATGTGTTTATATGTCATATATTTATTTATATACAAGGTAAATTTTATATAAATATTTACTTCTGATTTTTGCACTATAGGAACTAAGTAGAAAAAGAATGTGTTTATATGTCACAAAAAAAGAAAAGAGTAAATTTTTTTAAATGTTCATTTTTGAATTTTGCACTATAGGAACTAAGAAAAAATAATGTGTTAATATGTAGCATATTTACATACAAAGTATATTTTATAAAAATGTTTACTTCTGAATTTTGCACTATAGGAACTAAGTAGAAAAAGAATGTGTTTATACATCATATATTTATATACAAGGTAAATTTTATAAAAATATTTACTTCTGATTTTTGCGCTATAGGAATTAAGTAGAAATAGAATGTGTTCATATGTCGCATAAAAAGAAAATTTTTTTAATTGTTTATAAGAATGTATTAATATGGCACATATTTACATACAAAGTATATTTCATAAAAATGTTTACTTCTGAATTTTGCACTATTGGAACTAAGCAGAAAAAGAATGTGTTTATATGACATATATTTATATACAAGGTAAATTTTGAAAAAAAATATTTACTTCTGATGTTTGCACTATAGGAACTAAGTAGAAAAAAATGTGTTTATATGTCATATATTTATTTATATACAAGGTAAATTTTATATAAATATTTACTTCTGATTTTTGCACTATAGGAACTAAGTAGAAATAGAATGTGTTTATATGTCGCATAAAAAAAGGACATTAAAAAAAATATTTTATTTTGTAATTTTGCACTATAGGAACTAAGTAGAAAAAGAATGTGTTTATGTCGCATAAATAAAAAAAAAAAAATTTTTAATGTTTATTTTTGATATTTGCACTATAGGAACCAAGTAGAAAAAGAATGTTTATATGTCACAAAAAAAGAAAAGAGTAAATTTTTTTTAAATGTTCATTTTTGAATTTTGCACTATAGGAACTAAGAAAAAATAATGTGTTAATATGTAGCATATTTACATACAAAGTATATTTTATAAAAATGTTTACTTCTGAATTTTGCACTATAGGAACTAAGTAGAAAAAGAATGTGTTTATACATCATATATTTATATACAAGGTAAATTTTATAAAAATATTTACTTCTGATTTTTGCGCTATAGGAATTAAGTAGAAATAGAATGTGTTCATATGTCGCATAAAAAGAAAATTTTTTAAATTGTTTATAAGAATGTATTAATATGGCACATATTTACATACAAAGTATATTTTATAAAAATGTTTACTTCTGAATTTTGCACTATTGGAACAAAGCAGAAAAAGAATGTGTTTATATGACATATATTTATATACAAGGTAAATTTTGAAAAAAAATATTTACTTCTGATGTTTGCACTATAGGAACTAAGTAGAAAAAGAATGTGTTTATATGTCGCATATTTACATACAAAGTATATTTGTTTTTAAATGTTTACTTCTGATGTTGCACTATAGGAACTAAGTAGAAAAAGAATGTGTTTATATGTCGCAAAAAAAGCAGAGTAAATTATTTTCTAAATGTTTATTTTTGAATTTTGCACTATAGGAACTAAGTAGAAAAAGAATGTGTTTATATGTAATATATTTATATACAAGGCAAATTTTAGAAAAATATTTACTTCTGATTTTTGCACTATAGGAACTAAGTAGAAAAAGAATTTTTTATGTTGCTTAAAAATAAAAAAGTAAATTTTTTTCATATTTATTTTTGCATTTTGCACTATAGGAATTAAGTAGAAATAGAAAGTGTTTATATGTCGCAAAAAAGAAAAATCTTTAAAATGTTTATAAGAATGTGTTAATATGGCGCATATTTACATACAAAGTATATTTTATCAAAATGTTTTACTTTTGAATTTTGCACTATTGGAACTAAGCAGAAAAAGAATGTCATATATTTATATACAAGGTAAATTTTATTAAAATATTTACTTCTGATCTGTGCACTATAGGAACTAAGTAGAAAAAGAATGTTTATATATCATCTATTTATATACAAGGTAAATTTTATAAAATTATTTATTTCTGATTTTTGCACTATAGGAACTAAGTAGAAAAAAAATGTGTTTATATGTCATATATTTATTTATATACAAGGTAAATTTTATAAAAATATTTGCTTCTGATTATTGCACTATAGGAACTAAGTAGAAAAAGAATTTGTTTATGTTTCTTAAAAATAAAAAAGTAAATTTTTTTCATGATTATTTTTGCATTTTGCACTATAGTAATTAAGTAGAAATAGAATGTCTTTATATGTCGCATGAAAAAAGTAAATTTTTTACATGTTTTTTTTTAATTTTGCACTATATGAATTAAGTAGAAATAGAATGTGTTTATATGTCGCATAAAATAGGAATTTTTTTTTTTTAATTTGAATTTTTTAATTTTGTACTATAGGCTCTAAGTAGAAAAAAAATGTGTTTATATGTCATATATTTATATACAAGGTAATTTTATAAAAATATTTACTTCTGATGTTGCACTATAGGAACTAAGTAGAAATAGAATGTGTTTATATGTCGCAAAAAAAGCAAAGAGTAAATTATTTTCTAAATGTTTATTTTTGAATTTTGCACTATAGGAACTTAGTAGAAAAAGAATGTGTTTATATGTAATATATTTATATACAAGGCAAATTTTAGAAAAATATTTACTTCTGATTTTTGCACTATAGGAACTAAGTAGAAAAAGAATGTGTTTATGTCACTTAAAAATAAAAAAGTAAATTTTTTAATGTTTATTTTTGAATTGTGAACTATAGGAATTAAGTAGAAATTGAATGTGTTTATATGTCGCAAAAAAGAAAAAATGTTTAAATGTTTATAAGAATGTGTTAATATGTCGCATATTTACATACAAAGTATATTTTATCAAAATGTTTTACTTCTGAATTTTGCACTATTGGAACTAAGCAGAAAAAGAATGTGTTTACATGTCGCATATTTACATACAAAGTATATGTTATACAAATGTTTACTTCTGAATTGTGCACTATAGGAACTAAGTAGAAAAATAATGTGTTTATATATCATCTATTTATATACAAGGTAAATTTTATAAAATTATTTATTTCTGATTTTTGCACTATAGGAACTAAGTAGAAATAGAATGTGTTTATATGTCGCAAATAAAGAAAAGAGTAAATTATTTTATAAATGTTTATTTTTGAATTTTGCACTATAGGAACTCAGTAGAAAAAGAATGTGTTTATATGTAATATATTTATATACAAGGCAAATTTTATAAAAATATTTACTTCTGATTTTTGCACTATAGGAACTAAGTAGAAATAGAATGTGTTTATATGTCGCATAAAAGGAAAAAAGTACATTTTGTAAAAATGTTTATTTTTTGTATTTTGAACTATAGGAACTAAGTAGAAAAAGAATTTGTTTATGTCACTTAAAAATAAAAAAAAATTTTACATGTTTATTTTTGAATTTTGCACTATATGAATTAAGTAGAAATAGAATGTGTTTATATTTCGCATAAAAAAGGAATTCTTTTTTTAAATTTGAATTTTTTAATTTTGTACTATAGGCTCTAAGTAGAAAAAAAATGTGTTTATATGTCATATATTTATATACAAGGTAATTTTTAAAAATATTTACTTCTGATGTTGCACTATAGGAACTAAGTAGAAATAGAATGTGTTTATATGTCGCAAATAAAGAAAAGAGAAAATTATTTTATAAATGTTTATTTTTGAATTTTGAACTATAGGAACTAAGTAGAAAAAGAATTTGTTTATGTCACTTAAAAATAAAAAAGTAAATTTTTTACATGTTTATTTTTGAATTTTGCACTATAGGAATTAAGTAGAAACAGAATGTGTTTATATGTCGCATGAAAAAAGGAATTTTTTTTTTTTAATTTTAATTTTTTACTTTTGTACTATAGGCTCTAAGTAGAAAAAAAAATGTGTTTATATGTCATATATTTATATACAAGGTAAATTTTATAAAAATATTTACTTCTGATGTTGCACTATAGGAACTAAGTAGAAATAGAATGTGTTTATATGTCGCAAAAAAAAGCAAAGAGTAAATAATTTTCTAAATGTTTATTTTTGAATTTTGCACTATAGGAACTCAGTAGAAAAAGAATGTGTTTATATGTAATATATTTATATACAAGGCAAATTTTAGAAAAATATTTACTTCTGATTTTTGCACTATAGGAACTAAGTGGAAAAAGAATGTGTTTATGTCACTTAAAAATAAAAAAGTAAATTTTTTCATGTTTATTTTTGAATTGTGAACTATAGGAATTAAGTAGAAATAGAATGTGTTTATATGTCGTTAAAAAGAAAAATCTTTACAATGTTTATAAGAATGTGTTAATATGGCGCATATTTACATACAAAGTATATTTCATCAAAATGTTTTACTTCTGAATTTTGCACTATTGGAACTAAGCAGAAAAAGAATGTGTTTATATGTCGCATATTTACATACAAAGTATATTTTATAAAAATGTTTACTTCTGAATTTTGCACTATAGGAACTAAGTAGAAAAATAATGTGTATATATGTCATATATTTATATATAAGGTAAATTTTATTAAAATATTTACTTCTGATCTGTGCACTATAGGAACTAAGTAGAAAAAGAATGTGTTTATATATCATCTATTTATATACAAGGTAAATTTTATAAAATTATTTATTTCTGATTTTTGCACTATAGGAATTAAGTAGAAAAAAAATGTGTTTATATGTCATATATTTATTTATATACAAGGTAAATTTTATAAAAATATTTACTTCTGATTTTTGCACTATAGGAACTAAGTAGAAATAGAATGTGTTTATATGTCGCATAAAAAAAGGAAATTTAAAAAAAATTTATTTTGTACTTTTGCACTATAGGATCTAAGTAGAAAAAGAATATGTTTATGTCGCATAAATAAAAAAAATATTTTTTTTTAATGTTTATTTTTGATATTTGCACTATTGGAACTAAGCAGAAAAAGAATGTGTTTATATGACATATATTTATATACCAGGTTAATTTTGAATAAAAATATTTACTTCTGATGTTTGCACTATAGGAACTAAGTAGAAAAAGAATGTGTTTAAATGTCGCATATTTACATACAAAGTATATTGTTTTTAAATGTTTACTTCTGAATTTTGCACTATAGGAACTAAGTAGAAAAAGAATTTGTTTATGTTGCTTAAAAATAAAGAAGTAATTTTTTTTCATGTTTATTTTTGAATTTTGCACTATAGGAATTAAGTAGAAATAGAATGTGTTTATATGTCGCAAAAAGAAAATTTTTTTAAATGTTTATAAGAATGTGTTAATATGGCGCATATTTACATACAAAGTATATTTATCAAAATATTTACTTCTGATCTGTGCACTATAATAACTAAGTAGAAAAAGAATGTGTTTATATATGATCTATTTATATACAAGGTAAATTTTATTAAAATTATTTACTTCTGATTTTTGCACTATAGGAACTAAGTAGAAAAATAATGTGTTTATATGTCATATATTTATATACAAGGTAAATTTTATTAAAATATTTACTTATGATCGGTGCACTATAGGAACTAAGTAGAAATAGAATGTGTTTATATGTCGCATAAAAAAAGGAAATAATTTTTTTTTAATGTTTATTTTTGATATTTGCACTATAGGAACTAAGTAGAAAAAGAATGTGTTTATATGTCGCATAAAAAGAAAAGAGTAAATTTTTTTTTAATGTTCATTTTTGAATTTTGCACTATAGGAACTAAGAAAAAATAATGTGTTAATATGTAGCATATTTACATACAAAGTATATTTTATAAAAATGTTTACTTCTGAATTTTGCACTATAGGAACTAAGTCGAAAAAGAATGTGTTTATACATCATATATTTATATACAAGGTAAATTTTATAAAAATATTTACTTCTGATTCTTGCGCTATAGGAATTAAGTAGAAATAGAATGTGTTCATATGTCGCATGAAAAGAAAATTTTTTAAATTGTTTATAAGAATGTATTAATATGGCACATATTTACATACAAAGTATATTTTATAAAAAATTTTACTTCTGAATTTTGCACTATTGGAACTAAGCAGAAAAAGAATGTGTTTATATGACATATATTTATATACAAGGTAAATTTTGAAAAAAAATATTTACTTCTGATGTTTGCACTATAGGAACTAAGTAGAAAAAGAATGTGTTTATATGTCGCATATTTACATACAAAGTATATTGTTTTTAAATGTTTACTTCTGAATTTTGCACTATAGGAACTAAGTAGAAAAAGAATGTGTTTATATGTCGCAAATAAAGAAAAGAGTAAATTATTTTATAAATGTTTATTTTTGAATTTTGCACTATAGGAACTTAGTAGAAAAAGAATGTGTTTATGTCGCTTAAAAATAAAAAAGTAAATTTTTTCAAGTTTATTTTTGAATTTTGCACTATAGGAACTAAGTAGAAATAGAATGTGTTTATATGTCGCATGAAAAAAGGAATTATTTTTTTTAATTTTTATTTTTTAATTTTGTACTATAGGCTCTAAGTAGAAAAAAAATGTGTTTATATGTCATATATTTATATACAAGGTAAATTTTATAAAAATATTTACTTCTGATGTTGCACTATAGGAACTAAGTAGAAATAGAATGTGTTTATATGTCGCAAAAAAAGCAAATAGTAAATTATTTTCTAAATATTTATTTTTGAATTTTGCACTATAGGAACTCAGTAGAAAAAGAATGTGTTTATATGTAATATATTTTTATACAAGGCAAATTTTAGAAAAATATTTACTTTTCATTTTTGCACTATAGGAACTAAGTAGAAAAAGAATGTGTTTATGTCACATAAAAATAAAAAAGTAAATTTTTTCATGTTTATTTTTGAATTGTGCACTATAGGAATTAAGTAGAAATATAATGTGTTTATATGTCGAAAAAAAGGAAAATTTTTTTTAATGTTTATAAGAATGTGTTAATATGACGCATATTTACATACAAAGTATATTTTATCAAAATGTTTTACTTCTAAATTTTGCACTATTGGAACTAAGCAGAAAAAGAATGTGTTTATATGTCATATATTTATATACAAGGTAAATTTTATTAAAATATTTACTTCTGATTATTGCACTATAGGAACTAAGTAGAAAAAGAATGTGTTTATATATCATCTATTTATATACAAGGTAAATTTTATAAAATTATTTATTTATGATTTTTGCACTATAGGAACTAAGTAGAAAAAAAATGTGTTTATATGTCATATATTTATTTATATACAAGGTAAATTTTATAAAAATATTTACTTCTGATTTTTGCACTATAGGAACTAAGTAGAAATAGAATGTGTTTATATGTCGCATAAAAAAAGGAAATTTAAAAAAAAAATTTATTTTGTAATTTTGCACTATAGGATCTAAGTAGAAAAAGAATATGTTTATGTCGCATAAATAAAAAAAAAAATTTTTTTTAAATGTTTATTTTTGATATTTGCACTATAGGAACTAAGTAGAAAAAGAATGTGTTTATATGTCGCATAAAAAGAAAAGAGTACATTTTTTTTAAATGTTCATTTTTGAATTTTGCACTATAGGAACTAAGAAAAAATAATGTGTTAATATGTAGCATATTTACATACAAAGTATATTTTATAAAAATGTTTACTTCTGAATTTTGCACTATTGGAACTAAGCAGAAAAAGAATGTGTTTATATGACATATATTTATATACAAGGTAAATTTTGAAACAAAATATTTACTTCTGATGTTTGCACTATAGGAACTAAGTAGAAAAAGAATGTGTTTATATGTCGCATATTTACATACAAAGTATATTGTTTTTAAATGTTTACTTCTGAATTTTGCACTATAGGAACTAAGTAGAAAAAGAATGTGTTTATGTCGCATAAAAAGAAAAAAGTACATTTTTTTCATGTTTATTTTTGAATTTTGCACTATAGGAATTAAGTAGAAATAGAATGTGTTTATATGTCGCATGAAAAAAGGAATTTTTTTTGTTTTAATTTTTATTTTTTAATTTTGTACTATAGGCTCTAAGTAGAAAAAAATGTGTTTATATGTCATATATTTATATACAAGGTAAATTTTATAAAAATATTTACTTCTGATGTTGCACTATAGGAACTAAGTAGAAATAGAATGTGTTTATATGTCGCAAAAAAAGCACAGAGTAAATTATTTTCTAAATGTTTATTTTTGAATTTTGCACTATAGGAACTCAGTAGAAAAAGAATGTGTTTATATGTAATATATTTATATACAAGGCAAATTTTAGAAAAATATTTACTTCTGATTTTTGCACTATAGGAACTAAGTAGAAAAAGAATGTGTTTATGTCCCCTAAAAATAAAAAAGTAAATTTTTTCATGTTTATTTTTGAATTGTGCACTATAGGAATTAAGTAGAAATAGAATGTTTTTATATGTCGCAAAAAAGAAACAATTTTTAAATGTTTATCAGAATGTGTTAATATGGCGCATATTTACATACAAAGTATATTTTATCAAAATAATTTACTTCTGAATTTTGCACTATTGGAACTAAGCAGAAAAAGAATGTGTTTATATGTCATATATTTATATACAAGGTAAATTTTATTAAAATATTTACTTCTGATTATTGCACTATAGGAACTAAGTAGAAAAATAATGTGTTTATATGTCATATATTTATATACAAGGTAAATTTTATAAAAATATTTACTTCTGATTTTTGCACTATAGGAACTAAGTAGAAATAAAATGTGTTTATATGTCGCATAAAAAAAAGGAAATTTTAAAAAAAAATTTATTTTGTAATTTTGCACTATAGGATCTAAGTAGAAAAAGAATGTGTTTATGTCGCATAAATAAAAAAAAAAATTTTTAAAGTTTATTTTTGATATTTGCACTATAGGAACTAAGTAGAAAAAGAATGTGTTTATATGTCGCATAAAAAGAAAAGAGTAAATTTTTTTTAAATGTTCATTTTTGAATTTTGCACTATAGGAACTAAGAAAAAATAATGTGTTAACCTTCACCGAGCCTATATCAATCGCAGCCGCCGAAAAACAAAATGGCCGCGCGCGCTTTTGGCGGTCCGGCCCACCCAACGATAATATCGTGAGATTTACACGTACCATGGTCCTTGCACATAGCTGGGGACATGCGCAATCGAAGCCGGTACATCCCCCACTTCCGAAATGATCGTTTTTGAAAATGGCTAGCTATTCGTAAAAATTTAAGAGCAATTAATCTGACCACATCTGTACACCGGTACGATGCCATGATGATGGATCGGTTTTATAGACCTTTATTTCATCGTATTTCGAATAAAATAACATTGAATCGTGGCTTGAATCATGGATTATTAGGTTATTTAGTTTCACAGCAGTGAATATACAGAATGCCGTGTTGGTTTGGGGACTTGTACGTTTGATATCGAATATTTTGAAGTGGCAGAAAAAATAACTCTAGGCCTAAGCTCAAAGAACGATTTTACTGCAAATCTACATGTTTTATACAGTTCCCCCGGCTATATTTTGATAATTTCGCAGTGAAAGAACATAAATACAACAGATTTGCGTGATTTAGTTTACAGTGTTGCCAAGGAATTCGATATGTAAGGTAAGTTATTTTTTTAACTTATTTTTTTCCTCTTTATTTGTTATAAAATATATGTTTTTTGTGAAAAACGTCTTTACCACTTTCTCATACGTCTGGTATCACACACACACGTACATAAATTACACCAATATATGCATAATTCAATTCTTTATTTATATGTGCAAATATTATTTAAATATCTCTAACAACCAAAAAATTATCACATTTTCAAAACAGTCACCATCAATAATGCAAATTTTCAAAAAAGAATCCGGTGGCAGGGATACGTTTCGTATTTTTTAATCTGGCTTGCTAAAGGTTAATATGTAGCATATTTACATACAAAGTATATTTTATAAAAATGTTTACTTCTGAATTTTGCATTATTGGAACTAAGCAGAAAAAGAATGTGTTTATATGACATATATTTATATACAAGGTAAATTTTGAAAAAAAATATTTACTTCTGATGTTTGCACTATAGGAACTAAGTAGAAAAAGAATGTGTTTATATGTCGCATATTTACATACAATGTATATTGTTTTTAAATGTTTACTTCTGAATTTTGCACTATAGGAACTAAGTAGAAAAAGAATGTGTTTATGTCGCATAAAAAGAAAAAAGTACATTTTTTTCATGTTTATTTTTGAATTTTGCACTATAGGAATTAAGTAGAAATAGAATGTGTTTATATGTCGCATGAAAAAAGGAATTTTTTTTGTTTTAATTTTTATTTTTTAATTTTGTACTATAGGCTCTAAGTAGAAAAAAATGTGTTTATATGTCATATATTTATATACAAGGTAAATTTTATAAAAATATTTACTTCTGATGTTGCACTATAGGAACTAAGTAGAAATAGAATGTGTTTATATGTCGCAAAAAAAGCACAGAGTAAATTATTTTCTAAATGTTTATTTTTGAATTTTGCACTATAGGAACTCAGTAGAAAAAGAATGTGTTTATATGTAATATATTTATATACAAGGCAAATTTTAGAAAAATATTTACTTCTGATTTTTGCACTATAGGAACTAAGTAGAAAAAGAATGTGTTTATGTCCCCTAAAAATAAAAAAGTAAATTTTTTCATGTTTATTTTTGAATTGGGCACTATAGGAATTAAGTAGAAATATAATGTTTTTATATGTCGCAAAAAAGAAACAATTTTTAAATGTTTATAAGAATGTGTTAATATGGCGCATATTTACATACAAAGTATATTTTATCAAAATAATTTACTTCTGAATTTTGCACTATTGGAACTAAGCAGAAAAAGAATGTGTTTATATGTCATATATTTATATACAAGGTAAATTTTATTAAAATATTTACTTCTGATTATTGCACTATAGGAACTAAGTAGAAAAATAATGTGTTTATATGTCATATATTTATATACAAGGTAAATTTTATAAAAATATTTACTTCTGATTTTTGCACTATAGGAACTAAGTAGAAATAAAATGTGTTTATATGTCGCATAAAAAAAAGGAAATTTAAAAAAAAAATTTATTTTGTAATTTTGCACTATAGGATCTAAGTAGAAAAAGAATGTGTTTATGTCGCATAAATAAAAAAAAAAATTTTTAAAGTTTATTTTTGATATTTGCACTATAGGAACTAAGTAGAAAAAGAATGTGTTTATATGTCGCATAAAAAGAAAAGAGTAAATTTTTTTTTAATGTTCATTTTTGAATTTTGCACTATAGGAACTAAGAAAAAATAATGTGTTAATATGTAGCATATTTACATACAAAGTATATTTTATAAAAATGTTTACTTCTGAATTTTGCACTATAGGAACTAAGTCGAAAAAGAATGTGTTTATACATCATATATTTATATACAAGGTAAATTTTATAAAAATATTTACTTCTGATTCTTGCACTATAGGAATTAAGTAGAAATAGAATGTGTTCATATGTCGCATAAAAAGAAAAATTTTTTAATTGTTTATAAGAATGTATTAATATGGCACATATTTACATACAAAGTATATTTTATCAAAATCTTTACTTCTGAATTTTGCACTATTGGAACTAAGCAGAAAAAGAATGTGTTTATATGACATATATTTATATACAAGGTAAATTTTGAAAAAAAATATTTACTTCTGATGTTTGCACTATAGGAACTAAGTAGCAAAAGAATGTGTTTATATGTCGCATATTTACATACAAAGTATATTGTTTTTAAATGTTTACTTCTGAATTTTGCACTATAGGAACTAAGTAGAAAAAGAATATGTTTATGTCGCATAGATTAAAAAAATAATTTTTTTTTAATGTTTATTTTTGATATTTGCACTATAGGAACTAAGTAGAAAAAGAATGTGTTTATATGTCGCATAAAAAGAAAAGAGTACATTTTTTTTAAATGTTCATTTTTGAATTTTGCACTATAGGAACTAAGAAAAAATAATGTGTTAATATGTAGCATATTTACATACAAAGTATATTTTATAAAAATGTTTACTTCTGAATTTTGCACTATTGGAACTAAGCAGAAAAAGAATGTGTTTATATGACATATATTTATATACAAGGTAAATTTTGAAACAAAATATTTACTTCTGATGTTTGCACTATAGGAACTAAGTAGAAAAAGAATGTGTTTATATGTCGCATATTTACATACAAAGTATATTGTTTTTAAATGTTTACTTCTGAATTTTGCACTATAGGAACTAAGTAGAAAAAGAATGTGTTTATGTCGCATAAAAAGAAAAAAGTACATTTTTTTCATGTTTATTTTTGAATTTTGCACTATAGGAATTAAGTAGAAATAGAATGTGTTTATATGTCGCATGAAAAAAGGAATTTTTTTTGTTTTAATTTTTATTTTTTAATTTTGTACTATAGGCTCTAAGTAGAAAAAAATGTGTTTATATGTCATATATTTATATACAAGGTAAATTTTATAAAAATATTTACTTCTGATGTTGCACTATAGGAACTAAGTAGAAATAGAATGTGTTTATATGTCGCAAAAAAAGCACAGAGTAAATTATTTTCTAAATGTTTATTTTTGAATTTTGCACTATAGGAACTCAGTAGAAAAAGAATGTGTTTATATGTAATATATTTATATACAAGGCAAATTTTAGAAAAATATTTACTTCTGATTTTTGCACTATAGGAACTAAGTAGAAAAAGAATGTGTTTATGTCCCCTAAAAATAAAAAAGTAAATTTTTTCATGTTTATTTTTGAATTGTGCACTATAGGAATTAAGTAGAAATAGAATGTTTTTATATGTCGCAAAAAAGAAACAATTTTTAATGTTTATAAGAATGTGTTAATATGGCGCATATTTACATACAAAGTATATTTTATCAAAATAATTTACTTCTGAATTTTGCACTATTGGAACTAAGCAGAAAAAGAATGTGTTTATATGTCATATATTTATATACAAGGTAAATTTTATTAAAATATTTACTTCTGATTATTGCACTATAGGAACTAAGTAGAAAAATAATGTGTTTATATGTCATATATTTATATACAAGGTAAATTTTATAAAAATATTTACTTCTGATTTTTGCACTATAGGAACTAAGTAGAAATAAAATGTGTTTATATGTCGCATAAAAAAAAGGAAATTTAAAAAAAAAATTTATTTTGTAATTTTGCACTATAGGATCTAAGTAGAAAAAGAATGTGTTTATGTCGCATAAATAAAAAAAAAAATTTTTAAAGTTTATTTTTGATATTTGCACTATAGGAACTAAGTAGAAAAAGAATGTGTTTATATGTCGCATAAAAAGAAAAGAGTAAATTTTTTTTAAATGTTCATTTTTGAATTTTGCACTATAGGAACTAAGAAAAAATAATGTGTTAACCTTCACCGAGCCTATATCAATCGCAGCCGCCGAAAAACAAAATGGCCGCGCGCGCTTTTGGCGGTCCGGCCCACCCAACGATAATATCGTGAGATTTACACGTACCATGGTCCTTGCACATAGCTGGGGACATGCGCAATCGAAGCCGGTACATCCCCCACTTCCGAAATGATCGTTTTTGAAAATGGCTAGCTATTCGTAAAAATTTAAGAGCAATTAATCTGACCACATCTGTACACCGGTACGATGCCATGATGATGGATCGGTTTTATAGACCTTTATTTCATCGTATTTCGAATAAAATAACATTGAATCGTGGCTTGAATCATGGATTATTAGGTTATTTAGTTTCACAGCAGTGAATATACAGAATGCCGTGTTGGTTTGGGGACTTGTACGTTTGATATCGAATATTTTGAAGTGGCAGAAAAAATAACTCTAGGCCTAAGCTCAAAGAACGATTTTACTGCAAATCTACATGTTTTATACAGTTCCCCCGGCTATATTTTGATAATTTCGCAGTGAAAGAACATAAATACAACAGATTTGCGTGATTTAGTTTACAGTGTTGCCAAGGAATTCGATATGTAAGGTAAGTTATTTTTTTAACTTATTTTTTTCCTCTTTATTTGTTATAAAATATATGTTTTTTGTGAAAAACGTCTTTACCACTTTCTCATACGTCTGGTATCACACACACACGTACATAAATTACACCAATATATGCATAATTCAATTCTTTATTTATATGTGCAAATATTATTTAAATATCTCTAACAACCAAAAAATTATCACATTTTCAAAACAGTCACCATCAATAATGCAAATTTTCAAAAAAGAATCCGGTGGCAGGGATACGTTTCGTATTTTTTAATCTGGCTTGCTAAAGGTTAATATGTAGCATATTTACATACAAAGTATATTTTATAAAAATGTTTACTTCTGAATTTTGTATTATTGGAACTAAGCAGAAAAAGAATGTGTTTATATGACATATATTTATATACAAGGTAAATTTTGAAAAAAAATATTTACTTCTGATGTTTGCACTATAGGAACTAAGTAGAAAAAGAATGTGTTTATATGTCGCATATTTACATACAAAGTATATTGTTTTTAAATGTTTACTTCTGAATTTTGCACTATAGGAACTAAGTAGAAAAAGAATGTGTTTATGTCGCATAAAAAGAAAAAAGTACATTTTTTTCATGTTTATTTTTGAATTTTGCACTATAGGAATTAAGTAGAAATAGAATGTGTTTATATGTCGCATGAAAAAAGGAATTTTTTTTGTTTTAATTTTTATTTTTTTATTTTGTACTATAGGCTCTAAGTAGAAAAAAATGTGTTTATATGTCATATATTTATATACAAGGTAAATTTTATAAAAATATTTACTTCTGATGTTGCACTATAGGAACTAAGTAGAAATAGAATGTGTTTATATGTCGCAAAAAAAGCACAGAGTAAATTATTTTCTAAATGTTTATTTTTGAATTTTGCACTATAGGAACTCAGTAGAAAAAGAATGTGTTTATATGTAATATATTTATATACAAGGCAAATTTTAGAAAAATATTTACTTCTGATTTTTGCACTATAGGAACTAAGTAGAAAAAGAATGTGTTTATGTCCCCTAAAAATAAAAAAGTAAATTTTTTCATGTTTATTTTTGAATTGTGCACTATAGGAATTAAGTAGAAATAGAATGTTTTTATATGTCGCAAAAAAGAAACAATTTTTAAATGTTTATAAGAATGTGTTAATATGGCGCATATTTACATACAAAGTATATTTTATCAAAATAATTTACTTCTGAATTTTGCACTATTGGAACTAAGCAGAAAAAGAATGTGTTTATATGTCATATATTTATATACAAGGTAAATTTTATTAAAATATTTACTTCTGATTATTGCACTATAGGAACTAAGTAGAAAAATAATGTGTTTATATGTCATATATTTATATACAAGGTAAATTTTATAAAAATATTTACTTCTGATTTTTGCACTATAGGAACTAAGTAGAAATAAAATGTGTTTATATGTCGCATAAAAAAAAGGAAATTTAAAAAAAAAATTTATTTTGTAATTTTGCACTATAGGATCTAAGTAGAAAAAGAATGTGTTTATGTCGCATAAATAAAAAAAAAAATTTTTTAAGTTTATTTTTGATATTTGCACTATAGGAACTAAGTAGAAAAAGAATGTGTTTATATGTCGCATAAAAAGAAAAGAGTAAATTTTTTTTAAATGTTCATTTTTGAATTTTGCACTATAGGAACTAAGAAAAAATAATGTGTTAACCTTCACCGAGCCTATATCAATCGCAGCCGCCGAAAAACAAAATGGCCGCGCGCGCTTTTGGCGGTCCGGCCCACCCAACGATAATATCGTGAGATTTACACGTACCATGGTCCTTGCACATAGCTGGGGACATGCGCAATCGAAGCCGGTACATCCCCCACTTCCGAAATGATCGTTTTTGAAAATGGCTAGCTATTCGTAAAAATTTAAGAGCAATTAATCTGACCACATCTGTACACCGGTACGATGCCATGATGATGGATCGGTTTTATAGACCTTTATTTCATCGTATTTCGAATAAAATAACATTGAATCGTGGCTTGAATCATGGATTATTAGGTTATTTAGTTTCACAGCAGTGAATATACAGAATGCCGTGTTGGTTTGGGGACTTGTACGTTTGATATCGAATATTTTGAAGTGGCAGAAAAAATAACTCTAGGCCTAAGCTCAAAGAACGATTTTACTGCAAATCTACATGTTTTATACAGTTCCCCCGGCTATATTTTGATAATTTCGCAGTGAAAGAACATAAATACAACAGATTTGCGTGATTTAGTTTACAGTGTTGCCAAGGAATTCGATATGTAAGGTAAGTTATTTTTTTAACTTATTTTTTTCCTCTTTATTTGTTATAAAATATATGTTTTTTGTGAAAAACGTCTTTACCACTTTCTCATACGTCTGGTATCACACACACACGTACATAAATTACACCAATATATGCATAATTCAATTCTTTATTTATATGTGCAAATATTATTTAAATATCTCTAACAACCAAAAAATTATCACATTTTCAAAACAGTCACCATCAATAATGCAAATTTTCAAAAAAGAATCCGGTGGCAGGGATACGTTTCGTATTTTTTAATCTGGCTTGCTAAAGGTTAATATGTAGCATATTTACATACAAAGTATATTTTATAAAAATGTTTACTTCTGAATTTTGTATTATTGGAACTAAGCAGAAAAAGAATGTGTTTATATGACATATATTTATATACAAGGTAAATTTTGAAAAAAAATATTTACTTCTGATGTTTGCACTATAGGAACTAAGTAGAAAAAGAATGTGTTTATATGTCGCATATTTACATACAAAGTATATTGTTTTTAAATGTTTACTTCTGAATTTTGCACTATAGGAACTAAGTAGAAAAAGAATGTGTTTATGTCGCATAAAAAGAAAAAAGTACATTTTTTTCATGTTTATTTTTGAATTTTGCACTATAGGAATTAAGTAGAAATAGAATGTGTTTATATGTCGCATGAAAAAAGGAATTTTTTTTGTTTTAATTTTTATTTTTTTATTTTGTACTATAGGCTCTAAGTAGAAAAAAATGTGTTTATATGTCATATATTTATATACAAGGTAAATTTTATAAAAATATTTACTTCTGATGTTGCACTATAGGAACTAAGTAGAAATAGAATGTGTTTATATGTCGCAAAAAAAGCACAGAGTAAATTATTTTCTAAATGTTTATTTTTGAATTTTGCACTATAGGAACTCAGTAGAAAAAGAATGTGTTTATATGTAATATATTTATATACAAGGCAAATTTTAGAAAAATATTTACTTCTGATTTTTGCACTATAGGAACTAAGTAGAAAAAGAATGTGTTTATGTCCCCTAAAAATAAAAAAGTAAATTTTTTCATGTTTATTTTTGAATTGTGCACTATAGGAATTAAGTAGAAATAGAATGTTTTTATATGTCGCAAAAAAGAAACAATTTTTAAATGTTTATAAGAATGTGTTAATATGGCGCATATTTACATACAAAGTATATTTTATCAAAATAATTTACTTCTGAATTTTGCACTATTGGAACTAAGCAGAAAAAGAATGTGTTTATATGTCATATATTTATATACAAGGTAAATTTTATTAAAATATTTACTTCTGATTATTGCACTATAGGAACTAAGTAGAAAAATAATGTGTTTATATGTCATATATTTATATACAAGGTAAATTTTATAAAAATATTTACTTCTGATTTTTGCACTATAGGAACTAAGTAGAAATAAAATGTGTTTATATGTCGCATAAAAAAAAGGAAATTTAAAAAAAAAATTTATTTTGTAATTTTGCACTATAGGATCTAAGTAGAAAAAGAATGTGTTTATGTCGCATAAATAAAAAAAAAAATTTTTAAAGTTTATTTTTGATATTTGCACTATAGGAACTAAGTAGAAAAAGAATGTGTTTATATGTCGCATAAAAAGAAAAGAGTAAATTTTTTTTAAATGTTCATTTTTGAATTTTGCACTATAGGAACTAAGAAAAAATAATGTGTTAACCTTCACCGAGCCTATATCAATCGCAGCCGCCGAAAAACAAAATGGCCGCGCGCGCTTTTGGCGGTCCGGCCCACCCAACGATAATATTGTGAGATTTACACGTACCATGGTCCTTGCACATAGCTGGGGACATGCGCAATCGAAGCCGGTACATCCCCCACTTCCGAAATGATCGTTTTTGAAAATGGCTAGCTATTCGTAAAAATTTAAGAGCAATTAATCTGACCACATCTGTACACCGGTACGATGCCATGATGATGGATCGGTTTTATAGACCTTTATTTCATCGTATTTCGAATAAAATAACATTGAATCGTGGCTTGAATCATGGATTATTAGGTTATTTAGTTTCACAGCAGTGAATATACAGAATGCCGTGTTGGTTTGGGGACTTGTACGTTTGATATCGAATATTTTGAAGTGGCAGAAAAAATAACTCTAGGCCTAAGCTCAAAGAACGATTTTACTGCAAATCTACATGTTTTATACAGTTCCCCCGGCTATATTTTGATAATTTCGCAGTGAAAGAACATAAATACAACAGATTTGCGTGATTTAGTTTACAGTGTTGCCAAGGAATTCGATATGTAAGGTAAGTTATTTTTTTAACTTATTTTTTTCCTCTTTATTTGTTATAAAATATATGTTTTTTGTGAAAAACGTCTTTACCACTTTCTCATACGTCTGGTATCACACACACACGTACATAAATTACACCAATATATGCATAATTCAATTCTTTATTTATATGTGCAAATATTATTTAAATATCTCTAACAACCAAAAAATTATCACATTTTCAAAACAGTCACCATCAATAATGCAAATTTTCAAAAAAGAATCCGGTGGCAGGGATACGTTTCGTATTTTTTAATCTGGCTTGCTAAAGGTTAATATGTAGCATATTTACATACAAAGTATATTTTATAAAAATGTTTACTTCTGAATTTTGCATTATTGGAACTAAGCAGAAAAAGAATGTGTTTATATGACATATATTTATATACAAGGTAAATTTTGAAAAAAAATATTTACTTCTGATGTTTGCACTATAGGAACTAAGTAGAAAAAGAATGTGTTTATATGTCGCATAAAAAGAAAAAAGTACATTTTTATAAATGTTTATTTTTTATATTTTGCACTATAGGAACTAAGTAGAAAAAGAATGTGTTTATATATCATATATTTATATACAAGGTAAATTTTATTAAAATGTTTACTTCTGATTATTGCACTATAGGAACTAAGTAGAAAAAGAATGTGTTGATGTCGCATAAAAAGAAAAAAGTACATTTTTATAAATGTTTATTTTTGCATTTTGCACTATAGGAATTAAGTAGAAATAGAATGTGTTTATATGTCGCATGAGAAAAAGAAATTTGTTTTTAATTTTTTTTTTTTTAATTTTGTACTATAGGCTCTAAGTAGAAAAAGAATTTGTTTATGTTGCTTAAAAATAAAAAAGTAAATTTTTTTCATGTTTATTTTTTAATTTTGCACTATAGGAATTAAGTAGAAATAGAATGTGTTTATATGTCGCAAATAAAGAAAAGAGTAAATTATTTTATAAATGTTTATTTTCGAATTTTGCACTATATGAACTTAGTAGAAAAAGAATGTGTTTATACATCATATATTTATATACAAGGTAAATTTTATAAAAATATTTACTTCTGATTCTTGCACTATAGGAACTAAGTAGAAATAGAATGTGTTCATATGTCATATAAAAAGAAAAATTTTTAATTGTTTATAAGAATATATTAATATGGCACATATTTACATACACAGTATATTTTATAAAAATGTTTACTTCTGAATTTTGCACTATTGGAACTAAGCAGAAAAAGAATGTGTTTATATGACATATATTTATATACAAGGTAAATTTTGAAAAAAAATATTTACCTCTGATGTTTGCACTATAGGAACTAAGTAGAAAAAGAATGTGTTTATATGTCGCATAAAAAGAAAAAAGTACATTTTTATAAATGTTTATTTTTTATATTTTGCACTATAGGAACTAAGTAGAAAAAGAATGTGTTTATATATCATATATTTATATACAAGGTAAATTTTATTAAAATGTTTACTTCTGATTATTGCACTATAGGAACTAAGTAGAAAAAGAATTTGTTGATGTTGCTTAAAAATAAAAAAGTAAATTTTTTTCATGTTTATTTTTGCATTTTGCACTATAGGAATTAAGTAGAAATAGAATGTGTTTATATGTCGCATGAGAAAAAGAAATTTTTTTTTTTTTAATTTTGTACTATAGGCTCTAAGTAGAAAAAGAATTTGTTTATGTTGCTTAAAAATAAAAAAGTAAATTTTTTTCATGTTTATTTTTTAATTTTGCACTATAGGAATTAAGTAGAAATAGAATGTGTTTATATGTCGCAAATAAAGAAAAGAGTAAATTATTTTATAAATGTTTATTTTCGAATTTTGCACTATATGAACTTAGTAGAAAAAGAATGTGTTTATACATCATATATTTATATACAAGGTAAATTTTATAAAAATATTTACTTCTGATGTTGCACTATAGGAACTAAGTAGAAATAGAATGTGTTTATATGTCGCAAAAAAAGCACAGAGTAAATTATTTTCTAAATGTTTATTTTTGAATTTTGCACTATAGGAACTCAGTAGAAAAAGAATGTGTTTATATGTAATATATTTATATACAAGGCAAATTTTAGAAAAATATTTACTTCTGATTTTTGCACTATAGGAACTAAGTAGAAAAAGAATGTGTTTATGTCCCCTAAAAATAAAAAAGTAAATTTTTTCATGTTTATTTTTGAATTGTGCACTATAGGAATTAAGTAGAAATAGAATGTTTTTATATGTCGCAAAAAAGAAACAATTTTTAAATGTTTATAAGAATGTGTTAATATGGCGCATATTTACATACAAAGTATATTTTATCAAAATAATTTACTTCTGAATTTTGCACTATTGGAACTAAGCAGAAAAAGAATGTGTTTATATGTCATATATTTATATACAAGGTAAATTTTATTAAAATATTTACTTCTGATTATTGCACTATAGGAACTAAGTAGAAAAATAATGTGTTTATATGTCATATATTTATATACAAGGTAAATTTTATAAAAATATTTACTTCTGATTTTTGCACTATAGGAACTAAGTAGAAATAAAATGTGTTTATATGTCGCATAAAAAAAAGGAAATTTAAAAAAAAAATTTATTTTGTAATTTTGCACTATAGGATCTAAGTAGAAAAAGAATGTGTTTATGTCGCATAAATAAAAAAAAAAATTTTTAAAGTTTATTTTTGATATTTGCACTATAGGAACTAAGTAGAAAAAGAATGTGTTTATATGTCGCATAAAAAGAAAAGAGTAAATTTTTTTTAAATGTTCATTTTTGAATTTTGCACTATAGGAACTAAGAAAAAATAATGTGTTAACCTTCACCGAGCCTATATCAATCGCAGCCGCCGAAAAACAAAATGGCCGCGCGCGCTTTTGGCGGTCCGGCCCACCCAACGATAATATCGTGAGATTTACACGTACCATGGTCCTTGCACATAGCTGGGGACATGCGCAATCGAAGCCGGTACATCCCCCACTTCCGAAATGATCGTTTTTGAAAATGGCTAGCTATTCGTAAAAATTTAAGAGCAATTAATCTGACCACATCTGTACACCGGTACGATGCCATGATGATGGATCGGTTTTATAGACCTTTATTTCATCGTATTTCGAATAAAATAACATTGAATCGTGGCTTGAATCATGGATTATTAGGTTATTTAGTTTCACAGCAGTGAATATACAGAATGCCGTGTTGGTTTGGGGACTTGTACGTTTGATATCGAATATTTTGAAGTGGCAGAAAAAATAACTCTAGGCCTAAGCTCAAAGAACGATTTTACTGCAAATCTACATGTTTTATACAGTTCCCCCGGCTATATTTTGATAATTTCGCAGTGAAAGAACATAAATACAACAGATTTGCGTGATTTAGTTTACAGTGTTGCCAAGGAATTCGATATGTAAGGTAAGTTATTTTTTTAACTTATTTTTTTCCTCTTTATTTGTTATAAAATATATGTTTTTTGTGAAAAACGTCTTTACCACTTTCTCATACGTCTGGTATCACACACACACGTACATAAATTACACCAATATATGCATAATTCAATTCTTTATTTATATGTGCAAATATTATTTAAATATCTCTAACAACCAAAAAATTATCACATTTTCAAAACAGTCACCATCAATAATGCAAATTTTCAAAAAAGAATCCGGTGGCAGGGATACGTTTCGTATTTTTTAATCTGGCTTGCTAAAGGTTAATATGTAGCATATTTACATACAAAGTATATTTTATAAAAATGTTTACTTCTGAATTTTGCATTATTGGAACTAAGCAGAAAAAGAATGTGTTTATATGACATATATTTATATACAAGGTAAATTTTGAAAAAAAATATTTACTTCTGATGTTTGCACTATAGGAACTAAGTAGAAAAAGAATGTGTTTATATGTCGCATAAAAAGAAAAAAGTACATTTTTATAAATGTTTATTTTTTATATTTTGCACTATAGGAACTAAGTAGAAAAAGAATGTGTTTATATATCATATATTTATATACAAGGTAAATTTTATTAAAATGTTTACTTCTGATTATTGCACTATAGGAACTAAGTAGAAAAAGAATTTGTTGATGTTGCTTAAAAATAAAAAAGTAAATTTTTTTCATGTTTATTTTTGCATTTTGCACTATAGGAATTAAGTAGAAATAGAATGTGTTTATATGTCGCATGAGAAAAAGAAATTTTTTTTTAATTTTTTTTTTTTTAATTTTGTACTATAGGCTCTAAGTAGAAAAAGAATTTGTTTATGTTGCTTAAAAATAAAAAAGTAAATTTTTTTCATGTTTATTTTTTAATTTTGCACTATAGGAATTAAGTAGAAATAGAATGTGTTTATATGTCGCAAATAAAGAAAAGAGTAAATTATTTTATAAATGTTTATTTTCGAATTTTGCACTATATGAACTTAGTAGAAAAAGAATGTGTTTATACATCATATATTTATATACAAGGTAAATTTTATAAAAATATTTACTTCTGATTCTTGCACTATAGGAACTAAGTAGAAATAGAATGTGTTCATATGTCATATAAAAAGAAAAATTTTTAATTGTTTATAAGAATATATTAATATGGCACATATTTACATACACAGTATATTTTATAAAAATGTTTACTTCTGAATTTTGCACTATTGGAACTAAGCAGAAAAAGAATGTGTTTATATGACATATATTTATATACAAGGTAAATTTTGAAAAAAAATATTTACCTCTGATGTTTGCACTATAGGAACTAAGTAGAAAAAGAATGTGTTTATATGTCGCATAAAAAGAAAAAAGTACATTTTTATAAATGTTTATTTTTTATATTTTGCACTATAGGAACTAAGTAGAAAAAGAATGTGTTTATATATCATATATTTATATACAAGGTAAATTTTATTAAAATGTTTACTTCTGATTATTGCACTATAGGAACTAAGTAGAAAAAGAATTTGTTGATGTTGCTTAAAAATAAAAAAGTAAATTTTTTTCATGTTTATTTTTGCATTTTGCACTATAGGAATTAAGTAGAAATAGAATGTGTTTATATGTCGCATGAGAAAAAGAAATTTTTTTTTAATTTTTTTTTTTTTAATTTTGTACTATAGGCTCTAAGTAGAAAAAGAATTTGTTTATGTTGCTTAAAAATAAAAAAGTAAATTTTTTTCATGTTTATTTTTTAATTTTGCACTATAGGAATTAAG
Organism: Meghimatium bilineatum; assembly: GCA_034231615.1. Lineage (NCBI taxonomy): Eukaryota > Metazoa > Mollusca > Gastropoda > Stylommatophora > Philomycidae > Meghimatium > Meghimatium bilineatum. Next base: position 64,378,438 of record CM067306.1, read on the forward strand.
TAGAAATAGAATGTGTTTATATGTCGCAAATAAAGAAAAGAGTAAATTATTTTATAAATGTTTATTTTCGAATTTTGCACTATATGAACTTAGTAGAAAAAGAATGTGTTTATACATCATATATTTATATACAAGGTAAATTTTATAAAAATATTTACTTCTGATGTTGCACTATAGGAACTAAGTAGAAATAGAATGTGTTTATATGTCGCAAAAAAAGCACAGAGTAAATTATTTTCTAAATGTTTATTTTTGAATTTTGCACTATAGGAACTCAGTAGAAAAAGAATGTGTTTATATGTCATATATTTATATACAAGGTAAATTTTAGAAAAATATTTACTTCTGATTTTTGCACTATAGGAACTAAGTAGAAAAAGAATGTGTTTATGTCCCCTAAAAATAAAAAAGTAAATTTTTTCATGTTTATTTTTGAATTGTGCACTATAGGAATTAAGTAGAAATAGAATGTTTTTATATGTCGCAAAAAAGAAACAATTTTTAAATGTTTATAAGAATGTGTTAATATGGCGCATATTTACATACAAAGTATATTTTATCAAAATAATTTACTTCTGAATTTTGCACTATTGGAACTAAGCAGAAAAAGAATGTGTTTATATGTCATATATTTATATACAAGGTAAATTTTATTAAAATATTTACTTCTGATTATTGCACTATAGGAACTAAGTAGAAAAATAATGTGTTTATATGTCATATATTTATATACAAGGTAAATTTTATAAAAATATTTACTTCTGATTTTTGCACTATAGGAACTAAGTAGAAATAAAATGTGTTTATATGTCGCATAAAAAAAAGGAAATTTAAAAAAAAAATTTATTTTGTAATTTTGCACTATAGGATCTAAGTAGAAAAAGAATGTGTTTATGTCGCATAAATAAAAAAAAAAATTTTTAAAGTTTATTTTTGATATTTGCACTATAGGAACTAAGTAGAAAAAGAATGTGTTTATATGTCGCATAAAAAGAAAAGAGTAAATTTTTTTTAAATGTTCATTTTTGAATTTTGCACTATAGGAACTAAGAAAAAATAATGTGTTAACCTTCACCGAGCCTATATCAATCGCAGCCGCCGAAAAACAAAATGGCCGCGCGCGCTTTTGGCGGTCCGGCCCACCCAACGATAATATCGTGAGATTTACACGTACCATGGTCCTTGCACATAGCTGGGGACATGCGCAATCGAAGCCGGTACATCCCCCACTTCCGAAATGATCGTTTTTGAAAATGGCTAGCTATTCGTAAAAATTTAAGAGCAATTAATCTGACCACATCTGTACACCGGTACGATGCCATGATGATGGATCGGTTTTATAGACCTTTATTTCATCGTATTTCGAATAAAATAACATTGAATCGTGGCTTGAATCATGGATTATTAGGTTATTTAGTTTCACAGCAGTGAATATACAGAATGCCGTGTTGGTTTGGGGACTTGTACGTTTGATATCGAATATTTTGAAGTGGCAGAAAAAATAACTCTAGGCCTAAGCTCAAAGAACGATTTTACTGCAAATCTACATGTTTTATACAGTTCCCCCGGCTATATTTTGATAATTTCGCAGTGAAAGAACATAAATACAACAGATTTGCGTGATTTAGTTTACAGTGTTGCCAAGGAATTCGATATGTAAGGTAAGTTATTTTTTTAACTTATTTTTTTCCTCTTTATTTGTTATAAAATATATGTTTTTTGTGAAAAACGTCTTTACCACTTTCTCATACGTCTGGTATCACACACACACGTACATAAATTACACCAATATATGCATAATTCAATTCTTTATTTATATGTGCAAATATTATTTAAATATCTCTAACAACCAAAAAATTATCACATTTTCAAAACAGTCACCATCAATAATGCAAATTTTCAAAAAAGAATCCGGTGGCAGGGATACGTTTCGTATTTTTTAATCTGGCTTGCTAAAGGTTAATATGTAGCATATTTACATACAAAGTATATTTTATAAAAATGTTTACTTCTGAATTTTGCATTATTGGAACTAAGCAGAAAAAGAATGTGTTTATATGACATATATTTATATACAAGGTAAATTTTGAAAAAAAATATTTACTTCTGATGTTTGCACTATAGGAACTAAGTAGAAAAAGAATGTGTTTATATGTCGCATAAAAAGAAAAAAGTACATTTTTATAAATGTTTATTTTTTATATTTTGCACTATAGGAACTAAGTAGAAAAAGAATGTGTTTATATATCATATATTTATATACAAGGTAAATTTTATTAAAATGTTTACTTCTGATTATTGCACTATAGGAACTAAGTAGAAAAAGAATTTGTTGATGTTGCTTAAAAATAAAAAAGTAAATTTTTTTCATGTTTATTTTTGCATTTTGCACTATAGGAATTAAGTAGAAATAGAATGTGTTTATATGTCGCATGAGAAAAAGAAATTTTTTTTAAATTTTTTTTTTTTAATTTTGTACTATAGGCTCTAAGTAGAAAAAGAATTTGTTTATGTTGCTTAAAAATAAAAAAGTAAATTTTTTTCATGTTTATTTTTTAATTTTGCACTATAGGAATTAAGTAGAAATAGAATGTGTTTATATGTCGCAAATAAAGAAAAGAGTAAATTATTTTATAAATGTTTATTTTCGAATTTTGCACTATATGAACTTAGTAGAAAAAGAATGTGTTTATACATCATATATTTATATACAAGGTAAATTTTATAAAAATATTTACTTCTGATTCTTGCACTATAGGAACTAAGTAGAAATAGAATGTGTTCATATGTCATATAAAAAGAAAAATTTTTAATTGTTTATAAGAATATATTAATATGGCACATATTTACATACACAGTATATTTTATAAAAATGTTTACTTCTGAATTTTGCACTATTGGAACTAAGCAGAAAAAGAATGTGTTTATATGACATATATTTATATACAAGGTAAATTTTGAAAAATAAAATTTACTTCTGATGTTTGCACTATAGGAACTAAGTAGAAAAAGAATGTGTTTATATGTCGCATATTTACATACAAAGTATATTGTTTTTAAATGTTTATTTTTGAATTTTGCACTATAGGAACTAAGTAGAAAAAAATAATGTGTTAATATGTCGCATATTTACATACAAAGTATATTTTATAAAAATGTTTACTTCTGAATTTTGCACTATTGGAACTAAGCAGAAAAAGAATGTGTCATATGTCATATAGAGTGCAAAATTCAAAAATAAACATGAACAAAATTTACTTTTTTCTTTTTATTTTTCACTGTGCTGCCACTTTCCTTTTTAGGTCAAAGTGACAAACAAGCAAAGTTGAAATTTGTTTTGAATCATAAACAAATTAATCACAAACACAAAACATAATCCAAGCCACATTACTTCTAACTCTTACTTTTGCATATTTACGTTCACCGCTAATTGTTCTGCTTCATTTTCCCTGGCAAGGATAAGATAACCTTGGTAGTTAAATTGTATATCAGGTTGACCTTCATCTGAAAAAATGTGCATACAAAATTTGTATTAAATTAAAATAAATGTGTACAGAGTTTTCAAGTTATAGAAGATTGTTTGACTCAATGTGTTCAGAGTATTCAAGCTCCAGAAGATTGTTCGACTCAATGTTTTCAGAGTTTTTAACTTCAAGAATATTGTTCGACTCAATGTTTTCAGAGAATTCAAGTTCCAGAAGATTGTTTGACTCAATGTGTCCTGAGTTTTCCAGTTCTAGAAGATTGTTCGACTCAATGTGACACTTGGATGCAGTGCCAAATCTTTGTATACTAGCAACCTGCAGTATTCTACTCTGAAGGGGACTCGCAGACATAAAAAATAATTAAAAGTAAGTGGTTATAGAAACATAATTAACCTTTAGGGCTCTGAATTAAAAATTAAGAAACATCCCCTTGGGCCTGAATTCTTTTTTGGAAAATTTGCGTTATTGATGGTGGGTGTTTTGAAAACGTGATAACTTTTTTGTTTTAAATGATATCAAAATAATTTTTGCATATCTAAATAAAGGAGTGAATAGTGAATATAGTCATGTTTTTGTTGTTGTTGTATGTATGATATGACAGTTGTGAGCAAGTTGTGAAGTTGAAAATTTGGGGGAAAAATCGCAAAACGCCATTTTCAAATCGCACATATAACTTCTTGACGACCCTAATACTTGAGCAATGCGTGGAATCATTGATAAAATCCTCATAAATACCTATACTTATTGTATATATATTGTTTTATATCAAAACTAATATAATATGAACTAAAAAAACTAATAAAAAGTGAAGAAATCGCATATAACGTCCGTCCGGTAAACACTAGGTCTATCCCGACACGCAGCGTAATTATTGTCTAAGCACACACGTGGCACCCCTGATACATATTATTTTTGTGTTTTTGAACGACTACACAAACATTCTTATCAAATAACAACATATTAAACACAAAAAACAACAATTAAAACATGTAATGTATAAGAAATCGCATATAACATCCGTCCGGTAAACATTAGGTCTAGCCCGACACGCAGCGTAATTATTGTCTAAGCACACACGTGGCACCCCTGATACATATTATTTTTGTGTTTTTGAACGACTACACATACATTCTTATCAAATAACAACATATTAAACATAAAAAACAACAATTAAAACATGTATTCACGATCACTTAGCCATGCCACGCGGTACTCAATTTGATAGTAAAATATGGCTAAAAAATGGCTGACGTTCCAGAAATTCGTTGACAAAACCAGCCGGTTTTCTCTCTTCTTGCAGTCGTAATGAGTAAAGGAATTTGACCTTTAAACTGCGACGTATTCCTAGCTTCGTTTGGCGTGTTTTATACATCACGGGATCATTACTTTGTGAAGTTCCGTACTTGGGAATCGGGCGATATCCTATGTAGCGGGATTGCGCCTGCAGGCACAATGGAGCTGTGCTCATAGGCGCATTATTGCGACCGCAGAGTCGTAAAGGTTAATACTAGCTTACAGGTACAAACATCAATAATCTCATGCCATACAACACTGTAGGGGAGGAATGTTAGCAGGACGGCAGTATTAGATTACCACTTTCCACATCTGGAGACAGGAGGACACCAATTCATTAATTCAACAGTGCACAAGCATCCATCCATTAATTCAATAGTGCACAAGCATCTATCCATCCATAAACTCATAAGGGTCATATGGGTACTACATTCGATGCGTCAACAAAAAGAGTCCTCCTGTGATTTCTATCCTCAGTGATGTGGATGAGTGTGGAACATTCTTCACCCATCCAGTTTTTAATATTGTCTTCCCATGATTTTCTTCCACCCCCCCCTCTGCTTCTTTCACCTCCAACTGTACCCTGAAATATTGTTTTTGACAAGGAATCATGTCTGCAAACATGTCTAAACAATATAATTTTAGCTTGACTTGATTTTGGTTTTACATATGCGTTGACTATTCTTTGTAAGTGTTTGTGTGGGATTAAGGTATAAAGAGGTGGCGCCCAACTCCTCTCCAACCCTGTTGATGTCTCTATATGCTGTATAATATAATATAATAGTGTTTATTATGCAGAAATAACAGTAAGATAATATATCCATGATGGGCAAGGTACTAGGCTCAAACCTGGTTCAACTGTGTATTAGGGCCATTCAGAAAGGTATGGCAACCAAATGAATGTATTTATATTGCCTATAGAATCACTTTAAATATATAGTACTCACGTGAGAAACAGGTAATGAAGTTCTACTGAATGACGATTAACACTTTATCACTGTTGGATGTTTACGTGAAATAATATACACAACAAAACACAGGATATAAATATAAATATATATTAGATTACATATTTTTTTCCAGAACGTAGTTGGTCTTTTTTATATATCTTCTGAACTCTTCAAGATTCTGGATGAGTTAATCCGCCGCAGCCAAGGGCATGTTTAAACTTCAGCACTCTGCATTAAAAATGATGATGATGACATGCTAAATTCAGGAAGCCTATACGTTACAGAAAAAAATATAGAGCTACAGATTTCTTCCCTTTTATTTCTTCCCTTTAAGAGAAATAAAGATCAGGCAAATAAAATACTTTGGACACATTAAAAGACATGACACCTTATTGAAGACCATACTTGAGGGTAAAGTCAACGGGAAGCGAGCAAGAGGTAGGCAGAGATACAAGTGGGAGAGTAACATTACACGATGGACAGGTTACAGTCTAGCAGAGTGTACCACCAAGACAAGAGACAGGAGATGTTGGAGATACTTTGCAGCCAACCTTTGTTGCGGAGACGGCACTTGATGATGATGATGATATAGCTACATATTTCTTCCCTTTTATATATATGTATATAGCTACATATTTCTTCCCTTTTATATATATGTATATAGCTACATATTTCTTCCCTTTTATATATATATATATAGTGATCCTACAAATGCATCTAAACATACCACAACAATTATATCAAACATATTCAAATATCTGAAGGCATACTTACTGCAGGATCCCTCTCAATGATTGTAACATTTAATGCCTTTTGACTATAATTTTTCAGCCAGTAAGCAACCGATGATCCAACAATTCCTCCACCAATGATCAGGAAATCTGTTTCTCTTGGGACCTCAGTTCCTGGTGGCTCCATTGTTTTAATACCTTTAAACTCTTCTTTTAGAACAATCCATGGAGATCTATATTGACCTGTGATAGATAATAAAACAATCACTGACAACTGTATCACACTCTCAATCCATCTATCTATTCACTAAACCCAAAGTATATAACTAGTGACCAAAAAAAACATGAATATAATTTTTAAAAATGTAACGAATGAAGTCTAGTTTACGTTCTGGTGATAGATCTATACTGGAGTCGGCCATGCTTTGATCTATGGGATGGGACAGTCAATTCTACCCTGAATTCTCCTTAATTGTCTTTTACAACATGCATGTCAGGTCACAGTGTTGCCATTTTCCTTTTTAGGTCAAAGTGACAAACAAGCAAAGTTGAAGTTTGTTTTGAATCATAAACAAATTAATCACAAACACAAAACATAATCCAAGCCACAATTACTTCTAACTCTTACTTTTGCATATCTACGTTCATCGCTAATTGTTCTGCTTTATTTTTTCCTGGCAAGGATAAGATAACCTTGGTGGTTAAATTGTATATCAGGTTGACCTTCATCTGAAAAAATGTGCATACAAAATTTGTATTAAATTAAAATAAATGTGTACAGAGTTTTCAAGCTCCAGAAGATTGTTCAACTTAATGTTTTTAGAGAATTCAAGTTCCAGAAGATTGTTCGACTCAATGTGTCCAGAGTTTTCAAGTTCCAGAAGGTTCCAGAGTTTTCAAGTTCCAGAAGATTGTTCGACTTAATGTTTTCAGAGTTTTTAACTTCAAGAATATTGTTCGACTCAATGTTTTCAGAGAATTCAAGTTTCAGAAGATTGTTTGACTCAATGTGTCCTGAGTTTTCCAGTTATAGAAGATTGTTTGACTCAATGTGACACTTGGATGCAGTGCCAAATCTTTGTATACTAGCAACCTGCAGTAATCTACTCTGAAGGGGACTCGCAGACATAAAAAATAATTAAAAGTAAGTGGTTATAGAAACATAATTAATACTAGCTTACAGGTACAAACATCAATAATCTCATGCCATACAACACTGTAGGGGAGGAATGTTAGCAGGATGGCAGTACTAGATTACCACTTTCCACATCTGGAGACAGGAGGATACCACTTCATACCCATCTAGCAGTTATTTTAGAGTTAACTCAGGAATAGATGAGAAGCAAATATATTTTTAGTTCATAACCGAAGTCACATTAAAACTTACGTTTAACACTCAGATGATATTTGATATCACGCATGAACTCAGAGGCACACAGAGACTGAAGTCACGGTAAAACTCACGTTTAACAGATGACATTTGATGTCACGCATGAACTCAGAGGTACACAGAGATAACTTGACATTTTCTGGGAGAGAGAACTGGTGTCGCACACCTTCCCAAGAAAGTAGACTTGAAGCTCTTGTGTACTGGAAGTAAAAAAAAACAGTTTTTTTATAATCAAATTTTCTCACAAAATTGGAAATAATTTTTCCATCAGCACTTCAGCATTTGCTGTTGTGCTTCAATTTTGATCTGCTGTACCATGTTATATATCCTTCATGCTGTTATTTCAACAGTGCACAAGCATCCATCCATTAATTGAACAGTGCACAAGCATCCATCCATTAATTCAATAGTGCACAAGCATCCATCCATTAATTCAACAGTGCACAAGCATCCATCCATTAATTCAACAGTGCACAAGCGTCCATCCATTAATTCAACAGTGCACAAGCATCCATCCATCCATAAACTCATAAAGGTCATATGGGTACTACATTCGATGCGTCAACAAAAAGAGTCCTCCTGTGATTTCTATCCTCAGTGATGTGGATGAGTGTGGAACATTCTTCACCCATCCAGTTTTTAATATTGTCTTCCCATGATTTTCTTTACCACCCTCCCCTCTGCTTTTTTCACCTCCAACTGTACCCTGAAATATTGTTTTTGACAAGGAATCATGTCTGCAAACATGTCTAAACAATATAATTTTAGCTTGACTTGATTTTGGTTTTACATATGCGTTGACTATTTTTTGTAAGTGTTTGTATGGGATTAAGGTATAAAGTGGTGGCGCCCAACTCATCTCCAACCCTGTTGATGTCTCTATATGCTGTATAATATAATAAATATAATAGTGTTTATTATGCAGAAATAACAGTAAGATAATATATCCATGATGGGCAAGGCACTAGGCTCAAACCTGGTTCAACTGTGTATTAGGGCCATTCAGAAAGGTATGGCAACCAAATGAATGTATTTATATTGCCTATAGAATCACTTTAAATATATAGTACTCACGTGAGAAACAGGTAATGAAGTTCTACTGAATGACGATTAACACTTTATCACTGTTGGATGTTTACGTGAAATAATATACACAACAAAACACAGGATATAAATATAAATATATATTAGATTACATATTTTTTTCCAGAACGTAGTTGGTCTTTTTTATATATCTTCTGAACTCTTCAAGATTCTGGATGAGTTAATCCGCCGCAGCCAAGGGCATGTTTAAACTTCAGCACTCTGCATTAAAAATGATGATGATGACATGCTAAATTCAGGAAGCCTATACGTTACAGAAAAAAATATAGAGCTACAGATTTCTTCCCTTTTATTTCTTCCCTTTAAGAGAAATAAAGATCAGGCAAATAAAATACTTTGGACACATTAAAAGACATGACACCTTATTGAAGACCTTACTTGAGGGTAAAGTCAAAGGGAAGCGAGCAAGAGGTAGGCAGAGATACAAGTGGGAGAGTAACATTACACGATGGACAGGTTACAGTCTAGCAGAGTGTACCACCAAGACAAGAGACAGGAGATGTTGGAGATACGTTGCAGCCAACCTTCGTTGTCGGAGACGGCACTTGATGATGATGATGATATAGCTACAGATTTCTTCCCTTTTATATATATGTGTATATATATATATATATATATATATATATATATAAACACAAATATATATTGATCCTACAAATGCATCTTAACATACCACAACAATTATATCAAACATATTCAAATATCTGAAGGCATACTTACTGCAGGATCCCTCTCAATTATTGTAACATTTAATGCCTTTTGACTATAATTTTTCAGCCAGTAAGCAACCGATGATCCAACAATTCCTCCACCAATGATCAGGAAATCTGTTTCTCTTGGGATCTCAGTTCCTGGTGGCTCCATTGTTTTAATACCTTCAAACTCTTCTTTTAGAACAATCCATGGAGATCTATATTGACCTGTGATAGGTAATAAAACAATCACTGACAACTGTATCACACTCTCAATCCATCTATCTATTCACTAAACCCAAAGTATATAACTAGTGACCAACAAAAAACATGAAAATAATTAAAAAAAATGTAACGAATGAAGTCCAGTTTACGTTCTGGTGATAGATCTATACTGGAGTCGGCCATGCTTTGACCTATGGGATGGGACAGTCAATTCTACCCTGAATTCTCCTTAATTGTCTTTTACAACATGCATGTCAGGTCACAGTGTTGCATTTTCCTTTTTAGGTCAAAGTGACAAACAAGCAAAGTTGAAGTTTGTTTTGAATCATAAACAAATTAATCACAAACACAAAACATAATCCAAGCCACAATTACTTCTAACTCTTACTTTTGCATATCTACGTTCACCGCTAATTGTTCTGCTTTATTTTTTCCTGGCAAGGATAAGATAACCTTGGTGGTTAAATTGTATATCAGGTTGACCTTCATCTGAAAAAATGTGCATACAAAAGTTGTATTAAATTAAAATAAATGTGTACAGAGTTTTCAAGTTATAGAAGATTGTTTGACTCAATGTGTTTAAAGAATTCAAGTTCCAGAAGATTGTTCGACTCAATATGTCCAGAGTTTTCAAGTTCCAGAAGGTTCCAGAGTTTTCAAGTTCCAGAGAGTTCCAGAGTTTTCAAGTTCCAGCAGATTGTTCGACTCAATGTGTCCTGAGTTTTCCAGTTATAGAAGATTGTTTGACTCAATGTGACACTTGGATGCAGTGCCAAATCTTTGTATACTAGCAACCTGCAGTATTCTACTCTGAAGGGGACTCGCAGACATAAAAAATAATTAGAATTAAGTGGTTATAGAAACATAATTAATACTTGCTTACAGGTACAAACATCAATAATCTCATGCCATACAACACTGTAGGGGAGGAATGTTAGCAGGAAGGCAGTATTAGATTACCACTTTCCACATCTGGAGACAGGAGGACACCAGTTCATACCCATCTAGCAGTTATTTTAGAGTTAACTCAGGAATAGATGAGAAGCAAATATATTTTTAGTTCATAACCGAAGTCACATTAAAACTCACGTTTAACACTCAGATGATATTTGATGTCACGCATGAACTCAGAGGCACACAGAGACTGAAGTCACTGTAAAACTCACGTTTAACAGATGATATTTGATGTCACGCATGAACTCAGAGGCACACAGAGATAACTTGACATTTTCTGGGAGAGAGAACTGGTGTCGCACACCTTCCCAAGAAAGTAGACTTGAAGCTCTTGTGTACTGGAAGTAAAAAATAACAGTTTTTTTATAATCAAATTTTCTGACAAAATTGGAAATAATTTTTCCATCGGCACTTCAGCATTTGCTGTTGTGCTTCAATTTTGATCTACTGTACCATGTTACATATCGTTCATGCTGTTATTTCAACAGTGCACAAGCATCCATCCATTAATTCAATAGTGCACAAGCATCCATCCATTAATTCAACAGTGCACAAGCATCCATCCATTAATTCAATAATGCACAAGCATCCATCCATTAATTCAACAGTGCACAAGCATTCATCCATACATAAACTCATAAGGGTCATATGGGTACTACATTCGATGCGTCAACAAAAAGAGTCCTCCTGTGATTTCTATCCTCAGTGATGTGGATGAGTGTGGAACATTCTTCACCCATCCAGTTTTTAATATTGTCTTCCCATGATTTTCTTTCACCCCTCCCCTCTGCTTCTTTCACCTCCAACTGTACCCTGAAATATTGTTTTTGACAATAATCATGTCTGCAAACATGTCTAAACAATATAATTTTAGCTTGACTTGATTTTGGTTTTACATATGCGTTGACTATTCTTTGTAAGTGTTTGTATGGGATTAAGGTATAAAGTGGTGGCGCCCAACTCCTCTCCAACCCTGTTGATGTCTCTATATGCTGTATAATATAATATAATAGTGTTTATTATGCAGAAATAACAGTAAGATAATATATCCATGATGGGCAAGGCACTAGGCTCAAACCTGGTTCAACTGTGTATTAGGGCCATTCAGAAAGGTATGGCAACCAAATGAATGTATTTATATTGCCTATAGAATCATTTTAAATATATAGTACTCAGGTGAGAAACAGGTAATGAAGTTCTACTGAATGACGATTAACACTTTATCACTGTTGGATGTTTACGTGAAATAATATACACAACAAAACAAAGGATATAAATATAAATATATATTAGATTACATATTTTTTCCAGAACGTAGTTGGTCTTTTTTATATATCTTCTGAACTCTTCAAGATTCTGGATGAGTTAATCCGCCGCAGCCAAGGGCATGTTTAAACTTCAGCACTCTGCATTAAAAATGATGATGATGACATGCTAAATTCAGGAAGCCTATACGTTACAGAAAAAAATATAGAGCTACAGATTTGTTCTCTTTAAGAGAAATAAAGATCAGGCAAATAAAATACTTTGGACACATTAAAAGACATGACACCTTATTGAAGACCTTACTTGAGGGTAAAGTCAAAGGGAAGCGAGCAAGAGGTAGGCAGAGATACAAGTGGGAGAGTAATATTACACGATGGACAGGTTACAGTCTAGCAGAGTGTACCACCAAGACAAGAGACAGGAGATGTTGGAGATACGTTGCAGCCAACCTTCGTTGCGGCCAACCTTCTCTACAAATGCTGGACATTGTCTCTACAAGTATGAACTACAAAAGACAGTGAGTTTTATTAAGGAGACAGAATTACAGATATAGACATGTTTCAAGTAAACGAAAGAAGAAGAAGTTTCTACAAGTGCTGGACATTGGTCTCTACAAGTGCTGGACATTGGTCTCTACAAATGCTGGCCATTGGGCTCTGCAAGTGCTGGACATTGGTTTCTGCAAGTGTGATTGATGTTTCTACTGCTTTCAAGTGTCCAGTAACTAACATGGCGATTCAGGGACACAATAACAATAGGAAACTTGATACATCTATGTATAAATACTATCTTAGCTTCCATTGACATCAAAGCCATTCCGTCAACTACTTAATGATGGCATCATTGACCAACATCTGTACATCATAAAGAACCGTGTGTAACATGGGAGACAACTCCCACCCCTGTGACACACCTTCCCACCCTCCTCCCGAGTGTGACCATGCATATTCATTTAGTAATGTAGTGACTAACGTTTGTCGTCCGCTCTGACACAGACTTTCCATCTTAAACTAAATCTGTACCTCGTTCGTAGTATAATGATGTAGCAATTTGGTATTACTATTCGCCGAAGACGGATGTGCTTGACCATTACCTCAAATGACGGCACATTGCGTTTCCTTTCTCTGGACTACACCCTGCTGGAAATCTTGTATAACCATTGTCCTGCTACAAGAGAGTTCCATCGGAAGTTTAAGAATGAACACAGAAGAAGAAGAAGAAGAAAGATAATTAGAAAATATCAATACACTAGATCTATGTTAGTTATTTGTGTGTTTTGTTTGTGTTATTACAATCTCCATTGTTGGAATCTGTTGTGTTATCTCTAACATTCTGGTGATATGATCTCTCCATTAGATGGAACATGATGATTGTGTGTGACAATAAGTGTGTGTGTGTGAGAGAGAGAGAGAGAGAGATGGAAAAAATCAAAAGACGGAGTTTGACATACAAATATAGGGAGAAAGTCAGAGATAGAAAGAGAGAGACGAAGTAGTAAGAGAGAAAGTGGGAGAAACAAAAGAAAAATGACACACAAAGAAAAAACAGAGAAAGAGACAGAGAAGTTATATATATATATATAGGGAGAAAGAGAGAGAGAGAAAAAATTACATACACACGAGAATAGAGAGAGAAAAAGAAACAAAGAGAAAGATTTGGAAAGTGAGAGACTCATTAATAAGTAAGAAATGTACACAGACAGATGGAGATACTCTATACAGAAGAATATATTTTCAGCCTAACAAACTTTGACTTATAGTCAAGCAAAATGAATTAAAAAGGTTACTTCTTCTTCTTCTTCTTTCGTTCGCTAATAATGTCTATATCTGCAGTGTTGTTTCTTGTATAAATTGGACAGTGTTTTCCATTTCTTGTTTTGTACCATAAAGTTTAACATTCATTGGTGTATCAGAAGGCCAGTATGTGCATCTTAATGTGTCATAGTTTGCACATTCTTGAAGGATATGTTCTGAAGTCTGGTTGACTTGTCCACAATTACACTTTGCTGTTGTGCCAATTTTAAATTTTGTATACATATGGCTGTTTAGTCTATTGTGTCCAGTTCTCAGTCGAAATATGATGACCTGTTCTTGTCTGTTAAGTAGGTGGTAGTCATCCCGTGGCGGGTTCACTGACCGTGTCAAAATGGTCTGCCCTATTTTTACACGGTGTCAGCCTGTTACAATTATTTATTGTTATTATTATTATGGTTGAGTTTTTGGTCATCGTCGATCACGACGGACGAACATCATCAGTCATCCCGTGGAGGTAAGTTAGGCTTTCGTTGTGCCTTTATCATGGATTTCTTTTGGTGATAGCTGATTGGTACATCCGGTTGCTGCATGTTAGCACCTTCCTTGGCGAGTTGATCAGCTCTCTCATTTCCTGCTATTCCACAGTGTGATGGAATCCATTGCAGTATAACTCTACACCTATTTTGTACTATGGACAATACCTCTTTTAACTTTGGAAGTTTATTGGATTGTAATGCCTCTAGTACTGACCTTGCATCTGTAAGTATTACAATAGGGTGTGAGGTCCTGTCCAATGTTAACAGTTTCTCTGCAGCTGTATAAATAGCTTTGACTTCAGAGTCATAGTTGTTGCAGTAATTCCCTGTTGGTATACAAGTGGTATCAGTGGCGCCATCTGGGTATTCTACATATACACCACTTCCTCCATTTTTTACTGCATTCTGTGCTGATCCATCTGTATATACTCTGGTCCATAGATCACTTGGGTAAACATCATCAAGGAAACTGAGAGCTGCTACTCTTTTCTGCAGATTATTCTGATGTTCATCCCCATTCACACCTGCTACTGTTGTTTGGATGGTCACTGGTAGGCATGTCCGTTTTTCCCATGGGGTGTGTTCTGTTTGAGATGTCAGTGGTATTGTTACCTCTGATAGATCTGATACCTGTCTACATAGACGCTTGGCCTGGTGTATGAAGCTGCTTCTTTTAAGCCGTCCTTGTGATAGATTCTGGAATCTTTCCTTCATTGGGTGACTATGGTGGGAAAGAAACTTTTCTCCATGAATTATAATTTTAGTATCTCTACGCTCTTTCAATGACTGCATCCCTTCGATATTCTGCATTTCTATGATTGGTGTGGATCTCATTGCACCCGTAATGATTCTAAGTGCTTGGTTCTGTACTCTATCTAGGTTTTGTAGTGTAGTGTTTGATGATGAACTCCATGCTGTAGAACCATATTCCAAGTGTGGTCGAATGGCTTGTTGGTATACATTTTTTAGAATTCTTTCATTAGCTCCCCAAGTTGTCCCACTCAGTTTTCTTAGTATAGCTATCTTCCTTCTAGCCTTTGTTTCTGCTTTGCTGATATGATGTTTCCATGTCATTTTGGCATCCAATGTTACACCAAGATATGTGGGTTGGTCATCTACCTTTAAGATAGTTTTATTTACATAGATGTTTCCTGCTCTTTGTTTTGGTGAAAGTGTAAAAAGGGCTGTTGCTGACTTCTCTATATTGATACTTACACACCATTTGTTAGCCCAATTAGTCAAAATGTCCATGGAAAAGAAAAAAAAAAGGTTACTAAAACAATTAAGAACTTGAAGTGTTTTAGTAACCTTTTTAATTCAATTAATTCAAGTGTTTTAGTAACCTTTTTAATTCATTTTGCTTGACTATTTGTTCATTAGGTTACTGCGGCACCATCCACTTTGTCGGACACCCTCTGACCATTTGGTTATTTATACAAACTGTGACTTCAAACCTGATTAGCAAAGATTTATACCTGTAACCTTCCTTGTCTCCGTAGCCCTTTGTTATGAGATCATCACATGACTTCACTCCTATCTCACGCCCGCATCCCTCGTTAGATAGAATGCCACTCTCTGACATAGCGCCACTCTCTGACATAGCCATATACGCTTCCCCAAGTTCTACATCTGGTAATGTTTTATTATTGATGCCAAAAATGGTAGCCTTGACCTTGAGTGTTACACTAGTAGTACCAGGCTGTAAACCTACCTCACGAGGATGACGTCCATAAACAAGCCATACACTTAAATCACCATTATCATTAAAATAAACTACACCCTTAACACACGATCTCATCTCGTTGATATACCAAGGTAAGCTGTCAACATCTTTCCCCGATCTGACTAAAGTTTTAAAATTCTCTATATAAAAATCAAATGTATATTTTCGAAGAGAAGGTAGTCGACCCTGTATGTATCCTGCCTCTCAAGTTGAGATTCTTTCTCTATGACAGCAATCATCTGACGTTTCACTCTGTCTACGTCACCTTTGATTTCCTGAGTAGACTCTTCTAGTTTCTTGATCATGTTATTCTGTTGTTGTGTGATGGCTACTAAATCATCTCTCACAGTTTGTTGTCTGGCAGTCACAAAGTCTCAACACTTCCAATTTTCTGTACAGCAGCCGCCATACTGGTTTCCATTTTGTGTCTAAGGGCAGTCACCAATTTATTGACATGTTCTAACTCTAGTTTCAAGTTCTGCCAATTGTCTTCCCTTGTTACTTGACAACTGGTCGCATGTTTTAGTATGTCTTCTTTAAACTTCTCTGTTGTTTTTGTTATTATCTCAGTTATCTGTTCTCGATGTTTATCCAGTTCTTTAGTTATCTGTGTATGCTGTTTATCTAACATCTCACTCCGCAGTCTAGTCTGATCAGCTTGTTCAATCATTTCTCTACCTAATGTGGACAATTTCTCACTAACGGCTGTATCAGTTTCTGATAGTCTTGTATCGACCTGTCCCACTAACCACACAGGTTCTGCCCTCGTATGTCCCCTGATTACATCTGGAATATAACGAATCTCCGCTGCAGAAGTTTGAAAGTTCTCCCTCTCTTGTGCAACAAGTTCAGTTATGTTGTCTTTAAGTACAGTTTCTATTTGTCTGGTCAACCCCCGACATGTTTGTGACATCTCGATGACCTCATCTTTTAGTAAGTCTGTTTTCAGTTCCAGTATTTGAAGCTTGACCTTAACCTCTTCATTGACGTCATTTTCACCGCACACAGTCTGAGTATCTTGATGTGACACCTGACGAGGGTTCACCTGTAAAGCACCACCAGGCAGTGGATGAATGAACTGTAGACGTTCTAGGATCTCATTCTGAGCATCTCTCAGTTGATCTTTGATGAAAATCTTCTCTTTTTCAAGTTTGGTCGCCATCTCAGAAAGTTGACCTTCCATCGAACTTTGTTTGCGGCTCTGGCTTTTTAGAATATTATGTACTGTATCCAGAAGTTCCATCATTTGTGACTGTTCTATTTGTAATTGTCTAATCGTCTAATGACTTGGGCAAAACCCTCTGTCACACTGGTCGTCATCTTGACCTAAAACAGAATACACGTTCTTGATATCAATGACATGTTTAGTCACGTGATTAGGTCACAGTTCAAATGTTTGTTTGTGTCAATGTTTCAGTTTATGAATACAGTATAGCAATATTGTTGATGTTTTTTATGATGTGCCTTCTTCTGCTCTCCATCTTCTGTGTTCAATCTCAAACTCCTGCAGTTTAGCAGCAAAGTTATAGTTGTGTTAATGGATATAAGCACAACAGAAACTACACATATCAGGTGTGTCACTTAAACATGCAGCTGATATCAGCAACTGAATAACTATAAGCCTATAACACATGTTTAGTGTGCACAAGTCCAGAAGATAACGGTTTCCAAAAGTATAAGAGTACTCCTCTGATTCCAAGAAATGATTGATGTTGATTCAATGATTGATCATAAATGTTTGATGTTGGGATAAAATACATTTATTGGTAAAAAGTCAAGGAAGAGTGTCAGAAACAAGAACTGATAAGACTAGGCCTACTAAGGGGTTAATGTTCTGGATAAGCAAGAAATTTGGGGAGCAAACAACTTGATCGCTACACGCTTCTTATTCTTCTTCTTTCGTTCACTTGAAACATGTCTATATCTGTAATTATGTCTCCTTAATAAAACTCACTGTCTTTTGTAGTTCATGCAGTGTCCCATAGAGCTTTGATTCCAGTGTTGTTTCATTTGGACAATATGTCTGCCTCAGCGTTTCATGCTCAGAACACTCTTGAAGTATATGTTTGGCACTCTGCTGCCTGTCCACATGGCAGTGTTGCCAATCTTGAACTTTGTATACATGTGACTGGAGTCGGTTGTGTCCTGTTCTGAGACGTAGAATTATAACTTGTTTTGGTCTGTTCATAATGTGATACACGCTACACGCTAAACATGATTATGTTTGAAAACACAATAAATAACTTACACACAGATGTCCAAGTATAACTATTATTATTATTATTATTTTCAAATAGTGTAAATAATTTGTTCATATTTTTCTTATTTTTTTTCTAACTACAGAACAGAACATTGATGAAATCTATATCAGTGTCTGACTTCTACTGGAGAACCAGGAAGATGAAAAAGTTCAAATAGTTATCTTTGTGTGCCTCCCCCCTGATGTGTCTATGGGCCCTCAATTAAAAAAATGAATTTCAGTACCCCACTACAAATCTCCGTGACCTCTATGGGCCCTGTGGTATAAGTTACCAAAACGCTATGCTGAAATTGAATGTGTTGTGCCGAAAAATAAAATATCGCAAACCCTGCGGCAAATTATAACAATGCATTCCGATCTCTAAATTAGATATTGCTAAACAGGAAATTTACCAACGCAGAAGAAGAAGATACAACTAACCATCTTTAATATTTGAACCTATCTATCGTATTTTCTCTGCTTTTGCTGTTAGGCATCGCCGGAATAAATGACGATCGGTTTTCTGACAATGTATGACACGTTTGGTTGTTTGATATATGCAGTAAAATTGTGACGTCCCAGAACCTTGGTAACTCGTTCAATCCATTTGTTTGTCTCTGTATCTTGATGTTTCTATTTTCATGTTGTATGTTCTTGATGCTGTTCACTTTGGGTTCATTCCCATTAAATGGCCAAACCATTTCAGTCTTTGTATTTTAATATATATGACCCGACCGTGTGTTGCCGGAGCCCGAGAGGGGAGCAAAGAATAGCAACACTGTGTATCTTCCATGTATGTAGTAAGAGGCCACTACGGAGGTTATGGGATGGAGTTGGCTGTCCCATTCCATCATATATGGTCAGTGACTCAGTGACTGCTGAAGTCGGATGTGTCATACCGAAAGGTGCAGATATCGAAGCAATGCTGTTAACCATAACACAACACATTCTGTTCTCCGGATTACATCCTGCTAATCTGTAGGAATTTGAGAACGACTGCAGGCGAAGAAGAACATATATATGACCACAGACGTAGTCCCAACAGTTCTTGTAATCACTTCATTCCTCACATGATCTCTTCTTGTTCTGTTTGCTGATTTTCTTAGACATTACATTTCACACGTAGTACGTTTTTGAGATATTGATAAGCGGAAGAATATGTATAACTTCATGAAAATAGCAGCAGACATATACGGTTCAGGAAGATGTCACGCAAGTGTGTTGTTCGGCGGAAAGGGGAATAAAGAATAGCGATGCTGTTACTTGCCATAAATGTTGTAAGAAACGATTAGGGAGGTTTTTGCGGTGCAGTTGACTATCCCCTCCCATAGAGGGTAAAATCGAATCAAAAGCCACGCTGAAGTCGAATTTGTCAGTCTGAAAGCACAAATATCGCAGGAAAGCTGAAAACCATGACATAACGCATTCCATTCTCTAGACTGTGGATGATGACGCTCCTCCTTCGCAAGCAAAGATGATCACTGCATTTAAGAAGGTCAAGTTAGGGTGGATTGTTTGTGTCCTTGAAATGCAAGTTCGTAGATAAGAATGGGGTGGAGAGGGGAGTTGAACATCCAATTGGGGGGTGGGGGGTAGAGAGAGTTGTATATTCAACTCCCCAAATCCCCATCCCCCTTTTTTAGAAAATCAGAGCCTGTCTTTAGGTACCAGGAATATATCCTAGGTATGAGTGTAGGTGTCAACTACGATACACAATATCATCACATCGCTCAAACTGGAGAACACTGGTTTATTCCCCGTGCACAGTTTTCTGCGATTAAAAAACATGGATAGATGATTATTCTATGATCGGATAAGATTTCGGTAGTCTAGAATACTAATATGAACAATAACAATAATAACTAAAACTGTCATAGGATATCAGACAAGGCGGTGCGCCGTAGTAACAAAACTAAGTAGCGGTAAAGTTCCCTTCTACAAGTGCAAAATAGTACTATTACTACTACTACTAATACCACTACTACAACTACTGCTACTAATACCACTACTACTACAACTACTGCTACTAATACCACTACCACTACACATATAGTGATAATGTACATATACAAGAAGTAGTAGTTGTAAGACCATCTCATCGTATTTACAATTGTGTTTGTTTATTTCTGGTTCTTGATAAAGGTCCCTATTGGACAGTAATGTGAAAAAGTCATCGTTCCTTTGTTTTTAGTTATTACTCATTGACATTATTGTTGCTATTTATTAGTTTATATTAGTTATCAGTGACAAATCATACTTTATCCCAGTTGTTATCGATATTACAAATAAATTAGCTGCAAGTTTTCTTTAAGATAGTTTTTCGATGTCATAGGATGTGTCTGACATCTAAATATCTTTGTATATCTAGATGAGAGTAGTAGAATCGCCTGATGTAATGTTGGCATGTGTTACATTTTATGCGTTTTATATTTAATTACGTATGAGACAACGTCACAAATTTGCGCCACCTACCTTTGTAACACAACCAGGTCATAGATTCGATGTATCTCAAAGTAAAAAACAATGACACAGTTCGTCTGATCAGGTTTGTGGTTACGTGCACGATGGGTGCAGAAAATTTATATTTTATTAAAAAAAAAAAAAAAAGGTAGCTCTCCTATTCAGGAAGTAGCCATCAACCCAGTATGTTTCTGTTGTATTGATGTTGTAAGCAATAGAAATACGTTCAGTATTTTGCCATTGTTTACAGAATGGTCCGGATACACAATTGCCTGTGGCAGAATTCAAACCAGATACCTTGGCTGTTACCTTTCCCTGTGCATCGCCGCGCGAAAGCAGCGTTAACTCTTTCAGGACTTGATTATGTTTAGGTTTGGACCAAATTAATTTTATAAAATTTCCTTATATGTGTTTTTTATTGTATCACCTGACATACTAATATTGATAAATAGTGTATGTGTAATATATCATTGGAAAGGGGAATGGATACAGAATATGAATATATAAGTACATTGATGGTATGTGATTACTTCACAAGGTTAGAGTTAGCCTTGTGAAGTAATCAAATATCAAATCAAAGCCAGTATACTGGCGATTGGTCCTGTAGACCCATAGTATATTTTACATTGCTATCTGGATATAAACGGATAAGGTGGTCAGCATCACGCCTGCCGTCTTTACTTTCCCAGAAGATCTGGAAGCCATTTCCTTAGGCTGGGTCGACTTTTGGGCCGGTGGTCATTTGCACAATATTTTCAGTTGAACTGGGTATTGAACCTTAGATCGCCTGACTAGAAGCCAGTGCACTAACCAGTGGTATACATCGGGCTAGTTGAAATGTTATATTTTCCTACCCTACTTCTCAAACTCTTTCATATTACCAGAATTTAGTCCGGAGAACGGACTGCGTTTTGTCATGGTTTACAGCTTAACTGCGATAGTGCACCTTTCAGCCTGACACATCCGCATTCTGCATGGCTTCTGGATCACTTTGATTCTCTATGGGATTGGACAACAAATTCCACCCATAACCTTCAATAGTCGCCTCGTACGATGTATGGAATATAACAGTGTTGCTATTCTTTGCTACCCTCTCTGGCCCGTCAACTTACAAGCGGTTCGAAATATGATGCACTGCTGGTGTACACGGTTTCGTTTCTTGTATATTTCCAAAGGCGTATATATATTATCTAAACAACCAACTATTTCATTGTGTATGAATACAAGAAGAGAGATGTATAAAGTAACCTGTCTCTAGAATTTTTCACGGACCTGTAGGGCCACAATTCAATGACCAGCTAAAACTTACTGATAAACAACACAATAAGCAAGAAAGTACAGCGTATCATCGCAAGAGAATTAAAATGAAAAATGATTAAGCGACATGTGCGACACGCTAACCCTCTGTAATCACGCAGTTCCGGGAAATACATTCAACCTGTTATTAATTTAGGGATACAATGAGAACAATAAAGGGAATTAGGGAGAAAATCCCGCACAATCTTAGCCTCATGTTGTGTAAGGTCAACAACAAAACTAAAAGTAATTCTTTTGGAAGGCCCCGAGGATCACGCAATCAACAATTGATTGGGACACAGTCTACATACACTGGGATGGCTGCTGGAATGGAGAGCGGATCACTCATGGGAATGTCCCACGTACTGTGAAATTAGTTTCTAATCAAGAATCACAAAACTGGTTATATAGGCCTACTCATATTTCAACATTCAATACACTATTTTTTTTTTCCAAAATAAAAAGAATTTCTGATGGTGCGATACGCTCCAATCAACGCAGACGGTAGTCCAAATTGGTTATATCATAGCTTCTTATTATTAATTTAAAAAAAAATAAATAACGGAGGCTGTGATTCGACGAACCACAATTTCTCAGGTAAGCATTATCTTTTAGCAAAATATACAGTTGCGGTGGTTCACAAGTGCCGTCATGTCGTACATGTGAGTGCAGAAATTGACATCTAAAAGTAGTTTATGTAACAGATATATAATATATTATTATTGTATCTTTCGAGTTGGACAACATGACGCGTATATAACTTGGATATGAAAAAATTATACGGCCTAAAGGGTACATTGAAATTAAGTAACTTTTAAAATGTGTAATCATGATTTTTGCGTATTGATATACGCTACAAGGTAAAGGATCAAAGATTAAAAGTTATTTGAATCACAAATTTCGCAGTGGAAAATCCCGTGTGTCCTTTGCCTTCGCTGTCAACCAGCTATATATAGTAACTTGTGTTTTGATCACATGCTGTTGACCCCGGGGGTCACAATACGTCACGTTCTAAAAATAAACATGCTCTAATAACATAAGTAGTAAACATTGTCAAAATAAAACTGCAAGTACTATTTTACCTCAACAATTTTATTTATAAGGAAAGCAAATTGTTTTAATGATTGGTCTCATGTTTTTAAATATTTAATAACTAAAATATTTTGTTCTAAAGATTAGTTTTATTAGTGAATATGAGGGACTCTTTGATCGGTTTACTGTTTGCGCAATGATATTGTGCACAGTTTGGTTTGTTTAGACATTTTTTCATCTTTCAAGCTGAAGCTGACGACAGAGTTAATAGAAGGCCATTTTGTGATTTGTGTTTTCGAGTTTAAACTATTCACTGCTACTGTAAGTCAGTCACTTCTGTTTTAAAAGACATTTTCAGTAGCTCTTACAGCAGTTGTAAGTGCAATATATGGCGGACGACGACCTTGTTGTGGCTGTGCGATTATGTGATACGATTGAAACAGAGCAGCCGGATCCATTGTGCCTGCGACGGGAAGATTTGGAAACATGGCGACATTTTGAAGCACTGGTAAAAACTATGAATGGGTCATACTTTTCACTGATTGATTATATAAATGTTGATGTGTTGACTGTACTGTTAATTTATGCAATTGTAAATATATTTTCTTGAGAAATAATATTAACAATTATCAACCCATAGTCTACGACTAGCTTGTGATAAAAAGAATAATCGATAATACATTAACTTTATTTGTAAACAACAACAAACTAACAAACTGAAACTCCAAAGTCAATGACAATGTCGTTCACTTAATATTAACTAATTAACTTAGTAGGCCTCTGCTCGGTACTGATGTCACAGTTGTTAAAACGTATTTTGCTATTAGTTAATCATTAACTTAATGTGTACTTTTTTTTTTAGTAACGTCACTGTTTTGATGGCAGGCCTATATTAATATACATAGTTAGTATATTATATATATAATATAAGGTCTAGGCTTATTCAGAATATACTTGCCATATATCAACTATTAGTCTACCATAGATCCCTAATATAAGCATAATATTATTTATTAATATATGACATAGTGACCAATGTAATGGAGGAGAGAGTACCTGGGAAGAGGAGAAAAGGCATACCAAGAAGACGATGGACAGACGACATTAAAAATAACATGAATACATCGCTAGAAAATGCAAGCCACATCGCCCACAACAGAGAGAGGTTCAGAGAGTTCATTGGGAAGACAACGTTCTGGAAGGAATACGTCACATATGACATTATTATGTAGCCTAGGTTTTTTACCATCGTCTAGATGAGTCAAAGGGAAAACGAATCAAGCGTGGCAGATCATGGATGGCAGAGGCTGAAGACACACTGCGAATAGTATGTGAATTGGAAGAAATAGGAAAGGGCAGTGAATGGGTGGAGGTAGACACTGAGAAGAAATCACTGACTAAAGTAATAATACAACTAGATAAAGCGTGTCGAAAATGGACGGCAGTCAGGGCTCAGGATACAGTGCACGAAGTCGCCCAACTACACTTGAAACCACAAGACATAATTATATACACAGATGGCTCTGTTAGCAGAAACACAAATAAAAGCGGTTGGGGTTTTGTTGCCTACAGAAATGGCGTGAAGTTGGTTGAGAAATCTTCAGCATATTCTACTGTCACATCGAGAATGAGGATGGAGATAGAGGGAGTTACAGCAGCTCTTAATTGGTTGATAACTGATACATCAACACACGCGGTAATACAGACTCTCAAAGCATGTTGCGCAAGATAGAAAAGTTCATGCTAAGAAAAGAATGGTGGAACTTATTGAACAACTCAGTTGTCCAGATCATTACATGGATATACTGCCCTGGTCATGCTGGGGTCAGAGGAAACGAGAGAGCCAACTTATTGGCAGGCAATGCGGCGATAGACGGCACATTGCTGAGAAGAGATAAAGCAGATTTAATAAAGGCAGTAATAAATTCATTTCAAGATGCAGATGATGTCAATGAGGTTGAGAACGTACACATACAGAGAGTGTTAGAAATGGGAGTTTTCAGAGGTGAGGGGAGGAAAAGTAATTTTTTTGGAAAGTCCCGAAGATCACACAATCAACACCTGACCGGAACTATGAATCTACATACACTGGGATGGCTGCTGGGGCGGAGCACTTATGGGAATGTCCTGCGTGCTGTGAAGCCAGTTTCTAATCAAGAAGTAGCCTAGGTTTACCATATTTGTGGGGTCCTTAGACAGATAGATGACATGTCATCCTAAACATCGTTGGGGTCTAAGATGACAGGTTAGGTGAAAGTAAAGAATAGTTCTCACTGTGCTATAAATAGCACACTGTTGACAATTTTAACTATCCAACGACATGGATTCCTGTGTAACACCAATCAAAATAATGGCTGCTGTGACGTCACATCCGACAATCACTTGAGTTCAAATCTAGACACAGACGAACTTATGCATAATCTGTTTGTTTTCTAATTTACACATTTTTTACAATTTCCTATTATTTGTGGTGAGCGATCAGTATTTCTGCTCATTACACACGGAGTGAGGTGTGCGCACACATTAGAAATATTATTTCGAATCCTAACCTTACTCTAAGTACTTACCCGTAAGCTTGCCAAATCACACAACAAAGGTCAGGTAACACCTCGAAACTAGAACAAAGGTCACAGTGGAGAACTATACTTTACTTTAGCCGACAGATCAACATAACCATCAGTGGGGTCTTCTTCTTCAATGTTCATTCTCAAACTCCCACTCTCTTGTAGCAGGACAGTGATCCTACCAGATTTCCAGTGATATGTAATTAAGAGAATGGAAATGTACTGTGTCATGTTTTATTTGCGCCAAATGGCCCAACACATCCATCTTTGGCTGAAGTGTGGTCTAAGAAGCAAGATGACAGGTCAATCTAAACATCTGTGGGGTCTAAGATGCAAGATGACTAGTCATAACATTAGCAAGGTCTAAAAAGCAAGAAGACAGGTCACCCTTAACAGTGAGGTCAGAGATGCAAGATGACAGGTCACCCTTAACAGTGAGGTCAGAGATGCAAGATGACAGGTCACCCTTAACAGTGAGGTCAGAGATGCAAGATGACAGGTCACCCTTAACAGTGAGGTCAGAGATGCAAGATGACAGGTCACCCTTAACAGTGAGGTCAGAGATGCAAGATGACAGGTCACCCTTAACAGTGAGGTCAGAGATGCAAGATGACAGGTCACCCTTAACAGTGAGGTCAGAGATGCAAGATGACAGGTCACCCTTAACAGTGAGGTCAGAGATGCAAGATGACAGGTCACCCTTAACAGTGAGGTCAGAGATGCAAGATGACAGGTCACCCTTAACAGTGAGGTCAGAGATGCAAGATGACAGGTCACCCTTAACAGTGAGGTCAGAGATGCAAGATGACAGGTCACCCTTAACAGTGAGGTCAGAGATGCAAGATGACAGGTCACCCTTAACAGTGAGGTCAGAGATGCAAGATGACAGGTCACCCTTAACAGTGAGGTCAGAGATGCAAGATGACAGGTCACCCTTAACAGTGAGGTCAGAGATGCAAGATGACTGTTCACCAAAACAGAGCTGAAGACCAAATTCCTGTTTTAATGGCTGACAAGCTGCTTCACTGAGAATTGTATAAACATGTTGATCAACATGAAAGACAAACTCCTTATTTATTATTCTTCTGCAGTCAATTACACTATTCATCTCCTCCAATATTAATCATGTATTGAGCAGTTTGATTTAACTCATTAGTTCCCCCCACAACTTGATTTGCTGAGATGTGCATGTGGACCAAATTGCCATTATGATGCCTCATAAATGCAGGGTTTTTTTCATTCTCAAACACCCACTGGATCTCTTTTATAGCAAGACAATGGTCATACTAGATTTCATGCAAGATGTAGTCCAACGAACGAAAGTGCATTGTGCCACTATTGGCAACTATTGTGATTATAATCAAATAACTCATCCAGCTCGATAGATACATCTTCCTAAAGTACCTAAAAAGGGAAAGGCTCATTCATACTGTGTATGTTTTTGTGTCTGATCTAACTTTTGATGAAAAATGTGATAACTTTTGATGAAAAATGTGATAACTTTTGATGAAAAATGTGATCACTTTTGATGAAAAATGTGATAACTTTTGATGAAAAATGTGATAACTTTTGATGAAAAATGTGATAACTTTTGATGAAAAGTCGATATGGGAGGGGGTTTAGTTTTTGATGACCCTCAAACCTCCTCCCGTACTTATCTACAAGCCTAAGCTCATTATATTACACTTGTCATAGTATTTTTTAAAGAAAAATTATGATATTTGCGCTTGACATTGTTATTAAATGGATTTCTTTCAGCTTCGTGGAATGTTCAGAAACCCTCCGGATACAATAAGTGTCACATACTTGGATGATGAAAATGATTGGGTATGCTATTTTTATTATATTAGATTAAATTGTTTCCAATCCAATATATTTATTTGTTTGTAAAGGGGGAAAAGTATAACTCCTGCAACAATTTAGTAATTAGAAAACAATATTTGAACAAGTGACATGCATAAGAACACCCATTACCAGGAGATTTCTTTCAGCAGTGATTCCACTTGGCATTGATGTTCAAATGATAATTTACATTTCCATCTGATTCTGCAAGTTTCCTGTTTTACTAGGACACAGGCGAGGGCAAAAATAGTACCGTATGTCTTAGGAGGCAAAGAAGGAGTATTGGAGTCGGCTATCCAGTCGTGATGGTCCACAATTCCGTTTAACTCCTTTTTGGGAGGATAATTCTGGGTGTGGATAAGCTCAGCATAAAATTGTAAAAACTTGTTGCTTACATCTGCTCAGGAGAAATCCTATTTGTCTTAATGTGAGTAAATTTCAAAATCCTTCTTCTTCAGCGTAACACTAAATTTTAAATGTTGTAAGTTGTAAAAAAAATAGCAAACAGAGGAACAAGGACTTGTTCTACATTGCGATCCATTTGGGACTTTTATAGAAAGAAACCTGGAACATTCTTATCCGCGCACCAGGAGTATTTGAAAATGGAAATGTGAAAAGACACAAACATGATTGTGTTTAGTTTCAAGCAGTTTAGTTTAAAGAAACTAAACACTGACATGAATACATCTTTTTACATTTCTGTTTAAATATTCTGGTGTGCTGGAAAGGAAGCTGTTGTGTATTTGTTGTTGCTTTAATTTCTGTTTGGAGGTCTTTGTAGTTATTTTTCACATCTTCCTTTTTTGATCTCCATGTGAGACAGTTATTGGAAGTATTTTACACATTTTGTCTATGCTTTCATTAACAAAATCATTATGTAGCTCTCCATCATCAACCTTTCATCTCTAAACTAGGGAAAAAATCACTGGCTGTATTGACTGGTTATAACCAGCAGTAGAGCTGCTGGTAAGTGAACCATTAAGTTTTGGTACTCTGAAATATTATTCTATGAAAAGCAAACAGATCTTCCTCATTATATAACATTGGCAGTTCATTTGTAACATTGGCAGCTCATTTGTAACATTGGCAACTCATTTGTAACATTGGCAGCTCATTTGTAACATTGGCTGCTCATTTGTAACATTGGCAACTCATTTGTAACATTCGCAGCTCATTTGTAACATTGGCAGCTCATTTGTAACATTGACAGCTCATTTGTAATATTAGCAGCTCATTTGTAACATTGGCAGCTCATTTGTAACATTGACAGCTCATTTGTAATATTGGCAGCTCATTTGTAATATTGGCAGCTCATTTGTAACATTGACAGCTCATTTGTAACATTGACAGCTCATTTGTAACATTGACAACTCATTTGTAACATTGACTGCTCATTTGTAATATTGGCAGCTCATTTGTAACATTGACAGCTCATTTGTAACATTGGCTGCTCATTTGTAACATTGGCAACTCATTTGTAACATTCGCAGCTCATTTGTAACATTGGCTGCTCATCATCAACCATAAAGTATTCACCAGACAAATCACAAAATTCAAATTTGTATGTTTTATAGATGCACCTTATGAGATTGAACCCAAACTAAATACCAATAAGTGCATATAACAAAAGAATATCCGGGCGTAAAGTCAAAGGTAGACCAAGAAAACAGTGAATAGAAAACATCAAGATAACCGTGAACAAACATCATGGACTAAATGCAACCACGGGGACATGTCTGGCCTTGGAATGACAGCTTAAGCTCCCACCCCTACACGTAATGGCAAGTGTGAATATAATAACCATCATTCACCTGGGGTATTCACCTGGGGTCAGACAATAGACAATCAATTCTCCTTTAGAACTAGTTGGAATATTTGGGAATTTTTGTTATTTCTCTAACTTGCATTTAAGAACTGTGAGTGATTTCTGGAACAATTAACATGAATAACATTTGACATCTTCTTTGGGAGACGGAATCCTTATGCGCCTGCCCGGAAGGGAATGTGTCAAATCATAGCCTATAACCAACCCCTGGATTCACATTATTCATTACTTGATTCAGAGCAGTGAGCAGATGAATGTTTCAACCATGAGATTCACATGAGATCAGTGCTCATTCCTTTCCTCCCATAGTTGCAGATTTTCTATATGTTTTATGACTTTCTGCATATTATAATGTGTATGTTGTATTATATTGTATATGTTTTATGACTTTCTGCATATTATAATGTGTATGTTGTATTATATTGTATATGTTTTACAACTTCCTGTGTATTGCCTTCTATTCCAGGTACATGTTGGAAGTGATGCCGAACTGTTAGAAGCTGTCAGGGTAAGATGGTTAAAGCATGTTGTGGCAATTAGTCTTCTTTCCTCCCTCCCCCAATATGTGTATATATATATAAACATAAAGGAAAACAGCTAGAGAAACAAATGAGGGAGTGCTGAGAGAGTCAAGTACAGGATGAGGGTTACTGAATGATATCAGAAAGTGACACTCTTTATTTTTTAGACATATTATGAGATGGAGGTCTGGAGAATATAATTACAACTGGCAGGATTGAAGGAAAGAGAAACATAACTTTACAAAGAATTACTGCAAACAATACACCATACTGCAACCACTTCGAGGAGGAAACAGTAAAACGCCACCTTATTGAATGCCCTGCACTACAAGACCTACGATAACAACTGTTACCACCAATTCCCTCCATTACTAACACTCTTTATACAGGAACCTACCTGGCACAGGAAAGAAAGAGTGAAAGCTTGCAACCCCGGGGATAGGATAAGTAAAAGTAAGCAAAGGAAAGATTGAGAATGACATTGTGAGAAAATATTAGATAGTTCAACATCGTGGCATGGCAAAGAGTCAACATTGATCCTAATACAAGATATAGAAATAATTGGGGAAATGCATGATCGGCTGTGCCAGTCAACATGGCACTAGGTGATGATAAATTATCATCATCATTTTCCTCTTATGCCTAGCTTGGCACATAGGGCAGATGTCATAGTTCTACATGCTTGTCGATCAACAGGTAGTTGTTCCAGATCGTTCATTTTCATACCACCTGTTGTGATTTCTTTTTTGATACTTCTTTTCAGTGTTGTTTTTGGTCTTCCCCTTTTTCTCTTTCCACACGTTGACCATGTAAAAACTTGACGTGGTATTCTGTCTTCATTCATTCTGAGTGTGTGACCGATGTATGCCCAACGTCTGTGATGTAATCTTGTTTTGTCTCTTATCTTAGTGTCTCGTTTTACTTAAAAGTCTTTCTAGTTTGCGTATGTGATTTTCCTGAGACATTTAGTTTGCTTTCTAAAGATGTAGTTGATTTCCAGCTTTCACATCCGTATGTCAACCAAAATAACACACACATTGAACAGTCGGAGCTTTGTATTAATGCTTTGTTTTTTTAAATCTCCAGATGTTTTATAGTGAATTGAATACATTTGATGACATAGCAATTCTGGTCGTAATTTTTTTACTGTATTCTCCATTTGATGTTATTCTGCTTCCCAAATCTGTGAAATATCGTACTTTTTCTATTATATTATTATTTATTTGTATCACATTGTTTATATTAATGAAGTCCATAATTTTTGTTTTGGATACTTTGATTTGCAGGCCTATTTGTTTTGAAAAATATTGTAGCCGTGTTGTCTTTTCCTGCAAGTCTGTGTGTGATGAACACAGTAGTGCAATGTCGTCTGCGAAATCCAGATCTTCTAGAGTTCGGTTACTAATCTATTTGATGTTTAGTTGTTTTTGTCCTATGCACTTTCACATTACCCAATTAAGCGCGATGTTGAACAGTATTGGTGACATAACACATTCCTGCTTTACTCCGGTTTTCACTGGGAACCAGTCAGTAATCCCACCATCAGTCTTCATGCAGCATTTTGAATCTACGTAGAAAGCTTTGATAATGTTTACATATTTTTCTAGAAAGCCATACAGTGTGAAAATCTCCCAAAGTGATGGTCTATGGAGACTATCAAAAGCTATTTGGAAATCTGCGGAATTCATAATAAGATTTGATTGCATCTCTGTTGACTCTTCAATAATCATCTGAATGTGATTTGATCTATTGTTGAGCGGTGTGGTCTAAAGCCCGCCTGCTCCTCTCTGAGTCTCTCCTCCATGGATGATTTTATCCTTTCTAATATGATGTTAAGAAAAAATTTTCCGGGAATGATAATTAAAGTGATGCCACGCCAGTTGTTACAGTCAGTTAAGTCACCTTTTTTTTTTGGCAGTTTAACAATGGTTCCATTTTTCCACTGATTCTGTGGTATTGCTGCATGCCTTATGTCGTTGAATAAAGATAGTAGGTATTGCAAGGTGACATCGTCTGCAGCTTTGAGCATTTCTCCTGTGATGTCATCATCTCCCGTTGCGTTACCAGGTTTTAGTTTATTTATAGCGATTTTGACCTCATTGAATGTAATGTATGAGCAAGAAATACTTAATGTTTGTATCTGGGGCTGATGATGAATACATTCAAGATAACAATTGAATAGATTCTTCTTCTTCTTTCGTTCACTTGAAACATGTCTATATCTGTAATTCTGTCTCCTTAATAAAACTCACTGTCTTTTGTAGTTCATACAGTGTCCCATAGAGCTTTGATTCCAGTGTTGTTTCCTCTGGCCAATATGTCTGCCTCAGCGTTTCATGCTCAGAACACTCTTGAAGTATATGTTTGGCACTCGGTGCTGCCTGTCCACATGTACACATGGCAGTGTTGCCAATCTGGAACTTTGTATACATGTGACTGCGGAGTCGGTTGTGTCCTGTTCTGAGGCGTAGAATTATAACTTGTTCTGATCTGTTCATAGTGTGATAGTCATCTTGTGTTGGCGTTTGTGGCTTTCTTATTGACTTGATCATCTGTTTTTTCTGATGGTAGGTGATTGGTATATCTGGTTGGTCTTCGGCAGCACCTTCCTTAGCCAGTTGGTCTGCTTTTTCATTTCCTGGTATTCCACAGTGAGAGGGTATCCACTGCATGGTTACCCTATACTGGTAAGACAATTCGCTAAGTAATTTTTTCAAGTCTGTTAGTTTTCCAGACTGGAGAGCTTGAAGCACTGACCTTGCATCTGTCAGGAATACCACAGGCTGTAGGCCAGAGTTGGAGTTCAGCAGTTTTTTAGCTGCCACACTAATTGCCTGGATTTCTGCATCATAATTATTGCAGAATTTTCCTGTTGGTGTTCTGATTGTATCAATTGAATAGATGATTGTTATATTTGATGTTTTCTCTCATACCTTACTTGTTATATTTGATGTTTTCTTTGTTATATTTGATGTTTTCTCTCATACCTTACTTGTTATATTTGATGTTTTCTCTCATACCTTACTTGTTATATTTGATGTTTTCTCTCATACCTTACGTGCTATATTTGATGTTTTCTCTCATACCTTACTTGTTATATTTGATGTTTTCTCTCATACCTTACTTGTTATATTTGATGTTTTCTCTCATACCTTACTTGTTATATTTGATGTTTTCTCTCATACCTTACGTGCTATATTTGATAATACAATATAATATATTTGACATAACGGATAATTATATTATCCGTAATATGGATAATATAATAATATAAACTGTCATTGCTCCTTTGCTTTTTGTGCTATTTTTCATTAACAGTGTTTCTTCTTCACCCTTCATTCTCAAACTCCTGCTGGATCTCTCTTGTAGCAGGACAATAGTCTTAACTTTCCAGCAGAATGTAGTCCAGAGAATGGAAATGTGTTGTGTCGCTGTTTTATTTGTGCCAATGGCCTAACACATCCATCTTCAGCAGCAACAGTATTTTACCTGTGGTATTTTTGCTATTTATTAGTTATATTAGTAATCGGTGACAATAATACATTATCTGTCATTAGTGCTATCACAACCTCAAAATTAAACTTTCTCAATCTTTTTGTTACTATATACACTGATATCGACGGCCACTGATGCCCACAGTGACATGATGACATGTTGTGAAAATTTTATTACAAAAAATTATATCAGCACAATTATAAGTTAGTGTCTGATGTTACAGCTGGCTTCTTGTTTCATTTGATGTTACAGGTGGCTTCTGTTTCATTTGATGTTACAGCTAGCTTCTTGTATCATTTGATGTTACAGCTAGCTTCTTGTTTCATTTGATGTTACAGCTAGCTTCTTGTATCATTTGATGTTACAGCTAGCTTCTTGTTTCATTTGATGTTACAGCTAGCTTCTTGTTTCATTTGATGTTACAGCTAGCTTCTTGTTTCATTTGATGTTACAGCTAGCTTCTTGTTTCATTTGATGTTACAGCTAGCTTCTTGTTTCATTTGATGTTACAGCTAGCTTCTTGTTTCATTTGATGTTACAGCTAGCTTCTTGTATCATTTGATGTTACAGCTAGCTTCTTGTATCATTTGATGTTACAGCTAGCTTCTTGTTTCATTTGATGTTACAGCTAGCTTCTTTTTCATTTGATGTTACAGCTAGCTTCTTGTTTCATTTGATGTTACAGCTAGCTTCTGTTTCATTTGATGTTACAGCTAGCTTCTTGTATCATTTGATGTTACAGCTAGCTTCTTGTATCATTTGATGTTACAGCTAGCTTCTTGTTTCATTTGATGTTACAGCTAGCTTCTTTTTCATTTGATGTTACAGCTAGCTTCTTGTTTCATTTGATGTTACAGCTAGCTTCTGTATCATTTGATGTTACAGCTAGCTTCTGTTTCATTTGATGTTACAGCTAGCTTCTGTATCATTTGATGTTACAGCTAGCTTCTGTATCATTTGATGTTACAGCTAGCTTCTGTTTCATTTGATGTTACAGCTAGCTTCTTGTTTCATTTGATGTTACAGCTAGCTTCTGTTTCATTTGATGTTACAGCTAGCTTCTGTTTCATTTGATGTTACAGCTAGCTTCTGTTTCATTTGATGTTACAGCTAGCTTCTTGTTTCATTTGATGTTACAGCTAGCTTCTGTATCATTTGATGTTACAGCTAGCTTCTGTTTCATTTGATGTTACAGCTAGCTTCTGTATCATTTGATGTTACAGCTAGCTCTGTTTCATTTGATGTTACAGCTAGCTTCTTGTTTCATTTGATGTTACAGCTAGCTTCTGTTTCATTTGATGTTACAGCTAGCTTCTTGTTTCATTTGATGTTACAGCTAGCTTCTTGTTTCATTTGATGTTACAGCTAGCTTCTTGTATCATTTGATGTTACAGCTAGCTTCTGTTTCATTTGATGTTACAGCTAGCTTCTTGTATCATTTGATGTTACAGCTAGCTTCTGTTTCATTTGATGTTACAGCTAGCTTCTTGTATCATTTGATGTTACAGCTAGCTTCTTGTTTCATTACAATTAGCTTCTTATTATATCTGATGTTGCAGCTAGCTTC
This sequence comes from Meghimatium bilineatum, assembly GCA_034231615.1. Classification (NCBI taxonomy): domain Eukaryota; kingdom Metazoa; phylum Mollusca; class Gastropoda; order Stylommatophora; family Philomycidae; genus Meghimatium; species Meghimatium bilineatum. The sequence goes on from CM067306.1 coordinate 64,413,382, forward strand.
ATCTTATTACATTTGATGTTACAGCTAACTTCATCATGTTACATTTGATGTTGCAGCTAGCTTCATCTTGTTTCATTTGATGTTGCAGCTAGCCAAGGAAGCAGGAGATATTCTACAGCTTCAGGTCAAGAGATTGGACACGGAAGAACTCATCACTTTTGAAAACACAGATTCCTCCCAAACAGTTAATACTGATTCAGGCCAGTTTGTACTTTATATTCCAACAACAGACCCTGGTGGTGATGGTCTTCAGCCTCTTGTCTACCCACATCCTCATGTTGACAAATCTAGTGAAGTAGATGGACCACAAATCAATCCTGCAGTGTCTCAAAATGATCTGAAGTGGCTTGTTTACCCCCACCATACTCAGAAGATTGAGTGTTCACTATCACCAGATATTGATATTGGTAATAAGCCAGAACCATATCAAGATTTAGATGAGCTGAACCCACATAAAGAGCGGAATAATTCAAGCGTAGATAGAGAACGAACACATGAGCACGGTGCCACACCTCTCTGGCGGGAAGCCTCTTGTTTGTCCACAGAAGATAAGCTGAAATTTATGAAAAACTTTGTTGGATTAACCAATCTCGAGACAGATGGACTACCAGTTCACAAAAAACTAGAAGACGAAAGAAGTAACACAGATAAAAATTTGTTCAAGGAAAAAGTAAAGATAAATATTGAACCTCTGTGCTTAGAACAAGGAACGTTGGGTACAAATTTCATCCCAAACCAAGATCCTTTTGAAGTAGATTCAAATGTTTTCTCAAAATATTTTGAACATGTATTGAACAATTTTGAGAAGGACAAAAGTCCTACACTTACTCCCAAGCCGGCCAGCGCCAACAGTCTTGAACAGAGTACTAAGTACTTCAGAATGTCCTCTGTGGAGACTGATGGTGCAGCTTCTGTCAGTAATGTTGAAACATGCCAGACCAAGCCGGTGCTAGATATACTGGTACCTACACAACCTTGTCAGAGTAGCGCACAAGCAAGGTCAACATACACATCGGCTCTTCCCAAAAGTAAAGTCTTGAAACGTGTTCCTGTTCCAATGCCTAGAAATCTCTTAATGATGGAGGGCGCACAGTCTGGGGCAAATGCTGTGGCCATTGAAATCCCTTCTGAATCTGCAGATTTTTTCCAAGGATCAACTGTAAATAAAGAGGAGGAAATAGCTGCTAGCGGAGGGTATGTGACGCTGTTAGATTTGTTTAAATAGCTACTAGCGGAGGGTATGTGACGCTGTTAGATTTGTTTAAATAGCTGCTAGCGGAGGGTATGTGACACTGTTAGATTTGTTTAAATAGCTGCTAGCGGAGGGTATGTGACGCTGTTAGATTTGTTTAAATAGCTGCTAGCGGAGGGTATGTGACGCTGTTAGATTGTTTAAATAGCTGCTAGCGGAAGGTATGTGACGCTGTTAGATTTGTTTATATAGCTGCTATCGGAGGGTATGTGATGCTGTTAGATTTGTTTAAATAGCTGCTAGCGGAGGGTATGTGACGCTGTTAGATTTGTTTAAATAGCTGCTAGCGGAGGGTATGTGACGCTGTTAGATTTGTTTAAATGATTATAACACATTTTAAAGGTCTTGGTCATCATATTTTTTTCTTAAGTACATTGCTATTAACTGATGAATAATTCAGTGCCCCCATTATTTTTGCTATTAATTGATGAATAATATAGTGCCCCCATCATATCTGTGCTATTAACTGATGAATAATTCACTGCCCCCCATCATATCTGTGCTATTAACTGATGAATAATTCACTGCCCCCATTATTTTTGCTATTAACTGATGAATAATTCAGTGCTGGTATAGGGTCATTGTGACCCAGAAGCAAAGAAAATTTGATGTGTTAGACCGAAAGGAACCAGATATCGCAGCAAATTTGTAAACAATGATACAGCACAGTTCGTTCTCTGGAGTACATTCTGATAATCTGCTGGAGTTTGAGAAAGAACGTAGAAGGAAGGACAGCTAGACAATAGAATTAGGTTAAACATGTCCTTAGAAGATGCCAGCCAAACTTCAATGATCTGTCTTGGCATGGGCACTTGAGAACAGACATAAGAATAGATACCTAGAATTACTTAGTAATGACTAGCAGAGATGAAAATTAAGGTGGTATGCCAGAGCTGGCAGACCTCTGCATTCATTCTTAAACTCCGCCCATGTGCTGCCAGGACCCTGAGAGGGGAGCAAAGAATATGAATACTTGACCCACTGCTCCTTGTTCACAAAATGGAGGTAACTTTTCATTGTATCCTTAAGGAAGCCTCTGCAGCCAAGGGGTTAAGGAATCAACATCAGACACTTATGCAGAGTTGTGGTTTCACCACTGAAGTTGGATGTGTCAAGTCACTGGTACAAATAAAACGGCGACAACGCATTTTCATTCTCTGGACTACAGCCTGCTGGAAATCTACTAGGGCTATTGTCCAGCAGGACAAGAGATCCAGCAGGAGTTTGAGAATGAACGCTTAAGAAGAAGAAGAAGTAATAGTGGTTGCTGTAGCTTTCATTATTATCTCGAGGCATGCTGCAGATAAAAGGGTCAATTCCCTTCAAACAGACTTCAGCTGTAGTAACACTGGGCAAGAGGCAATGTTTGTTAATCACAAGTGATGATGACCATTTGTTACACCAATTTTAAGACAGTTGGAATTTTGTCCTTGGACAGTTCTGGCATTGGATGATCACTGTAGATGGTTTGTGGTCTACCACTGACTTTCTAGCTACTCTCCACTTTTGAGCTGTTGCATTTATCCTCTATTCACAAGATGCTGCACCTTTTTTGAAGAAGCAGTGTAGGCGGTATTGATAAATTACACAATTTCCAATAGCAGCATTGGGTGAATCATGAAATGAGATAAATCTCTAGCGTTCACTTTTTGACATTCTGGACATGATGGTAATGTAACTACTGGGGTAATACTAGGTTGGTTGGTTGCTGATCCAGAGGTCCATGGGCTCATGCCCTTTGACCCAATGGCATTATATTGCTGGGAAGTCTGTGGATTTTCGGCCCACCCCAGGCCAGAGCCAGAGAATAACTATCACACCTCCAGGAAGGTAAGTTTCAACCTATGCACTGCAGCCAAGATAGGGTTCACTGTGCTCATTCCCCACCACCAATTTACTACTGGTTATGCTGAACTTCTCTATTGCTCCAGGCATGCAACCAAATGTTCAAGTCAAAAGGATTATCACGTCCTGAGTCACTGTGCCTCTATGATGGGTCTCAGCCATAGGAAAAAACTGCTGTCAGTTTCCTCCTCCCCAGTGCTGCACAGTACACCTCTGGCTCCCTCCCAACGACAGAGGGTGCATACATATATTCAAGTAAACATAAAACACATTTCAACAACAAAATAACAGCATAATTGTATAGATGATGTGCCATGAAGCTTCTATAAGAAGATAACCTCAATATAACGGCATTTCATCTACTAAGGTTTTCTATTGCATGGGTGGTTTGTCTAGTGGGCCATTGGTGAGACCCACAGACGCAACCACATGCGTGGGTAATACTAGGTAAATATAGTGTTTAAAGTGGATAGAAATAAAGGGGGCTTATATGGAAGAAGCAGGGTACACATAGGGGACATGGTGGGAAAAATGAAGAAAGCTGTGGCATATTGTTAGCTATGATATAGTGATGACTAACATTCTTACATCTACAGGGCAGCATCAACATCAGCTTCTGAAGAAACGGGAGAAGTGATGGCTAGAGGTGGCAGTGTGGCCGCAGCTGTCAGTCGTGAAGTGAGTTGTCTGAATTTGATGTGTAATGTTATTGTAATCAAGTTTTGTTTGTCAAAGTCTTTCCTTCAATGTTTTTGTCTATTGTCTTTCCCTAAGTGGTTTGTTATCCACTTTTGCCATTAAGTGTAGGGGTGATTGGAGCTTGAGCTTAAGGTCAGAGAAAGATGTGTGGTCTCAGCTGTGCTGTGACCGTGTTTGTTCAGGATGTCCCTGATGTTTTCTATCCATCTTTTCTGTAGCCTTCCTCTAGCTTTTTACCCTGATCTCATTTGGTTATATGCCTGTATGGGCAACTTGTCGTGATGCATTCTCATAATGTGGCCAAACCACTTGATCTGCTGCCTTTTCTGTGGTAGCACAGTGTTGGCAGGAATATACTGTAGATCATTTATCTTTTAACTTCCAGCTCAATCTTGGAATGAGGAAGTAGTGGTGACAGTTACTGAATTTGCCTTTTGACATCTCGTCTCTATCTCTCTATCGAGGCTTTCATTTTCTGTAAAAATACTAGAGAGATTTTTGAACTCTGTTACTTGTTTTACTATGTTGTGGACCTTCAATGTTTTTTGTAATCAAATTCTGTTTGTCCAAGTCCCGCCGAAGACGGATGTGTAGGGCCATTGGCGCAAATAAAACGGCGACACAACGCATTTCCATTCTCTAGACTACGTCCTGCTGGAAATATAGTAGGACCATTGTCCTGTTAGATCCAGTGGGAGTTTGAGAATGAACGCAGAAGAAGAAGAAGTTTGTCCAAGTCTTTCCTTCAAAGTTCTTACAGTGACAACTGACAATGAGTGTGTTCTTTAGTTTTATACAGAGCACCTCACATGTGTCGCAACCAGTCCCTAGACCTATAGTCTAGGATGCAAACAATAGAGTCCCTGTCTTCGTTCCAGGTACGTTGTAGGAGGCAATTAAGGGAAGTTGGAAGGATAGGCTGAAATATAATTATATATTATAATATATTAATTATATTATATATATTAATTAATATATAATATAATATATTAATAATTAAAGTGATAATTATTGAAACTTTTGTTTCTTCAAGGTCAAAGAGCCCAGCCCAGTTGCGGAGTTGTATGCTGTTTCTGGAGATGGCAACAGGCAGAAAAATGAAAAGAAATCCAGGAGGTCCAGCTCCAAGTCAAAGCATTCTTCCAGCAAGAAGTGCCTGGATAAAAATGCAGATATTCTCCTGAATGGTGGCAAACCGAAATCAGCAGAAAGAATTGAGAAAAGAAGCAGTGAACATAGAAGAAAATCAGAAGACACTGCTGCTAAAGAAGTTAAGAAGGATGAGAAGAAGGTCAAGGTCACAGAAGATGTGGAGTCTGGCGAGAAAGTCAACGTAAAATTGGAGGCAACAGCTCTAAGCCGCAGTGACTTTGCCAAATACATGAAGAAGGTTAGTGCTCATTTGTGTTTGCTCTCATACACACATACACCCCCACCCCCTGTATTATTTTATAGCCTGTCCCTTTCTGTATTCTGATATACTGATGTACTTTCTGATATATATATATGATGATGATGATGATGAAATAATCCCTTTAGCTGCACGCAGGTAGCCGTTGGCACATGATGTTGATGTCATGAAGCTCTTGACATTACATAACCATTCTGACGAAAGCACATGTCCTCCTCAGTAACCGAGGTGACACAGGAACTTCTGTAAAGTTTATCACAAAGACCTACTACATTTCTGCTCACACTGCAACATTTTATTCAGAGCTTGGATTAGACTCCTCAACCATCTGAGGATTCACAAACACCATCGAGAACAAATGTCTTCGTAAGATAACTAACACCCATTGGAGTGAATTCAAATCGAATGATAAAATCAGAGAAGAGACACATCAAAATTTCTTCACAGATGTTATCAGAAAATGCAGTTGGTCCTACATCGGGCATGTCCTACATGCAGACACCAACAGAATACACCACCAATCTCTTGAATGGATACCTACAGGCAAAAGAGCAAGAGGTACACCAAAATAAACACTCAGGAGAACAATACTAAGAGAAAGTAAGACAACCAATATTCATACTATTCAAGAACTGCACAGAATAGCTTTGAACAGACAGAATTAGAGAGATCTGACCTCTGCCTTATGCGGTAACTTCAGAGCAAAAAGAAAATGAATGCATTAATGAATCCTGATTTGGTGGACTCAACCATCTGAGGATTCACAAACACCAAGCCCAGAATGGTGGACTCATCAACTATCTGAGGATTCACAAACACCAAGTCCAGATTGGTGGACTCCTCAAACATCTGAGAATTTACAAACACCAAGCCCAGATTGGTGGACTCCTCAAACATCTGAGAATTTACAAACACCAAGCCCAGATTGGTGGACTCCTCAAACATCTGAGAATTTACAAACAAACCTAATTTCTCTGTTTTCATTGCTGTGCTCATCTTGACTTGTGAAGGAGAAACATATCAAACCGTTATAGCATCATTAGATTTTGGGGAAAATTTAATACATTTGAAGTCAATCTGTAACACCTTTCAATGTTGAAAATGGAATTATTTAGTCTGTATATAGTTTCCATTTAGTCCTCAGATTATTGTTCCTTCTCATATGCTCCAAGCTACAGCAAACTCTAAATTATATGTGAAGACCATTTGTTGCAATCTGTAATCACTTTTGCTGGATTTAATCCTCAGACTAAGAAAGAGCTTCACTCAGCCATTGTCAAAGATGTTGCTCGACTGACGGAAACATATTTCAGCAAAGTTGTTGAGAAAACTACACTGGAATCCATGATTAATGATATTTTTGGGGTCAGAGGTAAATGCTTTAAAAATTATACATTATTCTTACTAAAATACACATCTTGTTGAAGGTAGAGTTGAGGGAGGCAGAGATACAAGTGGGAATTGGGAGGGAAACATCATGAGATGGACAAGTTTCAACCTAGTAGAGTGCACCACCAAAACGAGAGACAGAAGACCTGATACAGTGCCTGCACCTAATGTTGATAAAGTATAATTCTACTGAAACTAAGATTGCTTTGTTTCCCTGTGCTACATGCGACTTTCAAATGGTTAGTTTTAAGATACTCAAGTCCTCGTGTTATGTTGAGTCGTGGAATCACTTACAGATAATGGAACTATTTTGAAAGCAGGACAGGGGTCCTACTAGATTTCCAGAAAATGTGGTCCAGAGAATAGAGATGCGTTGTGTCACCGTTTTATTTATGCCAGTGTCCTGACACATCCATCTTCAAGAGAAATGAAGGTATAATATAGCATTACTTCACCTTGTGTGTTGTCCGGGCCCGAAAGGGAAGTAAAAAATAGTAACATTGCAACCTGCCATGTATGTCATAAGAGGCGACTAAGGATGCATTGGGGTGGGGATGACTGTCCTATTTTATAGAGGGTCAAAGTGACCAAGAGGACACACTGAAATTGAATGTGAAAGGTCAAAAGACAGATATCACAGTCAAACTTCCATTATCTAGATTACATGCTATTCAGGTGCAGAGGTATACGAATGAACAGAAGAAGACAATGATATGTGCAATATGAATGCATGAAAGGGCAGTTAGTTTTATATTTTCTTTATTTTCTGTTGGTTGGTTGCTGATCCATTGGTGGCTGGGCTCATACCCTTGATCTCTCTGTTGGTTGCTGATCCATTGGTGGCTGGGCTTATGCCCTTGATCTCTCTGTTGGTTGCTGATCCATTGGTGGCTGGGCTTATGCCCTTGATCTCTCTGTTGGTTGCTGATCCATTGGTGGCTGGGCTTATGCCCTTGATCTCTCTGTTGGTTGCTGATCCATTGGTGGCTGGGCTCATGCCCTTGATCTCTCTGTTGGTTGCTGATCCATTGGTGGCTGGGCTCATGCCCTTGATCTCTCTGTTGGTTGCTGATCAAGTGGTGGCTGGGCTCATGCCTTTGATATCTCTGTTGGTTGCTGATCAAGTGGTGGCTGGGCTAATTCCTTTGATCTCTCTGTTGGTTGCTGATCCATTGGTGGCTGGGCTCATGCCTTTGATCTCTGTTGGTTGCTGATCAAATGGTGGCTGGGCTCATGCCCTTGATCTCTCTGTTGGTTGCTGATCCATTGGTGGCTGGGCTCATGCCCTTGATTTCTCTGTTGGTTGCTGATCCATTGGTGGCTGGGCTCATGCCCTTGATCTCTCTGTTGGTTGCTGATCCATTGGTGGCTGGGCTCATGCCCTTGATCTCTGTTGGTTGCTGATCCATTGGTGGCTGGGCTTATGCCCTTGATCTCTCTGTTGGTTGCTGATCCATTGGTGGCTGGGCTCATGCCCTTGATCTCTCTGTTGGTGGCTGGGCTCATGCCCTTGATCTCTCTGTTGGTTGCTGATCCATTGGTGGCTGGGCTCATGCCCTTGAACTCTCTGTTGGTTGCTGATCAAGTGGTGGCTGGGCTCATGCCCTTGATCTCTCTGTTGGTTGCTGATCAAGTGGTGGCTGGGCTCATGCCCTTTGACCAAGTCATTATTTTACATCATCTACAAATAAATTTATGATTATTTTTTCAGGCTTTCGAATGTGTTACTAGGGCCTGACAAAAAGCATAATAATATGACATGCGATGCATGCCTTAAGAGATCACTAAGGGAAGTAAGTGTGAAACAGAGCTGACTATTACGCCCAATACAGAGTCAGTGACCTGGAAATGGCACTCTGTAGTTGAATGTTTAAAAAACCCCAGAAAGGTGTAGATATTGCATCCAGGCTATAAACTGTGAAGCAATGCATTAAGCTCCTGGCATACATTTTTTTAATTAGTAAGAGTTTGAGAACAAGCATGAAGGAGCCCTGATCAGGGTAAAAAAAAAGAAGGAAACCAAGATAGGATCCTGATTATCCTTAAGGAAGGATGCTGTATGATTCTAAAAATTCTCTTTGATTAAATGACTGATTTTTCGGATGTAATTTTCAGATCCGATGTATCATAAAGGTGTTTTCTGTGATGGGTGTAATAAGGAAATATGTGGTATTCGCTATAAATGTGGGTAAGTTATATTTTAGCTATATTATATTTATATTGTAGTTATTTTGTTATATTGTAGCTATTTTGTGGTCATATTGTAGTTATTTGGCAGATATATTTTAGTTTGTATAGAAACAACACATGTATAGGAAGTTTGCATGACCACGTGGACAGTGTATGCTAGACATGCAAGAAAACAAAATAATTTCCATCTTACCTGCCTACATAAATTACTAAGCATCCATTGGTGGGACAAAGTATCAGATTACGAGGTCTTGGAAAAATCAACTTCAATAAGCATCTACACACTCCTTATGAAGGCGCAAGCATGCTGGGCAGGTCTTCTTGTGTGTATGGAGAACTCGCGTCTGCCAAAACAAATATATTATGGAGCACTCAAGACATAAATTCGAAAAGTTGCTGGTCAGAAAAAGCGCTTCAAAGGCACACTTGTAGACTTGTGAGAGTCTCGCTCAGGATAGAACAGCATGCCGTTACAGCATTAGAACGGGAGCACTAACGGCGGAAGAGACCAGGCAAGATACTGCAAGACAGAAGCGGGCAAGTAGAAAAGACAAAACATTTCAACGTCCCATAGACACCCTCTACAGTTGTCAATTTTGTAGAACTTTTTATGCTTGCATGGGACTTGTTAGTCATTTAAAAACGCACTATTAACTATTATTTTTTATTACTTATTGTTAATATTATTAGGGTTGAGTTTTTGGTCATTGCGACTATTACATCATAATAATTATAATAGTCTCATACATCATGGTGTCCCACAACCTCATCGTAATAGTCTCATACATCATGGTGTCCCACAACCTCATCGTAATAGTCTCATACATCATGGTGTCCCACAACCTCATCATAATAGTCTCATACATCATGGTGTCCCACAACCTCATCATAATAGTCTCATACATCATGGTGTCCCACAACCTCATCATAATAGTCTCATACATCATGGTGTCCCACAACCTCATCATAATAGTCTCATACATCATGGTGTCCCACAACCTCATCGTAATAGTCTCATACATCATGGTGTCCCACAACCTCATCGTAATAGTCTCATACATCATGGTGTCCCACAACCTCATCGTAATAGTCTCATACATCATGGTGTCCCTCAACCTCATCATAATAGTCTCATACATCATGGTGTCCCACAACCTCATCATAATAGTCTCATACATCATGGTGTCCCACAACTTCTTAGTTTGTCAGATCTCTCATTACTCACAATTTCAGCTTGACTAGGGAAAAAAATATCCACATTAGTCGTTGGAGCTGTGAAACCCCAATATACACCATCCACTCGTAATGTTTCCATCCATTCTGAATTTTGCGGATCATGTATTGAGAGTCTGACACAATAACAGTCCCTGATTGAGAGCCTGTCACAATATCGGCTACTGATTGTCACTGTTTCTTAACTGGATAAACAGAATAATTAAACAACTAACATTTTAGTAAAAGAAAAAGAGAGAAATCTAACTACGTGTGAAATGAGATGTCTAAGAAAAGCAGCAAACAGAACAAGAAGAGATCATGTGAGGAATGAAATTACAAGAACTGTTGGAACATCGTCTGTGGTCAGATATATTGAAAAACAGAGATTGAAATAGTTCAGCCATTTGTAGCCAGCAGCAAGAGCATACAACATAAAATGGAAACAGCAAGATGTAGAGGAAAATCATGAAGAAGGTGGATTGAAGGAGTTACCAACAGTCTGAGATTTCACAATATTACTGCATATCACATGACAAAACATGCAATAGGTCAAAAATTGACCGCCATTCAAACTTAGGACATCTTACATCAAAAGCAGAGAAATGACAATAGATAAAATAGATAGGTAGATTTCAATAAATGATGTATTGTTTACCTTTTGCAGAAACTGTCTGGACTTTGACCTCTGCTCCATCTGTGAAAACAAATCTAATGTTCACGACAGTTCTCATGTGTTCCTGAAATTGAGATTTCCAGCACGCAGAGCTGGGATTGGTGATGACCATAAGTATTGCCTGCTAGTGGAGAACATCTATGAAGCAGAGAGTTTGAAGTCCCTAGTTCTGGGAAATACTGAGGACATCTGTGGGGACTGGTGAGTGTTGGATATTTATTTTTTTGCATTCTTTCTCAAATTACAACAGGACAGTGCTATATTTGGTCCTACTAGCTTTCTATTATAGCAGGACAATGCTATATTTGGTTCTGCTAGATTTTTATTCATCATCATCATCAAGTGCCGTCTCCGCAACGAAGGTTGGCTGCAACGCATCTCCAACATCTCCTGTCTCTTGTCTTGGTGGTGCACTCTGCTAGACTGTAACCTGTCCATCGTGTAATGTTACTCTCCCACTTGTATCTCTGCCTACCTCTTGCTCACTTCCCTTTGACTTTACCCTCAAGTAAGGTCTTCAATAGGGTGTCATGTCTTTTAATGTGTCCAAAGTATTTTATTTGCCTGATCTTTATTTCTCTTAGTAGTTCTTTCTTCATATTAAGTGTCTTTAGCACCTCTTTATTTGTTTTCTTCTCTTTCCATGATGTTCTCCTTATTCTTCTATATACCCACATCTCAAAGGCATCAATTTTGTCTTCTAATTGTTTATTTAGTGTCCATGTTTCTGAGCCATACATTAATATGGAATAGAAGATTTTTATTACAGCAGGACAATGCTATATTTGATCCCTACTAGATTTATAGCAGGATGTAGTTCAGAGAACGGAAATGCAATGTGTCACTATTTTTTATTTGCACCAATGACGCAACTGACTTCAGTGTTTGTAACTACTTGCACTGAACGGTGGACATCTGTAACAATATCACTAGTACAGTATGCCATTCATACAGGAGGACTGATTCTCATACTTACACGCTGGGGTCTCTAAGCTTCAAACTAATCACTCAGGATGAATCTTTCTGCTGATGATTTGAAAGCTGCTGTCAACAATAGCCACAGTTGCAGCTACTGTGTTGAATGTAGTAAATACTGAGTCAAGTATAAAGGTTACTATAAAATCCTAACTATCAATGTTAAAAATAAATAACTAACAATAAAACAAAGAACAAGAACAATTTTGTCTTGTCCAACAAGGACCTTTCTCAAGAAACACACACAACAATAAAAAAACAAACAATACAAAACCATAAAAATATTCAAAACTAGAATGACTTGGACATGTTTTTCTAACCAAAAACCATGAGATCACAATGTTGGTTCAAAAATATTGTTCACACTTTCAGATAAGAATAGTGAAACATAGAAATGAAAATTGATGTGTTTCAATGTTTCACTATTCATATCTGAGGGTGTAAACAATTGTTTTAGACCAACATCGTGATCTTCAAAGTCTGTATAAAAATAATTGTGAAAAGAGCCTTGAAACTTTATATATATAGTAATGAATGTTTGCATTTTCTGAATTAATTTGAAAGCCCCCAGAGTTATTTCAAGTGCAAAATCCTACTTCCTATAATACTAGGCCTAGGTTTGCATTACTTTCTATATATATGTATTATTATAAGAGATTGTAATACATATATATATATATATTTATATATATTACAATCTCACTTTTATAGACTGTTAATCATGAGTGCTGCCATTTTGGAATAACGTACTTTTCTGGACAAGTTTTTTTTTTTAACAGTATCACAAAAGAGGTTCCCATAATTTTCCCCAGAGTCTCTTCTTTTGCTTGTTTTGCTAGGATACAATTGCTATGTTGAGTCTGCCCATGATTAATTTGTAACCATGATCTTTCCGTAGTTCAGAACCCATGCTTCCTATTCATACGTAAGATATCACGTGGGACTGATTTGTCAGGTCGGAATTTAACAATTTGTGAGATTTAGAGGCAACGTGTTCACAATGGATATCATTCATATGTACACTGGTGACACATTTACTATGTAAATATGCACAATATATGTAATTTACGTACGAAAAGTATAAAGTGACATTCCTTCAAGTTGTTCCTTCAGACAACGAGGAGGAAATTTCACGTGGTAGGCCTATTAATTGTAACATCACGAATTTCACCTAACTGATGTCATTTTTCCAATAGAATTCCGACTACGAAGGATTTCAGTGATTATTCTGGCACCAATACATTTTTCCCTATCTTAATGGAATTTGACGTTATTCTGTATTATCGTTTTTGTGTTTTTACAGCTGATTAAAAATTGTGTCTGTTATTATCAAAGTTTTTAGCGAAACACTAAGCCTAGACGATAACGTAAGTTTCCAGCAGATCGGTGTATTTTGTTTGTTTTCACAGACAATATATTATATGTACACGTTGGTTTGGTTATGAAATATCATCAGATATGCCGGTATTATAGGCCTAGATATTTTATCCTGGAGTGAATATATCAGACAAGAAAATGCGTGTCACTGGTTTTTTTCTGTTTTTTTTTAAAATTGGTAATTTTTCCCCCTCTGTTACTGGTATTTGACGATATTCTGTGTTATCGTTGTTGTGTTTAAACCACTAATATTTTTAAGAATTGTGTTGTACTCATTTATAAGCTATCCCCATACATCGTTAGCGGAAATAAATACAAAAATTCTCTGCTTATACATGGAAATATACGGTATCGTCATTTCTACTTATGCTGTTAAACATGGTGGGGGAAAGTTAGTGTTGACCATTGTTAGCCGGTGTCTCTTTAAGATGTCTTTGATTGTCTCTACTAATCTAGATCTTTGTCTTTCTCGTGCCTCCTAGCCCCATCTTCTGCTGTTGCATACATGAAAGACTGGTTGTGTTGGGTCCATTCTCATGTGATGACCAAACCACCTGGTTTAATGTAGCCGCTACTTGAAATTCTAGAGACTTGACTATAAAGGGATTACATTGTGTAATTAAGGATTTTGAAAATTGTTATTAACCTTAGGTGTGCTGTTTTTACAATTACGCAATTTCTCTTCTGCCGCGGAATTTGTTTTCGGAAATGTTACGCAATCGTCGGTGGCTGTTTGGAAATCTCGATACATTTTTTTTGTTACATTTAAATAATATTTGCACATATAAATAAAGAATTAAATTCTGCATATATTGGTGTAAGTTTTTATATGTGTGTGATACGAGACGTGTGAGAAAGTGATAAAGTCAAATTTAGACCTATCTAGACCTACCGTATTTTTAATCGATCGTAAGCTGTTGAATATTATATATTTTACATAGTGAGAACCTTGTGGAACCTCATGGTCTATTCTAATTAAAAACAATGGAACACTTACCTTTCAATAATTCCACATTGAATTTGGAATAAATTATGATTTCACTGAATAAATCAATGATGGAAAAGTATAATAAACTCAATTCCCTGTCATGTCGTTTCGCCGCAAAGCAGATGCTTAAAGATTGCTCGGATTTCCATTCCATAATCAAACACTATCGTCTTTGCCATTTTGACAATAGAAACAGGAAGCTAGATAAATTCTCTTCTAAATGTTGCCAAAACATTCTGTCAAAAAGTTACAGATCTCGATTTTTTTCATTCGGTTTCGGGTTCACTGAATCAGGTGGATGATTTCACCTTCCATGTCAAGAAATGACACAATTACGGCGGTATGCGCCGCCTGGTTTGTAAACACAGCATGCTAAAGGTTAAATAGGGAAATTTGTTATAAAAGGATTCTCAATAGAGGGATTCCAGTGTACTTACTTTCTACACTTGCAGCTGTCATCACAATGATGCTTACAATGAACAACAGTGTGAATGCTGTGAACCTGCTGCAGTGTCTGTAGCAGCAGTGAAATTTGAAGAGGAGAAGCAGATGTTGGTTCCAGATATGATCCAGAGTGTTGAGAGTCATGTGGACAATGAGAATGCTCCAGGATCTTCTAAGGAGGATTTGGCAAATAACTGTTGTGCTTGTCAGGTATTTACTTATTGTACAGCCTGTTTTGTTATATTATAAAAGTAATCCTCCAATGCTGTTGACGATGGTGTTGGTGGGCGTCTGGTTGATGATTGAACCCAGAGTCTTCACTCGTTGCCTACACCAGCTAGAGAAGTTTTACTTTCAGCCCCAGATTGGTGTATCTCTCTAAGGTGGACAAATCATATGCAAAGAATGAACAAGTAGATAGCATATATTGCTTGCCAATCTGTTGGATAGGAAAGGAGTTAGAGGTAAACAACTCCTGAAATACAAAGATATTTGCAAGACCTGAATGATTTCTTTTGACCACAGTTGATCAGAAACTGTGACAGAGACTGAGGAGCATGGAAGTCAGCATTGAGTAAAGGTGCAGAAACTTGAAACACAGGGGGGGACATGCTAGAACACAAATGAAACGATAACAACTATTATAAGGAATTATTGTAATTGGTAACTTTTTTTTCTCTTCTAATGCTGTGAGACTATCTCTCTGGATAATTTTATGTGTTTATTTCTGGTTCGTTGTTTTGTTTCTTGATAAAGGTCCTTTTGGACTGTAACGTGGAAAATGTCTTTGTTAGCTATATTAGTTACAATAACAATAATACATTATCATAGTTGTTACCTCTCTTGTTATTTTTATTTTTACTGTAGCACTCTCCACCTTGTCAGTTATCCTTTGACAGTTTGGTTATTTATAGAACACAAATGACAATATATGTAAAGCAAATATCAATGCAAAGTAGCAGTGACTGCTTCATTCAACAACTAATTCTACATAAACACACAAACCTACTCAAGATAAGTATTTTTATTTTTCGGCTGGTTGGATCAGAAGAGAGAGTGGTCGATAAATGGCACTACTCTTCCACACTTGAAACAAAACTCAGCTCTAGTCATAACTCAACTATTATCTACATGACCATCTTTTTTTATAACTGACGTAACAAGTCCTGTGACAATGGGCAATTGGCGAACCAGAAAGTGTAAAATACTCAAGCTGTGGTCACGATCCTACACACAGGTGATTCAGGGCAGAGGGTCATTTCCTGTTTAAATTTGTATAGTTGAAAGATATTTAATTAAAAAACACCCCACCATGAAACATTCTATACTGTTGCTTGTAAAGATGACATATTTCTTGATATGACCTTTTGTGTAAATGGATTATTTTTTTATACAACAGCATTCAGTATTCTAGTTTATGTTGTTTTCTCCATATTTTTTGTGAAAATATTCCATCCACACATTCATATAAATGAAGCAATGCCAATATAAATTTAAAAATTGCCAAATTGGGACCACAGGAAGGTCAAACGGGAGACAGCTGTAAAAATGGTTGTATGAATTCATAATGAGTAACCAGTTGATATACAGCGCAATATTGGACATAAACAATACACAAGATATTACAGCAACTTGTAACGATGCATGGAAATAGTACATGTCTAAAACACAGTCGAATAGCTTTACTTTACAAGAATGTAGACTATCTGTACTGGTATAAAAAAATACAAATAATAGTATACAAAACAATTTAAACCTTAAAATCCTTGTCAAGAAAATACAAGACAAACATTGAACAAACAGTAAATACATTAAAAATAATGTCACTATCACAAAATCATTAGATCGCAGACATTTAACAGCAGAAATATCCACGGTGACAATAACATACATATACACAAATGCTGTCATAGTGATGCTCATAAAAAAATATGGGGAATGAGAACGAAATAAAACACCTTCCAGTGGAAACGTTGAAACTGTCCTGTATACTGTTATCTGTATTTTTATTACACCCTTACTCTATAGTCTTGTAGTCTGTGCGTTCATTCTAAATCTCATTGAATTTGTGTTTTATGTAAGTAACCATTATACAGTTGTACAGCAGTCTAACTTATTGATCAACATAGAAAGACATGACTATTGCCGTATGTGTCATCTTTGGTTTAAAAAAAATAGCTAGCTATTTAACTAGTTATTAAATTAACTTTCTTTTTGCTTTATACCCCTTTATGCTGTGGAGCGTCAGGGTTAGAAGAGTTTATACCCCTTTATGCTGTGGAGCGTCAGGGGTAGAAGAGTTATCTGGAGATGGTTTTTTTTGTGTGCTTTCTATATGTTTGTTTTTGTTGACTCTTTTATTTCTGTCATCCATTGTTTACAAGGTCTCTCCCTGGCTTTGTATCCATCTTGTCTGTATAGTAATGCTTTTTGAGGGACACTGTCTGATAGTAGTCTGGAAGCATGCGAAAACCACTTAATCTGTTGTCTTCTGATTTAATCCAGGATTGAGATTGTGTTTGTTGAATTGGCAAGTAGAAGATGTACTAACTAGCTAATTAACTAACCAGTAGATCTATTAGAGGATGAATAATGAAACTGTTTTAAACATACACAAAAACAGGATGAATATGGTGTGGATGTTGGGGTATCCAACATGACGTCCGTACTAGACATCCAGCAAATTGTTGACACAGTTCCAATGATGAAGCTGCAGCCATCTACTCCATGCACACCAAAAGATCTCACAGAGGGTAATAAGTTATATGACTATTTTCTGTTAGCTGGTGTATTTCTTGCTAAGATATCTAATAGCCATGTTTGGAAATGTATATATTAGCAGGGGTCCCTTTTTGGTCCCTGTAACACAAGTATTGGGGCCCAAAAAGGGAGCAAAGAATAGCACCACTGTGAACTGCCATGCATGTCATAAAGAGATGACGAATGAGGTTGACAGTTTTATCCTTAGATCTGCCTGTGTGGCAGCTGTGGTCTGGACTTCTAGTTCTGGTTGCAAGAAAGAGGGCCAATGTTTTTTCCATATATGTAGTAGGAGACAACTAAGGAATGTTGGGGATAGGCTAATAATGATTGTGAGGGGGGAAATCATTCTTGTCACTGCAGGTATTGTCTTGATTTCTTACCATTTTATTCTGTCAAATGGGGGGGTCCCTATGGATGATGAAGAGATGCAAGACATTGCACTTTTGTCCTTCAGTGTTCGACTCCCAGGTGACGGGGAATACTTGGTGTGACATCACTTGAGATAGGTCAACAGATCTGACAGCAGAATAATGAACTAGTTGACCAGAAAATGTATGCTACGTTCACGACAGGACCTGGTTAATGAATACCGCACTGGAATGCCTCCCTTCAGGGACTACACATGCATCTATAAAGCAGCCATAACACAAGTATACCTTAGAGACTGCAAATCTTATACAAGTCCAGGTGTCTTCTCGGTTACTCACTGAGGGAGGAAATCTGTGCTTTTATCAGTAATGCTATGTGCTGTTAAGAGCTACCTCCACACAGCTAAAGGGATGACTTCATCATCATCATGTCAAAAGCTACCTTCTCACAGCTATTATTTGAAGCAACATTGTTCTGTCTCTATGTTATTTATGTTCATAAAAAGGTCTTAAGGTCCTTGTGGTACTAATATAGCTGTTCTATGTTTGTGTTCTGAGGATACTTCAATACTTGTACGGGATGTTAGTTGTAATAGTCCTTGTCTCGATTGGTCTGTTCTCAGTGACTTGAGTACACAGGTTGAATGCCTTGATGAGATCACTTCTTTTTTGGGGGTGTAGTTGCTCAAGTACAGAAAACCTGTTTACTTGGGTTGAAAGGGATTCGGTGCCACTAGAACGCACCTGGTTTAATTCCAGTCTGCTGTACAAATTATCTTCTCACAACTAAAGGAGTTACATCATCATTCTCCCATAGGTCAAAGTGACTTAAATGCCATGCTGAAGTCAGATGTGTTCTGGTTGTAAACCATGACAATGCATTCTGTTCTGCAGACTACAGCCTACTCACTAGTGGGAGTTTAAAACAAACACAGAAACAAAAAAATGTTTTAGGCCGATGACAAAAATAAAACAGCGACACTATGCATTTCCAATCTCTGGACTACCTCCCGCTTGAAATCTAGTAGAACCATTATCCTGCTATAAGAGAGAACAGTGGGAGTTTGAGAATGAATGCTAAAAGAACAAATCGCCAAAATAATAAACTTTCTTCTGCTTGTAAATGATGATGTTTGATTTCAGATGCTAAAAGTGGTCAACAGAGCCCCACACTGAGTGATTCAAGCAGTAGTGTTGTCCCCGTGTCTCCACCAGAGATTACTACACCTATTGAGCCACCAGCATTGACAGTAGAAACTGTAAAATGCACCTGCTGGGACTGCCACAGCTCAAATAATCTTCGGGCAGCACTGTATTCATTGGGTTAGTGGAACATGTGACAGTTACTCGTGATAATGTTGTACAGAATAGCGATCGCAATCACCTTCTCTAAAGATAAGTGTTAATGGTGGGGATTTATGAATTTGAGTGTCTTCTTCTTCTGCGTTCGTTCTCAAACTCCTGCAGATTAGCAGGATGCAGTCCGGAGAACGGAATGCGTTGTGTCATGGTTTACAGCATTGCTGCGATATCTGCGCCTTTCAGCCTGACACATCCGACTTTAGCATGGCTTTTGGTCATTGACCCTATATGGGATGGGACAGCCAACTCCTTCCCATAACCTCCTTAGTCGCCTTTTACAACATGCGTGGAAGATATACAGTGTTGCTATTCTTTGCTCCCCGTTCGGGCCCCGGCACCACACGGGCAAATTTGAGTGTTAAGGGTGCGCATTTATGAATTTGAGTGTTATGGTGTGCATTTATGAATTTGATTGTTATGGTGTGCATTTATGAATTTGAGTGTTAAGGTGTGCATATATGAATTTTAGTGTTATGGTGTTACATTAAATTTTCTTTTTCTTCTGCTTTTATTATTAAACTTCTGCAGATCAGCTGTGCGTTGTGTCATGGTTTATAGCTTAGTTGCAATGTCTGCACTTTTTTAGCCTGACACATCCAGCTTCATCATGGCTTCTGGGTCATGTTGACCCTATATGTGACAGGACAGCAACTCCACCCCAAAACTGTCTTAGTCGCCTCTTATAACATGCTTGGCGGGTAACATTGTTGCAATTCTTTCCTCCTCTTTTGACGGCATATAGCTTTTGTGAGAAAAGCACAGGTTCTCATTTGAGTAACCGAGGTGACAGCCGAATGTTGAATATTTGAGGCCGAAAGGTGCAGATATCGCAGCGGAACTGTAAACCATGACATAATGCATTCCCTTCTCCAGACTACATCTTGTAAATCTCCAGGAGTTTGAGAACGAATGTAGTAGAAGATGTATTAACCATCTAGTGTTTGTAGTGCAAGCAGATACATATTTGATATACAGCTGTATTAGCTGCCCCCGACACACTTCCCCTCCACATACACTTTTCCTCCACACACATTCCCCCTTCCGTCACACATTCCCTTTTCCACACAAACTCCAAGGTTCAAAGATGCTTGTTTTTTTTCCCCTACACATAAGCTGCCTTTGACGAAGGTGAAGTTGATGACCTGCCTGAGTTGATCTCTGAGGCTACCATGAAACACTTGACGTCTGATGCATTCGATGACGACTACGATGATGACCATGCCAACAGCAGTTCCTTTGAAGATATGGGCTCCGAATGGAGTGATGACTTCTGCGTGATTGAACCGCCTGAGAATCATGTTGACAGAAATGAATATGTGGCTCTTGTGAGTGTAAGTAATTGGTTGTTTTTAGTGTCAGCGTCAGGAAATTTGATCATTTTATTATGAGTCAAGAAAGATATTTCTAAAGCTGTTATAAATCCAGTGTATAGATTTATTAATCTTGTACCTTGTCTGTGTGTCAGTTTGTAGATTAATTAATCTTGTATCTTGTGTGTGTGTCAGTGTGTAGATTAATTAATCTTGTACCTTGTGTGTGAGTCAGCGTATAGATTTATTAATTTTGAATCTTATGTGTGTGTCAGTGTATAGATTTATTAATCTTGTATCTTTTCTGTGTGTCAGTGTGTAGATTAATTAATCTTGTACCTTGTGTGTGAGTCAGCGTATAGATTTATTAATCTTGTATCTTATGTGTGTGTCAGTGTATAGATTTATTAATCTTGTATCTTATGTGTGTGTCAGTGTGTAGATTTATTAATCTTGTATCTTATGTGTGTGTCAGTGTAGTAGATTTATTAATCTTGTACCTTGTCTGTGTGTCAGTTTGTAGATTAATTAATCTTGTATCTTATGTGTGTGTCAGTGTAGTAGATTTATTAATCTTGTATCTTGTGTGTGTGTCAGTGTAGTAGATTTATTAATCTTGTACCTTGTGTGTGGTACTGTCATAGATTCCAATAGAACAGAATAGGACTACTCTGACAACTAGCATAACAGTAGCATTGCTTGGACCTGATGTGCCAAGAGAAAGACTAAAAATATTCAACAATTTATTACTAGAATTAAAAGTCTTCATTCAGACTTGACCAATTGTTTTCTGGCACTACAAATAGACAAATAAATAGATGGAGGACCTAATATGTGATACCAGCTAGAATAAGATGGCACTTTGTATAAGAGGCCACCAAGCATAAGAAGCCTACTATTATATCTGTAATAGTATGGATATTGATTGGAAAACAATCAATTTCCATACTATTTAAGAACTGCACAGAATAGCGTTGAACAGACAGAATTGGAGAGATCTGACCCCTGCCCTATGCACTAACTTCAGTGCAAAAAGAAAATTAATGAATTAAGAAGCCACCTAGTCCAAGATGATGCCATTTAGTATAAGATGCAACCTAGTATAAGAAGCCACCTAGTATATGATGCAACCTAGTATAAGATGCAACCTAGTATAAGAAGCCACCTAGTATATGATGCAACCTAGTATAAGATGCCACCTAGTATATGATGCAATCTAGTATAAGGAGCCACCTAGTCCAAGATGATGCCACCTAGTATAAGATGCAACCTAGTATAAGATGCCACCAAGTATAAGATGCCACCAAGTATAAGAAGCCACCTACTATAAAATGCCACCAAGTATAAGAAGCCACCTACTATAAGAAGCCACCTACTATAAAATGCCACCAAGTATAAGAATCCACCTACTATAAAAGGCCACCTAGTATGTGATAATGTCCTGTTAATAATCTGCTTTCTTTTCTCTGTTCAGGATGTGGAAGAAGAAGAGGAAATACCAGCAGAGAAAACATTGGAGTGTCTCGCAGGGGAAGTGGTGGAAAGTCATGCAGAAGAAATAGTGGAAATTCATTCTGAAGTTGAGAGAAATAACACAGAAGCAGAAACTACTAATCCAGCAAATAATAACATAGAAGTTATAGAGGAGGTTGTTGAGAATACTTCCAGTGCAAGTCTGGTAGATGCTGTAGATTTGAGATGTAGCAAGGTGGACATGGAAGATGATCAAGACAAGGAAAGCAAAGATAATATGAAGCAGAAAAATGAGAAGGATGTGGATGTGGAAGTAGAAAGGTATCCGTTTAGTGCAGGAGGTGGAGTATCCGTTGATGGATTAGTACATACTATGAATGAGGAAGAGAAAATAAGGTAAGGCATAGAATAAATGGAAATTTGTTTCTGGTACTTTACGGGATAATGTGTCCACGCTTTTAACGAAACAAACCATACATTATTTAGCGAAACGAACTTTTGCTAAAGGTGCATACAACGCAGCATCCATCAATCTGTACGCAATGCACTGAGAGGTCCCCTTCCACCACCTCTGGAGGACCTTTGGGGAAGGGAGGGTGACTCTCAGTACGTTGCACACAGATCGAATGATCGGCATCAGACACTGCATGTTTTTTTTATCTCCACGTCACAGAAACTGTATGAAATCAAGCCTAATATTAAAAATTTTGGAATGTGTGTGGACACATTATCCCATAATAAATTTTTTTATCTATTATTATTCTATTTCTGCTGAAGTCGAGATATAGAACCTGATGTTGATCTATCGTAAACTAAACATGGCATAGAGAAAAGTCCATTTGCCTATTTGCAGGAATCTAATTATGTTTGTTTGTGGCATCTCAGATGGCTGGGAGTCTCATCCAGGCTCAGAAGAACCTATTGCAGTGTTAGCAGGAATGTAGTTTGTCTTGAGATGAAAGGAAACAGCATTGTCTCTCGATTCTTTTTTTGTCTCTTTTAAATCGCCAGCAGTGCTCTACTATATTGAAATATTTCAACTCTTTGCAGATTAGCAATCCAGAGCGTACTTATCTCCCGTTATCAATGGAGTGTATGCACATTTTTTAGACATCAACAACATCACTGTCACTAAAAATCTGTATAAAATCAAACTTGAGGGCGAGAGCCGTGAAACTTTCTATGTGTTACAATGAATGTTTGCATTCTCTGAATGAATTTGAAAGCCCCAGAGTTATTTCAAGTGCCGAAGCCTACTTATTATGATGCTAGGTCTAGATTATATTGTATAATATGACCCTGTAATTAGAGGAGAGAAAGAGAGTTCTGCAGTGCTATATAACCCCTATACTAACATATGGATGCAAGTCTTGGACAATAAACAAACAGGAAAGTGGGAAATTAGAGGCAATAGAGGCAACAGAGATGTGGTTCTATAGAAGAATGCTGAGAAAACCATGGACTATCAGAAAAACTATTGTGGATGTGTTGAAAGAGTCAAATGCGAAACAGACCTTAATCAATAATATAAGAAAAAAGACAATCTTCATTTTTTGGCCTCTTTTTGAGACGGGGAGTTTTGGAGAACGTAGTCACAACAGGCAAGATTGAAGGCAAGAGAGACAGAGGGTGACAGCATGAGAAAAAGTTAGTTTGACAACCTGGCATGGGCAACAACGATCTTGATACATAATGCTGGAGATTGAGAACTGTGGAGAACCATGATCGTCTACGCCAGCCGGCATGGCACCTGATGATGATGATGAAGTCAAGATTTACATTACGTGCTATGTATCATACAATCTCACCTTCGAAACCTCCGTTTGTTTTCGAGATTAATACTCATGAACGACGTCTATAGACTTTATCGTTGGTAAAGGTAAGTTAATCCATAGTATTTATTAATGCCGTAGGGGTGTGAGGTGTTAGCGATCTCATATTTCAGTAGTTCTGATATATGAAGGCGGTAGCCATCTCCTCTCCTTCGCAGTCTTTACTTCCCAGATTAATCCGGTACCCAATTAAGGCTGGGTTGACCCGGGAGCTATTGCGATATGAAAAACATTTCCGCCTCAACTGGAGATGAACCCAGGACCACTCATATGCAAAGTCAGTACACTAATCACTGCACGACCCCTGATGTTTTGTCATGGGTACCACCATTTGGAATAATGTACTATTCCTGGGAGCTATTCTTTGTAATTTTACAGCTATGGTTGCTGTATTTCTGAAGTATCTGCGGTTTTAGCGATCGTCAAATGTGGTCACCGTGGTTCTATAACTGAAATTCGATGGTCAAAATTGGTCAGTAAAGCATTAGCAACCGTAAAAAATTTGACCATGCCAGGCTGGATGGTCAAGAGCTGTGGTTTTCCATGAGCTTGGGTCAATTCTTCAATACTTTTAAAATGTTTTCAAGTAGTTTTTGAAACATTTTTAAAAATCTCCACTTGAAGGATGACCTACACACAGTTCACCATAGAACAGTCTCTTTGGAAGAAGCTGTGTTGGCTGAACTAAGCCCCATATTCACAGAAAGGATCTGGCCTCGATGGGGATACAATTGGTTAAATAACAGTTTTACAAGGATCAAAAACAAGATAGAAAGGATGAAAGTTTCTACTAAAAGTTTCATCAAGAAAGGGATACAAACAGACTAGAAGGAACAATGAACTGAGAACTTCATAGAATTATATATAATCTACATGAAACTCGCAGATATAATAGAATAACAGAAGGAGAAAGTAATACAATTATGAGAAATAACTAATGCCCCATCAACGTCTGATTCATTTACATTCTCTAAAATTCCAATTTTAAAAAAATTGCCTATCAACATCATCTGAATCATAAGTAGGTCCATTTTTACCAAATTTTGGCAAAATTTGAAGGTCATAATAAACCCTTCACAGTTCGTTCGGAAACGACAGCTGTTAGAAACAATAGGAAAACAACACTGGAAGCCGCCATTACCTGTAATCACATCAGGTCTAAATTTAGCATGTCTATTTGCATGGAAACTGTAAAGAACATCACTCTAAATGACAGTATGTCAATAGGACTCCAATGGCTTATTCAGAAATTAATATATAGCAGGTGATTTCAGGCTATTCGAGATTAAATGGGTGAATTGAGATAAATTCACCTAAGAATTGTTAGTGAACTAAAAATATTTCTAGTTGAACATGAAATCGAACCTTGGACTACACAACTAGGAAGCAAGTATACTACCTACTGACCTTCCAGTGTTGTACCAATTGTTTGTAGTTTTTGTGTTCTGTAATTATGACATCAAAATTTGCTTGAAATTTGTCTTTGAAAACCAATCATATTATCATTTAATTTTATCATTCATTTTTATCATTCAACCATTTTATCATTCATTTTTATCATTCAACTATTTTGTCATTCATTTTTATCATTTCAAATATCTATTTTAACCCAGATTTGCCCAACTGCTGAGAGCAGAAATGGACAAAGAATATGAATCAGAGTTAAAGAGAAGAGCTTTTGAACTGGAGACAGAGCTAAAACTTCAGAAGGAGAAAGAGTTTCAGCTTATTCTAGAAGCCAAGGAAAAAGCTGCTGCATTGGAAAATGAAAAACTTGAATGGGTGGCACAGAGAAATAAAGAGGAGGAAAGACTTTGTAACCTCTCTCGACAAACATCTGTTGCAAGCGTAAGCAGCTTATCAGATGATGGATCCATTGGGAACAAGAAGGATGCTGATTGCCAAACGTAAGACATGTTGGCTTGTTTTTGAGACACATATTTAATCATGTACTAGTTGGCTTGTTTTTGAGACACATATTTAATCATGTACTAGTTGGCTTGTTTTTGAGACACATATTTAATCATGTACTAGTTGGCTTGTTTTTGAGACACATTTAATCATGTACTAGTTGGCTTGTTTTTGAGACACATATTTAATCATGTACTAGTTGGCTTGTTTTTGAGACACATATTTAATCATGTACTAGTTAGATAATTTATTTTTGTATATCTACCCTGTGACTGCAGGCTTATGAATACAGTTCATTACTGTTACTTTACACACTGGGACCATGAAATACACAACTTTCAATGACATCATACTCAGCACATGTATATCATTTCATATTCAGTGCGCAGCAGTTATATAGACACCCTGTACTATAGTTGTGGTAAGGACTTTATTGCTGAACAGGTTCAACAGTTGTCATATTTTCTCTGTGTGTGTATATATATAAGTTGCTTGGGGTGAAAATTTTGGAGGGCACAGATGAATGATGGTCAGCCAGCATAGGACCTGTGCTTTCGGTAGAAGTGTAATTTTCGGATACACCCAGGGAGAGATCGGAGCAACAGTGGATTTGTCCAGTTTGCAGTGATGATGACCTGATGACTAACTTAACTGATGTATGTTATGCTGCTAGTTTTACAGTGAGTTGCCTTTGTAGCCAAGCACATCTGATTTTGGCATGGTTTAGTTGTCTAATCCTGGTCTTCACATAAGAACAGTGTGATTCACATGTGCAGTGTGATTCACATGTGCAGTGTGATTCACATAAGTGCAGTGTGATTCACATAAGTGCAGTGTGATTCACATAGGTGCAGTGTGATGTCTCTTTACATAGTAAATGTGATGACTTCACTTATTTATAAATATTTTATCACATTTGTTATGTAAAGAGATCTCCGCTTCTCTTGTGTGAATTACATAGCTCTTATTTTAAGTCTTTCATTAATAATCCTGGACATCCTTGTTTTATTGTGATTTGCATTTTAAAAAAGTATCTTTATTGTTGTTGACAGCATCCCTGAACCTTTGAGTCCAGCTGGTCAAGTTATCCAGAACGTAGCATCCGGTGTATCCAGGGCTGCTTCAACAGCATTTTATACCGCCAAGGATGTCTTCTATTCGCTACAGGCTAAGCAGGTATGCATCTGGAAAGTTTTATAGATAGATTATTGTTGCAACTTTTTTGGATAAATATATAGAATAAAAATGCCCATGTGGCAAACCTGGTTTGGACTTCTAATTCAGGGTGCAAAGAATAGGGTTCCTGTCTTCTTTCCACGAATGTAGTAGGAGGTGACTAAGGAAGGTTGGGGATAGGCTGACAACCTCTCACCTGTGAAAAATCATTGTTACTGCATGTCTTGTCTCAATTTTTATTTTTGTCTTCTGTCAAATGAATGACGAAGAGATGGAGGCCATTAGCTATTGCACCGTTGTCCTTTTGTGACAGGCTCCTATGTGGTGTGTAATGTTAAGTGTGCCATCACTGCAGACGGGTCAACAGATCTGACAGAACGATGATGAAATCGTTGACTCAGAGGTGTATGCTGTGCTCATGGCAGGATCTGATAATCCTGGGATGTTGCTGTACTGGAAATGCCTCCCTCCAGGGACTAAATATGCTTCCATAAACTCCCACTTAAGACAACTTTGCTTTTTTGACAGTTAACGCGGTACAAGTTTGGGTGTCATCTGTGCTACTTAACTGAGATGGACCTGCGCTTTTGTTAGAAAGTATATGGTGCTGTAAAGTGTTACCTGCTCACAGCTAAAGGGATTATTTCATCATCATCATGTGTTTAGTGTTACCTGCTCACAGCTAAAGGGATTATTTCATCATCATCATGTGTTTAGTGTTACCTGCTCACAGCTAAAGGGATTATTTCATCATCATCATGTGTTTAGTGTTACCTGCTCACAGCTAAAGGCATTATTTCATCTTTATCATTTAATTTAAAAAAATATAAAATAACAATTTTACAATTTAAAAATGATCAACATTTTGAATGCACCAACATTTTGAACAAAAGATCTTCATCAAGATAGGGAAACACAAACAAAGACTTGAAGGAAAAATGTAAATATTTCAATAGCAAATATAGAATGAGGCAGTAAGTACAGTTGGATCCCTCTACAGTACATTCTGTAATAACAAATTTGGAACATGTTACACAAATGTGACCTCATCATGTGATAATAGTCCATCTTTTTAATAGTAGATTTGATTTCATTGAGCTTCCGTGATACGGAGATTAAAAAAACGCATCTGCTAACGCTAATTCAATCTTCACGTAATGCACTGAAAGCCCCCCCTCCAGTATTTCCAGAGGAGGGGGATGGGGTGGGGCTCTAAGTGCATTACATGCAAGTTGATTGATGCTGCATTGTATGCGCCTTTAATGAAAGTTAGTTTCGTTAAATAATGTATGAGATTAGTTCCATAAGACATAGACCACATCTCCCTAACATGAACCATAAATTTCCCTATATAGCAACACTCATGAAAACTCCCAATCATATTATTCTATATTGCTTGTACTGTATATAGCAAGTTTCTGTTATTACATATATATATATTTTGTCAGTCTGGACCAAGTTGTTGTAACAGGATTCCACTGTATCAAAATGAAAAAACAAAAGAGTGACGCAGTAAAATAGACCTTATTTTCTATTTTAAAAATTATTTATGGCATGGGCAGAAATATGCGGTGCAGGCATGGGCAGAATTATACAGTGCACAGTTTTATTGCAGTCACCCATTGTTCCTTTTTCTAATTTTCTGGTCATAAGTAACACCATTTCAATATGGCAAGAAAATTCTCTAGTAATGTGTTGTCTCTTATGTTCCATGCTAAATTTGTGGACCAGATCTATTAATATTGTTAACAAGGCATATACTGATCTGTGCTTTCTTGAAGCAAAAATCTTCAAACTGAAATTTTCACAGATGTTCTGTAACATTCTTAGGTCGTAGTCATCAACCCAGCATTTGTTGGCTTAGTGATTTTCTAGGCAATATAAATATGTTCATTAGTTTGCCATTGTTTCTGAATAGTCCGGATGCAGAATTGACTGTGTGCTGGGATTCAAACAGGGTACCTTGGCAGTCACAGTCGCGCTCTGTACCATGCAGCTACAAAGTCGGACAAGTTCTATTGAAGTATATTTGTATAATCTGAGTTATGAGCCAGTGTTATAACACGGTTTTCCCATAAGTGCTCAGCTGTCTAGTTAGTTGGTGACCAGAAACTGTTTGACTAGTGTCGCCTACCATGCCATTCCTCTGCCTTCCCAGCACATTAACCCTGGTACTCTACTTCCTGGTGGCTGAGTTGTCAAGACATGATATCTATAGCACGTTTCACCAGCTTTGCCCAACTTTAAGATCATGTACCTCAGCAAATATGTAACACATTTCATGAAAATTTGTGTGTGTAAATTGAATAAAATAGGGTGTTTACAGTCACAATCACAATATGACATCATTTACCCATGATTTATTTATCATAGAATTGAAATGATTTAAGCGTCAAATTTGAACTCTCAAACACAAGACAGACAGGGTTTATGGTTGTATCCTGTGCAATGTCTGAAAATGGCATTAATATGTTAGACTTTTAACTCAGATATTACATTTGTTTGAATGCAAAGCTAGTCAAACGCAATAGGTGATACCATGGTTGCTTATGCACCTTTCGGCCTGGTATCTCTGATTTCAGCAGCTGTGCTTGCTTTATATAGGGGATGGCCTGACTAATCTTAGTTTCCATCGTTGTTGGCTGGACTAAGCCCCCCCCCCCCCCCCCCCATATCACCACTGTAAGGAGTTAATCTCAATTGATGGGAGGAGGGGGAAGTGACTGAGTGAACACATGGGAGTCATTTTTGCCAAACCATGAGTAACGAGTGAACTAGAGACACACATCTGCTGGTTGGCGGGTGGGTGAGTGATTGAACACTACACCACTACAGCTCCCTAAAATAGAATACTAGTATAAGCAAGTTTAGAAAGTGTTATGTTGAAGGTTGTTTCTTGTTGCTCTGTTTTTTTCAGACTGAGTGGAAGAATGCATCTTACAACTGCAAGCCCACTCAATCAGACTACAAGTTGGTCAAGAATCCCTCACAGCCAAGTAACCCTAACAGCCAGGCAACAGTGAAGAATCTCTCACAGCCAGGTACTGAACATGAAGATGATCTGAAACCAGTGATTAGCCCTCTGCTACCTACTTCACCAAATGAAGTACATACTATACCAATGGCTGTGCAGTCTAATGATCTGGCTGAAGATGTGAAATTTCCCATAAATCCAGTAGGATGCCATGAATCAATTCACAGTTCAAAATACAGCACAGACCCTCAACAACTCCCAGAAACCGTAACAAACGCCAAACCAGCAAAAGTTGCAAACATTCGGCCCATGAGTTGCTGGGTGCCTCCAAAGAGCAGTTATAAATTGCCAACCGGTACTTGGACACCTCCTAAAGATAACTACATACCTCCAACGAGTACTTGGACCCCTCCTAAAGATGATTACATACCTCCAACGAGTACTTGGACCCCTCAGAAACACGAGTTTATTCCTCCAAATATTGAGTGGATAACCACATCCCAAAATGTCAAGGCTCACGGAGCTTCAACAGATGCTGACAAAAGTAAAGAGGGCAAAATTTCAGAAACCGAAGGCACAACCTCTTCTTCAGAACCACATGAGTCCTCAAGAAGACCCTCAATTACAAGTTCATCTCAGAAGGCACCACCTTTTGCAGCGCTTGAAATCGCAGACACAGCTTTGAGGCGAGAAGTTCTGGGAATGCACCGTCTAATCGAAATGGGCTTTGCCAACAGGGAGAAGAACAGGCAGTTGCTCAACAAGTTTGATAACGACTTGGAAAAAGTCGTCCAAAGTTTGCTTCAAGAAGAAAGCGAAACAGAAGACTCCCACTGGGCTTTCCACAGGCACTAACAAACTGGCTGTTGCAATATGGCTCTGGTTGTACTATTTGTTGTATATTGCTTCCTAAGTATTGAGTGTGGCTTTGTTTCATTTATTTTCTTTCCAGGTGCCATTTGTAATTATAAAAAAATTATACCTTTCAGCAGAAATATACAATTACCAAATGTATCAAATTTATTGAAAAGCTTCATTTCTCTGTGCAGAATAAACCAATATATTTTTAGTAGTTGTCAATCGACATCACCCGGATTAGTGGTTATTAACCTTTTTTTCTTTTGAGCAAATTTTATTTGTATAGCCGCTCGAGGTTATCGGTGATGTAATTATGAATCAAAGCACCTCACCAAAGATGGATGTGTCTGACCATTAGCGCAAATAAAATAATGACACAACGCAATACCATTCTCTGGATTACATCCTGCTGGAAATCTATTAGGACCATTATCTGCTTTAAGAGAGATCCAGCAGGAGTTTTAGAAAGGTCCAGCAGGAGTTTTAGAGCGAACACTGAAGGAGAAGAATCAAAGAGCTTCTTATGTCTGGCTATACTTGGGGATTCCCCCTGCAACTAATCCAGAGAAATTATATTTAAATATTTCTTTTATATATTTTTCCAAATAATTTAATACAGTGACCTTTCTATGGACCACTCTCTACCCAGGTCTGTGACACTCTCATCCCCAAATTGTTCACGTTATCTTTGTAATACACCCAATAGGTGGGGGCCATATGGTATATATTGGGAACCATTGATCCACATAACTTGTCTGCTAAACTAAGATTAAATCCAATTCTCTTAAGCAACTTTGTGTGTAACATTGTCATTTTCTTAGGCAACTTCTTGTTAGCCTTGTCATTTTCGTAGGCAATTTCTTGTTAACATTGTCATTTTTGTCACAACTTCCTGCTACCAGTACTTTGTCACAACTTCCTGCTACCAGTACTTTGTCACAACTTCCTGCTACCAGTACTTTGTCACAACGTCCTGTTATCAGTTCTTTGTCACAACTCTCTGCTATCAGTGCTTTGTCACAACGTCCTGCTACCAGTGCTCTGTAACAACTTCCTGTTATCAGTACTCTGTCACAACTTCCTGTTATCAGTGCTCTGTCACAACTTCCTGTTATCAGTGCTGTCACAACTTCCTGTTATCAGTGCTCTGTCACAACTTCCTGTTATCAGTGCTCTGTCACACCTTCCTGTAATCAGTGCTCTGTCACAACTTCCCGCTGATTTTAAAAAAACCTGTCATATACCGCATGTCTGTCATTAGGAAGTCGCAAGGAGGGATTTTGTAGCTGTCTTCCTGCTTGAAAGTAGGCACTGTCTAAACAAAGGATTGACATTCTAATACTGAATTCCGTGTCAGAAAATCAATGATTTGAATATTATATTACACAAGCACAAATTGTTCAGTTTTTACACTTTTAGAGAATCCTTAACTTAGCAAGACAATGTTAGATTCTGAACACATACTTCAAGACTGCCCAGACTTTCAGTGAACTGCTTGGTAAGATGCTGGCTACACTGGACTAAGGCAAATCTTTGGGGCAGCCTCTTTGACCTGGAGAAGGCAATTGAAATCTGATATGCTTGGTCATATACTGTAAATGTACAGTTCTGCAGCGAACTAACAGTAAAGCATATTCATTGACTTGAATCTCGAAAAGAAATCAAAGTAGTTATTGTAGAATGAACAGAGAAGGAATCAAGACAATGAACGTTCATGAGTATTGAAACCAGTTGTATAATTTAGTTCAGGAAATGTCCTTTTGTTCATTTTTATGTTGCATAACAATTGTTACATTTATAAGCTTGTTTAGTATTAGGCTAGAAGTTGTTTATTTCTGGGCAGTCTGTGACAAATAATTGTGTCTTGATATGTATATGTTGTATGTATATTTTCTAGACATATTTTGTCTTCATAATTTTTGTTTCCATGATGTCAAACCATCAAGTTTAGACATTGAAATATTGAGAACTATGATGTAAAACCATCAAGTTTAGACATTGAAATATTGAGAGCTATGATAAGTTTAATATTGTGTAAATATATCTAGTTTTTTTTTTTTTAAATTGGCTTCAGCAACACTCATGTTAATGCAGACTTGCTGTACGTTCGATACTTTGATTTGGTTAGTAGACTGGGTGTGATATGTCAACCTTTAGTTGATTTAGTTTCTGATATTTGACGCAGCCTGATCAAGGTTTGTCGTTGATGTCACAATCCATATTTTTTAACCTATAGAATACAGACTAGATTTTTTACATTTCATTGTGAGCACATTGAATAGTCGTGAGTTTTTTGTTGGTATTTCACACTATTTCGTCTATATAATAATAATGTTGACCCATAACCCATCTGGGTTGTAGAGGTACCACATTGGAGACATCAGCGTGAACAGCTTTCCAAACACCTCTAATCTTCAGCCATTCAGATGAATGTAGAAAAATCATGCAGCTATTTTGTTATGTAAGGGGATGTATAATTCTTTGCATGTCAATACTCAACAGTAGCATTTCAATGAGAACAGTTTTACTTGGCAGAGCCAAATTCCTCTTCGAAACTTCGCTTATCGACAAGCATAAATAGCAAAACTGTCATTCAACATCATTTTACCTGAAATTATTGTCCTTTTTCTGCCTGTCGTTGTAAGATAACTGAGTTTTGAGTTTTCAATCTATTATTGTCTATCTATATAGTTCTCATCCACCTCTGTGGTACAGGGAGGGTTCCACCTCTGTGGTACAGGGAGGATCCTGGGCTGCAAAGGTTTAATTACCACTAAAGGCATTTGTGCATCCAGACCGTTCAGACCGCAGTGACAACTAATTGTGTTTATATAACCTAGATAATCATACAGTCGATATGTGCTTGGTTGACCACTACATCATGTATAGAATATGCTGTTAATATAAACAAAATGCACTAGATTCTTGTTGACATAAACAAAATGCACTAGATTCTTGTTGACATAAACAAAATGCACTAGATTCTTGTTGACATAAACAAAATGCACTAGATTCTTGTTCACATAAACAAAATGCACTAGATTCTTGTTGACATAAATAAAATGCACTAGCTTCATGTTAATATAAACAAAATACAGTAGCTTCTTGTTAACTGAATTGGAGGCTACAGAAATGTGGTTTCTGAGAAGAATGATGAAAATACCATGGACAGCCAAGAAAACTAATGCAGAGGTTCTCATTGATGCTGGCATAAAAATATCAATCATATCAAACATTAGAGACAGACAGTCAAGGTTTCTAGGGTATGTGCTGAGAAGAACACAGCTTGAACACTTAATAACCGCTGGAAAGATCAAAGGGAGAAGAGATAGGGGTCGACAAAGAGAAAAGTTATTAGATGGGCTTGTATCATGGCACCGTGGAAGCTCACCAACCGAGCTTATTGACAACACAAGAGACAGAGAGTCGTGGAGAAACATGATCGCCTACGCCAGTCAGCATGGCTTTGATTGATTGATTCTTGTTAACATAAAATTCACTAGCTTTTTGTTAATATAAACAAAATGCACTAGCTTCTTAATTTGGTGATCTAGGTTTGATTTCAGAAAAATTATTTGTACACCTCTAACAAGTATTGTGAATTAAATGAAATGTAATAGAAAGGTCCTAAGGTTCTAGCTTAAGAAAACGAGTGGCAACCTTCTAGTAAAGTAAATGTGGTAGACCTGATGCTGACCACATCACATCTAGATATGCAGTTAGTTAACTAAAATGTGGATCTAACATCATATTCCCCAATACACTGGTGGGAGGGGTGTGACTTTGCATTTGACCTGTAGATAGACTTTTTAAAATAACAATTGAAAAAAAATGTTTTACAGACGAGTATGGTGTAGAACATTGCTTGTTATGCGTTCATTATCAAATTTCTGCAGATGAAAAGATTATAGTCCAGAGAATGGGATGCATTGTGAATGGTTACAGTTTAGCTGCGATATCTGAAATGATTGGCCTGACACATGCAGCTTCAGCATAGCTTATAGGTCACATTGACCGTCTATGGGATGGAATGGTTAACTCCACCCACAAACCTCCTTATACAGAACATAAAACAAGAACATAAAACAAGAACACAGAAACATTGCAGGAGGAACAATGAACTAAGAACACAGAAACATTGCAGGAGGAACTAAGAACACAGAAACATTGCAGGAGGAACTAAGAACACAGAAACATTGCAGGAGGAACTAAGAACACAGAAACATTGCAGGAGGAACTAAGAACATAGAAACATTGCAGGAGGAACTAAGAACACAGAAACATTGCAGGAGGAACTAAGAACACAGAAACATTGCAGGAGGAACTAAGAACATAGAAACATTGCAGGAGGAACAATGAATTAAGAACACAGAAACATTGCAGGAGGAACTAAGAACATAGAAACATTGCAGGAGGAACAATGAATTAAGAACACAGAAACATTGCAGGAGGAACTAAGAACACAGAAACATTGCAGGAGGAACAATGAATTAAGAACGCAGAAACATTGCAGGAGGAACAATGAATTAAGAACACAGAAACATTGCAGGAGGAACTAAGAACACAGAAACATTGCAGGAGGAACAATGAATTAAGAACACAGAAACATTGCAGGAGGAACAATGAACTAAGAACACAGAAACATTGCAGGAGGAACTAAGAACACAGAAACATTGCAGGAGGAACTAAGAACACAGAAACATTGCAGGAGGAACTAAGAACACAGAAACATTGCAGAATTTTTGTGTTATGTTATGAGTTATGACTGCTGGTTATCATCACCAGACAAGTCCATAGGTCACATATCAATAAATCCATCAAACTGTAGCAGCTGACAGTTCCAGTTCCACGCTGATTTATCAGTCTCTTTTTTATATCTATCATAATTCTCTGTATGGCTGTTCTGATATTTACACCAATCTTACATAGTCTAGAGAAAGACCACATTTCACATTTTGAAAATCTTCTGAGCGGACGAGATCCCGTAACACATTAACTGTGTTGATGTTTCTAGAGTGGCACCCCTAAAACACTGAAGTTACAGGTTTAAAGTAATGTGGATAGAACACATGTTCGTTTTATATACAGGACATTGATTTTGTTTGCCTGTAGATAGAATTCTGTCAATCTCTGTTGAAGAAGTTGCAATTTTGTTTTGTCTAGACTCGAGTTGAAGATGCCACCCTTTAGTTGGTACATTCCTCTCAGTAACTGATCCCAGCAGTGCTAAATTCTTTTCCTTAACTGATCCCAGCTGTGCTAAATTCTTCTCAGTAACTAACCCCAGCTGTGCTAAATTCTTCTCAGTAACTGACCCCAGCTGTGCTAAATTCTTCCCCATTGACTTTCCCCACCTGCACTGAACCCTTTTCTTGTCCTACAAACATAACAACATTCACTGTACTGACTTTTTATTGACACCAGAGAATATACCCCACATGAATATGATTTGTGACGTGCACCGACTCTTGACAATTTCGGAGTGAAATCGTTTTTAGCAATGAGAGGATTGAGAAACAAAACAACAGGTTATCTCATCAGCAACAGCTGAAAGGTTGTGCTGTACGTTGTAGAATCTTATCTGAAATATACCAGCACAAAGTCGAATGTATCAGCTCATGTATATATCACATACTGATACGCTTGCTTGTCATAGCATAATCATAAATACTTAACTAATCTTAATAATCAATCAATCATCATCATCAAGTGCCGTCTCTGCAATGAAGGTCCTGCAACCGACCTCCAACACCCTCTGTCTCTTGCTTTGGTGGTGCACTCAGCTAGACTGTAACCTGTCCATCTTGTAATATTTCTCTCCCAAATTGTATCTCTGCCTACCTCTTGCTCGCCTCCCTTCGACTTTACCCTCAAGTAAGATGTTCAACAAGGTGTCATGTCTTTAAATAGTTATAAAATAATTTATTTGTGTGATTTTGATTTCCTTTAATTGTTTCTTCATATTAAGTGTCATCTGAACCTCTTTGTGTGTTTCTTCTCTTTCCGCAATGTTCTCCTTATTGTCTATATATCCCCACCGAAGACGGATGTGTCGGGCCATTGGCACAAATAAAACGGTGACACAACGCATTTCCATTTTCTGGACTACATCCTGCTGGAAATCTAGCAGGACCATGATCCAGCTAGATCCAGTTGGAGTTTGAGAATGAACGCAGAAGAAGAAGAAGAAGAAGAAGTCTATATATCCACATCTCAAAGACATAAAATCTGTCTTCTAGTTTGTTCATTACCCATGTTTCTGAGCCATACATTATTATAGAATAGATGTAACATTTTATAACAAATTTTTAACTTGTTTGTAATTTGTTTAGGTGTTAATATTTTCCTCATGTCATTGACAGTACTTTTATCCATTCCTATTCTTTAAATTTCTGTTTTACATATGCCATCATTTGTGATTATGTATTTAAGATATTAGTAATGTTCTACTTGTTGTAGTTTCTCTCCATGTATTTGTATGTTGACCATCTATTCTACAATTTTGCTGACTTAACATGTTTTTTGTTTTGTTTGTATGTTTGTATTGAAATCATAAATAATTGATACATATAAATGGCACATACATTTCCAATCAAATCCTCAATTCTCCACCTCAGATGGATGCGTCTGGCCATTGGCACAAATAAAACTGCGATACAATGGATTTCCATTCTTTGGACTACATCCTGCTGGAAATCTAATAGGACTATGATCCTGCTACAAGAGATATCTAGTGGGAGTTTAAGAATGAATGCTAAAAAAGAAAGCAAGACAATCCTCAATTCTTCTTCTGCATTCGTTATCAAATTCCTGCATATTAGCAGGATGTAGTCCGGAGAACGGAATGCATTGTCATGGTTTACAGCATTGCTGCGATAGCCGCGTCTTTTGGCCGGACACATCCAACTTCTTTATGACTTTGGGTCATTTTCACCCTTTACAGGATGTGACAGCAAACTCCACCCCATAACCTCCTTAGTCACCTCTTATGACATGCATGGAATGTAAAAAGTGTTGCTATTCTTTGCTCCTTCTTGGGACCCAACAACACATGGCCATAATCTTCAATTAGTAGCCACCATTCATATGTCCGAATTGTGTTGCCAGTGCAATATAGACTGTTAGCTCTATAAACCACAACCAAGTTAAGTACCAGAGGAGCCATCTTTCAGTGAATAAATACTCTATTATAGCAACAAGATCATTCTCAAACTCCTGTAGATAAGCAGGATGTAGTCCAGAGAATTGAATAAACTGATCATGGTTTAGTTTAGTTGCAATATTTGCACCTTTCAGCCTAACACATTCAACTTCAGCATGGCTGCCTATATGGGATCGGACAGCCAACTCTGTCTCATAACTTCCTCAGTTGCCACTAACAACATGCATGGAAGGTAAATAGTGTTGCTATTGTTTGCTCCACTTTCAGGCCTTGACAACAGGACTTGATCAGAAACTCATTATAAAGTAATGTTTGTGATATGATCAGATCAGACACTCGTACTAATGTTTGTGATATGAACTCTTTGACTATGGAGACCACATGTGGTTTATAATTGATTTAAAGTTTCTAAAAAACAGAATCATCTGTTTAAAGACACTTCAACAGCATTTTTTGGGATTATATTTAATTCTTTACTGGATCAAATTTGAGTCATCAAATTTTCGTTATATATCCTTGGTGACAAGCTTAGACAATATATCCTTGGTGACAAGCTTAGACAATATATCCTTGGTGACAAGCTTAGACAATATATCCTTGGTGACAAGCTTAGACAATATATCCTTGGTGACAAGCTTAGACAATATGTCTTTGATGACAACTTCGACTATATATCCTTGATGATGAACTTCGACGATTGTCGAAATCGTTAGGATACTTCAATACTACAGCATTCATAGCGATAGTCTTACAAAAAAATAGCCCACCTGAGATAGTACGTTATTCCAAAATGTGGTCACCCATGAAATACATAGATGATGTTTACGAGTAATATATAATATAGAAAGTCATGTAAATCTTGGTCTAGCAATATAATCAGTAGAATTGTACACTTGAAATTACAACTTGGGGGGGGGGGATTTGAAATTCATTCATGAAGTGCAAACATTCGTTATGGCACATAGAAAGTTTCAAAACTCTCTCTCACGTGAGTTTAATTTTTTATGGATTTTAAAGACATCGATGTCTTGAACACCCATAGTAATTGGAGCTAAGTACGATATTGACTTCTGGTCAGTAATTGGAGTTAAATACGATATTGACTTCTGGTCAGTAATTGGAGCTAAGTACGATATTGACTTCTGGTCAGTAATTGGAGCTAAGTACGATATTGACTTCTGGTCAGTAATTGGAGCTAAATACGATATTGACTTCTGGTTAGTAAAGTGTGAACTGAAAATGAGTTGTCAGTGTATAGTAGTGATTGAATGGTTAGAGAGTTTGTTCTGTTGATGAAAGAGACCATGGTCACTTCTTGTTTCTAGCTGGATCCAACTTTCGCAGAGTTTAGGAAGGGTAAGTTAGAGAAAGAGAACTGGTCATATTAAACTCCAAATGTTATTGTGAGATGTTGACACTTCACACAGTTACAGCACTACGGTTCACACAGTTACAGCACTACGGTTCACACAGTTACAGCACTACTGTTCACACAGCTCCTTTAACTGATACCTATTATCGACTTTAAGACCTGCTGTCTCAATAGGTATTATCCTTCTATAGTGTCACATTTGACATTTCCATTGATTTTCATTGGTCACTGTGTCCATTGTCAATGATAACAGGAAAAGTCATAGGCGCTACTTTTGAAAGACTATTCCCAGATAAATCAGCAGGTCTTATATTTGTCAATGGTCAGGAGTAACTTATGAATCCCAAATATCTGTCAGAAAACAATCCTGTTCCTAAAATAAACCACGACAAAACCCCCTCTCCAATTCCTCTAAAAAAGTGGAAATACAAGTCATAACATAACAATACATACCTCTCAGTTCCCATCACTAAGTCATAACAATACATACCTCTCAGTTCCCATCACTAAGTTATAACATAACAATACATACCTCTCCACTCCCATCACTAAGCTATAACATAACAATACATACCTCTCCACTCCCATCACTAAGTTATAACAATACATACCTCTCAGTTCCCATCACTAAGTTATAACATAACAATACATACCTCTTCACTCCCATCACTAAGCTATAACATAACAATACATACCTCTCCACTCCCATCACTAAGTTATAACAATACATACCTCTCAGTTCCCATCACTAAGTTATAACATAACAATACATACCCCATAAATTCCAGCAGGATATAGTGAAGAGAACAGAAATGCATTGTCATTATTTTATTTGTGCCAATAGTCCAACACATCTGACTTCTACTGTGGTAATATATGCACAGTGTTTTTATTACTTCAATTTAACAGTGGACAACTGTAACCATATCGCTAGTAGGCTAGTGAAGTACAAGAGAAATGGTTTCCATGCTACACGCATGTCATCAACCTCAAAACTAACAGTGGTGGAACTTGCTTGACCTTTTTGTTTGTTTACGACAATCAACTGTTTTAGATTGTCTCTGCGACGCTGTTGAACGTTTTAGATACTGACAAGACATATTGTTATCATAATTTACATATGCCATTGGAAAAGTATGCAGTGCCACTAAAGATATGAACGTTGCAGCTCGGATAATGTATTAATGAATGTTCCATGAGAAAATATAAGAGAAATTTAACACATATTTGAAATTATCCATTTATTATCCATTTATTGAATTATTGTCATTTTTATTATAAATGAATGTTTCCACTTTATTTTGTTTTCGTAAGGTGTTTTATTTGTTCAATTTTTTGTTTCTAACTTTGTGGGCCTATGTATGTACAGGTTTTCATATAAAATAAAAATGACAGGTATATCAGAAACAGGCACAAGATACAATAATGGATGATCAACCTTTACTGCACTCAATAAAAATTACGGTACGTAACGTCTCCTGCACGCCGGATTGTTTTTAGAAAATTGCGTAATTTTATATAAAATGACTGGCTGGCGATTTAGTGTCTGATCTCCTAGACTTATTATTTTTATAAATTTATTTCATAACCAAACTAATGTGCTCATAATATCTTCTTTGAAAATAAGTAATTTTTTCTTGTTTAATGAATAATTAATAAAATAAAACAATTAGATGTCACCTTCTCGGTCCAATCCTTAGTTGTTCAACGAATTTTTCTTCGAGACACAAGGCAATGTAATATCAAAGGGTGTTGTCTATACCAAATCTTCATATCATTTTATAACGAAACTAATGTGTTCATAATATCTTATTTGAAAATAAACTTAATTCTAAATAATTTCAAATGATTCTAAAAAAATCCATAAGTGTTTCATTAAAAATGGTATCTTTTCCAACTGGATCTGCATTGATCATAACAAGCTAAACATGAACTTTGAAATCATCTTTTTGCATCATTTTTCTGGTCTTTGACCTAGACTGAAAACAAAGCTAGAAAATTACAGCTTTGTCCCCACTCTTCCTGGGAAAGTAAAAAAGAAGCATAAATTAAACTTTCATAACTACAAAATTGCTTAGTGCTAGTCGCATTTCTTCTACCGTGGCGTTCAGCAAGGTGCAACCAGAAGTGGGTAGTTATACGTACAGAGGACATAGCAGGCAGAGTTCATTTGCTGTTATACAAAAGACCTTTGATCATTTCATCAATCATAAAAAAAGAGAAGAAATCATTTATGAATTTAAAAAAGTTGCATAACCTTGAAACACATTCTCAAACACAAAGGTCGTATTTTTATGATTTCTGCATTATCATATATTATTGAAATCTTCTAGGAACATCCTGCTACAAGAAAGATATGCTACAAGTTTGAGAACGAACACCAATAATAAAATAAAGTGTTCAATACCATTAGACAGGACATTTTTTTGTGATGAACAAAATGAAATGTCAAGGGGACACAATTTTGTTATTCATTTTTTCAGCAATTGTTTCCCTTGGCTATAATTACTCATCAGTGGGTAAAGATATTTATTTAGGAGGGTTGTGTTGGTGGGGCTTTCAGTGGATGGCACGTACATCTTTAGCTGTCGCAGTTAATCTGAACTTACGATTACGCTAGCCATTGTGTATCTAGGATTCAGCCCGCAGTCAGTGATGTCACAAAATGTGTGATTGGAGCAGATGTGATAAAAAGTTAGATTGTAGATCTGTCTATCAGTACTGTACTAAAAAAGATTTTAAAACATGTAAAGTTTCATCTTGTCTGGGGAGAAGTTGAGTTTTTCCACTGTTATTTCTAGGTCAAAACACATTATTTATGAGCGGAGGTACTCTAAAATCATGCCCTGTTTAGTAAATTAGGATAATTGTTGAACAATGTTGTTTAATTGGTGTCTCCGTTTAACATGGATATTGATTGCTGTTGGATAATGAAATAAAAGATGGCGGTTAGCAAAGTATACTACGTTTTTGTATGTTGTCACGTGTAACTATAGTAGTCGTCCTGAAGTCCTCACCAT
The DNA here is from genome assembly GCA_034231615.1 of Meghimatium bilineatum. Taxonomy (NCBI): domain Eukaryota; kingdom Metazoa; phylum Mollusca; class Gastropoda; order Stylommatophora; family Philomycidae; genus Meghimatium; species Meghimatium bilineatum. The sequence goes on from CM067306.1 coordinate 64,455,421, forward strand.
AGCCAATATCCCAAGCATTCATTCAATGCTGAAGAAAGCTGAACGAGATTGGCCGGACATGTCGTACCTGACAAACATAACTGATCAATTCTGTTAACCAACCAGGTCATTTGCTTCCTGCTACTAAAGAATATTTGTAATTTATGTTTATATTGTATATAGTAATTGATGTGTATACTTTACAGAACATTAATTCAATCATTAAGTGCCATCTTTGCAATGAAGGTTTGGCTGCAGCATACTTCCAATATCCTCTATCTCTTGTCTTGGTGGTGCACTCTGCTACACTATAACTTGTCCATCTCATGATGTTTCTCTCCCATATGTATCTCTGTCTGCCTCTAGTTCACCTTCTCTCAACTTTACCCTCAAGTAAAGTCTTCAACAAGGTGTCACTACCTCTTGCTTGCTTCCCCTTAACAGTACTATCAAGTAATCTTTTCAACAAGGTGTCATGTCTTTTAATTAATGTCAAAAATATTTTGTTAGATTTATATTACCTTTAATAGTTCTTTTTCATCCACAGCATTGTCAGAACGTCTGTTTTTTTTCCCCCATTTTTTTCTATGCAGCTCTCCTTATTCTTCTATATAACCACATGTTAAAGGCATCAATTCTGTCTTCTAGTTGTTTGTTCATTATCCATGTTTCTTAGCCATGGAATTAGTACTGGACATTGCTATTCAACTATTGTTACATTTTGAGGCACCACTAATGCACCTACCATACATGTTTCAACAGCTTGGACAACCAGCTCTCTCAAGTCCATTACCTAAACAACCAGATCCTTAGAAAGTAGTACACAATGAAAGTAGTACACAATGAAAGTAGTACACAATGAAAGTAGTACACAATGAAAGTAGTACACAATGAAAGTAGTACACAATGAAAGTAGTACACAATGAAACCAAGAGAAAATTAGATGAAGAGTGTGAATAAATCAATCAAGAGGAAAGAATAAACAAACATGAAGGTCACACAAAACTGACATTTCTACAAGTAAGAATATTGGTAGAGGACATGTCAGAATAATTGTTACACGGATGGAAGAGATGAGGAAACAGTTTGATATAAAACTAAGCTGTACTCTCAGCAAGATGGAGCTTTGTTGAGAGGGATGTGGCATGTCTACATATGGGGAAACCTCTATACTGCTCAACCATTTGGTAGAAAAACTGAATAAATAATTCTATTTCTTCTAGAAATTAAAGGCACGCACTAACCTCAATCAACCGGTCTTAAATTAGAAACTTGAATTCTGATTAAAAAATTGTGTTGATCCTTGCATATTGTTTGGTTGACTTCTTGTATATTGTTTGGTTGACTTCTTATATATTGTTTGGTTGACTTCTTGTATATTGTTTGGTTGACTTCTTGTATATTGTTTGGTTGACTTCTTGTATATTGTTTGGTTGACTTCTTGTATATTGTTTGGTTGACTTCTTGTATATTGTTTGGTTGACTTCCTGTATATTGTTTGGTTGACTTCTTATATATTACTGGGTATTATTTCAATTTGATGAATTTTTCTGTTAAAGATTCCATAAATTCTGTATGTTAAATTTGTTTTACTATATCTTTTGTTACTATATCTTTTGGTCCTGTATAAATCCAGGAGTGCCTTCACTATAATCACGAGCAGTCTTAAGATGGAGATAAACGGCTGTGACGGAGTCCTTGTCATGGCTGATGATATCGCTCACGCATGCTTAGTGACACAATGAACATGATCCACATAGTTGAAGCAGGAGCTGTCCGCCATCAATAGCTGGAGTTATTGAAACTGTCTGTGATCAGAACGATTACCGTTACATTTGTGTTAGGTGATATCTGCCCCCTTTTGACCTGATACATCTGACATCAGCGTGGTTTTTGGGTCACTTCAACCCTCTATGGGATGAGACCGTCAACTCCATCCAAAAACCTTTTAATAAAACTTGCTTATGACATGCATGGCAGGTAACGTCACTATTGTTTACTCTCCCCTGGAGACATGCAGATCAACATCTCTCTTCAATAACTATATTGTCTGTGATTTACTTGTGAGAGAACTGACTACCTTTTTTATTTTGTGTGGATTTTGCTCTCCACTACCTGAAATATTGTGTATGTTTCTCTTGAGAGAAATAACTGAAATATTTTCTGTGTAATCTCTACTGCTGATACTGAACAACTCTCAGTTGTACGGATTATCATATGGATATACTATCTTGGCCATGCAGGGCTCCATCTGAAGTATTGAAAGATCTAACACATTGGTACGTAATGATGGTGGAACAGTACTGAGAAAATATGCTTCATGTTGGCTTTAGGAGGTATATTTAGCTGGTTCACGTGTTTCGGTGGTATCTTCTTCTTCTGCGTTCGTTCTCAAACTCCTGCAGATTAGCAGGATGTAGTCCAGAGAACGAAATGCGTTGTTTCATGGTTTACAGCCTTGCTGCGCATTCTGTTCTCCTGACTACATCCTGCAGGAGTACGAGAACGAATGCAGAAGACCCCCCAAAAAAACACTCAAATATTGGTGAAATGAGACAAACAGAAAATAAGACCAAAAACACTTAAATATTGGTGAAATGAGACAAACAGAAAATAAGACCAAAAACACTCAAATATTGGTGAAATGAGACAAACAGAAAATAAGACCAAAAACACTTAAATATTGGTGAAATGAGACAAACAGAAAATAAGACCAAAAACACTCAAATATTGGTGAAATGAGACAAACAGAAAATAAGACCAAAAACACTTAAATATTGGTGAAACGAGACAAACAGAAAATAAGATTTAAAAAACACTCAAATATTGGTGAAACGAGACAAACAGAAAATATGACCAAAAATGAGAAAATGTTGGATGGCTTGAAAGCCTGGCATGATACAGAATCATCTAAAACTATATTTAAATGTATAATAAACTGAGGACATGATCACCTATGCCGGAAGGTATGGTACCAATGAATGAATTTACTAATTTTATAATATTTACTTTCATATCCGTCTTACTACGGCCCACTACTTAACTGTTGGATCTTGCTCAGATTTTGTGGGTACTTAACATTCTGCATATTTATTTTGTAGTTGTTATCAGACACAAAGTCAGTTTACTGGTAGGCAGGACAACAGACTCTTGTTAACATTGCTGGTACTAAGATCTCAAACGTATTCCTACCTTTCACAAACACCCCCCCCCCCAACCTGTTTCGGCACCTTCCTCTTCTTCAGTCAGATCCCAGGACCCGTGAAGTATTCTGTGTTCCTCCCTGTTGCTTGCAGACTTGACCAGAACCACAGGTATATCTTGGTACACAGCCATTTCAGACCTGACGTCTTGAGTCATTTTCATATGGTCAGATGTAGGCAGCAGAAGTGCTAACTATGTCATAGATACCCACTCTGTAACATTCCCTAAAGACACCATTAACATCATTAACCAATCATTTATAAACGTTACCCAATGACGTACGTAGGGGATATGTTTTTGAAACTTGCAGAACAATTCTGTCAACATTTGCACAGTATGAAACACTGGTCTAGAACTCCTGTTTCTGACCTATCAAACTGGTCTGGGACTGTTTCTGATGTATGAAATACGTCTGGGACTCATGTTCCTAACGCATCAAACACCAGTCTGGGACTCCTGTTTCTAACTACTTCAAAAGCGCAGGACAGGTGTACCCATGATTATGTTGTGTTCCTCTGATGATCAGACTCGATATGCACCTGAGAAACAGTATATCTTCCAATTTGTCATACTGTAGCCCTTGGGAGTTAATGTCCATCATTTATATATCATAGATGCTATATGTTCCGTTTGGTTTGCTATGTAAATATACTTTGATATTCTATCAACTTATTTGGTCCTGCTTCATCTCTGCCCGTCAAGTTTTTTCATCATTTTACTCTTTTGATTTATTCTGCTAGACATTATTACGGGAATTGTCATTTTACTCACCATATGTTGTTATGTTGTATTCTTAATAAAGATTTTTTGGTCAAAACGCCAATTCTGTGTGTTATATGTTGCCGATGATTAACAAAACTTTGTTACCCTGTTCCAAGTTTAATCTGCTGGATTACAGTTTTACTGCAGTGATTACCTGTTATTAATAACTCAATACAATACTTTTAGTTTACATGCCCACACAGGCTATCACAGAAAATCAACAATGCACACAGTTAGTTTTCTTTCCGTAATTTATTTAATTGACAATTCCAATTTGTTGTTGCATTGTTTTCACAACTAATTTGACTTTCTGTACGGAGTTGACAATTTTACCCCATAGCTTGTTCTAAGTCAACAGAGAAATCATTTTCTGACTAAACTTCCTCCACACAAAAAACAAAATATGAAAATATTATTTTACAATGACAATATTAAATTCATTCATACCCCACAATCTGATCTTTATTTACCTCAAGAGGTTAATGATGCAAAATGAAAAGACATTCTTCGCCTTCTTCTTTCATTCACTTGAAAACATGTCTGTATGAAAAGACATGATCTGAGCTTGTTCATTTGTTCTTGCATGTATGAAATCTATTATTGCTTTGGCTAACACAAATTGTAGAGTTACATTACTATGAAATTACAAGTCTTGAAATGTCAAAGTATTCAACCACCAGGATACTTACCTAGCAACTTACTGACATTTTTATTATTAATGTTTGAAACACAATCCTGTTTTATATTGACTGAAGTAGATATTATCCATGGATTAATGGTTTATCTAGAAGGGCAACCACATGGTTGTTCAATTCTAGCCTCAGTTTGATCTCAGTCTGCAACCTCTTTGGGTTGGGGAACTAGATTTGAGCTTTTGTCATGTGGTATGAAGTCAAAAACCTTTTCTCAAAGTCCTTTGTATCTCCAATCAGTATTTTGTGAGCTCTGGGACCACAGAATGCGCAGTCACATACCATTATAACAATGTGGTCCGGACCGCTGAAATATTAATGCAATAGCATTCTCAATATACTGCATAAAGGATAACAATAATTAGGGATTTTGAGAAGCATTCAATCTAGACATGTTATAAATTGATGTCCTGTAGGAGGATTCCAATGTAGATTATAAATTGATGTCCTGTAGGGGGATTCCAATGTAGATTATAAATTGATGTCCTGTAGGAGGATTCCAATGTAGATCGGCTTGCTGTACCAGTGATTCTTCTTATTGATTTTGTTTAGAAACTGGCCTCACAGCACTTGGGGCATTCCCATAAGTGCTTCGCCCTCTGTTCCAGCAGCCATCCAACTTGATGGTGTTTCAAGTCTAATGCTGCTGAAACAGACGTCGACATCAAGGCACAACTCTGGACCATGCAACAGGTTTCTTTGTTCTTCTGCCACCCACGCTGTGCCTGTCCTAGTTCAAGCACAACATTGGGCTGTCGGAGCAACATGATGTACCAGTGAGCTGTACTAGCCTACTGTACCAGTGAGCTGTACTAGCCTACTGTACCAGTGAGCTGTATTTTGGCCCACAAATTTATTATTGCTGACTGATGTTCAACTTTCATTGAGCACTGGTTTTTTCCTGTCAGTCTAGATTTATGATTTGGCTTCAAAACATTTGTGGGCTTTTCCATTCTGCAGAAGGAATGAAACTAATCATAAGTTGGAAGTTTTCAAACATATTGCAACAATCTTGTCGCAAACATGATCTTCAAATAACAGTCTGGTTGTAAACATTTCGTAGTTTTGGTTTCAGTTTTATTCCATGCCTGTAAAAGAAGCTAAAAAAAAGTCCAAAATACGAAGCATCACCAGATAACAACCTTGTGCACTATTTCTTTTTTCAATAGGTTGGTCGGTTGCTGATCCAGCCCTTTGATCCAATAGCATTATGTGATATACATACATGTCTGTGGTGTATTTTATAGAAAAATATTGTTACTATCTTATAGAAAACAAATATAATCTTATACGATGTTAAAAACAACAAAATTATGAACTAAGTTATAGAAAAAGCTAAATAGAAAGTCAAATGCAAATAATATCCAGAAATGGAATGCTGAAGCTGTCAATAAAAATAAATTCCAGCTACAGTAGAAGAATGAGAGATCTTAATGCATACGTTACTTGTTTGTTCAATCTTCTCAACAAAATCAATGAACCCCACAAATATAGAATATAATAAAACTATCTGAATTAGCAATATTAGAATCAAAACAATGAAAACAATATATGTACACACAATATCAGGGTTAGGGAGAGACTCTTTACAAATAACACGTGAACAAGCTAGTAATTTGTATAAACAAAAACCACACAATAAACATAAAAACCAAACTTTCCAACATATTTACAATACCTTACCGTTAAGAAGGCAGAAAAAACCCCAATAAATTTGTATTTTTAAGAACAAAAATTCACAACAAAATGGACATAAAATGAATCATGAAGGCAGCATATGGGGTAAAATTGAGAACATCTGACTCAATAGAACAATCAAACACAGTATTATTTAGATCACTTGATTGGTTAATGACCTGCTTCTATTTTAGAGAGTGCTACTGATTTACATAAATCAACAGCGACAAATTTAAATGATCTAACCAATTAGCAAGAGAAAAAAATCCCAAGAATGCATCTCAACCCATTACTGTAAAAAATATATATTTCAAATTTGGATATATTAGTCATTGTGAAATATGGCTTGAGACATTTCCTATAATACTGTGTCAGATCTCATGTCACCGACATGACGCCCAGATCAAACACTGATGTTCGTCAACATCGTGACTCATAAAATACCAAATTTATTCATCAAAAGTGATAATGCTCTTAGTGGAAAAAATTCCCAGTGCAGGTTGACCACAAGGACATTTGGATAATTGACCAGAAACCTGTATCCAGGCCTAAACTCATTCCAAATGGATTTTCTCAACATATGCCTCAGATTTTCATCTCAATCTAAATGTGTCAAACATATATCTACATTTTCAACATAAACTCAAACCCTCATTAGAAAATGTTGACTGTCAACTCAAGAATAATATCAATGACCTCATGTCAGCCTTCCCTCTTGTCAATAAATATTCACATCAGACATATACTAGTAGATTCATTGACAGTCAACAGATGTAATCAAAAGTTTACTAGATTCACTGGCAGTGAATGGACATACACATTAGATTCACTGGCAGTGAACAGACATATGCAACAGACAGACTAGATACACTGGCATCAGACACAAGCTTGCATCTTGCAGAGACATTCTCGAAGGTAAAATGTTGCCCCCCCCCCTCGCTATCTGACAATAAAGAGATGGTCAAAGACAAGCTTACAATGACTGTTCAATACTGAACAATTTTTTGCAATCAATTGATGGGTATCACATGACATGAACAAAAAAAATATGATAAAAGTAAACAAGACATGAATCAAATAATGTGCGTAAACATTATATTAATAATATGTTTGTCATTACAATCATCCTGATGTCCTTAAATACAGAATTACCCACAAACACAACAGTCTCAAGTTCCATTCGAACAACCCATGAAGAATAATGTATGTACAAACATATATATGATAATTGTATAGAGCTCGAAGCCAGGTAACTCAGGAATCAAGCTTAGGGGCAGTGCACCTCCATCTATAATTTGGCACGGTTCATACAGGGATCAGTGACAAAATCAAGTGCAACAGCCCAACTTTGTAATTTAATACGCTATTGCAAAGAGTTTCAGTGACTTGGCGTTTAAAAAGTCGCCACTTCGGATACTGATCTAGCAATTTGCATGTAACGCACTGGTCATTCACCCCTCACTCAGTGTGCAGCGCGCATATCGAGGGCTTTATCGCATATCGCGTAGAACGTTGGATGCGTCAGTATATGTGTCTTTATCAGAATTTCCGTGTGTGTAATTATGTTAGCATTTTGATGTGTAGAAACCTGTCCACTGATCCCCATAGACACTATGTCCTCACTATTTCAGTTTATTATAAAATCTGGGACAAAAGCAAACACAAGGTTTTAAATAAAAGGCAATCCTTGAAAGTATATTGTCCACATGTTTCAGGCTCAAAAGGGGAGCAAAGAATAGCAACACTGTTTACCTTCCATGCATGTCACATGTGACAGCTGGCCGTCCCATCCTATATAGGATCAAAGTGACCCAGAAACACTGCTGCCGTCAGATATGTCAAGCATAAAGGCGCAGATATCGCAACAAGGCTGTAAACATTGACACAACCATCCCGTTCTCCAGACTACATCCTGTTAATTTGCAGGAGTTTGAGAACTAACGCAGTAGACGATATTGTTCTCAATCACAAACTGAACAGACTTGTAAAAAATATATAAAATGTGAAAGAGTTGCGTTTCTACAAGTCTAACCACCGGACCTATCTTGTCAAACTAACACATGGTTTCTACAAGTCTAACCACCGGACGTATCTTGTCAAACTAACACATGGTTTCTACAAGTCTAACCTGACCTATCTTGTCAAACTAACACATGGTTTCTACAAGTCTAACCACCGGACCTATCTTGTCAAAGTAACACATGGTTTCTACAAGTCTAACCTGACCTATCTTGTCAAACTAACACATGGTTTCTACAAGTTTAACCACCTGACCTATTTTGTCAAACTAACACATGGTTTCTACAAGTTTAACCACCGGACCTATCTTGTCAAACTAACACATGGTTTCTACAAGTCTAACCACCGGACCTATCTTGTCAAGCTAACACATGGTTTCTACAAGTCTAACCACCAGACCCATCTTGTCAAGCTAACACATGGTTTCTACAAGTCTAACCACCGGAGCTATCTTGTCAAGCTAACATATGGTTTCTACAACTCTAACCGGACCTATCTTGTCAAACTAACATATGGTTTCTACAAGTCTAACCGGACCTATCTTGTCAAGCTAACAAGATTTCTAAAAGTCTACCCAGACCTATCTTGCCAAGTGATCTTGCCAAGTGATCTTGTCAAGTGAACACAAGTTGACATGTTTCCTGACAAGTCACATTTCTGTATGCTACAGACAACATTGATAGAATTACCAGCAGTGAGATAAGCATGCTCCATCGGTTCAGAAATCTTCTTGATAAATATTGATATGTCCAAATAATCTCAGCTTTCTTGCTATAAAATTAAGATGGAAAGTGCAAGAAGACCAAGAAAAAGGTGGATTGAAGGAGATACCACTTTCTGAGATATGACAATATTACAGTATATCAAGCAACCAAATATGCCATAACCCCAGAAAACCGAATGTTATTAAATCCTGTGTTGCTTAGCAAAAGCAGAGAAAAGACAACAGATCGATTTATTAGAGATTTGCTGTTACATTTCGGCAGGCCATTGGTGAAATCTTCAGGTCCTTCAGCACTTTTGTTGGAACTGATAACACCCTTATATGTGGCCCACAATCTGTACCAACATGTAAACCTATGATTGATTTTTATTACCGTTCTGCTTTGGAATAGTGAAACTACCCAATGGAGTTCTGTTGCTATATAGAGTATGGGAACTAGTGTAGAGTATGGGAACTAGTGTAGAGTATGGGAACTAGTGTAGAGTATGGGAACTAGTGTAGAGTATGGGAACTAGTGTAGAGTATGGGAACTAGTGTAGAGGATGGGAACTAATGTAGAGTAGAGTTTAGGAACTAGTGTAGAGTATGGGAACTAGTGTAGAGTAGAGGAACTAGTGTAGAGTATGGGAACCAGTTCTCTCATAAGGGTGGCTTACTAATTATATAGCTACATATTTCCAACATTCAGTTTATTAATTACCCAAAAAGTTGGATGTGTTGGGCCATTGGCATAAATAAAGTCTCAGAGTGTCAGGGAAATGTCTTCCACATACTACTTCAACTAGAACATGGAAGATCCACGTCCCTAGAATAACAGAGATATCCCAACAGTAATCTTGATTACCATCTTAGATTCTTAGTTGTGTTGTTTATGTTATTGTCGTTGATTTTCATATATTTTCTATGTTCAATAGTTTTTCTCTTACATTTTCTAGTCTTATTGCAACATCTTTAACTCCTATGTCTTGACTATTTATTACCTTTACAAAACTTCTTAGTTAATGCAAAAATATCTAGCTGGCTGCTCAAATACCCAAACTGTCCTATGCTAGACTATTCATGTAACCTGTCAAATACCCAAACTGTCCTATGCTAGACTATTCATGTAACCTGTCAAATACCCAAACTGTCCTATGCTAGACTATTCATGTAACCTGTCAAATACCCAAACTGTCCTATACTAGACTATTCATGTAACCTGTCAAATACCCAAACTGTCCTATGCTAGACTATTCATGTAACCTGTCAAATACCCAAACTGTCCTATGCTAGACTATTCATGTAACCTGTCAAATACCCAAACTGTCCTATGCTAGACTATTCATGTAACCTGTCAAATACCCAAACTGTCCTATGCTAGACTATTCATGTAACCTGTCAAATACCCAAACTGTCCTATGCTAGACTATTCATGTAACCTGTCAAATACCCAAACTGTCCTATGCTAGACTATTCATGTAACCTGTCAAATACCCAAACTGTCCTATGCTAGACTATTCATGTAACCTGTCAAATACCCAAACTGTCCTATGCTAGACTATTCATGTAACCTGTCAAATACCCAAACTGTCCTATACTAGACTATTCATGTATCCCGTCAAATACCCAAACTGTCCTACACTAGACTATTCATGTATCCTGTCAAATACCCAAACTGTCCTACACTAGACTATTCATGTAACCTGTCAAATACCCAAACTGTCCTATACTAGACTATTCATGTATCCTGTCAAATACCCAAACTGTCCTATACTAGACTATTCATGTATCCTGTCAAATACCCAAACTGTCCTACACTAGACTATTCATGTAACCTGTCAAATACCCAAACTGTCCTATGCTAGACTATTCATGTATCCTGTCAAATACCCAAACTGTCCTATGCTAGACTATTCATGTAACCTGTCAAATACCCAAACTGTCCTATGCTAGACTATTCATGTAACCTGTCAAATACCCAAACTGTCCTATGCTAGACTATTCATGTAACCTGTCAAATACCCAAACTGTCCTATACTAGACTATTCATGTATCCCGTCAAATACCCAAACTGTCCTACACTAGACTATTCATGTATCCTGTCAAATACCCAAACTGTCCTACACTAGACTATTCATGTAACCTGTCAAATACCCAAACTGTCCTATACTAGACTATTCATGTATCCTGTCAAATACCCAAACTGTCCTACACTAGACTATTCATGTAACCTGTCAAATACCCAAACTGTCCTATGCTAGACTATTCATGTATCCTGTCAAATACCCAAACTGTCCTATACTAGACTATTCATGTATCCCGTCAAATACCCAAACTGTCCTACACTAGACTATTCATGTAACCTGTCAAATACCCAAACTGTCCTACACTAGACTATTCATGTATCCTGTCAAATACCCAAACTGTCCTACACTAGACTATTCATGTATCCTGTCAAATACCCAAACTGTCCTACACTAGACTATTCATGTATCCTGTGGGCAGCTCTCACAAGTAATGTAGAAATACAAATAAATAACAATTACTCTGATTGATCCACAAAAAATTGCAATTAAATCAATCAATATCATTGACATTACAAAAATATTCAACAGATATTATACAAGATGAATGGAACCCAGAAATACATTATACATATTTTTTTGGGGAGCTGAAATGGAAGAATAAAATCAATGAATGAACTTCAATATCAAAGATAAATTGTTATAAATAGATGAGATGTGCATTTATATGTATAACCCTACTGATGTGAAGCCTTGCACAACATATTTAGCATAGCAATGGTTGGAAACTTGCAAAATATGTGATCTCATATGATGGCAAATTTCATATAACAAACATATTTACACATTGAAAATGTACATCAAGAAAACATACAATGTTCCCTCTAATTTTCTTCTGTGAGCAAATATGAAGATGTCTGAGCAGTGAATATTTCACAGCAAAGGTTTACACAACCTACACAAAAATATCATTCGCTTATTCTTTATGTGCGTAGGTGGTACAGTTCATGAGTGGTACCTTCTATGTGCACAGTTGGCCGCTCACCAGCGAATGCTTGAGGGAATATTGCATACAATGTATTGATGAAAATGAAACACAAAATTCTTTAAGTATTGGAAACTATAACATTGATCACATGTGCATTCATATCCCCCTCTCCCTCCTAGACATTTTCCCACTTTAATACAAAACATCACGCAACTTGGTAGATTTTATCATAAAAATCTTGCCCACACAAGATTGCCAAGTCATGAGCTATGTTTTCTTCCTCAGTCCAAGTCAGACAATGAGATATAGACTTTATCAATGAAATGTGCTCACCAAACCTCAAAACAGGACTGTACAGCTTCTGTGCTCACCCAACCTCAAAACAGGACTGTACAGCTTCTGTGCTCACCAACCTCAAAACAGGACTGTACAGCTTCTGTGCTCACCAAACCTCAAAACAGGACTGTACAGCTTGTGCTCACCAACCTCAAAACAGGACTGTACAGCTTGTGCTCACCAACCTCAAAACAGGACTGTACAGCTTCTGTGCTCACCAACCTCAAAACAGGACTGTACAGCTTCTGTGCTCACCAACCTCAAAACAGGACTGTACAGCTTATTTGCTGCAGCAGTTTCAGACATCCATAGTTGTCTTCTTGTTGTGATGTACAGTAAGCAGCTCTGTCAAATATGTTCTGTGTTTTCTGGAGATTGTCAACAGTGGAACATATCGGTGTCACAACTCCAAACTTCCTGTACATTTGTTGTTTGAGTTTGTTGTGGCCTATTCTCAATCTAAAAATAACATTCTTTCTTCCAAGCCTGTACGGTATCTTCTGTCTGTACCACGTCTTCTGATTTTTTAGAACCTTGGAATGTCACCATAAGTTACACTCATGACTATTTTCAATGTAGTAAACATCGGAAGTTTATAAATCAGCACAACACAGTGAATCAGTTATACATTCCCATCAACGGGTAAGGATATCCCGTACAAATTAAAACCTTTTCAGTTTTATGTGGCAGTATAACTCTGACATCGTCAGCACAGCTTTTTTCATATTAAAACCATTTCTCTAGAAAACACATAACACATTTTTAAGAACTGTCCACTGTATGACACCACAAGAAGAAAACTATGGTCATCTGAAACAGCTCTGGTAGACAATCTCTACATCCCTGTCTTGGAACTGGTGACCACAGTACAGTTCATTGATGAAATCCATATAATTGTCTGACTTCAGTTGGAGAACAAGGAAGTAGAAAGCTATTCCTGAAACTTTAGGTATGTTCCAAGACATGATCTGCATATCATTTTCACAAGTTTATAGCGAGAGATCTCAACAGTATAACAAGTTTATAACAAGAGGTCACATTCTATATGATCTTAAAGTTTATAACAAGGTCTTGCTAGCCAGCAAAAATTTGAGAAGTTTGTTGTGTTTGTCAGACTATCACCAAGTGAACTTATCTAGCAAAAACTTGAGAAGTTTGTCAGACTATCACCAAGTGAACTTATCTAGCAAAAATTAAATTTGAGCGAAGCAAACTCATCTACATTTCAAATGATCTATATTATAAATACATTTTCTGTATGAAAATCAGAAAGACTCTGGAATAATATCATTTATTTTTCCAGAACTACTGCCAATCTTCAATCTCATCATGAATATGTATGACCTTACATTCGAAGGTCTTTTCTGCTAGAATTCATTTCATCTTAATCCTTCCACCAGTTGCAGGGTCAGGGAAGTTCACAGTAATCAATCAAATTTGTGCACTTACATAAAAGAAAACAACTAAAATAAAAGTGTGTTTAAGGCTTATGGTGGTGTGATACAGTGTGCATCTGTGATGCCAAGGTGCAGATAGTGTGCATCTGTGATGCCACGGTACCGGGTTCAAATTCCACCACAAACAATTGTGCATCCCGATCATTCAGAAAGCAATGGCAAACTACTGAACATAATTTATATTGCCTAGAAGTTGTCCTGAATAGAATACTCTGCTAATTTTTCAAAAGGCTTATTCTTATTGTGAAGTATATCTAACAGACTGTACCTGCCAGTTATAAATCACTTGTTTTACGAAGACATTTATAGTAATCACCATTAACACTTTTCAAACCAAATCTGACAATTGCCAAAGTTCCGATATGTATTCTTGGCAACCAAATTTCATCAAATCATCATCTTCTTCTGTGCTAACCAACATGAGAGTTCATGTGATTTCTGCTGAGTAGTGTAAAGCATGCTGCGCTGCTGGTTTCACAGAGGAGCTGCATTATTTTGTCCCTTCCGGCCCAACACATTCATTTTTGACATGACAATCCTCAATTTCGGTTATGTATCCTTGGTGACAAAATGTTTTTCTGTATATTTCATTGGTGACCAAATTTGACCATCGTAACATTTCCAGTATGTATTCATGGTGACCAAATTTGACGATAGTCGAATAAGCTATGGTACTTCAGTAATACAGCCACTGTAGTGATAGTATTACTAAAAATAGCTCATTCGGAATAGCACATAATTCCAAAATGGACGTGCCCCACAAAATGTAGTCTTGATATTTGGGCTACGAGTGAATTATTGAATAAATCAAAATTTGAAGCAGGTAATGGTCAAAGTAATACAAAACTGCAGCCAACATTATAAGAATTATGATTTTAGTCTTGAAATGAATCTGGAGCTTCTCAAGTTCATTCAGAAAATGCATTATGACACAATAGAGCATTTTCAAAACTCCATTTCGCTAGTTTGATGTTATGCACATTTTTCCAGACGGCTCTGTCAATCTCTAAAAAATCTTCAAATACCAATGTAATGGGGAATAATTATGCTCTAGATCGGTGGTAAGTAAAGTGTTAAAATATATATATGGCTGAAACCTGCACATTTACATAGTGTAAATAACCATATATGGCTGAATCCTGCACATTTACATACAGTGTAAATAACCATATATGGCTGAAACCTGCACATTTACATACAGTGTAAATAACCATATATGGCTGAAACCTGCACATTTACATACAGGATAATATCTCAACATATCTCCCCTGCTTTAAAAACATCAATGTATGTACACTCCAAATATACATCCTATATTCAATTGTCCATGTTTCTCTTCCACTCATACATACAGGATATGCTCTCCCAAACACTTGATTAATCACACACAAACTTATCACAATGTTTTGGTTTTGGGGTGGGTGTAAAGTCACAGATAAGGGTTCACACGGAAATAAGCCGAACGTATCTTTGTACAGACGTAGCCAAACTGGCACCCTTTACAGGAAGCTAGCACGATCATACAATTTTAACGGCGGTACATCAGCTCACAAGATCAATGCTAAATTGTACACTGACACCCAACTAACAGCAGAACGAATATCATAGTTCTCAATGCACACAATTCCTAGAACACATGGTCTCGAGAGGCACTAATAATTTCATAACAATTACAATATATCAACTTGATAAGATTATACTTGATAAAACTAATCTTAAACAAGTAAAGGAGTACAATTACTTAGAAAGAATTTTATCGAGTGAAGGGACAAACAGTAAAGAGATAAAAAAAAAAGATGCAACAAAACATACCAGATACTAGGACACATATTTTTAAGAACAATAATGTCAACATAGACTACTTGTTGCATTATACAACAAGACTATTATTATCCTATCACTTTCCTACCAGTGCCAAAACTGGACGACAAGATACAACAAAAGAAAACTAGTGACAGCATAAATCATGTGTCTACAAAGAATAGTTGGAGTGTCATTAAGAAATAGAATTAGAAACGATAACATCAGACAGATAACCAAAACAATACCAGTATTGGAATACATCATGAGACAACAGATTACGTGGTTTTCACACACGTCCATATTACCAACAGATACTATGCCACAAATAGCCACAACACATAGATACCATGGCTATAAAGCCAGAGGAGGACCATGTCAAAGATGGAGCACAGAAATCAGAGGCTACGGGAACAAGCCTACAAAGAGCACACCAAGGGTCACAGCATATCGATAGATAAAGCTGACACCATCATTTCTCAAATGAGCTCAGATTCACAATTACAGCTACCGTATATAAAAGCTGTCACATTTTTACAGAGAATAGTTCCAGAAGTTGTAGTAATTCAAGAGTTCAACATGCAGGAACTGCCAGTAAAGCAATTGGTGAACTGGAATATATGATCTTTTGTGAGAGATCGCTCATTTTTGTCGGTTTGTTTACTTTCTCCTATTGTAAGAGATTGGTTAACCATCACGTCAGTTTACTTTCTCCTATTGTGAGAGATGGCTCATCATGTTTGTTTGCTTCCATCTTCATGAATTATGAACAAAGAAGCACTTTTTTCCTATACGCAAGTGAATATCCAGTTTCCTTCCATACACAGAAGACTAGAGCACTCAGTGTTATGAATTGCTTTGAAAATATGCTTCCTATTTAGATCGTTGGGGGGGTTACATGTAGACTACTATGGACCATATTTTCCCCTTTATAAGCAGACATTCAATCACATCAAAGTCTATGACCATTTTGAGGTATCCATTTAAATGTATCCATTTAGAGGTATCCATGTTGGACTTCTTATGACCACACAGCTCATATGAAGACGATGTATCCATGTTGGACTTCTTATGACCACATAATGTTGAAGTTGGATGTGTCTGATAATATGGCAAAACAATGCATTTCCGTTCCCTGGGCTAAATTGTGCCTGTAAATCGTGTAGGGTCATTGTCTCGCTATTAGAGAGATCGGGTGGGAGTTTGAGAACGAACGCAAAAAAACAATTAGACTGCAAGACTTTCATTTGACCATTTATACTTGTCTAAATGTTCATGATGAAGACATTTTGGTTAAAACATTATTATTACAGTCACGCTCCAATATAACAACCTGTTCAAACCAATGAAACATGCATGTAATAACAGAAATATGCTATATATAGTATACAAATTAAGAATAAACATACATGGGGATTCTGAAAAGTGTTGTTATATAAGAACATGTTTTTATTTTTAAAATCTGTTATGAGGGGATTCCACTTTGTTATCCTTCGCTATGTCATGCTGTCACAACATATTTCTTTATTTATATTTTATATACGATCTAGTTTCAAAAAGTTCATGAATTAATGGATTATATAGAAATAAGTAACGATAGAATTAACTACACTACATTTCCTTCAAAGTTGTTCTCTTCGGTAGAAACAAACTTTTGCCAATAAGCATATTGCTGTTGGAAACATTCATGGAACCCATTCTTTGACACCTCTCTCAGATGTCTTGTAGCACTGATTAGAACATCATCGGCATCCTTGAATATCTGTTCTTTCGGTGCAGATTTCAGTCAAGGGATTACTTACTTGTGATTTCTTAATTTCTGCATCACCATATGCTTTATTAAGCAATGTTAGTGTTTCTGAGAGTGACTGCTCCAGCAAAACACAGAATATGACATTGTATGTTGTTCACTCCAGCACATTTTCAACTCAATGTAAATAGCACAACACACACAAATCTGTGTCTTCTCTTCGAGAGTATATGTAAAGGTCACGTCCATCATGTCTTTTTATCAAGGTCATTACCTACTTCTAAAGATATCTCAATAACATTATCTTTCATTCAAACACTAGTCAACAACTCCTGGAACTTTCTCAAGCTACCTCGTATATTACCTCGTATATTACCTCATATATTACATATTACCTCATATATTACATATTACCTCATATATTACATATTACCAGTTGAAAGAGTTACTGATGTACTGAAACGTCACACAATATTACTGCATATCAAGCGATCAAATATGCCATAGACAGAATACCAATCGTCATTCAATCCTGTCACGTCTAACAGCAATAGCAGAGAAAAGACGATATATAGAGAGATACACTGAGGACCTCACCATAAGTAGGACATATACAGTGGTATCCCACAGAGGACCTCACTATAACTAGGACATATACAGCGGTATTCCACAATTATGCATCCTTTGTAACACATTTCCCAAAATCCTCATTTCTATTTATTCCTTATAGTGTGTATAGTCAATTTCTGTTATTACATAAATATTTTGCTGTTATGGACCAAGTTGTTATACTGGGATTTGACTGTATGTGTGTGTGTGTGTGTGTATATATATATAGGGTAGCCAGGGGTTAAGATGGCACACTTTTTACGTTTTAGTGTATTCTGACTAGACTTAACTATGAAAGACTAAACTTCCATCAGTGTATAGCTTATCCATCCAAGCTACTTGTAAGACAGCAGAATGAAATTGCCCCATTTTATTGGGCAAGATGAAGCAGTCAGGAAGGTGATATGAACCATATTATAAAATTGAGGGAGATCACCACTTTAATAGGTGTGTAACACCAAGTTTAGAATAAAAAAATAGTTATAAGTTGCATGTTAAAGCTAATAATGCCTGTGTTAATGTGGATGATCATTATAACCATAAATACCTGTCTCTACCAGCTTTAGATCGGCACGGGGGGCAACTTTCTCATGGCATCAACATTGTCTTCATACATTTTGAATGTGCCATCTCCCCACACACACACACATTTTTTTAAAGCAACAATCATAAATTCCAATGAAAACGACAAAATAGCCTGACAAGATAATGTGATTAAAAACTTAACAACACAACATATATTTCAATTTAAACATTTAAAAAATCAAAAATTTTAAAAAGTGCCAGAATTTGAAGGAACAAAAAAGATGGAACAGTGAAAATATATTATTCTGCATTCTCAAATGAAAACTGACTCCTCCATGACATATCAAATGTTGTGTTAAGATTAGAACACCAGTTTCTGACCCAGCCACGTGTGCTACCGGAAAAACCCATAGACTTGGGAAATCCAATTCTCTATTTTACCCCTGGCTTGTACCTCCCGACTACCCTATATATATATATATATATATTTCTTGTTTGCAATGAGTGCCTATCTATGTATTTTATGATTAATTAATCTAAATACTATATCATTAATTAATCTAAATATTAATTTTTTAGGGTTAGAGTTAGTTATATTTTACATTAACAACCATAAATATATTTATATTTAAATTAATAAATGATAAACATAAACTGATAAACATAGCCAAGGGAAATAATCAAATATGTAGACACTAATTTCAAACCAGACAAGCGCGCACATGCGTATATTTTTGTTGTGTCACTTTCACCCCAGGATAAACAATAGTATCTTATGATAGAACCATCTAGAACTCACAATGCCCAAATATTAAATATGAACATACAATTCACCTTACAGAACACGCCATCAAACAACAAAAGTGTCCAAATATCAACAGCTGTACACCAAGTTCTCAGCTATAAAAGTGTCTGAAATGTATCCAACTAACACAACAGATAAAATGCACACACACAAACAACCAGCAATGTTTAACTAGTGTTACTATTGAATTAATACTTCCATACTTCCATCAAAGCAATACACTACAGAGTACACATAACATGAATTCACCATTTTCCTTATGGATTTTTTTTGGGTTACTTTTTTTCAACAGAATTTTTCCTGTTTTAAAAAAATATAAACTCAAGTCACGAAAAATCTGTACAATATACATTAATTTATATTGGAAGAATCAGCTTTCAATGATATATGGGATGATTATGAGGATGATATTTTCTCATGATATATGGGATGATATGAGGATGATATTTTCTTAAACATCTATTAAATAAAACAAGATAAAATGATGAAATAATGTACAAAGATGAGTCATGTATATTCTGAAAGAATTTTGTTGTCAACACCGAATCATGATAAAAACAGCAAGAACAAATCATGGGTGCTTTCCATGTTAACTCCCGTACAACATGGATGCAACCTATTAGAGGGGTGTCAAGTATTGATATGAATAACTACTGTTTTTAAACTATTGTCACTGATCTGCTGACAGAATGGTACTGATATACACATGCATCAGTCAGGAATGTGCAAATATTCTGTCACAGATGAACAAATAGTGACATATATTTCACTTTACCTGTAGCACGGCGGGGGTCCCATGTGGTGTCCCCCATTTCTATCCATATACAGCCGTCGGTGCCATTAGGCACCCATTGCTATGCACTCACGCAACCACAAGAAACAGCGTGACGTATATGGTTCAAATGATTGGGAAATAGAAACACATAGGCTAGCTATATTCTACTTCCTTTCCCTACATTTCGTTTTCAAGGAGGTAGTAAGTCAAAACTGTAATTTTTATTTGTCTGTTCCAATCGAAGCAAATCTGAGGAAATTGAAGCCATTTTTAATGACATTTTTATGGAATCTCATTTTTTGATGATGAGAAATTCTTGGAATTTACAGATGTAGATCTTGCTCCATTAGCCGATATGACATGATGGAGACACAAGCTCTTTGTCCGACGTGTCTGATGAAGACAATGCTGTTGATAGCAGCCTTCGGGGATTATAACTTTAGTGAGGTAGACGTGTGTTTTGTTTGTTTATGACAGATTATATGAACACGTTAGCTTTATGCTAACTACTAGATCTAGATGTGGACTACTTGCTAACTACTAGATCTAGATGTGGACTACTTTCTAACTACTAGATCTAGAAACATGGTTGGACAAGGTTAGTGACTTCTACGTATTTGATTTGTTTTCACAGATGATATGAGAACGTTAGTTTGGTTATGAAATAACATAAATAGATATGTTCACGAACTGTATCAGAGATGCCAGATAGGACAAGTATAAATGAGTCAGTATTTTTTGTTTCTTCGTGTTTGATCTTCACCACCTTCTCACATATCATACATACACCAATAAAGCTGGCATCATTAGAACAAATGTATTTAATTCTGGATTTATATTTAAAACAATTTACATAATTTTACTGCAGTCTAAAAGTGCTAGAGGGTTAATACCTCTCAAACGGTCACACATCCATGTTGTACAGTGTTAACTTGGACAGCGCCAAATCAAAACAGACCAACATTGCTAATCATATTAACAGAGAGAGTTAGTCACTTCTCTACCAGATGTATGCATTTTTCAAGTGTGCAAGCATCACCCAACAAGAGAATTTTTTAAAATATATAAAGGTTGTCCGTTCAGTGTCTACAGGCAGTGTGTAGATTTGCATTTCTATTTTTGCCTGACTAACGAACATTAATCATGTGTCATTGCAAGCAGTGTTAGCAGATGTCCTGGTTTTATTCAGACAGTACAGATTTAAGAAGCTCTATCCCAGTGTTCAAAGACTTCTCATAATAAATGTAGTTTACGTGGTTGAATTTGTTTTACAAACTTTTATGTGACATTATACATGTTATACAAACTTGTATGTGACATTATACAAGTTAACATGTTATACAAACTTGTATGTGACATTATACAAGTTAACATGTTATACAAACTTGTATCTGAGAAGTCAACAACCTCCTGATTATTCCGAACAAGATCGAGTTAATATTTATAAATGTTCACATCAAATGTATTGTACTTGAATACCTAGATTCAAAAGTAACCACAACTGTTGTCTGACATACATTATTTCTAAGAAGTATACAACACAAAATGTTGACTGATGCAATCTTATGATTTACGTTAAGTAGAATCAAATGTTTTCATGGTCTGTAGTTTATAGTTATTAATTATCAGTTGTTATAAACTCCTGTAACTTGATTTCTCAGTATAATCAATTCACCAATACAAACATTTCACTGACTTGATTTCTGAGTATAATCAATTCACCAATACAAACATTTCACTGACTTGATTTCTGAGTATAATCAATTAACCAATACATATATTTCATGTGTATCATTAATGGGTTTCTGGGTTTTTATGTCCAAAATCTAGTCGCCTGATTACACAAAGTATTTCCATTTATGTGATGAAATCTTGACTCGTAAAATACTCATTTTTTGACGATATACATACATACATACATACATATATATACTTTGTAAACTTTGCTATACAAATATTAACACTTTGATGACCAAGTTAATTAATGATAAGTTAAATTTATGGTAAATATTCACGATGACAACAGTTAAACGTGTTATGCTACAACAGTTATACAGCAACCATAACAATAGTATTGCTAAAAATAGCTCAATCGGGATAGTATGTCCCTTCAAAATTGTTGCACCAAGAAATAGTCTTTTGAATTTGATTGCGTGTGATTTTTAAAAATAATTCTGAATACTTTTTAAGGTGATTGAAAAGTTTGTTTGATACCGTGAAATTAATGTAAAATGATAGTATCATAATAAATACAATTTAATCTTGAAATACACCCACTGCACCAAATATATCTCCTTTGTGGCTTTGGATTAAAATTACAAAATTTTTCCCCTGCACCTGGATTCTTTTTGGAAAATTTGCGTTATTTATGGTGATTGTTTGGGTAAACATGAAAATTTTTGGTTTGTTTATAAAGATATCAAAATAATATTTGCACATGTAAAAAAAGAAGTGAAAAATGAATATAATTGTGTTTTTGTTATTGCTGTATGTGTGATATGACAGTTGTGAAGTTGGAAATTGGGGGGAAATTCTCCAAATGCCATTTAGCAACGGGAGTGAATCGAGATGCCTACAGGCCCTAGTTACTTAATCACATCTGTGGCTATAAACGCCCTATAGAGCCTGTACGGATATACTGGATATGTAACTATTGTCCAGCTTGATTACCACATATACTGAACTGGAAATTCAACTATAGTCCAGCTTGATCACCAAAGTGTTAAAAACATAAAATGTTGTTTAAAACATGAAACAAATTTTGTGGACATTAAAAATGTATTTCCAACACAATCAAATTTATTCACATTATTCAGATGTCCAATTATTTTTTCTTTGACACACGTGATTCATTACGGACACCCCCAACCTAAGATTTAAACAACTAAATAATTACAGAACCATTTGTGATAAAATCAAATCATATCTTATCACGTCAGCGAGATGTATAAAGCACTTCTGTATTAGCATGACATCTTATCGACCAATGGCATACCAAAGGATGACGTGGTCAGCATCCTTTCACAACATATTTTGTGTATGTCAGTCGGTCAAACAATGCAGGTATTTACTTTTTCCCACAGGTCTGAAATGTCAGGAGAATGTTATGAGTACAAAGATTCATCAGACATAAAATGTTAATGCAGACTGGTTGATTAGCACAGTTTAGGCCATCACAGACACAAATTTGTCAATAACAAATACAACAATAATCTGGATAGAGCATTCACCTTTCTGGGCACAAAACAAGGAACCACAAGCAAACACGTTGAGGACATGTCTATGATTTTACGTGTGCCCATGTTCCAATATGTCACCATGATTCTTTTTGTTTTGTTTTTCAATAGAAATTACATCCATCCATGGGCATAAAATATGCACATAACCCATCAGCATCATATGGGTGCCAAATTGGATCCATCAAGAGTCAGCATCATAGGGGTGCCACATTGGATGCATCAATACACAGAGTCAGGGTTGTAGGGGTATCACATTGGATGCACCAAGAGTCAGCGTCACAGGGGTACCATATTGGATGCACCAAGAATCAGTGTCACAGGGGTACCATATTGGATGCATCAACACACAAAGTCAGGATTGTAGGGTACCACACTGAATGTATCAACACACAGTTCTCCATCAATTTCTATCTCCAGCAACGCAGACAAGTGAGGAAAAATCCCAACCTGTCCAGTCCTTGATGTCTGTCATGAATTTCTTTGACCCCCTCTGCTTCTTCCACCCTCGATTGTTCCCTGCGGTATTATCTTCTTTGACAAGAAAAATTGTTGGCTTACATGTCCAAACCATGCAAATTTTTGTCTGGAGGTAAAAGAGAATGCTACTAAGAAGATAGTGCAAGGTCTACCAAAGACATGAGAGATTGACCATCCAGCGGAAGTGGGAAAGACATGAGAGATTGACCATCCAGCGGAAGTGGGAAAGACATGAGAGATTGACCATCCAGCGGAAGTGGGAAAGACATGAGAGATTGACCATCCAGCGGAAGTGGGAAAGACATGAGAGATTGACCAAATTACACACCTATGATATATTACTTGCTCATGTCCACTGCCTGCGATTTATAAAAAGCCTCTACATTTTTATGGACATACAAGAAACTTGAGCCATTCTCTGCAATAGTACTTACGTAAATGTGACCAATGGGCATGGGGTGATGGATACTTGGATCAGTATTCACCAAAGAAAATTGCCACAGTTACTATAGTGTGCATGAGACTTGACAAAGAAATCTTAGTATACAAGAAAGTTGATACAGTCAATTTAGTTTACACGAAACTTGATAAAGTACCTAGTTTAGAACTGCAAGAAACTTCTCACTTTAATTTACAAGATACTTGATAATAGTCACTTTAAAAAAAACTTGATACAGTTAAGTTAGTTTAGAGGAACTTGACATAGTCACTTTCGCTCAAGTGTTACTGTCCAGCCATGTTGTGAATGCTGTTAAGGAGATAGAACGAACAGGCCAACATACAAAATACTTGTGAATCTCAGCCCTGAGCATACTAAAGGAATAGCATGTTAAGAAGGATGTAGCGAAACAAGTGTTATTCAGGTAACCAGGGAGACTGGTAAACCAACGCACAGTAGATGTGGTCAGGCGTTACAAACTGAGGGATATCTTGTGGAGATCCGAGCACCTATGGGCTGATGGTTTGACACACAGTGAGGATGATCTTTAGAGCAACTAACTAAGCCATTTTACTGACGTACCAGGCTGATTTAAAATTATTAAATGCATTGGCCCCTGAGCTCAGTAAATATCAAATCACAAGCTATTCCAGTCAAACTAAAATGGTGAACTATGATAAGTAGGAAATGCTACGTCAAACCATAGATGTTGCTAGTTCAGAATGAAATAGACTTGTGGAGACAATGAAAGCTTTACTTCATTAGAACCAGCAGCAACTCTGGATGTTAAAAAAATCATTCTGCTGTAAACAACAAAGGCAACAACATCCTTTGAATGTTTAAAACACAAAAACTGGTGCCATTTCAGGAAAATAATACTGGAGACCAAATAAAGTTGTTCACTTTCATTTCAAACTTGACATAGCCATCTCAGTTTGTAAGAAACCTGACATAGCCATCTCAGTTTATAAGAAACTTGACATAGCCACCTCAATTTATAAGCAACTCGACAGTTATCAGTTTGTAAGAAACTTGACATAGCCATCACAATTTGTACGAAACTTGATATAGCCATCTCAGTTTATAAGAAACTTGACATAGACACTGTACTTAAACATGATATATTCACTTTACTAAGTTTAACACCAAAATTAGTTTCTTTAACTTGGTTCTGCAAGAAACTTCAAGTAACCACTCCTGAAAAAACTTATGATAGCTACTTTAGTCTGCAAGAAACTTGCCATAATCACATTAGTCTACAAGAAACTTGCAATAGTTTTGCTTGGTTTGTAATAAACTTGATATTACTACAAACAGCTAGTTGCAAATATGAGACAGCCGCTTTTACAAACCATGCGATAATACACAATATTTTCCTTTTTTTTCAAATACTGATTTCTTTCTTTGATTGGCTAGTGCACATCCAAGTTCAGCTCTTGTTGATGGAATCACTAGCTACCTTGTCCTGACACTCAGGTTTGTAGTGAAATTGCAATAAATATCAACGCAACACACGTTCCATGACAGAAACATATAACAGTATTCCTAGTATTTGTGCACATTTGGCGTCCCACGAAACTTGGAACTGATATTCCAGGAAATGTTGGAACTGATGAGTGGATTCCAAGAAAATTTTGGTCTATTTTCTCAGGAAAATTATGCTGCTGTTAAATTTGTTACGAAACAATTACATCCTTGAATCCTGAACAAAGAATTTCAGATTTTCTCTATTCTGTGATCCTCAATGAACATTAAGGTTGAGTACATGTGGTGATATCAGTGTGGACACAATATGGCAAAGACAAATGATACACAGATTGACAGCGCGAAAGAGAGAGAGAGAGAGAGAGAAACAATGTGTGACAGAGTGGAAGAGATTAACAGCATCAACAGATTCTGAGAGATTGACAGTGTACACAGATTGAGAGTTAGGATGCAGACAATAAAATAATGAGAGAATGATAGAAAGCGTATTAAAAAGGACAAATATCGAACTAAAAGAAAGATAGAATGCAAGAGACAAAGTATAAATGAATGAGTGCAGAGAAAGAGTAGACAATTGCCCAGGGACTGTGTATGAATAAAAACAACACACAATAACTGTGAGTATGTTAAGAACACAACATTACAGCATTATGCTACCAAACCAGGCAACCATTGCCGGCGGTGATCACCAGATGAACCTATTTCACGGTGTTGTGGATGAATCGGCACTCGCTACCACGGAACAGCCGACTCTCCAAAAAATGTATCCTATATGCAGACTATATGATACAGTGACTATAAACGTGGAGCCAGCGCAGAAAAATATTGACCTATTTAGTTTACAGTCTCCACAAAATTACATTAAAGGAAATTGTACGAGACTAGATTTACTTTGGACGAGTATCAGGTTTTCTTCTGTCAAAACTGTTGGAGGATCTGTTCTCTTTTGAGTTTCTGCGACTGCCGTTGGGCGGCCGAGACGATTGTCCATCAGATCTAGACAAGTCTTTGGAAGGCCCCCTCTGGGATGAACGAGATCCTTGCTGCTGTTGTTGTCCACCCTGATAGCCACCATGTTCTCGAAAGCTGTTTGTGGGTTGATTGGATGAGCGACCACCCGAGCAAGATGTGTTATTGTTATTACTATGGGTTGAGTTAGGTCCATTTTGAGTTCCTGAGTTGGGGGATAGAGTTCCAGTTGGAGTGTTCTCTCCAACTCCAGCATTGTTGGCAGCTTCACGGTTCTTGAGGGCCAGGATTTGGGCATAAGAAAGTTTCGGAGCATCCTGTAGACATTCAGAAATAACAAGTTATTTTTAAAATGGCTTGCAATGAAATAATCTTGTGTATTAGAAACTTGCACCAATAGAAACTGTCAATACTACATGTTTCCCAATAGATTATTGCCAGGAGGCTAGGTATGGCTTAAAGATGGTAGCTACATGTTTCCCAATAGATTATTGCCAGGAGGCTAGGTATGGCTTAAAGATGGTAGTTTGATGTGTTCAGCCTTAGCCTGGAGTCTTTTGCAAAGTTGCTGCATTTAATATGACTCCATCTATGTTTGTATTTTCTTTTGATGATAGTTTCTGCTTCAGTCAGTGATATTCTGTGATAGAATTGTTGCTTTTTTTTGTACCAGCTTTTGTCAGTCTGTCAGTTGACTCATTCCCTCCAATCCACAGTGAGCAGGGATTAACTATAGCACCATGTTATTGTTAGTAAACGATTAAACAAGTTTTGAAATTGTTGTTATTAGATCTTATGTTCATTTTGAATGATCTGAAGAACTGACATGCAGTCGCACAGGAAGACTTTTATTCTTTTTGAGTCTCTGTTCCTCTAGTACATTTTATGCTTCTACGGTTGCTTGTAGCTCTGCCCTGTAGTTTATTGATAATTTGACAGTAGCAACTGAGCGTTTTATTTGTAGGGTGTTTGTTAAAAGTATTAGTGTCCCAGCTCCTGATTTCTTTATTGTATGCTCTGATGAGCCATCTGTGAAGACATGGATCCACTGTAAGCTGTGGTATTAGATGTCTAGATCAAGGAAGGACTCAAAATGGCAGATATCAATACAAGTATATATTATCTACAGCTACCAACATCAGAAAGATAACCAAAACAATAGCAGTATTGAAACACATCAAAAGACAACAGATCAAATGGTTTTCACACACTTCCAGACTACCAACAGACAGCATGCCACAGATGGCCACAACACATAGACATCACGGCTATAAAGCCAGAGGCAGACCATGTAAAAGATGGACCCCAGAAATCAAAGAAGTCACAGTAACGAGCTTACAAACAGCACAAAAGAAAGCCATCTCCAGAGAACTCTTCTACCACTGATGCCACAAAGCAAACAAGGGCCACATTGCATAGATAGATAAATAATCAAAATGTCAGACAAAGTGGAGAGTGCAACAGTAACAAAACAAATAAGTGATAATTATTATTGGTAATTGGTAGCATATCCTTTACAGGACTTAACTATCAACCCAGCATTTGTTGGCTGTGGTGATTTTCTAGGCAATATAAATACGTTCAGTAGTTTGCCATTACCTTCTGAACGGTCCGGATGCACAATTGCCTGTGGCGGGGATCGAACTCGGTACCTTGGCCATCACAGACGAGCTCTGTACCACTTCGCCACAGAGCCAGACTATATTGAGTTTTTATTGATAATTACTATATTGAGTTATAATGTTACGGTAGGCCTATTCTAAATATCAAATTGGAAAAACAATAATAAACAAAAAGAACAAGGACATTTCCAAGGAATAAATGTGCTTGTTCTTTTGTTTATTATTATTTATCCATTTTTTCATTTGATGTTTAGAATAGGCCTACCGTAACATTATAATTCAATATAGTAATTATCACTTTTACAAAATGAAAGGCATGATAGTGATATTATTTTCTGCATCTCAGGATCTGAAAATACACAGGTAGTTATCGATGTGACATGTCCTTTTACTGAATGTTGTCCCCACTGTCACTCTATAAGCCTCTCAGTTCAGTCCAAGCTGCCAAGTCTCTTTCAGTGCCGTGTTCAGAAGGTCTTCGATATCCGTGTCCATTGTGGTCTTGATCTGCCTATTTTTCTCTTTTCTTGGAACTTTTCCCAGGCAAAAATTGAATATATATATATATTCACTTAAAAAGTGTACACCGAAGAACTAATATTCTCTAATGACTTATTTCCTTGCCTCCCCCCCTCTTCAGGTCACATACATACACACACACTCCCATTCCGACACATGTTGTACTCACAAAAACTGAAGCAACAGCGCTAACAGCTGTGGGTGAAACTGGATACTGCTGTTGCTGGTGGAGATGAGCAGTCTGCTGTGGTCCACGTCCCTGAGTCTGCACTAGTACAGAGCTCTGACGATGATCTGTTTGTCTTTGTGCTGACACTGTTGCAGGTGAAGCTATTGGTGTGCAAGATTTCTGAGACCTAATCACAGATTTACATGATATTCATTGATATAATGTCTAGAACAATTCAAGGTTAAGGATGATTATGTTTAGAACAATTCAAGGTTATGGATGATTATGTCTAGAACAATTTAAGGTTATGGATGATTATGTCTAGAACAATTCAAGGTTATGGATGATTATGTCTAGAACAATTCAAGGTTATGGATGATTATGTCTAGAACAACTCAAGGTTATGGATGATTATGTCTAGAACAACTCAAGGTTATGGATGATTATGTCTAGAACAACTCAAGGTTATGGATGATTATGTCAACACAAAAACTGGTCCCAGCTTCTTACATGCTCTCTACATATAGAACAAAGATTTGTGAAGCAGACATTGAGATGAAGAACATATTTATCAGATTACGAGATGAAGAACATATTTATCAGATTACGAGATGAAGAACATATTTATCAGACTACGAGATGAAGAGATATTTAGCAATGAGATGAAGAACACAGCAGACTTAAATGAGGAACATATTTAGCAGATTATGAGATTAAGAACGTATTTATCAGACTATGAGATGAAGAACATATTTATCAGACTATGAAGTGAAGAACATATCTATCAGACTATGAGATTAAGAACATATCTATCAGACTATGAGATGAAGAACATATGTATCAGACTATGAAGTGAAGAACATATCTATCAGACTATGAGATTAAGAACATATTTATCAGACTATGAGATTAAGAACGTATTTATAAGACTATGAAGTGAAGAACATATTTATCAGACTATGAGATGAAGAACATATTTAGCAATGCAACAACAACAACAAATTTGTCAAGTGTCAAATATGACAAGAAATACATAGAAAGTCATCATCATCAAGCACCATCTCAGCTACAAAGGTTTGACACAACAGATCTTTGAATGAGGCTGGTCAGGCATTCTGACACTTTACATCATCAGAACTTTCTATATGTTTTAGAATGCTTCTTTTCTTTGGTTCATTCTCCATTGCAGTATTTAATTGGGCGCCCATCTCCTCTACAATTATCCGTACATGATTACATCCACATGTTGTCTTATATACTCTACAGTAACTGATGATGTAACTACACCTCATTCGTTAACACAGATCATCTGTCAGTCCACATGGCTGTGTTGTCAATCGTCAACTTTGAATTATGTATACATGGTTCTGCAGAGTCTGTTGTGTCCTGTTCTGTCAGTCCACATGGCTGTGTTGTCAATCTTGAATTTTGCATACATGGTTCTGGTGAGTCTGTTGTGTCCTGTTCTGAGGTTTAGGACTGCAAGCTGACTCACAACATGCTACTAACTGTAGTGGTCATTCATTTCTTCATCAATCCATGACAAAATACAATCCACAAATACTAATGCTTTCTTTAAGATTTGACATACAAGGATACGTATATATAAACTAGTCAACACCCATGAGGAAAACCTCAATAACCTACCAAGCTAACTTGATAACCATAACTACAACAACAACATATACAACACCATATACACCATATAAAACAACATATACACCATATAAAACAACATATACACCATATAAAACAACATATACACCATATAAAACAACATATACAACACCATATACACTATATAAAACAACATATACAACCACATATAAAACAACATATACACCATATAAAACAACATATACACCATATAAAACAACATATACACTATATAAAACAACATATACAACCACATATAAAACAACATATACACCATATAAAACAACATATACAACCACATATAAAACAACATCTACAACCACATATACACCATATAAAACAACATATACAACCACATATAAAACAACATATACACCATATAAAACAACATATACACCATATAAAACAACATATACAACCACATATAAAACAACATCTACAACCACATATACACCATATAAAACAACATATACAACCACATTTAAACAACATCTACACCATATAAAACAACATATACATCCACATATAAAACATATACACCATATAAAACAACATATACAACACCATATATAGACTCACACATCATGCTAGTTCTTTGAGATGATATTCAACAATGGTAAGACTGAGGTATGGCAATCACAACAGAAGATAGGAACACCACTATCTCCATAGATAGACAAAACTCAAGCAAGCCCACCTAAGAAGCATCATAACATCGAAAGGGAAAAGCACAATAGAAGAACTGCATATTGTACCAGGTCCTAGGAGAAATGTCCCCTGAACACAAAAACATAAATGTAAACATGAACACCACAGTTCCATTACACAGATCAATTATCATACCAGCAATGAGCTACCAATACCAAACATGGACACTAACAGAGAAAGATAAAAGAAAACTTGTCAAGACAGAAATGACTGTGCCTTTGGAGAATTCTCAGAGTAACAATCATCATCAGGTGCCATGCCGACTGGCGTAGGCGATCATGGTTCTCTACAGCTCTGTCTACAGTATTATGTGTCGAGGTCGTTGTTGTTTCCCTGCTGTGCCAGGTTGTCAAACTGTCTAATATTTTCTCATGTTGTCATCCTCTGTCTCTGTTGTCTTCAATCTTGCCTGTTGTGTCTAAGTTCTCTAAACCTCCATGTCTCAGAAAGTTGTCTCAAGTGGCCAAAAAATGAAGATTTTCATTTTTCTTATATTATTGATTAAGGTTTGTTTCGCATTTGACTCTTTCAACACCTCCACATTAGTTTTTTCTGTCAGTCCATGGTATTCTCAAAATTCTTCATATCTCTACTGCCTCTAATTTTCCACTTTCTAGTTTGTTTATTGTCCACGACTTGCATCCATATGTTAGTAATCAGTTATATAGCACTGCAGAACTCTCTTCCTCACCTCTAATGACAAGATCATATTACACAATATATTTTGCATTTTTCTGAATGTTGTTTTTGCCTGCCCCATTTTGCTTCTTATTTCTGTTGAACTTCTTCCATCAGCTGTAATTGTTGTACCTAAATATTTGAATTTGTGGACCTGTTTTAATACTATATCAGTAACAATAAGAGACAGAATCAGAAACAAACACAACAGAAGACTAACTAACACAACAGAAGACTAACTAACACAACAGAAGACTAACTAACACAACAGAAGACTAACTAACACAACATAAGACTAACTAACACAACAGAAGACTAACTAACACAACAGAAGACTAACTAACACAACACAAGACTAACTAACACAACAGAAGACTAACTAACACAACAGAAGACTAACTAACACAACACAAGACTAACTAACACAACAGAAGACTAACTAACACAACAGAAGACTAACTAACACAACAGAAGACTAACTAACACAACAGAAGACTAACTAACACAACACAAGACTAACTAACACAACACAAGACTAACTAACACAACACAAGACTAACTAACACAACACAAGACTAACTAACACAACACAAGACTAACTAACACAACACAAGACTAACTAACACAACAGAAGACTAACTAACACAACAGAAGACTAACTAACACAACAGAAGACTAACTAACACAACAGAAGACTAACTAACACAACAGAAGACTGACACAACAGAAGACTAACTAACACAACAGAAGACTAACTAACACAACAGAAGACTAGTGTTCTGAGCATAGTGTGCTGAGACAGACATATTGGCCAGAGGAAACAACACTAGAATCAAAGCTCTATGGGCCACTGTATGAACTACAAAAGACAGTGAGTTTTATTAAGGAGACAGAATTACAGATATAGACATGTTTCAAGTGAACGAAAGAAGAAAACAGAAGACTAACTAACACAACAGAAGACTAACTAACACAAAACAAGACTAACTAACACAACAGAAGACTAACTAACACAACAGAAGACTAACACAACACAAGACTAACTAACACAACACAAGACTAACTAACACAACACAAGACTAACTAACACAATTTCAGTTTTAGTTTACATTAAAAGATTAAGCGGATTGCACACGCCTCCAGACTACTACCTGACACTGTTCCCTAACAGAAGGATTACTTTTCAGACATAACAGATACAATTACAGAGGTAGACCTTGCAAAAGATGGATTACAGTAATAAAGGACACCGAAACAAGGACATATAAAGTATATAACAAAGCAATCTTTCTATTTCCTAATGCTGCAAGGCACAAAGGCTTAATAGGGGATAAATAGATACTGGGACAGATTCTGGTAGTTCAGGTCTCACATACCTGGACTGCGCAGATGACTCTGTACTAAATGATTGTGGTTCGGATCTAACAGATCTTGATTCAATTGAGTTGACGTCAGTGTCCACTTCTTCCTGAGATGAGGATGTTGTGTCGTCTTCAAGAGCTGAATCTCCATCATCACCACTGCGAGTGTCTAAAATAGCAGCAGCGGAGAGTCCATGGTGCTGTCCAGTAGAGACTCCGGCAGCTACTTGGGCAGGAACAGGCGTTGCTACTGGGCTTGGGGTGGTGGAGGATGCTCTTTGAATACCAGAGTTACTCAGTCCAGGCATGCGAGAAATCCCTCGCACAATGTCTGACATTCTGTTTTCATGTGAGATCTCAGAACTGGTTATACTGCTCTGTTGAGAGAGAATTAGAAAACCAATCAATACAATGACAGAATCATTATCATCATTAGAAAACCAATCAATACAATGACAGAATCATCATTAGAAAACCAATCAATACAATGACAGAATCATCATTAGAAAAGGAAAATTCTGCAATAATTATGATGCAGAAATCCAGGCAATTAGTGTGGCAGGTAAAAAACTGCTGAACTCCAACTCTGACCTACAGCCTGTGGTATTCCTGACAGATGCAAGGTCAGTGCTTCAAGCTCTCCAGTCTGAAAAACTAACAGACTTGAAAAAACTACTTAGCGAATTGTCTTACCAGTATAGGGTAACCATGCAGTGGATACCCTCTCACTGTGGAATACCAGGAAATGAAAAAGCAGACCAACTGGCTAAGGAAGGTGCTGCCGAAGACCAACCAGATATACCAATCACCTACCATCAGAAAAACAGATGATCAAGTCAATAAGAAAGCCACAAACACCAACACAAGATGACTATCATATTATGAACAGACCAGAACAAGTTATAATTCTACGTCTCAGAACAGGACACAACCGACTCCGCAGTCACATGTATACAAAGTTCAAGATTGGCAACACAGCCATGTGTACATGTGGACAGGCAGCACAGAGTGCCAAACATATACTTCAAGAGTGTTCTGAGCATGAAACGCTGAGGCAGACATATTGGCCAGAGGAAACAACACTGGAATCAAAACTCTATGGGACCCTGTATGAACTACAAAAGAGTGAGTTTTATTAAGGAGACAGAATTACAGATATAGACATGTTTCAAGTGAACGAAAGAAGAAGAAGAATCATTAGAAAAACAATCAATACAATGACAGAATCATCATTAGAAAACCAATCAATACAATGACAAAACCATCATTAGAAAACCAATCAATACAATGACAGAATCATCATTAGAAAACCAATCAATACAATGACAGAATCATCATTAGAAAACCAATCAATACAATGACAGAATCATCATTAGAAAACCAATCAATACAATGACAGAATCATCATTAGAAAACCAATCAATACAATGACAGAATCATCATTATCATACAATTCAGATTTTCTAACTTAATTTCAACCTATGCTGAAACTAAAACTTTGTAGTGAATCAAATTTTACATGGTCAATATTAAATAAGGTTACACAGTTTACTAGAAATACCTAACTATCGATGTAAAAGAAATAAGCTAACAAAAAAAGTTTACTGGAACTATTGATACTTAACTATTGATGTAAAAGAAATAAGCTAACAAAAAAAGTTTACTGGAACTATTGATACTTAACTATTGATGTAAAACAAAGTCATCATCATCATCAGGTGCCATGCCGGCTGGTGTAGGCGGTCATGGTTCTCCACAGCTCTCTGTCCACAGTATTATGTAACGAGGTCGTTGTTGTTTCCTTGCTGTGCCAGGTTGTCAACCATTCTAATATTTTCTCATGTTGTCGCCCTCTGTCTCTGTTGCCTTCAATTTTGCCTGTTGTGATTATGTTCTCCAAACCTGCCTGTCTCATGAAGTGGCCAAAAAAAAGATTGCCTTTTTCTTATATTGTTGATTAAGGTCTGTTTAACATTTGACTCTTTCAACACCTCTACATTAGTTTTTCTGGCAGTCCATGGAACAAAAGTAAATATCAATAAAACAAAGGACAAGGACAAACATCAATAAACCTTTGTTTTATTAAAATTTACTTTTGTTTTACATCGATAGTTCAGTATTTCTAGTAACTTTTTTTTTTACTTTATTTAATATTTACCATTAATTCATTTGGTTACTGCTGCACCTTCCATTTTGTCAGACACCATCCGATATTTGGATTATTCAAATTTAACATGAAACAACAAAATGTTGAGGAAAATTCATCATGAAAAGTGACTTTTTTACGTTTGTTCTCAAACTCCCACCAGCCGGATCTTCGTTATAGCAAAACAACTAATGTGTTCACACAATGTCGCAGTTTTAATTGCATCAATGGTCTTGACACTTCTGACTTCAGCGCTGGTAACTAATACATTCAGTGTTTTTACCATTTGTTAGGAATGGTGGATGTTTGTAAGCATATCTATAATACAGTAGACCATGTCGTACAAGATAACTGGCTCTTGTAAGCATATCTATAATATAGTAGACCATGTCGTACAAGATAACTGGCTCATGTAAGCATATCTATAATATAGTAGACCATGTCGTACAAGATAACTGGCTCATGTAAGCATATCTATAATATAGTAGACCATGTCGTACAAGATAACTGGCTCATGTAAGCATATCTATAATATAGTAGACCATGTCGTACAAGATAACTGGCTCTTGTACTTACACGCTGGCTACCAAGTTCAAAGCTATCCACTTTTAACTAAAGGTTGCACATGCTTGACCTTTTTGTCGCTGTCGTGCGTCGCTATCCACATAAATACAGACATCCACAAATATGATACGCAGCAGTTGGCAGTTCACAAAATCATCAAATTTTAGGGAGATGTGTATATCAGTTATTGTGTCACTTTCTATACAAACTACAAAGACTTACCAATGCTCCTGGCAAAGGTGGAAATGAATTAGCCTCCATGGTGAAATTATCAGCAGCAACTGGAGCTTGCGAGCTGAAGTTGGCTCTGTTTGATTGGTTACGTTCAGAACGCTGAAAGAATAATCATTAGAATGGTCTACACGTCTAATAACATTTTAAATTTCAGTCAGGTGAGAGACAACAGACGTGTTGGACAGACAACTGAACAATAGATACATGTGTTGGAAGACAACTTGGCTGGGACAGAGAACTGGAAGATTAATAAATATAACATGAAAGTAATCAAAT
The DNA here is from genome assembly GCA_034231615.1 of Meghimatium bilineatum. NCBI lineage: Eukaryota > Metazoa > Mollusca > Gastropoda > Stylommatophora > Philomycidae > Meghimatium > Meghimatium bilineatum. Next base: position 64,492,068 of record CM067306.1, read on the forward strand.
CTCTCTATTCCAGCAGCGCCAAATAGGTGCATATTGCAGAAACCAGATTTCTCGATGTCAAGTGATGTGATGCTACTAACTGTGTGTAATTCGTGCATGTTGTTGAGACTCATAGTCATACCCTCTTTGATGGTTGTTCTGTGAAGATTTTCTCTTGGTCTTCATCTTTTTCTTTTGCCATCTGGTACCCATTTTAATGCTTGTAGTGACAGTCTGTCTGTTTTCAATCACTTTAAGAACATATCTGATATAAGTCAAACATTTTCTACTTATTGTTGTAGAAACATATTGCTGTTTGGTGTCATCTCTTACTTACTTTTTTGACTTGTCTTCCCAACTTGTCTTCAGAATTTTCTGCCATTTATTTTCAAATGAATTTAATTTCATCTCCAGCGCTGTTGTTATTATCCAACTTTCGCAAACATATGTTAACCCTCTGACAGCGTATTTTTTCCGGAATTTTGGTTAAAAAAATGTATATTTAATGCCAGGCACATAATCGATATCATCATCCGATTCCCATTCAATTTCATTTTTGTCCTTCAAATTTACTATTTAAATAAACACCTTAAATACACATATTCATCCTCAGTTATTTATTACAGCGGTGAAAAAACACACAAACGCAAACCAAATATTACTAGTGAACACAGCACTCTGCACATGACTTCAGAGACAAATTTACGCGCGACTTCCTTTCACAAGCAATAACACGTGACATCTAGCGGGAAATTGAACAACTATATAAATTTAAACGGCAGGTCTAGCTTGAATGGGGAAATCACAGGATAGCAATGCAAAGAAACATAAATAACTGCGAGCACACGGAAATCACGGAATGTGTAAAATTAAGCCAGTAGGTGCTGAACAATCGCGGGATACCCAGTCGGAGAGTTAATACAGATATTATATTGGAGATGAACAGTTATAGTTTGGTATGTTTACTTATTGTTTTGATTTCCAGATGTTTGTTAGTTGGCTGAACGCACTTGATGCATACACAATTCTGGTAGAAATCTCTTTTATTGTATCTCCATCTTTTGTTATTATCTATCACACAATTATTAATGAGCATTTTTCTGATGGGAGCCACACGGATCACAGATGGAAGGTCTATCGCTGTCAGCTCAACCTCAAATAGGGTCGTTACCTTAGTCAGTCAATGTACCATGTACAAATCCCACAGCACGCAACTGATCATTCAGAAATCAATGGCAAACTACTGAACATATTTATATTGCCTAGAAAACCACTACAGCGAAAAAAGGCTGGGTTGGTGGCTACATCCTGATAGAATATGCTACTATATTATATTATTTACCTTAAGTAAAAGTAACTTCTGCATTTTCATTGTTTCATTGTCATATTTTGTCCTGCTTCCTGGTTCTAAATGTCATGTTTCAAACTCCTCGGGAGTATGGGGGGGTTTTATCCCACACCATTAATAACCTATAACTAATGGTTACATTTCTAAGGGTCCCCCCCCCAAAAAATAAATATGCACATCGACATACCTTGTGGAATATGTGGACTCACCTGATTTCGGGCGTTATCGTCTCTTTTTCGTCTGCCTCTTCTGAGGATGAAACAAAATTCAAACAATAGCTGAACATATGTTCAATAAATTAACTCCAAATCTCCTAAAGGGATTTCCTACTCTGGAGTAGAGAGTAATTATATTTATAAATAACAATTACACTTGAGGTGTAGTGACCTACAGACAGAATAAATGTTTAACCCCTACATTACACGGTGCAATCTTTTTTTAAAATTTGTCTATTGTCTGTCCCCAGGCGAATGATGGCTGATCTTGTTCACACTTGCCTTTAAGTGTAGAAGTGGGAACTTACGCTGTCGTTCCAAGGCCAGATGCGTCGCTGTGGTTGCATTTTGTCCCTGTTTGTTCAAGGCTATCTTGATGTTTTCTCTCCACCGTTGGCTTTACGCATGAATATTCTTTTGTTGTATGCTCTTATTGATATTTGTTTTGGGTTCATTCTCATAAGGTGACTGAATCATTTTACTTCACATATTACATTTAAAAAAAATTCTTCATCGGCGTTCATTTAGCAGGACCTCCTGGATTTCAAACAGGATGTAGTACAGAGAATGGAAATGCATTGTGTCACTGTTTTATTTGCGCTAATGGCCTGACACATACGTCTTCAGCAGTTACAAATAATATAACAAACCAATTCGACTCATATATCTTCGCCATTTTTGTGTTCACAATTTTAACGGTTGTTTCTCTTTAAGCCAGATGTTTTCCAATGTATCCTTAAAACTTTCGGTTCTTTCCTAGTACGCGGGTGCCGGATATCACACTTTTCAATATACCGACTTCGCGTTTTTAATAATTTATTCCGGTTTCTAGTTTTTAATGCACCAGTTGCAACAACTTGTTGCCAACCAAAACATTAGGCCTAAGTCGCGAAATTATTGCTGCCAAAATTTACAGCAAAATTTCAACACGAAAATACTGGTATAGTTACCTGTAGTAAAATGTAAACATTAGGCCTATGTCGTAAGTGCAGCAAAACATTATGCCTATGATGAATGAATGTCACGAATGCGGCAAAATGTAAACATTGCCAAACTGTTTCCGTTACCTGAAGTACTCATTTTTTTCGAATTGGTTTTGTTTGTAATGACTGATTGATGCACCTACTATTTTAATATGCTTTCTACATCTTCCCACATTCCACCTAACTCATATTCATTTATTCGCATTCCACGGCCAGTAGTCATAATCGTTGTCTGTTACAACTGTTTTCCAGTACCAGTTCTCTCTCCTTACCTTGCCTTATATTTCGCTACACATTTCGTAAAAGTTGGATTAAATTCGTTAAATTACTGGCACCCGTGTACTAGGAAAGAACCAAACTTTCAAATACATGATGTGTGTGAGATTCTGATGCACTGAAATTTGTAAAAGCAATTAGAGCCAAATAATTGTGCCAATAGTTTTACTAGGTATATTTCTCCGATTTAGTTTCATGTTCTAAAATGAAATATTCAGTGCCGATACCACTTTAGTTTATTTTTGCATTCAGTTTTTGTAAAACTATACCCTTTCCCTTCAAGAAACACATTATAGAGAAAAGGGTACCATGCCTATAGAAACATTGGGTAAAAATTTGATTGCGTCCACCGTTATGCTATAAAATCATATCGAGTCATGCCTTTTTAAATTCACAATTTTTAAAAATCTAAACACTGATTCTAACCCTTCTCCCTCCTAAAAAAACTATAATCTAATTCTAATCCTTTTAACCCCCATTTACAAAAATCTATAATTTTATGCAACTTATCTAACACTGCAAATGTCACAACGGTGGACGAAATCAAATTTGTGCGGAAACATTGATATACAAATTTTCCTAATTTTAAAAACATATGTAAACCTGAGCCTAATACACTTGAAATATGCAGTAACACTATTTTACCAAGGAAAACCTTAAATGGTGTAATAGAGGGTTAATTTTCTATTTTAGCAGAGTACTGGAGACATGGAGTTAATGAATATCTCTATCTAGAATTAAGTTTTGAAAAAAAAAAAGAATGTCTGGTCACCAGTTATCTTTAAGATCATTTTAAAATTGACACAAGCACATCTAGATATCAACAATCTATCAATAGTACTTAGTAGAACATAGGTTTTTGATGTTTTACTTGAACACAACAGACGGACTAAGGGGTTATGATGTGTAAACACGAAAACATACAAATAACAATACACAAGACATTTTCAACATTTTCAACCATAAGATCTTTTTACACTACAATACTGACATGGTGGTAACACTGTTTTTTTTACTGTTTTCATTTTTTTCACTGTTTGTTTTATATATTCTTGAGGATATTATTGAGATTGGTATAGAGATTAAGACAGCACTTAAAGAGACCGATAAATCAGCATCAAACTAGAACTTTCAGACACAGCATGCTCATAGATTTATTAATATGGAGATCGGAGAATCTATGGACTTGTTTGTTTTAACGCTGATGATAACCTGCAATCATTAGTTCAGTGTTTGGTTTCTTTGTGCATGAATGTGCATGTTTGCAATGTCTTGTGCATGTGCATGTTTGCAATGTCTTGTGTGTTTGTTCTCAAACCCCTGCCAGATATTATCCAGAGAAATGAAATGAGTCATGGTTTACTGCTTGGCTCTAATAGTTTGTAATTTGATATTTTCTTAGCTCAGGGGCTAGTGCATATTGTTTAAAATCATCCTGGTGACCAGTAAAAACGACTAGGAAGGTCAGATTTGGGTAACAGATGGTATTTTTCAAATCTCTGCTATAGAAACTGTAAGTGTAGAAAAATTGGTAGCGTATACAGAGAATCAATTTTATTGCAAAAACTCACCTTTCAGGGCGGTTGCCCAGTAACGGCTGTTGCTGATGCTGTTGGTGATGAACTTGAGGTGGTGGCATCGGGTGATGATGTGTTTGGGGATGGTGCTGGGGAGTCATCATGCTGTGAGGATGATGATGATGCTGCTGCTGGTGGTGGTGCTGGGCAGATTGGTTGGTTTGTTGCTGATGGTGGTGGCTAGTGTGTTGTACAGGATTGTGAGTCTGCTGCTGGTGATGTGAAGTCTGTGCTTGTTGTTGGTGGTGGTGCTCATGATGATGTTGTGCGAGCATTTGGGGTGGGGGTTGACTGTGGTGGTGATGAATCTGTTGCTGTGTGTTAGGATGTTGATTGCCCGTTGTCTGTGGAGTTGGAGGTGGATGAGATGGGGCAGACCCAGTGATATTTGTGTGAACCATGACAGATTGCTGGTGGTGGTGTTGCTGTTGGGGCGCCGGCTGGTAGTGAGTTACAGTCATAGGTTCAAGGGTCACCTGATTGACGATTGCCGTAGGAGCAGCAGATGCGATGTGTTGATGCTGATGTTGCTGTGGATGCTGAGCAACCATTGGAGTAACAAACTGGTGAGGCATAGCTTGAGGCATCACCTGTTGAGCCATGTCTTCCCTGCCCGTGGTTCGACGTGGCACATAAACTCCTTGTGGAATCACAGTAGTAGTTGTGCTCCCATCAGCACTACGAGGACTTGATCGAGATGATCCGGATACAGACACAATTGGAGGCCGTTCACTTGGACGCTCTGAGGCACTACGTTCTAGGTTATTTTGTCTGGCACGCTGCGGCCTGTGAAAAAAATGTCCAATTGTATGTATACGTAAATAATTCGAAGTTTTCATTTACATAAAATATCTGACTAAATCAACCAAACTGAATATTCTCTAGAATAAATCCTCAGTGTTAGGGACAAACCTAACATATTAAAGATATGAACTGCGACAGAGTAATGAGGGAAAAAAAACAACCAGAGACATAGTGAGTGTTACGCAAAATACAAAAAACACTAAATGACATCAATAGAAACAATCTCCATTATCATCTTCTTTTGCCCCTCTCATACATTATAATTTTGTTTGTAATATTCATTTTTTTTCTATTTTCCCAGATGAAGACTTTTTAGTTGAAACACTGTTTCTGGTAGTGTGTTTTGTCTTTGGCTGCAACACTCCCTAAATCTATTTTTCTCCCCCTGAATATCTTTGACCTATTCTATTGCAATTGGCGTGTGAATACTCCACTAGCATCTGTGTGGCATGACATTCTGCATGGGGATTGAGAACAAACACAGAAGAAAGTATTTCTTATTAACATCAGGTTGAATGTTGCAATGATTTTTGTCACTTCTCACACAGGACTAGATTTATCTCCTTACTGGACCCAGTGATCAGTAACTTGACCTAGTTATTCCTAACTTGACCCAGTGATCACTAATTTGACCTAGTAATTCCTAACTTGACCCAATGATCACTAACTTGACCTAGTAATTCCTAACTTGACCCAGTGATCACTAACTTGACCTAGTTATTCCTAACTTGACCCAGTGATCACTAATTTGACCTAGTAATTCCTAACTTGACCCAATGATCACTAACTTGACCTAGTTATTCCTAACTTGACCCAGTGATCACTAATTTGACCTAGTAATTCCTAACTTGACCCAGTGATCACTAATTTGACCTAGTAATTCCTAACTTGACCCAATGATCACTAACTTGACCTAGTTATTCCTAACTTGACCCAATGATCACTAACTTGACCTAGTAATTCCTAACTTGACCCAATGATCACTGAATTGACCTAGTAATTCCTAACTGGACCCAGTGATCACTAACTTGACCTAGTATTTCCTAACTTGACCTAGTATTTCCTAACTTGACCCAATGATCACTAACTTGACCTAGTTATTCCTAACTTGACCCAGTGATCACTAACTTGACCTAGTAATTCCTAACTGGACCCAGTGATCACTAACTTGGCCTAGTAATTCCTAACTTGACCTAATCATTCCTAACTTGATCCAGTGATCACTAACTTGACCTAGTAATTCCTAACTTGACCCAGTGATCACTAACTTGACCCAGTGGTCATTAACTTTTAGCAAGCTGGATTAACATTAACACTATCTCCTTTTTTTTTTTAAATGTTAGTTTTTTTTGGTGAGTGTTTGGAAAATGCAATAACTTTTTTGTCTTTAGAGATTAAAAAAAATGTTTGCACATTTAACTAAAGAATTGCATTCTGCAAATATGTGTGCTATTTGTTTTTCTGTGTGTGTCATACCCGAGGTGTGAGCATGTGATATGAAGATGTTTTTCACACAAAAAACAACAAAAACCACCACACATAGGTGTTTGGAAAATGTCATAATTTTTTGTTATTAGAGATATTAAAATAATTTTTGCACATCTAAATAAAGAATTGAATACTGCATATATTGGTAAGTTTTGTTTGTTTATGTATGATACAAGAGATGTGAGAAGGTTGTAAAGTGGAAAAACATCAAAACCAAATTATAAAAAATTTTTCAGAAAATAACGCAACTATTTATTTTCCAACATGGCAACCCTGAAAACATCAGTTTTACACACTGTAACACACCTAAATCTGTGGTATTTGTGTAATTTCCTGAAAAAAATAGTATAATAATGCTAGGAAACTAAAGATAACTCCATAAAATACATAGAAAAGTAACTTATCGAGTCCAAAAACTAGTCTCAATCGGTAAAATCCGTCCGTTAGTTCCACACTTGTTCAATAATATCATTTAATGAAACCAAGATGATACTAGGTTATATATCTACTTTACTAGGTCTATGTCACAATCTCCATAATGATTGTACGTCAATTATAGATATTGACGGTCGGCCATTGAAACCCACTGATGGATGTCTCACGATTTTGATAATTTTTTTCTGCCGTAAAAGTCTACAATGTCTCGTATCTTGCCAGGAAATAGAAATTCAACAAAATTATCACAACGACTCACAATTTCGGTCAAACTATCACAACGACTCACAATTTCGGTCAAACATACATTACTGTAGGTATGATTTTAATTGCGTCAAAAATGGCCATAGCGCTTGGGGAATAAAACAGCACACATCGCCAAATAACTCATTTTTGGGGAATATTTCCACCCATGGCGTGCTAAAAGTTAAGACATAAGTCTAAAATGCAAACTAAACTTCTCTGGCTGTCGCTACCTGTTGAATCTATGCTGAGCTGCAGCAGTGGAGGGCATCAAGTGTGGTCTTGGCATAGACGCACGTATATGCTGTGGCTGTAATCCATTGTTTTGCATAATCTGTTGAGACAAGGAGAATGCAGATGTAATCATGAGCTATTGTTAGAGTAGAGAGCTTGCAAAACACAGGCAATACATTATGTATCATCAACTACTACATATTCTAATACAGAAATCAATATGTATGCAACACGCAATCAGAAAACATCAGAATACTAACACAACCCAAATTTTATATTACATTGCAAGACTATTATAGAACAAAATCATACGGATAGCAAACCGGATTTGAACCAAGTCCGGTCAGATGTCACCTATTCGCCTTGCAACAAGTCAACATGGAAAATGTATTGAATCACGTTGCAAGGCATATAGGTGTCATCTGAATGGACCTGGCTCACATCCTGTTTGCTTTCCTTATGATTTTTTCCCGTAAATGTTTAAAAGTTTTCATAAATATCAATTTGATACCTCTATAGTCTTCATACACTACAAGATTACAAAGTTTTCATTGTTAACCCTCTATTACACTATTTAAGGTTTTTCATGATAAAATACAATTACTGAATATTTCATGTGTACTAGGTTCAGGTAATTGTAATATGTAAAATAAGTTTGGTAAAAATTTTATATTTATATTTCTATAGGCACTGTACCCTGTTCTTCTGTGAGATGTGCTTTTCAAAAGGGAAAATGGTATATTTTTACAATCACTAAATGCAAAAATAAACTAAAGTGGTATCAATACTGAATACTTCTATAAGAAAAGGTTCTTGTTGTCAATTAGTGTCTACCAAGGTATTTTATGGTTAATGAATCTCTAAGTATCATATCAATAATTAATTTAAATATTTATTTATTTTTAGGATTAGGGTTAGTTATGTTTTACATTTCTAATCCTAACCCTAACCATATTTATATTTAACCCTTGTGGAACTGGCTTGGAATTAGTGCTTACCTAAGTAATTATTTCCCTTGGCATTAGGCACTTATTGGAAACAAGAACCTCAGAAAAATATAGCTTGTAAAAATGTACAATTTTTGTATTTTCACAATATTTTGGCAAAAGGTTTTACAAATTTAAATGTGTGCAGAATCTCATAGAAATCATGTCATCTTGAAAATTTCAATGAACCACTGAAAAAAAATTAATCAGGATTTCAAGGGAAATAGCTATAAAAATATATTAAAAATGATTAACACAAAAATGATTAAAAAATTTGAGTCGAATTGGTGTGTTGTCGAGGAAAAAAACCTACTCCGTGTAATATAGGGTTAATCAACTCTCATGTAAATATGCAAACACCTACACCATTTTGTGATGACCAAAAGACAATGAACACAAACTACATGCACACACACACACAATGTCAGTGTTGCCATTTAGTATAAATAAATTCTGCTACATCAGCATGCATAACTTGCAAGTATGCAGGTTAGCCTTATATAGCCAGTACAACGTATCTGACTTATACATACCATACATTCATTTACTAACTCCCTGTGGAGCATAGGTCTAATCTTTATATATTGCTTGTAGTTTTTTTCCCCAAGTCTTAACTATACTTTTTATATCCATTTCTCTTGCATCTAGGTTTTTTTTTGTCTTCCTATTCTCCTGTGGTTTTTGAGTAATCCTTATCTTATAATCGTCATGCACCATCTTATCAAAGGTTGTCTGCAGCATACTTTCAATATCCTATTTCTTGCTTTGGTGCTGCACTCTGCAAGACTATAACTTGTCCATGATTTTATTTGTCCTCTGCTTCTTCCATCTTCGACTGTTCCCTGTAGTATTATTTTCGACAAGGAATCAGTACAGCGCCCAAACCAGGCATGTTTTTTATCATTTCACTACTGAAAGTAATGGTTCTTGTGGATCTGTACACATCTCTATTTTATTTTTTAGGTACACATTTGTCTTATGTTCTCTATAGGAGATTCATAGAATTCATCTGTGACATTTATATTCAAAGTCCCATTACCGTCTCTACTGGAGTGTCCAACTCTCACAACTATACAATACAATAGAAACCACAGGAGTTATAAAGTTTGACAAATGAGCTATGCTGATGTGGACCAGCAAATAAGATATTAAACAGGGACCAGCAAATGAGATATGCTAACTCAAAAAACAAAACAGTGAACAAACTTAAAAATGAAATATGCAAACTTTTGAAAAACAAAACGGTGTACTAGAAAATGGAATATGCGAACTATTGAAAAACAAAACGGTGCACGAGTAAATGAGAATCGTTAATTACTGAAAAACAAAACGGTGTCCCAGAAAATGGAAACAGTTAATTATTTAAAGACAAAACGGTAAACCAGCATGTGAGATATTCAAATTATATATAAAAACAAGAATCACACCATGTTATTGACAAGTAATAAACACAATGAGGCTGATACAAAGCACACAATGTAAGATTTTCAGCTGGAGAAGAAATCTACATCCACTAAAATTAGCATTTCAAGTCATAGACAACACACATTTAGTAAATGTTACCAACACAATGGCTTTAAAAAAAAAACCCCATTGTGTTCTGCTACAAGAAAGAACCAGTGAGAGTTTGAGAATGAATGCTGAAGAAGGACCACATGAATATGGAATTAACAGAAGAAGGAAGATTTGTTCAAGTTCGGCAGGAGTTTCGAAAGGCAGTCATGAATGCTACATCTTATCCACAATATGGTACCTTCTGATGATGCCAGAATTACATAAATGACATGATGTACCTCACATTCCAACCAAAACACACGTTAATATAAGTTGTGCCTGCCTTTTCAGCTGTCTTGCTAGCTCCTCCACCAGGAAAGCTGACAACTTAATGTATAATCATCTTCATTTTCTCGTACCGCTTTAATATGAGCAACTGTGGTCTAGAATGACATGAACCCACCATTATCTTACCAGAAATGGCACAATACTTTTCAAATTCATCAATCTAAAAATTTATGACAGAGTGTACATGGTCCTGCGGCCACATTGATAGCAATACAGACATCAGTAAAAATATCAAACATGCTAGACTGTTGTTAGCTTTGAGCATGGTGTCCAGCGTGTAAATATGAAAACCAGTTCTCTGGTACAGCTGGCCTACTTCTAGTAATATTGTTACAGATGCACACAGTTCAGTGCAAGTGTTAAAGACACTGAACATATTAGTCACCAACGCAAAAGTCAGATGTGCAAATTGATGCAAAAAAAATAAATTGTGACACAAACTAATTCCATTATCTGGACAACGCCCTCTTAGAAATCTAGTAGGAACATTCTGCAACAAGAAAGATCCGATGGGAGTTTAAGAACAAACAGGAACAACAATTATAGAGACACAAAAAAATGAAGACATTAAATTTTAAAATGTTAATTTCAAATCAAATATTCCGGATTAGATATTAATGAAAAACACATCATGTTTCAATCTGGCATGATTCTGTGAAGTGTTAGTAACTTAAACAAGATATCTGAAAGGGAGAGAAAAACCAAGACAAACGTTAGTTGTGATAGTTTGAAGGAGCAAAGCTGTATGGGTACTGCAGCAGAGCGCACCATGCCATGCCGGGCTCACTTCATGCCACGGCTGGCTCTACCTGCTGGCTGGCTGCTCGTCTCTGTCTGTATGCCATGCAGATGGCCTCAATACTCACTAATCCAGGCTCCATGGCAGCTGTTGGTCCAGGCCAACCCTGAAGCATTCCGGTCATGTATGGCATATACGGTCCTTGAGGTGTCTGCAAAAAAAATAGAAGAGGTTTCGGTGTGATATTTAATTTACATGAACAGTTAAACAATTGATATTTCGAGTCATAAATGTGACTAATTTTCCTGTATCTGATTTCAAACTCCCGCTAGCTAGCAGGACATAGTCCAGAGATGTGATCACGATATATTCTCACTTAACATATTCAATAGCCTCTTTATTTACAGAATGTTCATTATGGTATATTTCTGAATATAAGATGAAAATTGTTTGTATTTATTTCCACTATTGATGTTGGTGTTTCAGCTTATATAAGTGCACAATAAAAATATTTTATTCAAATACCTGTAGCAACACACAAACAATAACATAGAATGTCATGATATTAGGAGGAAAAAAAGTCATTGAATTCATTAGAAGTCTGAATCAGCCTAAATTCAGAAACAGCTCACAAACTTCATCCTATGTTGTGGCAACATCAGGGTGGATATCCTTAGTCTTACCAACACAGTGTCGTCATCGGCTTCATACCCATTTCTATCCATTGTATTAATGGTGGAGCACTTTTTCAAAGACTGGCCGATAATTTCAGAAGGACCCTCTGATCACAATTCTTTGACACATTGTGATGTTGCTAGCTTTTTTGATTTTTTCCCCCCACACTTTATCACAGTTAAATCAGAATTCATTCAATTTTTCTCAAAGTATGTCCATTACGCTAGAGGAGCCGTGTAGTGGTTGCGGGAGGGAGATAATGGACCAATGAATTAGATGCAGACAGCGCATAGCATTGTTTTTCCACTTTCTAAGTCTGATTTGCCCAAATCGAGTACCAGACTAGCATGGATGATTTTTATTACAACAGTCCTCATTTTTCTGCCCCCACAATTTATCCAGCCACTCCACAGAGCAGAATAAGAACTTATAGAAGAAACAAAGCAAAGCAAGATCAGCCTTTTTTTGTGTGCTACTTCTGATTATTGTCTTGTTTTCCTGCTTGTTCACTATTTATATACTTTGTGTCACATAGGAAACACCTGTTAACTCTGATCAGCAGAATGCGAGGAAATCAAAAACGGCATAAAAAGGCTGATTCCGATTTTTTAAAATATATAATGTGCATTTTACGGCAACATACACTCCTTTCAACCATAGATGTTAGCCCAAATTGGTTATATCAGAGCTATTCCAACTATTAAAAAATAGTGGTCACAGTTCTATAAATCCAGTTACCATGACCTGGTTTTTTTTAATTTGTGCGGCGAGGTGTAATTTGGTGATTGTATCAGCACAAACATGCTACTTGGGAATTTGGTGATTGGTAACTCACAAAAATGTCACTTGGGAGTTTCACCTTCTTAGGAAGATCAAAAAATCATGTGAGTGGTGTGTGTGTGGTGGGGAAAAATGTCCCATCTGACATATTACCTAAAACAGCAGTCAGACTATTTAGTAGGAGAAATGTCAACAACCATATTTTAGGGTTTTAAAGTGGAGCAAAATTTGTTCTAAAATGGAGCCACAAGAGAAAATCAGGTTGAAAACCACTGCTATAAATACTAAAATATTTCCAGAAATTGAAGCATATGTTAACTACATTTCACCTGCTGATAGTAAATTCCTGTTGGTGAACCTGGCATATAAGAATGAAGCTGCAATGCTCCAAATGGCTGCATCAATGCTTGTGCCTGCTGAGGTTGCGGTTGTGGCATTGCAGTTTGCACCGTATGAACTGGAGTCGCCACGGCCGCCTGGTTCTGATGTGCTAATCTGCGTTGATTGGATTCTTCCGTTGATGGGAAATAACCAGCTGCAGCAAGGGTCCCTGATGACTTAATGCAACACTGTCAAGAAAATGAAGATTCATGATTTATTACAACTCTTGTCAAAAAAATGAAGATTCATGATTTATTACAACTCTTGTCAAGAAAATGAAGATTCATGATTTAATCCAACACAGTCAAGACAATCAAGATTCATGATTTCATACAACACTGTCAAACCAATGAAGATTCATACAACACTAAGGCAATGAAGATTTAATGCAACACAGTCAAGACAAAGAAGATTATGAATTAATGCAACACTGTCAAGACAATGAAGATTCATGATGTAATCCAACACTGTTAAGACACTGAAGATTCATAATTTTATTACAACTCTGTCACCAGATTAATCCAGGAAGTAAAGACTGCGGTGGAGAGGAGATAGCCACCGCCCTCATATAACAGAGCAACTGAAATGTGAGATCGCTAACATCTCACACCCCTACGGCATTAATAAATGCTATGGGTTACTTTACATTTTTTTTTACTTTCCAACTCTCAAGATAATGAAGATTTATAATTTATTACAGCTCTGTCAAAATGAAGATTCATGAATTAATGCAATATTCTCAAGACAATGAAGATTCATGATTTCATTTAAACAGAATTCTACAGTGAGATCTATGTGTGAATATAAAATGTTTTATATACTTCAAAAAGGGCTCAAGGAACATAGAGGACTGACTTTATTGTACTTGGGTTACCCCATATGCACTCTGTCCCTCTCAACGAAGCTGCAGGCTGCCTGTTGAAAGTACCAATCATAGCACCCAACTCCGTAGTTTCAAGTCATTATAACCGGGAAGCTCTAATCCTGTATCGCAAGTGGGATTTGAACCCGCGACCTCTAAAGTACAAAGGTAACAACTACTACACAATCTATACTACTATAATATAAAAATCTCTATCTATTTATCATCTTTGTTATTAGGCTTCGAAGGATTTAATGACGATCGGTTTTCAGACTGTTTGGTCACATGATATTCAGTAATATTGTATATCTTCTTCATTTCGCTGTTTCTATTCTCATGTAGTATGCTCTTGCTGCTGACCAATAAGGGTTCCTTATCTATAATTGGTCAAAGTATTTCAATATATAATATATCTCCTTCTTCTTCTCGAACCCCTTGCGAGCAATTAGCTCTTACTTCCTATATGCAGTGGAGAGGTTCTCCAAGCTTTCTTTCATACCCAGGAGGCTTCAGCTTAGTGCAATGCCTACTGAAGGAGCCTTTTACTCAGACGGGGGTATATAATATCTCCTACCTCCTTAATATAATATAGTATCATGCAACTCTTCTATTCTATACTTTCAACAAACTCAACGATAGTCATGCACATGCATTGTCAAGTCATTGCTGCCCTGATCTGTCAAGTCGATGCTGTCCTTGTCTGTCATCTCGATGCTGTCCTGATCTGTCAAATCAATGCTGCCCTGATCTGTCAAATCAATGCTGCCCTAATCTGTCATCTTGATGCTGTCCTGATCTGTCAAATCAATGCTGCCTTAATCTGTCATCTTGATGCTGTCCTGATCTGTCAAATCAATGCTGCCTTAATCTGTCATCTTGATGCTGTCCTGATCTGTCAAATCAATGCTGCCTTAATCTGTCATCTTGATGCTGTCCTGATCTGTCAAATCAATGCTGCCTTAATCTGTCAAGTCGATGTTGTTCTAGTCTGTCAAGTCGATGCTGTCCTGGTTTGTTTCTTGTGATACCAGACGTGACATTATTACTTTTGTGATACCTCATTTGACATGGTTACCTCTTATGATACCTCAATTGATATGGTTGCCTCTTATGATATAGCATATTAAATTTGTATATTTATGTAAAAATACTGACCCCAATATTGTGATCCTTGTAAACTGCTTTCTGATTATGAAACTGGAAGAAACTATTCAATGCAGCTGTCTCGTCTTTAAAGCTGACGTACCAGACCGAGTATTTCTCCTTGTACATCACAAACTCAATGTGTGTCGGTACAGCAGCTCCCATCTCCAAAATAAATTGACGAACATCCTAAATTTGAAAAGAAATGCATAATTAGTAATAATAATAATAATATAACAAATAATAATCGTTAACGGCATAGAAAATCTTTTGCGTTTGAGTGTCACCTCGGTTACTCAATTGAGGACCTATGTATTTGTCAGAAAGGCTATGGGATGTTAAGAGCTACTTGTCCAGAACTAAAGAGATTATTTCATCATCTTTATCATCCTTAAGAACACGAAGCATGGTTTCTTAACTCATGATTCGCAAAAGGTTTTTGTATAAAAAGTTTTGGAAATTGATAATAAAATATATATGCATATATTCTAATAAATACAAATAAAATAAACAAACAAATGACGGGGAAAAATGTATCAAGATGTCATAATGTAATCAAGATGTATCACACGACATAAACACAAATTTTGTGTCAAACTGACAACAGTCACTGACCTCTTCAGTGGCAGATGCTGGGAAACCCCTTAAGGTCAGAGTTTTGCGACACTGAGACACTCTGACTCTCTTACGATCCTCAGACAGTTCCAGGATTGAGCTTGCTGCAATGTATGAAACAAAACCTCCATTCATATAAATGTTGTAATATGATGTAGTCTAACAAGTTATTGGCAACTCTCTCACACAAAACACAGTTCACAGATATATTGGCAACACTGTCACACAACACGTGGGCAAGTGCAAAAATAAGAAACACCATGGAACAACACGGCATCACTTAAACAGCTACCTTGCTGAGTTCATGTGGCGATCTAGGCTCCAGAACAATATCAATTCTCTCTATGACATATTGGAGGAAATGAGCAGATACTGGCCACCTGTGTAGCCACCCATCAACTCCCGTCCTTCTCCATAATGTCCCCACCAGCACCCGTCCCTACCCATCAGCTACACTGTTCCAAATCCTAACCCCAACACTGAAAGCGGTCCCCTCCCAAATTCTGAACATCTAACCAACCCCTAACCATAAAATCCCCCTCCCAACACTAAAATATGCAGCCTCCCCTTCCAGCAGTACATTAGTGAGATTCGCACTAACAAAGGGATATAATAAATGCCAGTATTAATGCTAACACTGGTTAGTTGCCCCTAACTGCACTGATCAGTTTCGCTGAAATGAAATATCAGAACGAAAGTTTATTCCGATAAATATGTGTCCACTGATTTTTGTATAGCACCGAAGACAGTAACCCTTTTCCCCCTAAACTAGAATTCCAGGTCCCAGTTGTCACACGGGCTATGGTAAGACAGAGATGAGAAGACATTTGAAGACAATGAGATAAATAGGTTTCAATATGTAGAAAACAATGAGCTGGGCAGACAACGAAAAAGACAAAATACAACTTATGTTAAAAAACATACATTCTACAGCCTGCAAGAGTTGATCCACAGTGTTGCAAATAGGTTTGATTCGACCAAAGTCCAGAAACAATTCTAATGGGATGAACTTGTCAGAGTCCATGTGTTGGTTCAAGAACTTGTCATTTGGAAGGTTCTCACTGAGAAAATAAAACATGCAAACACATTCATAACATGACACAATAGTCACAGCGTGTTTTTGGTCATTGGTAACAACTGGTTTAGTATTAGATATGTTGATTATCATCCGCACACCGGACATGCTCATAGGTGCTCAGATCTCTGGTTCAGTAAATCTCTCATGGTATAACGACTGATGGTTACATCTCTGCTTCAGTAAATCTCTCATGGTATAACGACTGATGGTTACATCTCTGCTTCAGTAAATCTCTCAGGGTATAACGACTGATGGTTACATCTCTGCTTCAGTAAATCTCTCATGGTATAACGACTGATGGTTACATCTCTGCTTCAGTAAATCTCTCAGGGTATAACGACTGATGGTTACATCTCTGCTTCAGTAAATCTCTCATGGTATAACGACTGATGGTTACATCTCTGCTTCAGTAAATCTCTCAGGGTATAATGACTGATGGTTACATCTCTGCTTCAGTAAATCTCTCAGGGTATAACGACTGATGGTTACATCTCTGCTTTATTAAATCTCTCATGGTGTTGCAACTGATGGTTCCTGCTCTTTGTTGGTGAAATTTTTTAATAAAACTTTCATATTTTCTCTCCTTGGTATGCAGACCCTTTCTTTCAATTCAAAAGTACTTACGCAGAACACAGGTTTTTGAGTTATACTGGATGACAGCTGACAGACTATAAATAAAAGGCTATTGGTGTAAACAAGCAAGTACTACGTTACTAATGTTCTATGTAAGTAAGTAATGTTCTATGTGAGTAAGTAATGTTCTACGTAAGTAATGTTCTATGTGAGTAAGTAATGTTCTACGTAAGTAATGTTCTATGTGAGTAAGTAATGTTCTATGTAAGTAATGTTCTATGTGAGTAAGTAATGTTCTACGTAAGTAAGTAATGTTCTATGTAAGTACTATTGTTATTCAATTTCACAGCAGTATTACCTTTTACTTCCAATTCACACATTCTCCAAACTGACTCATGCTTACTGACCTCAAAATCATGCATACTCTTGCAAAACATTGAGTACAATATATAAGTCAATCTGTTTATAAGCAGAGGACTAAATATTCAAAATGTGTCAAAAACGAGAGTACCGTATAGGTCGAACAGGAAAAAAATATACAGGCATTAATACTGCGTAATCCCATTATTATAAGAATGAAGGAATAAGTGAAATCGGTAGTGCTAAAATGAAATGAACACAAATCTTAGCAACAGTAAGAGGCAAGGTCATTTCTTCCATTTGCCCAATTCACATAAAATACCAGGGTACATCAAGAATAATACAGTGTGATCTTTCCCAGGAGATGCTGTCATCAGCAGTTGTAAAATCCATAACTACCTGGTACTACCAAGCGTGTTCCCAGCTATCTGATTCATTCATTCAGTCAGGAACAGTGGCATTACTGTATTGTCCTACCAACCAAGAGTGTTCCCAGCTATCTGATTCAATCAGGAATAGTGGCATTAACGTATTGTAAATTCAAAACATACTGTAGTTAATGAATGGTCAACTTTTAGCTTGGCAAATATCAGATAGCATCAGCTATTACATTCAAAGAACTTTCCAAACTGTCCAGGGAAGAACCATTACAATGGATTTACAGTCGTACCCACTTTAATTCTAAGTGAATCTGGTAACCCATTCAAGTAGCATTTCTCTGTATAATAGGTAGAGTGTATATAAAAGAAACTTAGCGTTTCACCATCATCGGTATCAGAAACAATGAAGACCTAAAGCAGATTACAATGAAACGAGAGACATGGAAATCTATGACATTCACCCTATGTGCTGTCTTTGGCCCTAGAGGAATAACTAACTAACTAGCTAGCTAGCTAACTAACTAACTAGCTAGCTAGCTAGCTAACTAACTAACTGTGTATATAAGAATGATGCACAAATAGTTTAAGCTTCAAGTTTGTAAATTTGTATTACCATTATGATTTTATTCAAGTTTTATAAGAAGAATGTCTAGACAGAAAAGAACATTGTATGCTGTTAGTTTTAAGTTGGATGTTATCATTTTTGCTGAGAAATTCAATAATTCAATGGCTGCCCGCCACTTCATTGTGAACATAAAGCAAGTACAAGAAAGGAGAAAAAAAAGGATGAATGAAATTGTCTGAATGTGTAATGAAGTTGCAGCAGAGATTAATTGTAACCCGTACAAATATTTGGATCAGGGCACTTACAATATTAAGAGATCCTGAATTCTAATCACAAAAATCCGTGGACGTTGTTGCTTCAATGGGATGGTGCTTTATGAACAGACAGCACGAAATCGCACTAAGCTCAGACAGAAATTGCTGTAAGAGCTAGAAACGAAAATTTATCTGTTTCAACATTTCACTATTAACTTGGGGGTGGGCACGTCTGAGCACTTATGCATACTTGTTCCGTGTGCATGATGATAACCTGCAGTTATAACTCCACACCAGACAACAAAGCAAGTACCAAGTTCACTCATATTGTTCCAGCTTAAAGCAAGAGACACATGATGTTGGAGGGAAACTTTTCACACAAAGATGAAACCTGACAATGAAGACTTTATTATCCCCACTTTCTGCTGATTGAATCACAGTTTTACTTTAGACACATATTTTTTTAATATGAGGACAATTTTTTTTCAATACTTACTTTGAGAAATAGAATTGCATCTGTTTTCGAATAGGTGCAAGAACATCATCTGGGTACTTGTATTCTAGAGAATAAGAACAAAACACACACACACAAGAATCAGATATAATATGATGAAATGAATACAAATTATGTTAAAATTAACCCTTTAACTGCTGAATTCTTTCCCCAATGATTTTCACCCTACCCTAAATCCTTCTCTAGTCCCATAAAAATAAAAGATCTTTCACAGTATCATACCCTATCCAGGATATAGCAATGAACCCATCCGTATTTAGCTGTATTGATTTTCTAGGCAATATAAATACATTCAGTAGTTTGCCATTGTTTTCTGAACTTTCTGAATTGCCTGTGGCGGGATTTGAACCTGGTACCTTGGCAAATCACTTCCTATGACACGCCTGGAAAGAAGACAGTGGCCCTATTATTTGCACTCTGAACTCAAAGTCCAGGTCAGGGTTGCCATACGGACGACAAATCAAAGCTAAATAAATAGATGACAAATCAAAGATAAATAAATAGACAAAACAGTATATCATTACCTTGCCCACCCATGGCACCTTCCAACTCCTCGTTATCTCCTGTATTCTCAAAACCCACATCCTCTATACCAGAAGCTCCATTGGCTGGGTTATTGTCTCCAGATTCCCCAATGCCTAAGGAGGATAACATCAGAGAACTAGTGTGACCACATGTTTCTTAGTCATGCCTGCCATACATTCTTTCATACCATAAACACAGCAGCAACATACTTTATGACACACAAGAGTTCTTACAGCATTGGTTACTATGGCAACACGATATGGTTAATAGTCTCATGATCTTGTATTGTAGTGCTCCGATAGGGCAATATGTGTTCAGTTGTCCCTATTCCTGTATTGTAGTGCTCCGATAGGGCAATATGTGTTCAGTTGTCCCTATTCCTGCATTGTAGTGCACCAATAGGGCAATATGTGTTCAGTTATTCCTATTTCTGCATTGTAGTGCTCCGATAGGGCAATATGTGTTCAGTTGTCCCTATTCCTGCATTGTAGTGCTCCAATAGGGCAATATGTGTTCAGTTATTCCTATTTCTGCATTGTAGTGCTCCGATAGGGCAATATGTGTTCAGTTATTCCTATTTCTGCATTGTAGTACTCCGATAGGGCAATATGTGTTCAGTTATTCCTATTTCTGCATTGTAGTGCTCCAATAGGGCAATATGTGTTCAGTTGTCCCTATTCCTGCATTGTAGTGCTCCAATGAGGCAATATGTGTTCAGTTGTCCCTATTCCTGCATTGTAGTGCTCCAATGGGGCAATATGTGTTCAGTTGTCCCTATTCCTGCATTGTAGTGCTCCAATGAGGCAATATGTGTTCAGTTATTCCTATTCCTGCATTGTAGTGCTCTGATAGGGCAATATGTGTTCAGTTGTCCCTATTCCTGCATTGTAGTGCTCCAATGAGGCAATATGTGTTCAGTTGTCCCTATTCCTGCATTGTAGTGCTCCAATGGGGCAATATGTGTTCAGTTGTCCCTATTCCTGCATTGTAGTGCTCCAATAGGGCAATATGTGTTCAGTTGTCCCTATTCCTGCATTGTAGTGCTCCGATGGGGCAATGAGTGTTTAGTTGTTCATGGTCTTGCATCATAGTGTTCCGATTGAAAAATAGGTAATCAGCTGCTCATAATCCTACATTGTAGTGCTCCGATGGGGCAATAGCTCTTAAGTTGTTCATGATCCTGGATTGTAGTGCTCTTACAGGGCAAAAGGTTTAGGGGTCATTTATAATCTACCACCTCAGAGCTCTGACAAAGCAATAGATTTGCAAGTATTCATAATCCTGAACCATATTGCTCTGACAGGGAAATAGGTATTCAGAAGTTCTAGATCCTGCAACCTAGCACTCTGACAGGGAAATAGGTATTCAGAAATTCTAGATCCTGCAACCTAGCACTCTGACAGGGAAATAGGTATTCAGAAATTCTAGATCCTGCAATCTAGCACTCTGACAGGAATATGTACCCAGATATTCACGATCTTGCTTTGTAGCACTCTGATGGGGCAATAGATATTCCTATAATAATTATTTTAGCTTAAATACCACATCCACACATCAAGACATAGTAGCTTTAACAATGGCCACCATAACGGGCTTAAATCCAAGAAAACAAAATAAAAATTGTCACGAATTCGCAGAAATGTGAAACATGACTACCGGTAGTCTAACCGCCATCTTGAACCAGAAGCCTATATATAGAATATGTAGTTATTCAGACACTTCAGTACAACATACCATCAAGCCCCAGTCCAAACTTCTGACCACAGATGCAATCATGTCTGCCCTCTCAAGTGCAGCTCAGTAAATTTAAGCCAGAAAAAGAGTTCCTTGATTTATGATTAGAAACCATCATCAAAGTACATGGGATGCTCCAATAAGTGCTCCGTCTTCTGTTTCAACAGCCATCCAAGTGCTCAAACTAAAAGTACATGGGACACTCCGATAATTGCTCCATCTTCTGTTTCAACAGCCATCCAAGTGCTCAAACTTTAAGTACATGGGATATTACGATAAGTGCTCCATCTTCTGTTTCAACAGTTAGCAAGTGTGTTCAAACTGAAAGCCCCAGTCAAATGTTGATTATACAATCTTGAGATCTTGCCATGCACTCCTACTTCTTTTCTTGTTTGTATGTATACATTATTACATCCAGCCTGACATTTATTCTGAAGCAAATCTATTCACTGATTAGATCAGCCCTATCTTTCCTCATAACTTTGTCATTCTGAACATTGTTGTTGAGAAGTGAGATACCCGGTACATTCTTCTCTTAGCATGCATCCTTTTATCTTATGAAGAATGAATGCTTTTGGAAGTCTTAGAATATCATTGTCTGTTTTTTTCCCAGTCATCAGCCACATTACTGCTTATGTCTCCATATTAATGCTCAATGTAGTTATGGAGTAGTTAAACTTCTTCATTGTTCATTCTCAAATTCCCACTGCATCTTTCTTGTAGCAGGACCAGGGTGTTGTGTCGTTGTGTTATTTGCACCAGTGGCCCAACATATCCATCTTCGGCAAAGTAGATAAATTACTTCTAAAGCATCTTCCTGCTATTTTAGAGGGCAGAAAAGAATCAATCCGCATGTGTTAATATCTTTGTGACCAAATCATCTGTGTAATCTGTGTATACGATTGTGTCTTGTAGTTTTCAGTGCATCTGGACAAATTCTTGCAGTCATCCTGATACTAACATACTTCTTTTTTTACCCAGTAGCATCATTGACTACCTGTATTGGACTTTTTACAATGTTAGTGTTAAGTAGCTGCATACCAAGCTTGTTACTTGTAAGTAACTAAGTAACTATACATCAGCTCACAACAAAATAAGTCATCACTGGTACATGGACAGAGTCTGACAAGAATTGCCCGACAAAAGCCATTTTCTGACAGAAGAAATGGCATTAACTTTCTTGACTATAGTAGGCATTATGGTGTAGAGCAATGTTTCTCAAACTCATTGTTGTAGTGGACCAGCAATATATTTCCCAATCTGTTAGGGATCTGGTGGGCATTGGGGGCCAAAGGTCTTATATGATGTATATGAGGACTTGCACTGATGGCTTGCAAACCAGCACTTTGAGAAACACTGATGTAAAAAACTTGCACTGTAATGGACTCACAAAAATTAGAATAAAACAATTATCTCATAGATTATCAAACTGCAATGAGCAATAAGCACTGCCACAGCAAAAATAATGCAATGAGCAATAAGCACTGCCACCAGCAAAAATAATGCAATGAGCAATAAATGCGGCTACAGCTTAAATAATGCAATGAGCAATAAATGCTGCCACAGCAAAAATAATGCAATGAGCAATAAATGCTGCCACAGCAAAAATAATGCAATGAGCAATAAATGCTGCCACAGCAAAAATAATGCAATGAGCAATAAATGCTGCTACAGCAAAAATACTGCAATGAGCAATACATACTGCAATATATAAAACAATACGGTCATGGACAAGCAATAGTACTATTTATTAGAAATAATTTGCTATGAAACAGTAGGTCTCATCCTGAAGCACTCGACACATCATGAAATACTTGACACATCAAGAGATACTAGCAAAATTATGAAATACTAGACACATCATGAAATACTAGACACATTATGAAATACTAATCCAATCATGAAATGATCACGAAGCATTGAAGAATATACACAAACTGAAGACAGGATTTGAACCAAGTCCATTCAGCTAAACTGCAATGATTTTTAAAAAGCCATGAATCACAAAAATACTGACAAGACATATTGCATCTTGCAGCAGAACAGACTGGGTTCAAATTTCATCTGCTATCTTAATATAATACTGCACTTACCACTTGATGGAGATTGTTGGTTGGAAGCCCTGACTTGCTGGCCACCCACATTGTCTGGCACGCCCATAACATACGCAGACTGCTGCTGTTGTGGAGCTACAACGGCTACTGCTGGCTGGTGGTTGCCCTGGGTGTTGATTGCCATCAGGGGTCGAGGGGTTAAGCCAAGTCCCATGGATGTGGGGCTCTGTGAGCTTTGTCCCTGGATCTGGTGGGTTCCCTGTGGATGGGAACCAACTCCCCTTTGCATGCCCGCACCACTCCCGCCCAAAGGCAATATGTAGTTTGTGCCGTTAGCATGGACGTCTCCATTAGTCAAAAGACCTATAAAGAAACACACAAATACGTGAATGGCCTTTTGCGACTATACAAATGGTCAGGAAACAGAATCAAATTCAGCCGCAGGCAGATGTGCATTTGAACAGTTCAGAGCATAATGGCAGTATACTGAACATAATATAATGCCTATATTTTAATACAGTCAAAAACTTGCTGACTTGATCCTAACTCTTGAATAAGATATACCACCATTTTTGATATGCTGAGAGTCAACTGTGGATGCGGGGGCAAGAAACAGAAAATGGAGGTCTGTTGCAGCCAACTGTGGACGCAGAGGCAACATCTGAAAATGCTGCTATGTGCACCAGAGTAAGATGACTGGATGTGTCGATGTTTACGCTCTAATATAAATCATTATTCTGAATACAGAAAACGTTATACAGTGTACACGCTGCAAGGGTAGATAAGGACATATTTAGTCCGGCTCTGTGGTGGAGTGGTACAGGGCCCGTCTGTGACGACCAAGGTACCGAGTTAGATCCCCGCCACAGGCAATTGTGCATCCGGACCGTTCAGAAAGCACTGGCAAACTACTGAACGTATTTATATTGCATGGGAATCACTACAGCCAAAAAATGCTGGGTTGATAGCCACGTCCTGAATAGGATATGCTACAATTTTTAATATGTTCCCACTACAAATTTTTCTTCTTCATCGTTCTTCTATCTCAGATATCAGGTTACAGTGCCAATAGCTTCAGTCAGATATCAGGTTACAGTGCCAATAGCTTCAGTCAGATATCAGGTTACAGTGCCAATAGCTTCAATGAACGGTGTAATTCACTTCAGGTCATCCATGGAACCCTTTAGGTCATCCATGGAACCCCTCAGTTTTGGAAGTAGGTCAAACATTTGGAACCCCTGTCTTAGTAGGCCATATTTTCTGGCTCTCTTCTTGGTAGAGTTGACAGGCATGAAGAATGTGTTCTGCAGTCTCTGTGCTCAATCACCAGGTCTGCCTCGCTAATTTTGAGTTTTCTGAATATGTGACTTCTCAGTATATTGTGGCCAGTTCGTAGTCTGAAGATAATGGTTTGTTCCTTGTATGACATTTGGTGGTAGGGGTAATTGGATTCTGCAGTTTGGGTGCATCTGCTTTCACTGTTTTGTATATTCTGCTTTCATCAGACTTAATTCAAATTTCAAATGGATTAATAAACTACACCTGTTTGGTCATATAAAGAGACACAACTGTTTAGAAAGACAAATAATGGAGGGCAGAGTACCTGAGAAGAGGAGAAAGGGCATACCAAGAAGATGATGGACTGACAACATTAAAGATAACATGAATACATCGCTGGAAAATGCAAGCCCAAGACAGAGAGGGGTCGGAGAATTCATTGCTAAGACAACGTTCTGGAAAGAATACGTCATATGACACACATTCATAATATGCAATATCATTTTCTATTTATACTAGTGATCTCCCTTCCCTTGCCAGAAGATCTGCCTTTTCATCTCCAAGTATGCCACAGTAATCAGGGATTCACTGCAGTACTGTTTATTTGATAGTACTACTGAGGTGTAGTAAGCAGGCCATAAGTATTCATGCTCATGTTCTTTGGATCTTTCAATGCCTACAATACTGTTTTTGCATCAGTTAGAAAGACTACATGTCTGTTATGGCTCGGCAAGCAGTTTGAGTATTTTGGCTGCCTCTATTATGACTTTCATTTTCCCACTAGAGTTAGGAAAAAAAAATATTACTTGACAATAAATGAAAAAAATATCAGGTGTTACAAACCTGGGGTCCTGGTCTCTGCTCCAGAATAAGCACCGTCTGAGGGCGACTTCTCTCCTGATGGAGAGTGCTGGAAAGCTCGTGCTGTTGGGTTGAGGTTCTTTGGGGAGGTTGGAGCCTACAAATTGAACGTGATAAAACAGTATTTTATAACACCTTTATGCATCAATGATAAGAGGTACCGAATGATACTATTAAGGCATCAATGATAAGGGGTACTGAATGATACTATTAAGGCATCAATGATAAGGGATACTGAATACTATTAATGGATTTGATAAGGGATATCAAATGATATTACTAAGGCATCAATAATAAGGGGTACCGCATGATACTATTAAGGGATTTACTTTTCAATTACTCTACTATAACCCCATTGGTGACAAGACATCCCAGTATTATTGGGAAAGTACCAGTGTTTTATGCTTTGTTTCAGTGTCCCAAAAATGTAATTAGGACTCAAAATGTCCTGGTTTTTAAAAAAATGTATATTTCTTAGAATCATCATCAAACACATGACACTTCAGGATCATAGAGGTGCCACTCTGGAAACATCAACACAAAAATCTCTCAATGTTTCTCGGTTTTCAGTTCCGAGTTGAAGTGTGGAGAATCGTAATCCTGTCCAGTCTTTGATATTATTAATCCATACTTTCTTGTGTCCTCTTCTTCTTCTACCCTCAACTGTTCCCTGCAAGATAGAAGAACAAATGGGATGGAGTTTAAACCATTTTCAGCTTTACCATGCGGAGAATGATGCAGTTATGTAGCGAATGGCGTCAGCTACGAATTGCGGTGTAACCACTTTGAGTCATCCAGCAAAGCAGACGGCATGCAATAAAAGCATTCTGGATCACCAACAAGCAAAAACAATTCACATCACAAATTTCTGCAGCCTTTTTTTTTTAACCAATGACTCTTGTTGGTAGACTTTACAAGAGCCTAGTGTGAACATCAATGCTACCAGCTACAGAAATACACTAGGCACTCTCACATATATTTTTCTCTCTCTCTTGCAGTAGATTGTTTTTGTCATCTTTCTCTCCATTATCCAGTAGAGACAGTTGTTTTAGTCACACTAGGCACTCTCACATATATTTTTCTCTCTCTCTTGCAGTAGATTGTTTTTGTCATCTTTCTCTCCATATATATCCAGTAGAGACAGTTGTTTTAGTCTTTTTGTTTGTTTCCAAGTGTCAATAAGTATTTTATTTGGATGGTCATTCTTTTTTACCTTTCTACCGCTTCCGTCATGCTCTTTTCTGTCTGATATCCAGCAGCTCTACATTTGCATCTATCTCACATACTGCTGTGGGTCTCGATTGCATCCCTCCACAGATTAGTCTCAGAGCTTGGTTCTGCACGATATTTAGGGATGTGATAGTAGTATGCTCACAATGGTCTGGAGAGGAAGGCTATAATCCATTACTGATCTCACATAGCCAAGACAGTTGGCGAAGGGTCTGTCTCCCTCAGAATGTCTGTCTCAATGAAAATAAGGAAGAGTGTGCAGCTTATGGGAGAGCCTTGAGGCAGTCCCTCCTCCTGTGTTCTTTTCCCGGATAGTGTACCGGTATAGCTGGTGGCTGTGGTTCTGCTTGTCAGAAAGGCATGTATCCATTTAAATATCTTTCCACCTATTCCCATTCTGTTCATCTTCAGCAAAGTTCCAGACTTTGTCATGGGCTTGTTCAAGGTCAATGAACACTGCTAATGTGCCTTTTCCTTCTTGGAAACCATCCATCACATTTTGTGTGAATCTGAAGAGAGGGTCATCTGTGCCACATTTGCACCTGAAGCCAGCCTGGTTATTTATCTAGACAGTCATGGTCTTCCAGCCACCAGTATAGTCTGTTTGCCATTCTCTCAACCAGCTTGCCTATGCATGAGGTGAGGGATGTTGGCCTACAACGTCTTGGTGTTCCTGCCAGTTTTCCTTTCTTAAGAATGGGGTTGATGGTTGATGTGAGCCATGCTGATAGCAACTGTCCCTCCTTCCATGTTCTATAAATAAACCATAGGAGTATTACTTTTGCCTGTGGCCCCAGCTTACATATTTCACTTTTTAATTTGATCTGCTCCTGGAGGTTTCTAGCAGGTTTTCGTACTGCCATGTTCAGCTCCTGTATGCTGAATGGCCAGTGTCTATAAGTACATATGTGGATCACTTTGACTTAATTAACACAGTGAGGAAACTCATCCGCTAAAAATATTTTCAAAAATTTGAATCATGGCCGCTCTCAAGGCTGTACAGGATTTGTGTTAAGATCAGAACAGACCATAAAGAGAAGCATAAGACTGAATATACATAAAAAAGCATCAAAAGAGTTGTCGGAACTGGGACTCTGATGGATTTATTGAGAAGGAAACCAGGCACTTATGGACTTGTCTGGAGTACACTGATGACAATCTGCAGTCATAATTCAGAATATGTATGAAACATATAAGTACTCTCAGTTACATGAAACACATGCAAGCACTTTCACTTATATCAAACATGTACGTACTCTCAGTTAACTGAAACATGCAAGTACTTTCATTTATATCAAACATGTAAGTACTCTCAGCTACATGAAACATGCAAGCAAAATGAATTAAACAGGTTACTAAAACACTTACCTTGCCTATTAATAAAAATATATTTTAAAAAAGTATATATAAAAAAACATACAATAAAACTAAACAGAACAATTCTCCACGTATCGGCTCAAATTGAACCTTTTTCAAGAGACAACAGAAAACAACAAAATAAAAAACAAATTAGATTACTAGATTTCATCAAGCCCCGTCTCCAATTTTATATATTTTTATTAATAGGCAAGGTAAGTGTTTTAGTAACCTGTTTAATTCATTTTGCTTGACTATTTGTTCATTAGGTTACTGCGGCACCATCCACTTTGTCGGACACCCTCTGACCATTTGGTTATTTATATATGAAACATGCAAGCACTTTCACTTATATTAAACATGTAAGTACTTTCAGTTACATGAAACATGTAATCACTTTCACTTATATCAAACATGTAAGTAGTCTCAGTTACATGAAACATGTAAGCACTTTCACGTATTTCAAACATGTACATACTCCCGCTTACAAACAGAATGTATATAAAATATGTAAGCACTCCTACATAAAAAGAAAATGTATGTGAAAATACAACCATTCTCACTCACAAGCAGCATATCTCATAAATGAAAATGTACTCACAGCCTGGCCTTGACGGAAGGGAGGTGCGGACGGATTCAGATTTCTTGGTGAGGTTGGTGTCTGAAACAGAAATAAGAATTGAGTAATCTGGCTTAAAAAACATTCTATTTACAAGAAGTGAAGCTTGCACTATAAAAAGCAGATATGTGATGTGTCCTTAGTGTGACCTAAAAGAATACAATAGAAATATGTGAAGTGACTTGTCAAGAAAATGTAGTACACACGACAAATGTGGAATTTAAAACGTGAAAATAGAAATAAGAATTTGACTGAAATCTTTCCTGTGAATTAAATATACTGACCCCTGATGTGATACTTTACAACAGGCAGGGCTGGCAACATACGGCCTGCCAGCCCAAAATTATCCAGCACGCCAGTGCTCACATGAAGGTCCTAATACCTGAGCCCCAGTACTCCTAAATAAATATGTAAGTGCTGATTTTGAGCCTGGTCTCAAACCAAATAACTTTAATAAATTGTATGAATGTCTTAGTATCTAAATATACATATTTATGTATAAATGTCCACATGTTCAAATGTATATTTAGTAACTTGAATGTGTATCCCCAAGTTTCGAAACCATTTTGGATAGAATAAAATATAAGTTGTGATTTCTAGCCAGACAAGACAGTTCCTCCAGCTGTAAATGGGCACCTGACGCAAAAGTTAGGAAAGGTAAACACAGAAAGGAACTGACCGCCCCACTTAATAGTTACTGCGGCTTAGAACATAAAGAGTCATCTTCATCCCTGGTGGCACTTTATTGCCATGTATCTAGCTAAAGTGTACAATTTAGCTTTCAGATTAACTTCTTTCATCCATCCTGCAAACCAGCAATGTATATCTGTATCCAGTCTTTCAGACCAAAAACAGTAGCCAATCCTTGCTTTACAAAGTTAATATTAGCAAGATTTTGACTGTCCCTGACAAAAACAGTAGCCAACCCTTGCTTTACAAAGTTAATATTAGCAAGATTTTGACTGTCCCTGACAAAAACATTAGCCAACCCTTGCTTTACAAAGTTAATATTAGCAAGATTTTGACTGTCCCTGACAAAAACAGTAGCCAACCCTTGCTTTACAAAGTTAATATTAGCAAGATTTTGACTGTCCCTGACAAAAACAGTAGCCAACCCTTGCTTTACAAAGTTAATATTAGCAAGATTTTGACTGTCCCTGACAAAAACATTAGCCAACCCTTGCTTTACAAAGTTAATATTAGCAAGATTTTGACTGTCCCTGACAAAAACAGTAGCCAACCCTTGCTTTACAAAGTTAATATTAGCAAGATTTTGACTGTCCCTGACAAAAACAGTAGCCAACCCTTGCTTTACAAAGTTAATATTAGCAAGATTTTGACTGTCCCTGACAAAAACAGTAGCCAACCCTTGCTTTACAAAGTTAATATTAGCAAGATTTTGACTGTCCCTGACAAGACAGAAAAAAAGTGTAAACCACAGGTTAACAACCTTCATGTGTTGGTCAGCTGGTTTCAGCTTTGTTTATGTAGTATGGGGCTAAAAATATGTCTAATGTCCTTTGTAGCACCATGTATTGTTTTCTAAACTCTTGTGCCAGCTCAGATAGTATTTCTAGATCAACCTAGCAAAGAATTATTTGACAGATAGTATTTCTAGATCAACCTAGCAAAGAATTATTTGACAGATAGTATTTCTAGATCAACCTAGCAAAGAATTATTTGACAGATAGTATTTCTAGATCAACCTAGCAAAGAATTATTTGACAGATAGTATTTCTAGATCAACCTAGCAAAGAATTATTTGACAGATAGTATTTCTAGATCAACCTAGCAAAGAATTATTTGACAGACAGTATTTTGCCCAATGGTTGTATATTTTCCCAATTGTATTTTTGTCCAATTGTTGTATTTTCCAATTTGGTTGTATTTTGCCCAATGATTGTATTTTGCCCATTGGTTGTATTTTGTCCAATGGTCGTATTTTTCATGGTCAAATTTTGCCCAATGGTTGTATATTTTCCAATGGTTGTATTTTCCCCCGCTGGCCATATTGTGTCCACTAGTTGTATTTTATACGTCACTGGTTTACATTTTCATCGTTTTATAAGACAGCGTTGCAACTCTTGCTGGCTTCGTGATGGTTAGAAACATACTTGACAATGTGCAAAAGGTGGGCAACCTCTGTGGGCCAG
Source organism: Meghimatium bilineatum (assembly GCA_034231615.1). Classification (NCBI taxonomy): domain Eukaryota; kingdom Metazoa; phylum Mollusca; class Gastropoda; order Stylommatophora; family Philomycidae; genus Meghimatium; species Meghimatium bilineatum. The sequence continues at coordinate 64,523,207 of CM067306.1, forward strand.
TGGGCTGGATTAAGCCCTGAATAGGAAGGGGGAATCTATGTGGTCTAGCAGTATTAAGGACGTAGAAACAACTTTGCAAAGGAAGGAGTTGTGCAACCTGCAACCCTTTTTTATTCTCATTGGTTTTTTTAAAAGATAAATGTCATAATCAGGTTATATAATGTAAGCTATTTCTTATTGTGTTCGTTCTCAAACTCTTGCAATTAACAGGATGTAGAAACAACTTTGCAAAGGAAGGAGTTGTGCAACCTGCAACCCTTTTTTATTCTCATTGGTTTTTTTAAAAGATAAATGTCATAATCAGGTTATATAATGTAAGCTATTTCTTATTGTGTTCGTTCTCAAACTCTTGCAATTAACAGGATGTAGTCCAGAGAACAGAATGCAGTGTCATGGTTTACAGCTTGACTGATGTCTACTCTTTTTGGCATGACACATCGAACTTTAGCATTGCTACCAGATCATTTTGACCACCTAAAGAATAGGGCAGTCATCTTCATTCCCCCACCACAAAACATCCTAGGTTGCCTCTTACGTCATGTATGCCAGGTCGTAGAGCTGCAATCCGATTTCAGCCCCGACACAACACGCGATGTAAACTTATAACACAATACTGTACATATTTCCTTAGGTAAGAAAATAACTTGTTTTCTAGTTTCTCAAATGCTCCCAGCCCTGTATCCACCCACGACCCTGATAGCTATCGTCAACTCAGTGTAAAACCTTATAAAGACAATCTAAACATATTGATCCTACAGCTATTAATAAAACGCAAGACAACAATCTATAAGCGAGTCCCTCAACAATACAGCCCTGTGCACACACGTTATCGAACTTCTAAAGTGATCATATTTGAATTGTCCTATGATTTTCATTGGTCACTGTATGTATAACTCTGTGTCGACATCCAATGAAAATCACACGAAAGTCAAAATAGCGCCGCTTTAGAAGGATGATTGAGATAAACCCACAGGACTGTGTTGTCGAGAGATTCAATGTGAGGGTGGAAATAAAATAGTGGGTGAGGGATTGGACACAGAAAAACATTAGGTTCCGGTCCGAAAATAAACGGATGCGTTTCTAGAAATGATAAACAAGATACGTGGGCGACTTGGAGAGTAATCAGTGTTCGGGCAGAATATGACGTCATTCTCGGTCATCTGACTGTTTTATCTATCTATTGTCTTTTCCTGATATGCTGTTAGGCGTCGTCGGGAGTTGAAGTTTTCTGTCTTTGGTCATCGTTGTTGTGTTTGTCATGGTTAGACCGTGGTTTTTGACAATCTCTCTGAGTGAATCTTCCCATCTTGTTTGTAGCCGTTCTCTACATGTTCTCTGCGTGATATGGTCTTTACTATCTCTCTGATGTCTTCGTTCCCCATTCTGTCTCTTCTGGTCACGTGTATAGTTTTTCTCATGCATTTAATCTCACATGTTGTAATCTTGCTCATGTTGTAATCTTTCTCATGTTGTAATCTTGCTCATGTTGTAATCTTTCTCATGTTTGTTTTTGGTCAGGGGCCATGTTTGGCACTGATATGGCATAACGTTGGAATAAAGATGGTGCTTATCTGTCGTTTGGTCGCCATGTTGATCGCTGCAAGTGGTGTCAGTTGGCACCTCATCTATTTCATCAATTTCTCTAACAATTTTGTCGTCTTCTGTAAAAATGCTTCCTAGATATTTACATTCTGATGTCTGTTTTAGTTTTGTGCCGCTAATATACATATTTAGCTGTTCTGTTGCTCTTCATATTTTCATAGTTTCTGTTATGAATGTGTTTAATCTCATATTGTATTGTTCCCACGCTGTTTTGTAATGAATGTGTGTATCTTTTTAGTTAATCTTCAGTTGCACATATTAGAACGTGATCATCTGCGAAGAGTAGATCGTGCAGTTACCTAAGTCTCTTGATGTTTCTGAGATGTGTTCGCTTCTTGCTTCTGCCTCTTTCGCTTTACTGTCCGTGTATGTAACAAACAGACGTGGTGACAGTACACAAAACTGTCTTACTACCGTTGTTCTTGCGAATGGTTCTGTGAGTCCTTCGTTTGTTGTTATTATACTTCGTGAGTTATTGTACAGTGCTCTTATGTTGTCCAGTAGTTGACAGTGTATTCCGTAATCAAGTATCTGCCACAATTTATCCCTGTCACCTCTGTCAAATGCCTTCTCTAGATCTACAAAGATGGTGTTTAGCTGTTGGTCATATTCAATTGCCTTTTCGCTTAATTATCTCAGTACAAAGATGACGTGTGTGCAACATACCCCTTTTCTGAAGCCAAACTGGGTCTTTCTTAGCTATGGCTCTATTATTGATATAATTCTTTATTCTATGATTTTTGTATATATCTTTCCTGTGTGGCTAAGTAGAGATATATTCTTGTGTATGTTTCAATCTCTTTTGTTGCCTTTATTTTTTTCCATATTGGGATATGATAATTGTTTTCTTCCAGCCGTCAGGTATTTGTTTTCCTGACTATGGCTTGAGCCAAACATTGAAATAATCCATTTAGAAAAAGATGATTTTTATGACATCTGCGGCTGTTGTTTGATATAATAAGGCACGGCCACCAAAACGTTTCTGTACAGTCTAATCAAAGTTATGCTCAACTAAACAGCTGTATCGCGTCCGACAACTCATAATGGTGATTTGATAAATATTTGTATCCCGTGCTCAATAAAGACTCTTTGGTAGAAAGGATGATTTTGTTTTTGAAGGGATATCCAGATTACCAACAGACAGCCTGCCACAGATGACCATGACATGGACATCACGGCTATAAAGCCAGAGGCGGACCATGCAAAAGATGGATTACATAAATCAAAGAAGTCACAGGAACAAGCTTACGAACAGCACACAAGAATGCCACCTCTAGAGAACTCTTCTACCCTTGGCGCCGCACGGCAAACAAGGGCCACGGTAGATTAGATAGATTTATAGATAGATTAGATAGATAGATATAGATAGATTAGATAGATAGATAGATAGATAGATAGATAGATAGATAGATAGATAGATAGATAGATAGATAGATAGATAGATAGATAGATAGATAGACAGGTCAAATGAAATTATACAGTGGAATCCATCTATGACGCACCCTTTTACATTTTCCTATATAACAAAATCTTCAAAATTCCCAACTATATTTATTCTTTATTGTTTGTACTGTACGCAGCGAATTTATGTTATTACATACATATTTTGTCGGTTCGAACCAAGCTGTTACAATGAGATTTGACTTGGTTGGTTTTTGTTTGTGTTTTTTTCTGTGATTAGTTAGTTTCCTATACTCAGAAATCAGTCCATACAGGCAGGAGGGCCGCATCCTTGAATTCAGTCGACAGCAGATCACAGTTGCCCAACAGCTTCACTTCCAGATGTCTCCTGGGGCCAGGTTTTATTCCTCAAGTCTCCAAAGATTGAACATATATGCAGAATATGTTCTAGAGTCTGGGGACCCTTTGACATGGACAATGGTCAGTTTGAACAAACTTTATTCTGGAGATGTCATTGTAATCTACAGTATGTCCTGTGCGGAGACTAAAATAGTAGTTTGCTGTTGTATTTTCAGCTTTATGGCGGAGTCTTGTGGAAAATGTCTGCTTCTTCTCTGACTTCATGAACCTGTGTATCTTCTTTCGAAGAGATTTGCTTCAACCAATAAATATCGATGAGAGTTGGCCCCTTAACAACATCATAACAAGACAGCTGATTTTTTTTTGTCATATAAAGAGACATAACAGTATGGAAAGATTAATAGCTGAATGATGAGCTACGGGCAACAGGGCGACCAAGACGACGATGGTACAGTGATAAATCTAATTACGGGAGAGGGAGATATCGCTGGGAACAGTAAAAAAAAAAATATTTTGTTCTTTGTCAATAGTCAGCATGGTCCATATTTTTCTGTCCCATCCCATGGGATTACTATTATATTAATATGGAATACATTTAAAATAAAATTATGAAATTTATGAAAGTTTAGGTTTAGTGTCTACTAAATAGGACTACATATACAAAGAGACATGCAAAACGACAAAATTTATTAACTTTATGACAATTCAGTATCATTCTGACACTCATTTTATTAGACCATTTCTGAGTCACTCTGCTCATTCAGCACATTATCAATTTCCCGCTGATCGACTGCTTCTACTAATTCAGTTAATTCGGGTAATCCGTGAACCATTTCCACAATGTTCATCTTACATGCAAATCTGATGTACACAGAGTTTATAACGAGAGCTGGTGACATCCGTTTTCGTAACTTAACAACAATCCGGCCGCACTAAATAAGCGCTCTACTAGACAAGGCTTTAAATACATGGGAAATACAAATATGTGCTGTCCCATCCCATCCCATGGGAATCCCATGGGAATAACATTCCTATGGACAAGCCTGTCAATAGTACACCACAAAGGTTTATAATTTAAGGTCAACCATTTCTCTACATAAATCCATTAACATTTTCATAATCGACTAATTAGTACTTTCAAATTTAGAAATTTTGAGTTTAAAAAGTGTGATAGAATTATGTAAACAAAAAAGTATTTAAGATATATTATTTTCCTTAGTTCCTGCCATGGTTTGGTCATCAGGAAAGAATGCCGTGTGATTAATTAGTTTATATAAATCATATATGAAGAGAGGAGAAGCAGAAAGAAGAGCCAATGGTAGACCTAGAGTACGCTGGATCGACAACATCAAAGAGACATTACACGAACACCAAATAACATTATCTGAAGCTGCCAGAAAACGAGAACAAGAACATTGTATCTCCATCGACACACGTAAATGGTAAAAGAGGAAAGAAAGAAGAAGAAGAAGTTCCTTCCATGCACGTTCCATATATGTATACACTTGTTGAATGTGATATTATTTTTTCTTCCTTAAAATTGTGCTAGAAGTGACATGTATATTTCACACATGCATATTATCACATGTTATTTGTACACATATGTTCCAACATATGTAGACATGAATCCAAGAAACGTGTTGTCATATAGACGAACCATTTGTGCAGTCTATGTGCACATGTGATAGCTATAACTGTAAGATTGAATTTTAAAGTAACTCTAACCGCCCATGTGTTGCTGGGGCCCGAAAGGGGAGCAAAGAATAGCACCACTGTTTACCTTCCATGCATGTCGTAAAAGGCGACTAAGGATGTTATGGGATGGAGTTGGCTGTCCCATCCCATATAGGGTCAGTGAGACAAAGCCATGCTGAAGTCGGATGTGTCAGGCCAAAAGGCGCAGATATCGCAGCAATGCTGTAAACCATGACACAACGCATTCCGTTCTCCAGACTACATTCTGCTAATCTGCAGGAGTTTGAGAACGAATGCAGAAGAAGAAGTAACTACCACTCCCCTGCTATACACCCCCCCCCCTGTAAACGATGAGGAAGATGAACTCGCACAGAGTCGCGGAGTATTCAGAGAATCCAAAAAGAAGACTGCGTTCTGGAAATATTGTCACATGATGATGATGATTACTTTTTAAAAAAAAAATGTTTAAAGCAGCACACGGAATTGTAACCAAGTCTGCTCAGCTGGCACCGACTCGTCAAGTCAACAGTTTGTCAATAAATTACGCCAAAATGTTTTTGTCACTATTAGAACCGCCCCCCCCCCTCAAAAAGGTCAACTGTTTGTTAACTGTCAAGAATTCTCCCCCTTTCCTCACATAAACATTTTTTAAAGATTTTTCTTACTTCAGATTTTCCAAAAAATTTTTTTTTTAAATTTCACAATCTAAACAATATAATTGGTACATTATTTAAATTTGACTTCATACTCCCCCCCCCCCCCCGATATTTTTTGACGTGGTTGACAGTTTATTGATAAGTACACATCCCCACCCCCTCTCCCGATAGGTAGCAGACACAGAAGCTGACAAAGGGTAACAAACTGACTGGATCACTTCAACATAAATGTAACGTTATGTGTGGATATGATGAGGAGGGAACGGGGTTTAAATCAACAACAGAGAAAACGAAATAAATCACGAGTCCGTATTCCCCCCGGCTCTGGGAACGATCGATAATCTGACTGTGAATATGCGTATGAAAGAGACACGGGACACATACAGGCGACTTGGATTTGGCCAGAAACAGGGAAGGCTACACTGAAGACAAGAGGTGACAGACTGCGCTAAGGGAATTGTGTATCCGACGGGTAAAGAATTAAGACAGCTTCGCTCCACGACACTCACAAAAAACATAACACCAGAGAAAGAATTAGAGAGAGAGAGAGATCGAGATAAATCGATGATATATGTGGGGGCGAAATCTAAACAAGTTCATCTTCAAATCTTAAGAATGACATTACACAGAAGAATGCCATCACATGTTCATATAATGTAATAATAATACATTGCAAGTGAATGATCACAATCTTTCTCTCTCATGTGAGAAGTACACGAGAACAAACGACCATCTTGCTTGGGGGGGGGGGGGGTGGGAACCACAGACATCTGGATATCTCATTCTTCTGCGTTTCTTCTCAAACTCCTGCAGACTAGCAGGATGTAACCAGGAGAACGGGATGCGTTTGACATTGTTCACAGATGTGCTGCGATATCTGCACATTTCGGCCTTCCACATTTGACTTAGGTATGGCTTGTGTGTCATTTTGGCCATATACGACGTTATGGGACAGGGACCTCCTTACCTGGCTCTTACGACATGCATGAATGATAAACAGTTGTTATTCTTTATTTCCCTTTCGTTCCCAGACCGTACACAATGGGACTTCCCGATATTCAACAGTTCTTAACTACTGGCGTCACAGCAATGGTCGGTTAACCAACCATTGTCAGGATTTCTGTGTAGTATTTACCAAATTCTTCTGCAGAATAGATCTGCGGGCTGATTTCACACTGCATCACTCATCTTGGCTGATCTCACACAGCGTCCCTCATCTTGGCTGATCTCACACAGCGTCACTCATTTTGGCTGATCCAGCATCACTCATCCTGACTGATCTCACACAGCGTCACTCATTTTGGCTGATCTCACACAGCTTCGCCCATCTTAGTTAACACAACTGAGATCATTTGTGTCGCCAGCCAATGAAACCAACACAAAAAGTATTTTTTTAAAACCAACAATATAAAAAGTCAGAAATACAAAGAGGAAAGACTTATGAGATGGACGCACAAACTCTACCCTGGAAAAGTACACTTGTTATAGTTGTGAAAATTTGTTCAAAACGGGAAATCCCGAAGGAAATTATCTCTAGCTCTGACGTAGCAGTTTGTCCTTTATTAATATATGAAGATGCCCTTGGGAAAACCCAAAGTACACTTCCTAGTCGTAGATGAGAAAACCCAAAGTACACTTCCTAGTCGTAGATGAGAAAAGACATAGCAGTGCGACAAATGCTGCAGATACAATTATAAGTTTAAATATTCGTGTCTGTTGCAGTTGTGTGGTGTGTTCTTTTTTGGGAGGGGGGGATAAATAAACGCATCCATCAACTAACACATGCCTATATATACCTGTAAATGTACACATTTTGCAATGTACACTATGCAGAGGCATGATATTTTTGTTTGTTTGTGAGGCTTATGCACTTCTAAAAGGTCATAATACTGAATTATTAACAAATTAAATTGTACACACTCTATCCGACAGGTAATATCTAACAGTCCTTCAGCTGGGCAATGTATTTCATTTTTATTTCTTTTATTAATCTATTAAATCGTTTTTTCTAATGTCAATATTTAGCACTGTTGTTTCAACTGTTCATGAATTAATAGAGCTATCATTTCCAACTTTCACTTGCAACTACACAGACGCCACTTGCTGGTTGTGCGAAAGGGAAGTATCGTATCAAAAAATGTTACGATTAACTATTAACTAACGGATAATTATGTAATTAAATTTATTCTTACCCCGGGCAACTCTGGGTATTGCTTAAATTGTGTCTGTGTGTATATGTAAGTATGTATGTATGTATGTATGTATGTATGTATGTATGTATGTATGTATGTATGTATGTATATATGTATGTATATATGTATGTATATATGTATGCATGTATAGTGACCAACGAAAATCATGACAATAATCACAATCGGTCACGTATAGGGGGTCTGTTATGATTCTGATATTAGCGTTCTTCAAGATATGATGGGGTAGACTGCACAAAACTATGGTCCCATATGCAACGCCGAATCTTAACCATTAAGAAATAACAGGCAAACATAGACAGTACATATTACAGGACAACATTGACTACCTTTCTGTCCAATCTGCACAAATCTCTCTGCACGCACAATACACTGGAGTTGGCAGCGTAGTAGTAGATATCTCCAGGGAGCATGTGCGGACTGCCACTTAGATCTAACTCCTCAAGAAGCTCGGCATTGCTCGGACACAACTCCTCGCACGAGGAAAACTTTTCCAGCTTCGATGACCGCGTGGTTCTAGCGCCAGTGGTCACAATATTGTCAACAGTCAATATGGTATTAAAATCCGAGATTACGATAGGTATCACAAATCAGTCCTGGGTTAATTAATCAACTTTGTTAATAAAGCGCAACTAAAAGTCACAAATCTACACTTGAATCTTCCCAGATGAAGGGAAACATTGCAATAAAGCAGATACTCCTAAGTTGATCTTCTTCTTCTTTCGGTGGACTTTCGCTTTAAACTATTCAACTTTGGAAGAAAATAAAATACATATATCCTCTATTACACCGTGTCAGTTATTTCACGATAATGTGTTTTTGTGAACTCTATATTAAATATATTGCAGTCTTTCATATATATTTTTACAACACACTCAAATATCTTCTGCATTTTTGTATTCACAATTTTAACGGTTGTTTCCCCTGAGCGTCAGTTGTTTGTCGGTGCACCCTTGACATCTGACGTATTCTAGAATATTCTGCATGCATATCAATGTGTACAAGAAACAATTACTCCAAACAGTTGTATAAATACAAAACGTATGTGAATTTTTATATGGTGTCGTTCTTATTGAGTTTCACTTGAGTTAGTTTTCTCTAACGAAATATTTAGTACTGTACCACTTTAGATTATTTCTGCATTCAATGTTTGTTTTTTTTGGATGGTGTCCTTTCCCTATAAAAATAACATTATAAAGAAAAAGGCACCATGCACATAGAAACATTAACTTACAACCCCTACCCCTTTTTTAAATACATATACAAAACCCGAACCAAACACACTTGATACAAGACTGCCAACAGTATAGAAGACATTCCAACAGAATTAATTAGGACCTCATTCGTTCAGTTTGTGATTATTGTTGGGCTTTCGGTTGATGAATATTTATATACCTGGAGTCTCCGTGGCTATTTTTTTGGCATGCAATTCTAAGTATGTAAATAGTGACCAACCGAAATCCCAACAATATTCAAAAACGTCACGAATGGGGTCCTAAATAATATTGTTGGAAGGTCTTTATTGCAGGACCGTCATACTTGAAATATCTCCTGTAATCATATTTTTTGAAAATATTAAATGGTGCAACTTAGGGATAAATGGGTTCAGTAAAAAATATTGCTCTTACGGTAAGACACGCTGCTTTCAACGTTAGAACGTTAATGTAATTTGGTTACATCAGAGACAACCGTAAAAATAGTATATGTCGCAGTTCTGATAATCCAACCACCACGACTTCGTATGTGTATTCGAGAATCCATTTAATAAAAAAATATACTTGACTTTATACGGAAACGGAACTATTTCAAGATATGGACACAAGAATGATGGAAATATAGTTGTAAAATCGGGGTATGTCAGGAATACTACACCGAGTGATAGATAGTTGCGGCACAAAACAACGTCAATGGATACTTTATACACACGCTGTCTCATAAGATGTGTAAATATACCAGAATATATGTATTACATATACAGGGTATATCACAGGTCATGAGAGATACATCTCTTTTTTATCATAGACATGTCAAATCACGATTCATTATACATTTCAATTCTTGTGAAACTGTATTAGGAGATAAACAGCTCCGGTGTCGGGTTACAACTCGAAACTGGAAATGGGTGGCTGCGGCAACACAGGACAAAAATCAAAATGAACAGAAATAGGTATACGCAACACTAAAATAAGTCAATATAACTACCTATATTTCGGTGACACGTATACTGTATTAGACCGATCTATAAACCAAACGCTCTTGCCTAAGACATCCTGGCCATAAAAAATATATGTTAATCAAACGTTCATGCTTTACTCTACTTTCATCAATTTCTCATATGGTAACATAGATGCCTACATACATTCACCCCAATCTCGGCTTATTTTGTTATATTTTCTTCCAGTTTGTGTGTTTGTCCTCACCTTGACAAAGGCATAGTTGTCGAAACGTTGAACCTGTGAGTTCGTTCTATTTGTAAAACTGATATTTAACCATTTTTGTGTTACTTTAATAATTTTCATTTGCCACGCAGATTTGTTGTATTGCACTTTGTCTTTCAAATAAAACCACAATGTTTGAATAACATTTAGCAAACTAAATGTTAGAGACTTGTCCAGATCTCGCTATGCTAGACTGATATCGGTACTCAAACAATTTCAGGGATCATAAACTAACAACTAGATTTAAAAATCTATACTCAAACATATCCTCTCTAATTTTGTTCTTGCGTGAGAAGTTCTGAAGATGTCCGATCAGTGAATAATTCCGTGTGAAAGTTTTTACGAAAAAAAGTCATTCATCCGTTATTTATGTGCGCGGATGGTATATTTCGTGAGCAGTGCGTTTTAATTACGTGCGCTGCCGCTCATTTGCGCATCGTGAAAGTGTTCAAGAAATGTGTGCTCCGTTCAACACAGAACAGCTCCCCTGTCGCGTGTTTAAAACTTTCGAGCGTCATATTCACTGCAGCCTAGACATCGCAGAGCACAGGATTGCCCCAGCTTCGCTGTTCAGAGTGAGCCTGGTCCACGGGCCTCTAGATCTGCTTTCGCTGTATCTGTGTAACATAGCTTGTTGTGGTATGCTGTCTGATGGTAGTCTGTTGATGTGTGCAAACCATTTAATCTGTTGTCTCTTGATGTACTCTAAGATTGGCGTTGAGCCGATTTTTTGTCGGATGTCCTCATTCCTCATCCTGTCTCTTAGTGGGGTTCAATTTATTGAGTTCAAGTATTCTCATACTATTCATAGCGTTACCAATTAGTTAGGTTAATGTCAAACTGGATGACTAATTACTATATATATTCGTGACCCTCGTAAATATAAGATCTACTGATTCAAGCCTTTTTGATTATTCATGATTATACCAGAGATTTCCATTGGTCACTACGATTATGTGTGACAACCAATGAACAATCTTAAAATGGTTGATTTATGACATCGTAGATCTTATCTCTGCAGACAGTGTTGGTACATGAGACTTCTTATTGACACACCTGCATTCGTGTGTCACTCAACCCCCAAACAAATATTCGAGCACGTGCTAGACCGTCTGAAGCAGTGGTTCCCACACTTTATTTTCTCTGGGACATACTTTCGAATTCAAAATATGATGGCGCTACCTGAATTTAAATAGGTATAAGTCCGTCATCCATTATAGTCATGTGGACTCATCTGTCACCATCCTTCAAAAGTTACGCTATTTGGCTCTTTACTCGTTATTTTCATTAGCTGTCGACACAGAAAGTAACCAATGAACACATCGGAAAAAATAAAATAGTGTCACTTCGATTTTGAAGGATGATACGATAGACTCCACAGGATTGCATAATTGACTAAGGACTCCAGACATGGAGAACTATGACATCCGCCCTATGTGCCAAACTTGGCAAAAAAGGAACTGACTGACTAACGCTTTACCTAGGGGGTGATGTGAGAATCAAGTCCGTCGCCTTAACCTTATCATTTGGTTTCATTTTTATAAACCGAGTCGAATTCTGATCTAAAAATCGAATGTAACCTCGGTCAAGAAACCGGATCATTACTGATTACTGAAATGAGGAGTTACTGCATCATGTATGCTCTACTAAAACTGCATATAATTTGCTGTTTCTTCCACATCAGCATTCACTCTCAAACTCCCGCTGGATCTCTCTTGTAGCAGGATCAGGAAACTATATTTCCAGCAGGATGTAGTCCAGAAAATGCTTAGAAATAATCTAATAATCTCTGGTTGTACAATTTCGGGATCACTGCTCTAATGTCACCTGTTGGTCACAACTTCGATCTATTAGCCTACCTGGATAGTAATCACCTGGCCCGGTGTGCATATTAGAAAAAAAAGAAAGGGGGGGAAATGAACAAATACACCCCCGGCCTCCCTTGTGCAATTAAAAAATGTGTTTGTTCAAATACAGCCCCACAGTAAACAACAATGACACACGAAATACTCATCAATACCAACTGACTGTGCTCAGTCTTCCGAGCACACGGGATCAAAACTGGTTCGAATCGACGTTAATACTGTGACTGCACAACAGCACAGGTGTTCCAGTCACTTTTGGCTAGCTTATTCAACAGTAAAGTGACATCCAGACTAGCTCATGCAGAGACTGCTAACGTCATACAGTGGAATCCCGTTATAACAACGTGGTCCGGACCGACATAATATGTATGTAACAACAGAAATTCGCTATATACAGTACAAATAGTAAATATCGCCCGTGTATGGCCAGGATAGGAGAGCAAAGATTAGCAACAATGTTTACCTTCCATGCGTGTCGTAAAAGGTGACTAATGAGGTTATGGGGTGGAGTTGGTTGCTCCATTCCACATAGGATCAAAGTGACCTTAAGCCATGCTGAAGTTGGATGTGTGAGGTCAAAAAGTGCAGATATCGCATCAATTATGTAAACCATGACACAGCTCACTCCGTTCTCCTGACTACATTCTGCTCATCTGCAGGAGTTTGAGAACGAACGCAGAAGAATAAATATAATTGGGGATTTCGAAGTGTTGTTATATATGGACGTTCGTTATACAAGAATATGCTATAGAGGGGATTCCACTGAACCTCACTCCAAAAACTCACTAACAAGTCAGAAAAATGGGCCGGAATAGCAACCTATTGCAAGTATGAACCCCTTTTATACAGAGGATGTGTGTCATGTTTTACAACAACATGATGATAAAAACTACGATAATGTATAATAGTCACTGGTGACTAATAGAATTAGTAAATAGTAACAATAGTCACTGGTGACTAATAGAATTAGTAAATAGTAACAATAGTCACTGGTGACTAATAGAATTAGTAAATAGTAACAATAGTCACTGGTGACTAATAGAATTAGTAAATAGTAACAATAGTCACCGGTGACTAATAGAATTAGTAAATAGTAACAATAGTCACCGGTGACTAATAGAATTAGTAAATAGTAACAATAGTCACTGGTGACTAATAGAATTAGTAAATAGTAACAATAGTCACTGGTGACTAATAGAATTAGTAAATAGTAACAATAGTCACCGGTGACTAATAGAATTAGTAAATAGTAACAATAGTCACTGGTGACTAATCATCATCAAGTGACATTCTAGTCACTGGTATATTTACTGGTAACTAATATAATTAGTAAATAGTAACACTAATGTCAATGAGTTAATTTTTTTTGTTAAAACAACGGAATAAGGATTTGTTTATCAAGTTACAATCCAATAGAGACCATTATCAAGATAGAAACACGAAGCAGAAATAAACACATTTATCAATGCAAACAGATGGTCTCACAAGCAGAACGAGACGCCGGAATAACATCGCCCATGTGCTTGGAACGGATAAAAACAACAGACCCCTAAACAATCATGTAGAAAGTAGGAGGGGCGGTGGGAGGCTTTTAGGCCGTCCAAAAGAAACTCTATGCACAACAATCAACTGTGAACGCTCAATACTGGGCATATGCCATTCACAATAACTACAGCAAATTGCAACGAGGCGGATATGGGTACCAGATTTCCTTGGATAATCAAAGTGGTGAGCATAATGCTGACCACATCCTTCCTAGATATCGTAATAAGTAATTTCTCATAATTGTATTACTTTCCCCTTCTGTTATTCTTTTCTATCTATCAGTTTCATATAAATTATATTATTTTATGTAGTCCTCTGCTCACTGTTCCTTGAAGTCTGTGTGTTCATATCTTGATGAAGGCCCTTTAGTCGAAACTTTGATACGTTCTTATTTTTGCTATTTAACATATTATATTTTTTGTTTTAGTATATATATTTATCGTATGGTACCGAATTTCGGACACATAAAAATACAATATTTTAGTAAGATTAATCATGAAGGAAAAATTTCCAGGACAGAGAACAAGAAGCAGAACAAGACAGCGATAGACACAGGATAACGAAGACTTAAACGTGACACTGGAAGAGGTTGGACAGCAATACCGAGAGGATTACAGAACTGTGGTGACAACATCGTTCAGTGAAGGACACATGACATAAATATACAGATAGATAGATGCATTGAAAGATTGATGGGATATCGTATATGTATATGGAATATAACCCATAAAATGAGTTGTTCTTACACAAGTTATAATTCTACATCTCAGAACAGGACACAACTGACCCAGCAGTCATATGTATACAAAGTTCAAGATTGGCAACACTGCCATGTGTACAGGCAGCACAGAGTGCCAAACATATACTTCAAGAGTGTTCTGAGCATGAAACGCTGAGGCAGACATATTGGCCAGAGGAAACAACACTGGAATCAAAACTCTATGGGACACTGTATGAACTACAAAAGACAGTGAGTTTTATTCAGGAGACAGAATTACAGATATAGACATGTTTCAAGTGAACGAAAGAAGAAGAAGTTCTAACAAACATACATTCGCACTCACGCATTAAGTATACATACATTGCTCAGAGCACCCCCCCCCCCGGCCATATTACAACACGTGTTTGATATGATACGGAGACACCAACAGAAGCTGAAATGAATTCAATTATTTGACATCTCTGTTTTTTTTTTCTTCTGGAGAAATAATTACACACTTAAACTTTATTTCGATTCGCCGCTCCAGAGAAACTATACAGCGCACACCACAAAGCATTGCACACACTAGTCGAACAGTAATGGGTTTTCCACCACTTTCTTGGCAGATCAATACTGGATGGCAAGGATTTCGATTTGTGTCTACAATTCACTTCGCACTGAAAGTTAGGAAACAAAAGGCAAACAACTGGTTGTGCACTCGTTATAATGATCATCCGCGGAAGAAACCGTTTAAACTTTGACAATTATTTTGAGCTGACGTTACAGACAAAACCAATTTATGAAAGGTCACTACCTCGTTCTAGATCTTTGATGAATTCTCATTTTCCAAATGCTTCACTTTAAAAGGTCATAGGTCATGTGAATAGGTTTAGTATATAAAAGGTATTGAACTAGAACGCAGTGAATTTATACAAGAGATACCATTAGATAAGACCAACTAATTCCAATCCAATGAAATAAGAATAAGGAACATCGATTAGAAATTGGACGTACCTTGGTATAGTTTATCAGTGCACTAACCTGCTATTGGTATAGTTTATCAGTGCACTAACCTGCTATTTCATTATCACAAGTTACAAACACTGGCGACATTATTATTGATATCGACTATGATTGACTGAGCGAAAACTTCCCACTAGAGTCAGACGGTACAACTCTCGGATCACGCAACACAAATAAAAGGAATGATAGGCGTAGAGGATTGACTCGTTTGTACTATGGTTCACGTGTACACAGTCCCTGTAAACTATGCGGGTTGACGTCTGCCGATAGTAGCACACATAGCACTGACTCAAGGTTCACACGGTAATTCCCGAATATCAATAGAGAAAAATCACTTTGTAAACGAGCTATATTCGACCTCTTGAGAACAAAGCGAACGGCGTAGCTCTATAGCTCCTTATGGGTTCTTTAACCTGCCGTAATGTATTAAGAAGTAACTATGGTTAGTTGCTGATTCAGCGGTCCATGGGCTCATGTCCTTTGACCCAATGCCATTAAATGGCATTATATTGCTGGGAAGTCTGTGTATTTTCGGTCCACCTTAGGACAAAGCCAGAGAATGAATATTACACCTCCAGGAAGGTAGGTTTCAACCTATGTACTGCTCCCAGCCACTGCAGCCAAGATAGGGTTCACTGTGTTCATTCCCCGCCACCAATTGACTAATGGTTATGCCGAACTTCTCTATTGCTCCAGGCATGAAACCAAATGTTCAAGTCAAAAAGATTGTCACGTCCAGAGTCGCTATGATGGGTCTTAGCCATAGGAAAAACAGTGCTGTCAGTTTTCTCATCCCCAGTGCTGCACAGTACATCTCTGGCTCCCTCCCAACCACAGAGGGTGCATACATATATATTCAGGTAAACATGAAAAACCTTTCAATAACAAATTAAAAGCATAACTGTATAGATGACATGCCATGAAGAATCTATAAGAAGATAACCTCAATATAACGACATGTCATCTACTAAGGTTTTCTGTTGCATGAGTGATTTGTCTAGTGGGCCATTGGTGAGACCCACAGACGCAACCACATGCGTAAGAGGTAACTATAAGTATGGATGTTTTGGGTGTCTGCTTAACTGGCCGTAGTAGCGGCTTTTCGGCAACAAGCAGTTAACCACTACGTCAGAGAAGGCTACCCACTCATGCATAAGCTTACGTATAAGTCTCTTCCAGATGTACAGGAAATACAGATTTGGCTCCCTATTATTCGACCACTAACGATTTATCTAAGGTTAATGTAATAAGCATTACGCCTACCGCCTTTACTTTTCTAGAATATTGCGTGGCCTATTTCCAATGACTGGGTCGACCGTGGAACCGTTGAATTTTGAAAGATATTTTCAATTTCAACTACAAACTGAACCTAGAATACACGAGCAGGAAGTCAGTGCTCTACCCACATGACCCAACTATAAACAAGAAGATAAAAGAACTAAACATTTTTGAAAATTGCGATGTCTCTACTATCTAACATTCCTACATCATTACGAGCCGTGCAACGGCGTCGATCTTATATGAGGGTTGAATATGTCCTATATGTTGAATAAGATGAGACAGAACACAATTTATTCCTATAATTTCCCCACATGTGATGTGTTGATATTTCTACTAGACGTATCCTGCTTCGGTGATCCAGTGACTCACGAGTATTTGCTCTGTGGCCCAATACCATGCGGAGATATCTGCAGATGATCCGCGACTTGTTTTATTCCATATAACATTCCATTTGTTGATCTTGGAGCAACAATGTTGACCGAATCTTGGAGCAACAATGCTGACCGAATCTTGGAGCAACAATGCCGACCGAATCTTGGAGTAACAATGCTGACCGAATCTTGGAGCAACAATGCTGACCGAATCTTGGAGTAACAATGCTGATCGAATCTTGGAGCAACAATGCTGACCGAATCTTGGAGCAACAATGCTGACCAAATCTTGGAGCAACAATGCTGACCGAATCTTGGAGCAACAATGCTGACCGAATTCCGTTGTTGAATATTTATCCTGAAATATGTTTTGTTATCCAGAATGTTCTTTCTATACGTGACCGTCGACTACATAAGACATATTGGCTAATGAGAAAACAAGACTTTTACAATGGCTAAATTAACTGTAACCAGTTATTTTTTATTGATCACTATGTTTATCTACAATAGGATAACATCTACAATAAGATAATATCTACAATTTTTATACCAACACTCTGCTATCAATGTCAAACATGGTCATTAACATTCACACAGCAGAGGAAAATCGTTACATGTGAAATGGTATCTGAGAAAAGCTACAATGGTATGAAAAGCTGGATAAAATAAGAAATGAATAAATCACAAAAGAGTACATATACTATCATGTATTGAACATGTTGAAAGAGGGCAAGTAAAATGATTCAGTACGTACAGTTAGGAGTTTACCTCTCTTTTGGAGAGGGGTGCTCCTTTCAAACGGCGGGCAACAAAGCTCAATTAGGTTATAACAGGACGTAATACCAAAAAATATTCGAGATAACAAATACCGCAATAACAGATTACATATGAAGCCATATAAAGATGAGACAGAACGCAATTTATTCCTATAATTTCCCCCACTTCTGATGTGTTGATATTTCTACTAGACGTATCCTGAGTAGGACCACTTCAGACGTAATGCTACAGGCGACCTAGTTGTCTGTTACTATTTTCTACTACCCTGGTTGATCCCTCTGGATTTCTGATGATCTAGCGACCCATGGCCCTTGAAGCCTCTGCTAGATGTCAGCTCGCTAAGAAATATAGAGTTAAAACTACTTGTCACAAGGTTATGTAAAGTAGATAGATTAGATCAGATAGAGAGATATTATATCAGATATGTCAAGATACCGTGCACGTGCAGCAGATTGATAATGGCTTCAGACAGACAAGTAACCAATACATTCTCTCCCCAATAATCCATCACAAGTGTCAAACCTCCATTGCTCGTGTGTCTGGAATCTGGCACAACTGGCAATTACTTACCTCCTATAGAAGAGTAGTTTATAAAAGGAAGTTATCGAGGAAGGAAAGTGAGCAGTGATTGATAGCCAGTATTAACTGTCACGTTACTGGCCAACTTTTACCAACTGGCCGGTATTTTATTGCGTATAGATATAACATGCGCTTCTTTCTTCATGGATGTCAACTTTACCAAAAACAAAAACAAAGGGAGACAATATGGCCTACGGAGACGGCAAACCATCACAACAGTTGATTGAAACTATTAGTACTGTAACTTGATGATTGACTGAAGAACCATGAAGATGAAGGATAGGCGTGTCTTGACAATCACAGTCAACAACAATTGAAGACAACATTCTACAACAATGAAGACAACCGTCTACAACAACGAAGACAACCGCCTACAACAATGAAGACAACCGCCTACAACAATAAAGACAACTGCCTACAAATATGAGGATAACACCTTAAAACAACCGTCTACAACAATGAAGACAGCTGATTGTATTCTGAATTAAAAATGAGCTTCAAATTACATCACCGTTACTGCTCAGCTCGGCAGTCCAACATCCAAGAGAACATCGTCAATCCAATTGACATCACTGGGAGTAGCAAGATTGTGAGCTGATGGCAGACGAAAACGATGTCGACTACTGTGCACAAACCATGTAGCTACACACGTGTCTTAATGTATGTGCTACTTCAGTCGACTATGAAAGCGTGTTTATCCACATTACACACAACACTAAGAACTTACACACATCTTGAAGCACGAATCTATACCGATGGAAACCAAAAGGCAAACCATAAATTCAATCTTCATACCAACATTGTGCTATCAATCAAAGAAATGGACACCAAGTAAAGAAATAAAGAAAGTTTACTACGTGTGAAATGAGATGTCTAAGAAGAGTGACAAACAGAACAAGAAGAGATCATGTGAGAAATAAAGAGATTACAAGAACTGTTGGAACAAGAAGAGATCCTGTGAGAAATAAAGAGATTACAACTGTTGGAACAACGTCTGTGGTTAAATATATTGAAAAACAGAGACTGAAATGGTTCGGCCACTTAATGAGAATGAGCCCTTATTAGCCTGCAGCAAGAGCATACAACATTAAAATAGAAACAGGAAGAGGCAAAGGAAGACCAAACAGCAGATGGATTGAAGGAATTACTAACGTCATGAGACGTCACAACGTTACTGCATATCCAGCGGCCAAACGTGCCATAGCCCGCCATTAATCATGCGAAGACGAAGCCTTGCAGTAAAAGTACAGAAAAGATGACAGGTATACAGAATTGAGTAGATTAGAAAGACATTTTTCAGTAACCTTGAACCGAAGATAGTATCTTGGCCACCCCCCCCCCCCCATCTTTCTCCAAAGTAGACACACAAAAACCGCCTGTCCCTCGTTATATATATTGTATATATTTGAGACATAGTAATTTCAAGCTTCCTTTGAGCTCAGACATGAAGGATGAAGTTATACATAAATGTAAACGCTCTATTACACTATTTAAAGATTCCTATGATAAAATAAAATATTTCCTGACTATGTCAAGTGTATTAGATTCTTTTGCATGCATATATACTTTTTTTTAAACATCAAAAAGTTATATATTTGTTTCTACGGGTGTGGTACCCATTTCTTTAAAATGTGTGATTTGGTTGGAAACGTTTGGCTAACAACTGAATGCACAGGTAAACTAAAGTAGTATCAATACTCAATATTTTATTACAGGAAAACAAAAAAGTGAAACTAAGTAATAAGAAACACCGCATAAAAACTCCCAATTTTTTTTTTAATTGGCACAATTTTGTATGCCATTTTTTTTAACGCGTGGAGCCATTTGTACAAATAAACGGCCACACAATACATATTTACTATCTGTCTGATTCATCTGGAGATCTTGTAGGACCATGTACCTGATACAAGAGAACGCAAGTGGGAGTTTTGAGAATGGGAGTTTGAGAATGATTACGCACAGAATATCATAAGCATCCTTCATCATCAAGAAAGATTCCAGGGATCCAAGGAAAAATACGTGGCTATACAGGGAAACATCTCTTACTATTTTGAACACAGAAATGACCACGATATGTGCACACACTCGATTTGTGGTCAAAGAAAAACCTAGTAAATGTATAAATGTAGTACCATAAATTCAATGTGTACTCATGCAACAATATATATATATTATAGGCAATTTCATGTATGAAAAAATCAAAAGGAAAATCATAAATAAGAGAATAAGTCTCCCTTGTTATGCTGTAGTCCGTTTCACATTTCGCAAAAGGTAGGCTCGGGATATGTGATTGAACCAATTGAACCACATAAAGTGACATTCTTTCCAAACATTATCTTCATCTGCTGATTAAAAAAACAAAATTCTGAAAAAATTCATTAGAAATTTTCCATTAGTCATTTTCATTGGTCAATTTGTGTATACTTCGTGTCGATAGCCAATGAAAATCACGGGAAAAGTTAAATGCTTCATTTTAGAAACACGTTAAGACCAACATGCCATATAGTCGATTTGTCGTCAGATAACTCATCATTCGCTCGATAACCGGTACTCCTCCTAACCTGCTACACAGATAATTATCACAATAGTATCGCCGTCGACTGCTGGCTGTTCGCTGCCGGTGTGTCTCCGTTGTTCGCAGCAATGAATTATTTATTGATAATAGGTTCGAATGAATGATGAAATGTGTGAGACATAAGATAACAATATAGAATGAACAACTAATTTATCACTCTAATGAGGATAATATAGAATGTGCTGCTGATTCGTCACATTCACACTCTCCGAGGATAACAGAATAAGCAACATATTTATCACTCTGAGGATAACAGAATAAGCAACAGATTTACCACTCCGAGGATAACAGAATGAGCAAAAGATTTATCACTCCGGGGATAACAGAATGAGCAAAAGATTTATCACTCCGGGGATAACAGAATGAGAAGTTCGTTCCGCACTCTCTGAAGATAACAGAATAAGCAGTTCATTCCTCACTCTCTGAAGATAACAGAATAAGCAACTGATTCATCCTCTCCCTAACAGGAATATCTAACGAAGTATGCGCTGGGATGTGATCTCAAATTGCTTGCACATCAAGGCCGGTATATACAATGATGTGTCTTCACAAAACCCACCTATCATCTAACACTACTGTTCATCGACCGTCATCAAAATCTACGTCATAATTACATTCTCATGCACCTCATAATGCCTCTGACTATTCTAACCTGAGCATG
This sequence comes from Meghimatium bilineatum, assembly GCA_034231615.1. Lineage (NCBI taxonomy): Eukaryota > Metazoa > Mollusca > Gastropoda > Stylommatophora > Philomycidae > Meghimatium > Meghimatium bilineatum. The sequence goes on from CM067306.1 coordinate 64,544,946, forward strand.
GACCCCCACGCCAATTTCTTTAACTCTGAAATTAATAGGTAGAAGAACAAAATAATCAAGCTTTCGTACGAGTTTCGTCCAAGAAGATAACAGTATAGTTTCCAAGTATATAACAGTATAGTTTCCAAGTATATAACAGTATAGTTTCCAAGAAGATAGCAGTATAGTTTCCAAGTATATAACAGTATAGTTTCCAAGTATATAACAGTATAGTTTCCAAGTATATAACAGTATAGTTTCCAAGAAGATAACAGTATAGTTTCCAAGAAGATAACAGTATAGTTTCCAAGAAGATAACAAGATAACAGTATAGTTTCCAAGAAGATAACAGTATAGTTTCCAAGAATATAGCAGTATAGTTTCCAAGAAGTTGTAACAGTATAGTTTCCAAGAAGATGTATCATTATAGTTTCCTACAAGATACCAATATAATTTCCAACAAGATATTAGTATAGTTTCCAAGAAGATCTCACCATAGTTTCCAAGAAAGTGTACCGGTATAGTTTTCAAGAAGGTATACCAGCAGTATAGTTTTTCAATAAGATAGTTAAGCCGTTGGCTACATCCTGAATAGGATATGCCACCGTGTTTTTAAAATCCTTTTACTATTAGTGTTATTATGCTCGGTCTCAGGTGGAAACAGATGAAACTACCAGTACCTGGAAGTCAATGAAGAATGTTCTGTTCTGTCCAGGTAAGTAAGACTGTATACGTTCAACGAGTAAGGCTCTTACTGGTTGTATCATGACATTGATGGTAATTGATGTGTGTGTAAGTAAGACATCGATTACAAGGTTGATATGCTTACAAGAAATCTTTTCACGGTTCTGTAACATAAGAGGCAACATGCGAAAAACAAGAGGTAGGCAGAGATACAAATGAGAGAAAAACATGAGACTGACCGGATAGTCAGTCTCAGAGTACAGCACCACGGCTTCTTCGGCGTTCATTCTCGAACTCCCGCTGAAATCTCTCTTTCAGCGGGAAAATGGTCGTACAAGATTTTCAACCAGCAGGATGTAGTCAAGATCATGTAAATGCGTTGTGTCGCACTTTTTATTTTCGTCAATGGCCCGACACTTCCATCCTCGGCTGCAACACGATCTAGACAATAAAAATGATGCTGGAGATTCATCACAGCAAACATACGCTGCAGAGGCAGCACGTGATGATGATGATAACGTGATGTAGCTTGGCCAATATCAAACTATTCGTCTTTCTACCGCTACTTTCATTGAAACACACACACACACACACAAGAGCGTCTTTCTACCGCTACTTTCATTGAAACACACACACAAGAGCGTCTTTCTACCGCTAATTTCATTGAAACACACACACACACACAAGAGCGTCTTTCTACCGCTACTTTCATTGAAACACACACACAAGAGCGTCTTTCTACCGCTACTTTCATTGAAACACACACACAAGAGCGTCTTTCTACCGCTACTTTCATTGAAACACACACACACGAGCGTCTTTCTACCGCTACTTTCATTGAAACACACACACACACAAGAGCGTCTTTCTACCGCTAATTTCATTGAAACACACACACACGAGCGTCTTTCTACCGCTACTTTCATTGAAACACACACACACGAGCGTCTTTCTACCGCTACTTTCATTGAAACACACACACACGAGCGTCTTTCTACCGCTACTTTCATTGAAACACACACACACGAGCGTCTTTCTACCGCTACTTTCATTGAAACACACACACACACACACGAGCGTCTTTCTACCGCTACTTTCATTGAAACACACACACACACAAGAGCGTCTTTCTACCGCTACTTTCATTGAAACACACACACACACACGAGCGTCTTTTACCGCTACTTTCATTGAAACACACACACATACACGAGCGTCTTTCTACCGCTACTTTCATTGGAACACACACACACACACACACACGAGCGTCTTTCTACCGCTACTTTCATTGAAACGTTACCATGACACACACACACATACAAGAGCGTCTTTTACCGCTACTTTCATTGAAACACACACACATACACGAGCGTCTTTCTACCGCTACTTTCATTGAAACGTTACCATGACACACACAAGAGCGTCTTTCTACCGCTACTTTCATTGAAACGTCACCATGACACACACACGAGCGCGCGCACACACTGTCTCCATACACGTACGTCTCTCTACCGCTACTTTCATTGAAATGTCACCACCAGGACACACATACTCTCTACACACCAGCACACATGTACGTCTGTAGCGCTACTTTCATTGAAATGTCACCACTATGAGACACACACACACACATTCTCTTCCTCTCTCTCTCTCCATACACGTACCTCCCTTGTCATCTACAGATAATCATTATCAATATGTAGAGTAAGCTACGAGTATTATTTAACACAGCAGAAAATCGGAGTTCTTCAATCATTTAATTGTTAACAGCAATAAACCCGCAGGCGTTCGTTGACAAGACATCAGCACAAGAACACAGGTATTACATCCTGGTTCTTTTCTTGGCATGCCCGTGTTCAAAGATGAGAGAACGCAGGAAACAATGATAGTAAACGATAGTCACGTGTATAATTTTTTTTTTAAAAACCTATATAAAGATGCATGATTTATACACCGATTAAAAGACAAACGATTATAATGGCACACTTTGTATATGTAATTGTGATTTACTATTTTGTTCACTCGGCTAAGATTAGAATGATGGAAGTCTGCATGTGAGAATGTACTGTTCTACATCAGTGTTGCCAATTCAATTTTCAAGTTTTTTTTTATGTAAAACATTTTTTTTTAAAATACTCGAAAATATTTTAGTAATATCTTTATTAAAAACCGTTTTTCAATACTTTTATATGTTGATATTGACATAATAGTTTGACAAAGACCATGCACTAAATCTGCAACGTTTCTCTTAACTTAAAAAATAAACGGAAAACATCAAAGATTTTATTTATAATTATCTAGATAAATCGTTGGCAAATCCAGTCAGCAGGTCTAATCTGGATCGCCAATTCATATTGTTCTATCCCAACATGCTGACCTAAGAGTACTTACTATACCAGCTAGTTTACAAGCCCAGAAAACACTGACTGTAGCTTCAAAGAGCTAAATATTGTTTTCTGCCCCCCCCCCCAATATAAGAGTTTAGCCTGTCGATCTAAAAAAGGAAGTTGTCATTTCTGGTCTAGATAAACACTTAACATCCGGAGTGTTGTGTCTATCGCTCTCTCACACACACACACACAATATATATATACATATATATCATACACAGTCAAGACAATGAGTCCCCTTAACTTATTTGCCGGTCATCCGTGAAAGGTACACGATATTCCCGGTAAGAACTCTCTCACTAATTAACAACGGCAACGGGCGTGGTACTGACCACATGACATTGTGTATTCCGTTGATCAATGAAATATACAAACTAAATACCGCTTAATTCCCAGTACGTCTTATGTGCGACTAGGACAAGTTGTCAATATTGAAAACAATACATTCCCGTCATGGAGTTGCAGGGGAAGCTGCGTGTGATCAAGACTGAAGCGTCATGGAGAGGGTGAGTTTTTTCTCTTAAATGTTACCCTCCGACAGAAAAAAGTCATTACCTAGAGTTGAACCCTAGATTTCACAGGTGTGATACCAAGGATCACGACCATACACCCCGGGAAACTACCAGCAAATAAGAAAAGCTACTTGTTCTTAGTCCCCATATAAACCAAACATACAAAACCAATACTTGCAACACGCGAAATTTGGAAACAGTGATGAAATTTTACTAATCACTAGAAACACACATAATAAAACACAAAAACTAACACTGATCAAAATGTCTTCATTAAGAACACATTCACAACGGTTCTTGTAAAGGCTCTTACTCATATCATGTGAATATGTTCTTGATAAAAGGCCTTTTAGTCGAAAGGTGGATTTTCGTGTTTCCAGTGATTAGCAAAACGTCACACTATTTCGCTTCCTTTAGTGAACCTGTCATTCATAAGATGAACATACCGTGTTAAGTTTGAAGAATCTAAGACACAACAACAGAAGACAGTGAAATGGATCGTCGATTTCGGTTATTACAAGACGACAACCAAGAGAAGGAATCTACACTGCTATAACTCACGTTTATCCCCCGAGAGTACACCGCGTTTAAAACCTAACAGAAAAATCATTACACACACTGACAGCATTATCTGAGCACATCCGCCCACTTGAGGCAAGGATATCGATTGTATTCCCAGTGTGCGATGTGACGTTTCTTTCATGGTAATTTGATCAAATTTAAGACACAAGAAGATAAACCAAGTCACGCAGACGTGGTGTTTAAGTGAAATTTCCAACTGTGTTTTAGACTCGGCAGTCTTCAAGTATACATGAACAAAACATACAAATTAAATGTCAAGGTCGCGTGAGTGATGATGAACCAGTGACACATCACACGATTTCCCATTAAGTGCTCAGCTGCCTAATCAGTGGTTGACCAGATACCGCCTGACCAGCGTCGTCTACCGCACTTGCTGAGTAGCGATTGTACAATTACTTTGCCTCGCTAGAGAATGAGCCCAGGTACTCTACTTCCTGGTGGCTGGGTCGACCAAGGAAGTCATTTTGTATTTCAAACCACGAATATCGAGTGGATCTGCTGAGCGGCGGGAGAATGACTTAACATAATAAGAATGAGACTTCGATACTATCCGTATCAAAGAGAATTTATTTAGTCTTCACTTATGACGTCTCCGGTAAAAAATATAGTAACAAATAGTATATCCATCCTTTTTATTGACTATTCCCCTGGTTTTCATTGGCCACTATAAATATACTGTGTGTGACAGCCAATGAAAATCAAAGGTATAATCAAACTGATCGATAGAAAAGGCTGGATTTCCATTTAGCCAACAAGTCTTTATTGGTGAAGTACCTCTTCACTGCATTACTGGCAAACACATAAATATCCATTGTCTCTCGGCAGATTGCGCTTGTATATTGATGGCTGCTGTAGCGTGTGTCTGGTAATGCTAGAACGTCTAATGAGTATGTGCTACTCTTATTTCCTATGCCAGACGGCGGGGCTTTATGGTCAGATAAAGATTTCTTTCTATGGCATTTTTTTTAATGTGAAACTTTTCCAGACCTGTAGTGACCAATACGACAGTCAAACTCAATATAGATGTAGGTAGCACTGTGATGGGCTGGGCTGCTATGTCCAGAATTTCAACGTGTATTTTTCCAAGTTACTGTGAATATGGACCGGTTGAACGATACGCAGACAACACACACACACACACTGCACATGCATGCTAATTCTTCGAGAACAACAAACATTTTAATATCAGTACGTGCCATAAGGCCTCGGTACTGCAATGACCAATTAGATTGGTAAACATTTTAAACATAAAAAAACACATAAACACAAACACGGTTGTTTCAGATGTGACATGGGCAAATGAATAATAGAATATAGCAGCATCGATGATTTATTGCTGTCCGCGATTATGTCCTCCAGATAACTGCCCATATCATGTCCTCAGATAAATGTTCACGGTCATGTAATCCAGATAACTATCCACGGTCATGTCATCAGAAAACTGTCCACAGTCATGTAATCCAGATAACTATCCACGGTCATGTCCTCAGAAAACTGTCCACAGTCATGTATATACACACAAAGCCCTGAATTGTATTTATTCCAGCTCAGTGGTTCTCAACATTTTCAGTTATGTCTGTGGCCTAATTGAAAATATTTTTTCCGTTACTGCTATGTCTTTGACCATCACAAGAACTTTTAATGTTTTTGGGTAGAATATTATAATCAGGATGTGGTCATCAGAACTGATTTTTTATGCTGTAGTGATTTTCTATGTAAGATACGTTCAGTAGTTTGCCATTGCTTTATTTCTGGATAGTCCGGGTGCACAATTGACTGCGGTTAGATTTGAATCCGGTATCTTGCCACTTCTCGTCACAGAACCAAACTTTAATGTTTATAAAACTAATTCTTACAGCTGACGGGACTTGAACCAGATTCATTCTAGCAGCACCGAATCGCATTGCAGCTCAAGTAAACAAGTTTTCCGTGCTTGACTAACCACATCCCCAGGAAAAGATGTAATCTCGTCAAGTGATTCAACATGTGTACTCAAATCACTGTGAACGGACCAATCTAGACAAGGGCTAGCTAGAACGGACCTGGTTCAAGTCCCGTCAGCTGTGATAATTATTTTCATTTGTCATCCTGCTTCCTACTTGAATTTACATGTGTATAAAACATCTACTATTCTCATTTCATGTAACCCTCTAGACTGGTATGTGATCCCAAATATCCGAACTTTTCTTAAAAAAGTCACTTTTGAAGGATGGTCCCCGATGAGTCCGCATGAATGTATTATTGAGGAAGGACTTATTCCAACATACATTTTTACAAAGATATTTACACTATGTGAGACATCATGGCCAAGTTCCCATAATTACGTAAACTCTTCTCCCACTCCAGAACCATCCCTGACAACTTCTGGAAAAGGTGGCATGTCTTAAAGGTATCCCCGCAGTGTAGAGCAATCAGACATGACAAAAGAAAAATCAGTTTTACATTATTAGGAAGTCACATCGGAAAGAACTAGCGAACTGAAATGACGCTCAGTGTTTTTAGCAATTTGAAGTATTTACCCTGTAATCAGCGAAAAAGGGCAAGAATGTCTTCGGTAAATTAAGATGCTTCTAAAGTATCTAACGGAAGGTTAAAGTTGACGCGAAGAGTTACCCATGACCTTTCATAACGAAACCAGAGGCTGTTACAAAAAATGAAAAGGAAATGGCAAAGAGGAATGCCCGATTGTACAGAACAGTAACATTAAGACGTAATCTCTTTTTAAAGTTAATGTTTTTGCCCCCTTCGAGAACCCCATGCTCTAGATCAACGGCGCGCATAAAATGGTGGCTGATCTGCCAGGAAAACTTACAATTACTAAATTTACTGACTCCAGAACTCAAAAAATATCAAATCACAAGCTGTTGCAGCCAATCTGTAAGCTACAGTACTGAATAGTGAATAATACATGTTTCCCTTGAGGAAGTTGCATGAAAGTGGTACTTATGGATTGTGTGATAAAGTCCGCATGTATTGCTGTCACGTCCCCACTATGCAATAGACCCAAAAAACACAGTCCTTGTATGCAATCGAACCCTGGACCTCAAATTGTGAAACCAATACCCTAAACTAGCGACCATGCATCACACATACTAGGACATATTACGTGACAATTCTGTATTTACCCTTACATCCCCTTTTACTAGCATCCCTTTCATCAATTAAGATCTATCTATCTAAATATATCTATCGAAATCTAACTATCTATCTTTCTAAACTAACTATCTAAATCTAACTATCTATCGAATTCTATGTATGCAAATATAACTACCATATATATATATCTAAATCTAACTATCTATCTTTCTAAACTATCTAAATATATCTATCTAACTATCTCTGTATCTAAATCTAAATCAAAATATATATATATATATATAAATCTAACTATCTATCTATCTAAATCTAACTATCTCTGTATCTAAATCTGAATCTAAATATTTATCCTAATCTAATCTATCTATATATCTAAACCGATCTATCTATCTAAATATATATCTAAATCTAACTATCTGAATCTGAATTTAAATATCTATCCTAATAAAAATCTATCTAAATCTAACTATTTATCTAAATCTAACTATCTATCTATCCATTCTTTGAACTAGCGTCCAATTGTGCTATTAAGCGTCGTGAGGGTCATAAAATACATCAAATTTGATACCCCACCACCTTGTCAACATATAGAAGGAATGCCAGGACTCAGGATCAGTAAGAAAAATAATAATCTGCGATATTCAGATAGAACTGTCCTTTTAGCAGATGAACAGGAACCACAAAAACTAGATCAAGTCGATATATCAAGAAAACAATATGGACTGGGTATAAAAATTTAAAAAAAACCCACACGATAATCAGCAAAGTTGAGCAAAATCAAAAGAGCAAGAGCTAAACATAAACATACATGGAGATAAACTACAACAAGTAGAACATCATCAATATCTTGGACGCATAGTCACAAAAGACGGCAGATGTGAAACAGAAGTTAAAAGGAGAATAGGAATGGCTAAAAGTACCTTCAATGGCATGAGGAAAATATTGAAATCTAAACAAATTATAAACAAACTAAAAATGAGAATTATAAAATGCAAAAATCAACAAAATAAAGTATTTTGGACATATTCAAAGAATATGGCACAATGTTGAAGACCTTACTTGAGGATAGAATCGAGGGAAAGCTAATAATAGGCAGAGATACAAATTGGATAGAAATATCACATGATGTGCAGGCTACAGTCTAGCAGAGTGCATCACCAAAACAAGAGACAGATGATGTTGGAGGTTCGTTACACAGATGCCTTTTTATGATCGACGTGGAAAGCATAGATAAAACATTGCATGTGTTGTTCATGACCACGCAATGTCTTGGCACCAAACATACGTCTCGGAATCTACAACAGCTCAAACTCAAATAGAAATGTTTTTTTTATTGAAGTCGTTACTTCAGTCCATGGTTAATTATTCTGTCTTGTAACTCATCAGACACGATCCTGCTAAAGTGACGCTATTCGACTTTTTCCGTGATTCTCATTGGTTACTTTTTTTTGCATCGACAAGCAATGAAAATCATAGGGAAAGTCAAATAGCATCAAGTTTGAAGGTTAATTCTCGATACCTCCACATTACTGATAATTGAAGGGTGACTCGTTTCAGCATTAAATTATACGTCTATTTTTGGTAGACTTGACAGCCAGTATCCATTTTAGTTGTCGTAGCTCTAATCCTACATTCCAGAATTCCTCTACCGATACAATTTCAACTCAACTGTGATTTCTTTATTCTCAGATCATGGGACTTATGGCTAAATGCTCACACATTATCAACCTTCTTCAACCGTCCAGAGACATCCGGCGGCTTTCTACGTCGGTAATAACTCTAATATATCATAATTATAATAGCTCTATTTCATGTCATGTGTCGTTGGTTATCACATCATACTAGTTCATCCATCAATCATACTAGTCCATCCATCAATCATACTAGTCCATCCATCAATCATACTAGTTCATACATCAATCACACAAGTCCATCCATCAATCATACTAATCCGTCCATCAATCATACTAGTCGATCCATCAATCATACTAGTTCATCCATCAATCATACTAGTCCGTCCATCAATCATACTAGTCCATCCACCAATCATACTAGTCCATCCATCAATCATACTAGTCGATCCATCAATCATACTAGTTCATCCACCAATCATACTAGTCCATCCATCAATCATACTAGTCCATCCATCAATCATACTAGTCGATCCATCAATCATACTAGTCCATCCATCAATCATACTAGTTCATCCATCAATCATACTAGTCCATCCATCAATCATACTAGTCCATCCATCAATCATACTAGTCCATCCATCAATCATACTAGTCCATCCACCAATCATACTAGTCCATCCATCAATCATACTAGTCGATCCATCAATCATACTAGTTCATCCACCAATCATACTAGTCCATCCATCAATCATACTAGTCCATCCATCAATCATACTAGTCCATCCATCAATCATACTAGTTCATCCATCAATCATACTAGTCCATCCATCAATCATACTAGTCCATCCATCAATCATACTAGTCCATCCATCAATCATACTAGTCCATCCATCAATCATACTAGTCCATCCATCAATCATACTAGTCCATCCATCAATCATACTAGTCCATCCATCAATCATACTAGTCCATCCATCAAACGTCCATCTATCATACTAATTCATCCACTAATCATACTAGTCCATCCATCAATCATACTAGTCCATCCATCAAACGTCCATCTATCATACTAATTCATCCACTAATCATACTAGTCCATCCATCAAACGTCCATCTATCATACTAATTCATCCACTAATCATACTAGTCCATCCATCAATCATACTAGTCCATCCATCAAACGTCCATCTATCATACTAATTCATCCACTAATCCATCCACTAATCATACTAGTTCATACATCTCATTAATATACTTCCTCCACATCATCCTCCGTGGGATCGCCGATTGTGCAATGCCCCATTCATTTTCCAAGAATCCTGTTTCCGGCTTTCGCATCAATAATTCACGACAATGTCGCAATGAGGGGGACGAACAACAGATATGGACCAGCGAGAGAGAGAAAGAGAGAGACATAAAGAGAGAGAGACGGGGATTTTGATATTTTCATTGGGAAGAAACGTTTCAACGTTGGATAACACATGAAGAAACGTCATACGCGCATAATATATCCGGGACAGCGATGAACTTGAGTGTACGTATGTAATACACCGTGTATTTCAACAAACAGAACAATAAGAGATCAAGCGAGGTAGGAAAAGATTACAAGAACTATTGGAACAACATCTGTGCTCAAATATATTGAAAAACTGAGATTGAAATGGTGCGGCTACTTATGAGAATGAACTTTTATTAGCCAGAAGCAAGAGCATACAAGATGATATGGAAACAGCAGATACAGAGGAAGGTCAAGAAGACGGTGGATTGAAGGGGTTACCAACATTCTGAGACGTCATAATATTACTGCATATCAAGTGACCAAGCATGATATAGCCCGAAGACCGATCAGCATTCAATCATACGACGCCTTACAGCAAAAGCAGAGAAATAGATAATAAACAGCCAGATAAGATCCATCAATCACAAGTAGACTAGTCACCCACAGTTAGAATAAGAGAAGATGTATCAATCACAAGTAGACTGTAGTCACACAAATACCATAGCTAGACCCAGAGAAGATGCATCAATCAGAAGTAGACTGTAGTCACACAAATACCATAGCTAGACCCAGAGAAGATGCATCAATCACAAGTAGACTGTAGTCACACAAATACCACAACTAGGTTCAGCAATCAGTCGTATACTAGTCACACATCAAATTTCTAGGAACGTCGTAGGAGGCTACTAAGGAAGATTGGGGGGGGGAGAAGACAACCTGCCTCACGTAGAGGAAAAAAATTACCATTGTCGCATCTTGTCTCAATTTCTACTTAAGTACACAGTCTGGTGGTTTCATTGGGGAGGGGGGGAAGGGAAGCTGCATCCCACTAAAGTAACGCATTCGACTTTTTCAGTGATCTTCACTGGTTAAGTTTTGTATACTGTGTGTCGACAGCCAATGAAAATCACGGGAAGCGTCAAATAGCGTCAATTTTGAAAGATCAATCCCAGTTAAGACCAGATGTCTTATTGTGAATATTCACGGCAATTCGTAGGGTACGGTAAACGTTTACGACATAACGCGGAGAGATAACTCCAATTAAACTCTATATCTATTTTTGGCTACACAATGTCATATGTAATATATAAACAAAATATACATCATTCAACAGTTCTTAGAACCGTGGCATTCGTTATAACAGGAATGTATGCAGCATCACTGCGTTAGGCTACACGACTATTCCCATGCTCTTTATTCATCATCTATTTATGCTTTTTTTTCGTCATTAAATGAAAAGCTTGGTAATGGTCGAAATGGCCTTACGCTGTGACGTAAAACGAGGTAGCACTCATCCCTGCCATGACGAAGGTCAAGCCAGAACTAAAGTGAGAACATTGACATCCAGATATGTGAAACGGTTGCGATACGACAATATAGATCTGCTGACGTGTATCTTAACACTGACACATGAAACCGATTACACACAGTTAAAGACACAGAATTAACACCGGCAATATATACCAAATCTCTGAATATACAGACGTCTAGCAATGATGATGATAGATGAACCAAGTAGCAGTCCAGACTGTTCCCACTGTGGGAAGAAACACCCGATCCAGAAGTTGTCCCTGAATTTTATTAAAATATCTACAACACATCAATTCTAGTTGTCACCATTATGTGTCACTGTATACCATGTCGGTATCGAAGGTAGATCCCATTCAGACGATGTCAACAAAAAAAAAAGTAAACTAAAACTACGAAATATAAATAGTCCTAAACTACATGTACTAGATAACTACTCGATAGAGAGACAGACAAAAGCCAAATTTTTCAAGACATCTACGAAAACTGAGAGAGGGCACAGAAACAAGTCCGCTCAAAGCCAATGCGGCATCTTGGGTTTGCGTGTATCGATACTCGCTCAACATCCGGTACAGTTCTAAATCATATGCGATTTCATCAAACAAAAGTATTACAAAATGATTATGTATCAATTGAATTATTGTCCGATTTAAAATCTGGTTTATATTTTATTATTATTATATTCTATGACGTCAAAATATCACTGCATATCAAACGACTAAATCGATTAACCTGACAACCGATCGTCATTAAATCATGCGACGTCTTACAGTAAACGCAGAGAAAAGACAATAGATCAGACAGATAAAATGTGACAGATTCTTTCTAGAACATAGCTTTCTTATGGCTTTTCTGAACTCCACACGAATCTGGGCCACCTTACCCTATGTCATCTTTAAACACTCAAATAAATATGTTGTCCATCTTCTGTCCGTGTTACCGTCGACCATGCCCCACTCATCCATTATTAGCCTTTCCATACCATTATAAAATGACTGACCAGATATTATTATATATTGGTATATATTTTATTTAGGATGTTATTTTTAACCAATTTTTCTTTGTGGGTGTAAAGTATGGACAACAGCATACGATGAGATGAAGGTAACTGAAATGATTGTCAGAAGAATGTTGACATTTTTATGGACATCCAAGAAAACTCACGGAGAAGTCTTCAGAGATACTGGAGTTTAAACAAAATCATAGCACAAATTAAAACCACCAAACAGCACTAAAGGCATGAAACAAAGATTTTTTTTCCCCTAGGTTGCTGTGACTCGAAAAAAGAGGGGAAGGTACATATTAGCAATACTGCTTATCTCCCACGTATGTCTTAAGAAGCGACAAAGGGTTTGGTGGTGTAGAGTTTACCAAAACAGACGTCGACATCAGGACATTCGTTGGTTGAGAAATCTTCAGCATATTCTACTGTCACATCGAGCATGAGGATGGAGATAGAGGGAGTTACAGCAGCTCTTAATTGCTTGATAACTGATACATCAACACACTCGGTTATACTCACAGACTCTCAAAGCATTCTGCGCACGATAGAAAAGTACAGGATGAGAAAAGAATGGTGCGACTCAATTGTCTACAGTATTATATGGATATACTGCCCTGGCCATGCTGGGGTCAGAGGAAACGAGAGAGCTGACTTATTTGCAGGCAATGCGGAGATAGACGGCACAATACCGCCAAGAGATAAAGCAGACTTAATGAAGGTAGTAATAATTTCATTTCAAGATGCATATGATGTCAATGAGGCTGAGAACGTACACATACAGAGAATGTTAGAAATCTAGAGGTGAGGGAAGAAAAAGTGAATTTTTTGGATCAAACAATTAACACCTAACCGGGGCTCTGAGTCTACATACACTGGGATGGCTGCTGGAGCGGAGGGCGGAACACTTATGGGAATGTCCTGTGTGCTGTGAAGCAGTTTCTAATCAAAAATCACGAATTGGCCTTCCCATATATGGTCAGTGAACAATGCTGAAGTCTGATGGAAAGGCGCAGATATGCAAAGCTGTAAACCTAACACAGCTCATTCTACTCTCCTGGCTATATCCTTCAATAATTTCAGAACAAAGATGCAGAGTCAAAATATTTATGGCATGTGCTGACAGAAACGTGCACATTTAGTAACCACCGGAAAAATAAAGGGGAGAAGAGACAGAGGAAAACAAAAGATCGAAGTTGTTGAATGGGTTGTCAAGAGTTCACACGGTTCAAAAGTCGTACAGAATTGACTTTGCTGTACTCAGTTCATATTACCCTGTCACTCTTAACGAAACGGAACGCCGTCTGCCTAGAGTACCACTCATAGCACGTAACTCCGAAGGTTAAAACGATAATCCACGAGGAACTCCGAAAAAATCCACCTTGCAAACAAGACGACACAAGCAGGATTCGGACTCATGACCTCTTGAACACAATGCGAACAGCTTAACCACTACGCTAGAGAGATCCCCGAGAAAATACTCCGGTGACGAGAAACAATCCCCGATATGGAAATTCAAAGGTAATACCGGGCAAATGTAAAATAAACGAAAATATGTATCAGTGTTACTAATGTCATAAACAAAACATACTAACACACGAAATAGCAAATAGTCTTCATCAGGACGGGAGACAACAGACTAATACTATTCTGAAAATATGAAAGCACATATGATAAGAGGATGGTAGGAGGGGTAGAGATTACGGTGTCATATGAAAAGCGTAGTGAACAAGTAACTAGCAAACTACCTTCAACTCCTTAGCGGAATAATGCAGTATTGAGTTTTTTTTAATGAAACATATGAAAGAGAAGGATCACATTTAGACGTATCCATCAAGAGGATCAAAGCTAGACGTATCCATCAAGAGTATCAAAGCTAGACGTGTACAGAAATAATAGAAATGTAGAACGGTGATAACATGGGATATAGGGGAAACTATTATAACGTACATGGCCGTAGCGAGTCTCTCCCCCCACCCGACCAGCAACTGTTATCAGTCCCCAGGTATATCCACTGACTGACACATCCATCGCACAAAGCGAATTCCCACCCCCTCCCTATTATGCCGGTACAGGCCAAGCCCCGCTGCATTAGGCCCAACTGTATACAAAGTATAAGGGACAATAGTGATAACAGCAGAAAATGTGTAGTAAATGGATAGGGCACACAGATTAGGTGCAGAAAGTGTAAACGATGGATCAGCTGAAGGATATGGTCTGGTTCGACAAACTGAACTCAATAACACAAGATGCAGAGTGCTGTAGAGACACATGATCGCCACTGCCACTCGGCATGGTTCTTGATTAAATTGACATCGTGAAGAATAAAACTAACATCTCGTAAGACAGACAATATTGCCTGTTTACATCATAAACAATACACTCTAGTAGGACAGACAATATTGCCTGTTTACATCATAAACAATACACTCTATTGGGACAGACAATATTGCCTGTTTACATCATAAACAATACACTCTATTGGGACAGACAATATTGCCTGTTTACATCATAAACAATACACTATAGTAGGACAGACAATATTGCCTGTTTACATCATAAACAATACACTCTATTGGGACAGACAATATTGCCTGTTTACATCCTGAAGAACAAACTAACAACTAGTTAGAAGGACAATATTGGTATAGTTGTGACTTGCCAGCCAGAAGCTGTAAAAACACGACCAAATCCATGATTTGTTCATGTGAATTTGTGTACAAGTTTGTTATGTTAGAACGTACATTTTCTTGAGTATTAGTTCACAAGAAGCAATAATAAATATGAAATGATAGAAAAATATTGCGACAGTCACCACATTGCGACAGTGTTGGATAGAACACATCAGTCGTGCCACTTACGTGTTAGAAAAAAACCAGATCGTATTGTTAAAAAATAGCCTTAGACCATTTAATAGAAATAAGGCAAGCACTGTAGCCAGTACACACACACACAAAATCATTTGTCAATTTTCGTGTGCAATTCAATCGTTACCATGAGACTTTAGGTGGAATGGGGGTCGTTTTGCGCGATGATTTACTCGTATAAAAATAAAATTAAAATAAAGCACAGATTAAGATAAAGTTTGTTAAAATAATCCCCAACATCCCAGACAACGGCCAAAAAATCTGAGATCTAGTGGGGGAAAAAACCCCAGATGTGACATTACTGAATCACATATTCTGTGGAGTTTGAACGATACTGAAATGTATCGATAACTATTGTGGATGTCATCGCGGGAAAGAAGCGAAGGGAGGCAATGTGTGTGACACTACACGCCTGCGAAGTCACTCCGCAGACAGGAACCAACAAGGACATGTGCTGGGCTCAGCAGATACAGGGATATGACGTGAAAACACATGAATGGCAGAACGAACGACAGAAACAGAAAGATAGATAGACAGAGATAGAGAGGCTGTGGGTTTTGGTTTTCAAAATTGTTGGACATACGCAAACAAACGACAAGGCTTGGCCCATGTCCGGCTCCATGTCAACTAACAAATCAAACACGCTTAACAAATATGGCGATTACTGGGGGGGGGGGGGGGGGCATATGAAAGACAAATCAAGTCCCATATGCAATCTCTGCTGAAAATATCACCAAAAGTTATGTCAAATCACAGTGATATAATGGCTGGTGACCACAACAGTTCATTGATGAAATCAAAGTGTCTCGGGGATGGCGACCACAATACAGTTCATTGATGAAATCAAAGTGTCTCGGGGCTGGAGATATCATATGAGCAACTGACTTGGACTAGAGACCAACAAAGAAAAAGTATATAAGCATTGTTAGAAAACTGGTTTCAGGGTGAAGAGGAGAAGATATGATAGAAAAATGCATTGTGTATATATAGAGAAAGTACTCCTCTATTACTCTTTTGTGGTATATTATGGAATGTGGTGTTTAGCCCCATAATTATTTCTTTGGTCAAAAGCATGTTAAGGGATGATGTGGCCAACATCAGACTCACGCCCTGCTGATCAATACTCTCCCAGAAGATCATCGAACATAGAACCTTGTACCTGTCGAGTAACAAGCCAGTGCAATGACATCTGAGTTTCGCTGCTGTTCGTGTAGACATCTGAGCAAATATTCTGAGAACAAATACTCCTTGGAGAATAAAAGATATATGAGGTTTAATTCAAGAAGACTGTCCATGCGCAACAAGATTGGTATAATTCATGCAGGCTGCCCAGAAGCTACATGATTGGTCTGACAAGAAGCTACAAGATCGGTCTGACCAGAAGCTACAAGATACAAACGAAATGAGATTGTCTATAAATTACCGCAACACATTGTTTTTAATTTTTGCCCCCCCCCCCCCCCAACTAACTAATTGTTTCTACCGGAAAACGTAAGAAAAAAGGACACTATTTATTTCACACATTTTAAGACAAATGTTTCAAATTCACACAACTTAATAGGAATATTTGAAAAAAGATGTCGGCGCCAACTTTTGTCGGAACCACCACTCTATTCCTTAACAACAACTGACATCTTTTTTTTTTTTTAGATCTCACCCCACCCCCATTTTTGACGCAGTTTATGGAAACCCCCCCCCCCCCTCCCTTTAAAAAAAATAATTATCGCACGACAAATGGTGTAAGAAAAATGCGAAAGCCCAATGCACACGTCAGGTGCTAGCTGACAAAACATGATGCCGGATGTCACGTGACAGGACGGACATACGCGTTTGTCAAAATGGAGGGAGTTATACAGCGCGACCAGAGGACTAAAAATGTGGTTATTATGGAAGATCTCAACATGGGTCATAGGGTCCCCACCAGGACCATGGACACGTCTGGAGAACGGGATGCAACTACTAGACCGATATTTTTATATGGCGTTGATTATCATGTCTTTCCCCTGCTTATATTTCGTGTGTTGTGAATTATTTCCTCGTATGAGTGGTCCTGGGCTCAACCGAGTTGCGGCGGAAATGTTTTTCAGAGCGCAACGGCTCCCGGGTCGACCTAGCCTTAATTGGGTACCAGATTAGTCCGGGAAGTGCAAACTGCGAGGGAGAGGCGATGGATATAATTTCTGTACAATTCTGTTGAGTGTCCCAAAATCAACTACACACATCCGAATTGGTTGTATATAGTTACTCTCTCACCACACAATAGACAAAGATATATTACACAAGATCATCTGGTGAAATGTTGCCTTTGCCTGGGCAATTCCACATGATGTAGTGTGGATAACAGAATGCCTTGTCATGATTTACAAATTTACTATGATATCTGCGCCTTTTGTAGTGTTGCCATTCTGTGCTCCCCGTTCGAACCACGTCAACACAAAGCAGATTATAGCGATGTCCTATTTTCGAAGTACCTGTACGGGTACCCTGAAGCTTACGCAGCTAACGGTGTACATAATTCATGTCATCTATGTTTCCAACACCCAGTAATCTAGCCTTATCACTAGCTGATTCTATGCTCAAAACGTAATGTCAATACTTGGCTAAATCCAGACCGTCGTCAGTAAAGACCTGTGTTCAGAAAGTAAACATGAACTGAAAGCTGATTTTTGTTTATTACTACCGTGATTTCCATTGGTCGGGCTTGACTTTTTTGACATGAGATTCCAAGTATATAAATAGTTATCAGCGAAAATTACAACAATAATCAAAAACACGTAACGAATAAAGTTATGTTTTGTTCAGGGGTCTGTATGGAGACCTGTCATGGCTAAAATCCACACAAAAATGTCCCGTTCGTTGTGCGTTTTTTTCTCTTCGTGAGATGGTAGAAAGAATAAATGTAATTTCAGCTTCCTGCGGTGGGTTATGACTGAAGAATAATAATCATAGCTACATATATTTAATATCAACACGATTCTATCTATCGATACATATGGGAGTAATATTATAGTGAAATGACTAAAGAAAGTTGCTTCACAGTCAGAGATCGATTCACGGTATTGTTGGAGCTACACTTCACCTGCAAATTATGTATACACTTTTATAAAAAATAGTAATTGAATCGTATGCCGTATAGCAAGTGGTTCTCAGCTTGGGTGAAATGGCATCTCCTTTCTTCCCCCCCCCCCCCACCAGGGCGGCTTGAAGAGGACTGGGGAAAATGATTTTGAGGTTGGAGTGTCACAAACTTGTAAATCTATAATATTTGCAAAGACTGCAGTA
Source organism: Meghimatium bilineatum (assembly GCA_034231615.1). Classification (NCBI taxonomy): domain Eukaryota; kingdom Metazoa; phylum Mollusca; class Gastropoda; order Stylommatophora; family Philomycidae; genus Meghimatium; species Meghimatium bilineatum. Next base: position 64,563,778 of record CM067306.1, read on the forward strand.
AAACCGAAATCCAACATACGAAACTTGGAGCAGAGTAGTGAAGTTTCGCTAATCAATTGAAACGCACATAAAATCTATTGTCTATCCCAAGGTGGATGGTGGTCAGAATATCCACACTTGCCGTTAAGTGTAGGGGTGGGGTGGATGGGAGCTTTAGCTGTCTATTCAAGGCCAGATGTATCGACTTGGCTGCGTTGAATCCGTATTTGCTCAGGATCGTCCTGCTGTTATCTATTCATCTTTTTCTGTCATCCTCTGGCCTTGTATCCAGATCTTCTTATGTTATATGATCTTGTTGGCAGTTGGTTATGGTTCATTATCATAAGGTGTCCTAACCATTTTATTTCTTGCTTCTGTTCCTAGTCTTATACATTTTTCTCTCCTAATTTCCCCATTTCTGCCAAGGTTTCTCACTCTTGCAGCGTTTCTCAGTCATTTCATCTCGCATCTAAGCTTTCTCTGTTGTGCTGCTGTCGGCACCCATGTCTGGCATTCATAGCAGAGTGTTGGCATAAAAATACTATTTAAACACATAATAATCGCACAAATCGACGCTTCGACCAAAATGTCATCAAGAATACATTCACAAAAAAAAAAAAAACGAGGAATAAGAACGGCACAAATGACGTACATATGACATAGATAAATATAGATATAACTTGGAAACATCCCGGTTTTAGTGATTGCAAATATTCATGACCAAGTTCCAAGTTCTGCCTGACAGACACGTACAGGTTGGCCATGGAAAGATAACTATTTGAGTGATAATACCCACAAAACTTAAACACGTTTAATTGGTAAAGTATATGCCAACGGTTTTTATTGTACATGTACGAGTACGGCAGAATAGTTGTGCCAAAAGTGGGCAACAGATTTTCGTATTCGGTTTTCGCAGATATTTTCTGCGAAAAAATTATCATGGTTTTCGTCGGGTGCCTATGATCTCGTAGGATTTTTAGCTGTCCCTAGTGATAAATACTAAGAAGGGAAGTGACCCCCAGACGGTACTGTGATACCCAAGGTCCTTATGGAGGGTGGATTCCCATCCAAACAAATAAAATCTCCCATCCTGGCCGTCTTTCATGCACCACGAAGTCTTTAGAAATATTAATGCAATGGTCAATGTTCATTTATTTACATTAGTCTTGTATATTTATTCTCTAATTTCTGTTTGTATTTTCTATTAAACACTATATTTATTCTCTAATTTCTTGTATTTTCTATTAAACACTATATTTATTCTCTAATTTCTTGTATTTTCTATTAAACACTATATTTATTCTCTAATTTCTGTTTGTATTTTCTATTAAACACTATATTTATTCTCTAATTTCTTGTATTTTCTATTAAACACTATATTTATTCTCTAATTTCTTGTATTTTCTATTAAACACTATATTTATTCTCTAATTTCTTGTATTTTCTATTAAACACTATATTTATTCTCTAATTTCTGATTGTATTTTCTATTAAACACTATATTTATTCTCTAATTTCTGATTGTATTTTCTATTAAACACTATATTTATTCTCTAATTTCTGATTGTATTTTCTATTAAACACTATATTTATTCTCTAATTTCTGATTGTATTTTCTATTAAACACTATATTTATTCTCTAATTTCTGATTGTATTTTCTATTAAACACTATATTTATTCTCTAATTTCTGATTGTATTTTCTATTAAACACTATATTTATTCTCTAATTTCTGATTGTATTTTCTATTAAACACTATATTTATTCTCTAATTTCTGATTGTATTTTCTATTAAACACTATATTTATTCTCTAATTTCTGATTGTATTTTCTATTAAACACTATATTTATTCTCTAATTTCTGATTGTATTTTCTATTAAACACTATATTTATTCTCTAATTTCTGATTGTATTTTCTATTAAACACTATATTTATTCTCTAATTTCTGATTGTATTTTCTATTAAACACTATATTTATTCTCTAATTTCTGATTGTATTTTCTATTAAACACTATATTTATTCTCTAATTTCTGATTGTATTTTCTATTAAACACTATATTTATTCTCTAATTTCTGATTGTATTTTCTATTAAACACTATATTTATTCTCTAATTTCTTGTATTTTCTATTAAACACTATATTTATTCTCTAAAAAATGTATGTATTATGCAGTGTCTAGAACGAATTAATTAGATTTGCATTGATTCACATGCAAGTAATTCACTCGATTCGTCGGTTTCAGATTTCGCCGATTGTCCTCGGACAGACTACCGACGAAAATCTCGGTTTCACTGTATATGACTTCATTTGAAGTGTTGAGTTGTGTAAGTACACTTTGAAGTGTTGAGTTGTGTAAGTACACTTTGAAGTGTTGAGTTGTGTAAGTACACTTTGAAGTGTTGAATTTTGTGTAAGTACACTTTGAAGTGTTGAGTTGTGTAAGTACACTTTGAAGAGTTGAATTTTGTGTAAGTACACTTTGAAGTGTTGAGTTGTGTAAGTACACTTTGAAGTGTTGAGTTGTGTAAGTACACTTTGAAGTGTTGAGTTGTGTAAGTACACTTTGAAGTGTTGAGTTGTGTAAGTACACTTTGAAGTGTTGAGTTGTGTAAGTACACTTTGAATCGTAACATCAGCTACTTGTACATTGTACTACTAACCCATACTTTCTCACGGCAAATAGAAAGAGAGCGTGCATGTTGTGTGTGTATCGTTGGAGTCACGAGCGTTTACGAGAAAATTTCCCAAGATTACTTCAACAATTGGGGGGGGGGGGGGTTCTGGTAAACCTGGACAGTTGTTGACCAGCATGATGGGAGAGGAGGATGTTGTTAGACAAACGTTGACAAAAAAAATTCTGATTTGTTTGACTTTTTTTAAACAAAAACAAATGGTAGCACATACTCTTTAGGATGTAGCCATCAAACCAGCATTTTTAGATGTAGTGATTTTCTACGCAGTGTTTACGCTCAGTAGTTTCAGTTTGCTAGTGCTTTCTGAACGGTCTGGGTGCAATTACCTGCGACGAGATTCAAACACGATACCTTGGCCGTCACGGACGCGCGTTCTGTACGACGCCGAAACAGAGTCAGACAATATCAATTATTTCATACACCACTTGAATTATTTCATACACCAATTGATTTATACCAAGTTTGATTTACGTTAAACTAGAAATATTTGAGACCACGGTATCTAGATCAGCCCCGGCAAAGTTAATGGATTGCTTCTGACAAAATGTTCCTTCGTCCATCACATGATGATGATGACCAATTTTTACATCCACTATTGAAAATTCAGTTAGAATTATGACCATGCATAATAGTTCGTAGATGGCTAATGAGCACTATTTGAGCTGTAAATGTCATTGGACAGTTCGGACACGGAATAACCACTGTAGGCAGATTTGGTCTATCCGTGACTTTCTAGCTACTCTCCGTTGTTGGGCTGCAGCTCCTCTTTTCACAAGTTGATACGCTCTTTTTGACTGTAGAGCGCCATGTAGATCTATTTTGTCAATCTAAATGACATTTTGGAATGTGAATGACATGGTATACAATAATGACATGATTTGATGTAAAACAATAGGAGGCGATTGATTCATAGATCTGATGACGTGATTAGATATAAAACCAACGTGTGGAGACTAATGGCACCATATGGTGATGAGAATAGATGTCAAAAGCTCTGAATATGATCGGAGCATATTTTTGTAACAAAGGACAAAAAAAAGATCAAATATTCATGGTAGATACGGTTTTTTTCCCAGCTGTTTCCAGTAACAACGGGAGTAAAACACGGATGTGTTTTGTCCCAATACTATTTTGCTTTGTGAATGACTGGGTGATGAAATGCACAAACCAAAAACAGCTAGGGATCAAATGGGTAAACAACAAGACCGTGGAAGATATAACCTTCGCAGATGATATTGCTCTCCTGAGTTCAACACACCAAGATCTCCAAGAAACAACAGAAAGACTCAAATTTTTCTCGCAACAGATAGGCCTTCAGATAAACACACATAAAACGAAAATCATGAACTTTACCGGCATGAGAGAATCAATTAAACTAGATGATAATATACTAGACAACGTTTCAAATTTCGTAAATTTGGGAAGCAAGATAACAGCTGACGGGGATACCAACTCAGAAATGACGACTCGAATCGCTCTCGCCTCCAACGCCTTTAACAAACTATCAAACATCTGGAGATCGAAAGTAAACACATCAAACTGCGACTATTCAATGCAAGTGTGATTCCATCATTGACATATTGATGTGAAAGTTGGAAATCTATCGCAATAATGGATAAGAAATTAGTTTCCTTCAAAAATAGATGCCTCGGAAAAATCACAAATACCAATTGGAAAGATTTCAAATCAAACGACATACAAAGAGAGGAGACAAAACAAGAATACGCGACGAACATCATCAGAAAACGTCGCTGGGCATACATCCGGCCACGTACTTAGAATGAAGGAAGATAGAATTATACGACAAGTCTTCATATGGACACCACATGGGAAAAGAAAACAGGGAAGAACAAAAACAACGCTCAAAAGAACATTTATGAATGAATTAAAATTAACAGGCATAAATGCACAAGACCTGCAATCCTTGGCAAATACCCGACTGGCATGGAGAACTATGACATCCGCCCTATGTGCCAAACTTGGCAAAAGAGGAACTGAATGACTCAGATACGGTGGACCGATCCTGGTAAAGCACCAGAATTTTCCCAGCCCAACAACAACAACAAAAATAAATAAGATTTCACTCCCGATAACGACTAGTACATTTCAAGCCGAAAGTCAGGACGTCTTCATCAGATCGGGCAGAGGAACAAAAGATCACATTCTTAACATGAGACTAATCATAGAAACGTGTAGGGAATTCTCAACTGACCTGCACGTGATTCGTAGATTAGAAAAGCGTCCAACTGCGTCAACCACCAGAAACTATTAGAAATAAATCTCCCTAGCGTAGTGTTCGTCTTGTGTTCAAGAGGTCATGAGTTCAAATCCGGCTCGTGTCGTCTTGTTTACAAGGTGGATTTTTCGGAGATCCTTGTGGATTATCACTTGAGGCTACGGAGTTACGTGCTATGATGCGTGGTGTTCTCAGCAGACGGCGTGCCGATTCGTTGAGAGTGACATATGGGAAACCGAGTAGTGACGTCAAATCTTCTACGACTTTTGAACTTTTTGAACAGCATGGGTTTCCATTGATTCATCTAATAGAAGAACTTTGTGTCATGTGACGTATTCCTTCCAGAACGTTGATGCGTGACCCAATGAACTCTCTGAACCTCTCTCTGTCTTGGGCGATGTGGCTTGCATAAACAGTTATGTCTCTTTATATGACCAAACAGGCGTAGTTTTCTTTTTGTTATTGTGTTTAGTAACCAACACTCTGGAATATTCAGTGTGTTTATAATATCTGAGTTTCTGATTTTATCCTTCCATGATATTCTAAGCATCTTCCTGTAGCATTTCAGCTCGAAGGCGTTGATCCTCTTTGCCGCTGTTTTACTTAGAGTCCATGTTTCACAGCCGTATGTTGCAACCGGAAAAATAAAAGTTCGTAACAGCACTTTCGTTTCTATTTTGTTGTTTTTCCATATGTTTTTCAGCCGTGTTATTTTGCAATATGCCATTGCCAATCTCTTCCTTATTTCTGCCATGCAGTCTCCTGCACCGTTGATGTTTGCTCCTAAGTATTCAAATTTATCCACACATTCTATCTCGGTATTGTCTATTCTGATTTTTGGTTGTTGTGTTGTTATATCTGTTGACATGATTTTTGTTTTCTGCGTGTTTAAATACAAATTTTGTGCTTCGCTATATTTCTTTGTGTTCTTGATTAGTTGTTCCAATCCCTTTATATCGTTTGAAAGAAGTACTGTGTCGTCTGCGTAGCGTAGTTCCGGGATTAGGAATCCACCTATGTTTAAAGCGTGGTAGTCAGTGTTGTGTATGTCTTCTCTCACGTTCCTCATTATACTTTCAGCGTAGATGTTGAACAGGTATGGGGAGAGTGTGCACCCTTGCCTTACTGCACTCTGTACCTCAAACCACTCTGAGAGATCGTCCTCTAACTTCACTGCAGCCTTTTGATCTTGGTAAAGTTCCTCTATTAGATGAATCAGATGTCTTGATGTTATGCTGTTCATTATCTCCCATAGTTGCTGGTGTTGGACGCAGTCGAACGCTTTTGAGTAATCTATGAAACAGATGTGCAGGTCAGTTGAAAATTCCCTACACTTTTATATGATCAATCTCATGTTAAGAATGTGATCTCTTGTTCCTCTGCCCGATCTGAAACCAGCCTGTGTTTCGTTTATCTCCATCTCTAATTTCTGTTTGATTCTTTGCATTATGATGTTTAACATTATTTTACTTGCTTGACTTATAAGGGCTATAGTTCGGTAGTTAGAGCAAATCTGAAGGTCGCCTTTTTTGGGAGGGGTATATATAATGATTTTTTCCATTCATCCGGCCATGTACCGCTTTCCCATATTTTGCAGCAGAGTTTGTGGTAGAAGTTTGTACAGTTTGAAGAACTTTACCAAGATCAAAAGGCTGCAGTGAAGTTAGAGGGTGATCTCTCAGAGTGGTATACACTCTACCCATACCTGTTCAACATGTACGCGGAAAGCATGAGGAATGTGAGAAAAGACATACACAACGCTGACCATCACGCTTTAAACATAGGTGGATTCGAAATCCCTGAACTACGCTACACAGACGATATAATGGGATTTGAACAACTAATCAAGAACACAAAGAAATACAGCGAATCACAAAACTTGTATTTAAACACACACAAAAACAAAAAGCTGTCAACAGATATAACAACACAACAACTAAAAATCAGAATAGACAATACCGAGATAGAATGTGTGGATACATTTGAATACTTAGGCGCAAACAACAACGGTGCAGGAGACTGCATGGTAGACATAAGGAAGAGATTGGCAATGGCATATTGTAAAATAACACGGTTGAAAAACATATGGAAAAACAACAAAATAGAAACGAAATTGTTTTTATTTTTCCGGTTGCAACATAAAGCTGTGAAACATGGACACTAACTAAGTCAGTGGCAAAGAAGATCAACGCCTTCGATATGAAATGCTACAGAAAGATACTTAGAATATCATGGAAGGAAAAAAAAGAGAAACTCAGATATTATAAACACATTGAAGATTTCAGAGTGTTGGTTACTAAACACAATAACAAAAAGAAAACTACGCCTGTTTGGTCATATAAAGAGACACAACTGTTTAGAAAGACAAATAATGGAGGGAAGAGTACCTGGGAAAGGAGACGAAGAAGACGATGGACTGACGACATTATAGATAACATGAATACGTCGTTGAAAAATGCAAGTCGTATCGCCCAAGACAGAGAGAGGTTCAGAGAGTTCATTGGGAAGACAACGTTCTGGAAGGAATACGTCACATGACATATATAAAGAAAACTAAACGCGATCATCATGCAATGTCAACTTTTTTCTTCGGCTACTTGTGAACCCCTCCCCCCCTTTACACGTTTGACAAAAAAATCAAACACTCCCCCCCCCCTGCTTAATTATGTCCCCAAAAAATTAATCCCCCTCCCCCATCTTCTTTAGAAAAAAATAATCCTGAAAAAGTGCGCAAAAATTAATATTTCTAATCACATTTGCAGAAACTAAAAAAAAAAATAATTGTAAAAATTTCATTGGCATATAAATACCGTTTTTATGGACGCCATCTTCTGACAACTTCTCTTGTCAACAAATGTCAAACGTTTCCAGACATCGCCCACCCCCAATTGTTGACATGTTTTATGTACGGCCCCTAACTCAGGAGAACATAATCCAAACACCGCACGAGTTAATGCCATAAACCAGGAGTTGTGTCCCTCTACATCGTGACAGCGAATATATCTATATTATATAATGTCGCTGTAACAACACAATTTTCATAAACAGAGATCTTATCCGAATTGCAAAATCACGCATGTAGACAATGTGCGTGTGTGGTAGTTATTCAGCAGAAACAGAGAAGCCAAACAGCTCGCATGAGTACAGAAAGCCCTAAGGACGCAGACACGTTTAGCACAATTATGTAGTCTCTGGGGAACAACACGACGTTACCACTAGTACTCAGTATTTTTTTTTATTATGGGGGAAAGTACTAGATGAAATATAGCCTAAAACCGTGTACCTTGTTAATTATACAGTGCTGTCGAGTGATCGGTATATCCTTCAAATGTGAAGCTATTTGAATTTATTCGTTATTTTCGTTGGTCACTTTGAGTCGTGGCTCTCGACAGTACAGGCCTAGATTAATTAATTAGGGCCCATATTCGTTACGTTTTTGATTGTTTGACGTTTAATTGGTCGCATGCCAAAATAGTCAAGGCAAACCAATATATTTCACGCAAATTGGAAACTAGTTCATGATTACGTTTTAGTTGACAGGACTTCTATACAGACGCCGGTCGCGTTCTGTGTGAACGTGTTCTCGATAGCCAATGAAAATCACGGGAAGTCTTCTTCTTCTGCGATCATTTTCCTATGCGCATAAGTCTATACAGGAAGTGGGCCGCCTACACTAATTCAGTGGTCAGCAGGAGGTCCTCAAACGGGAAGTCAAAAAGCACCACTTTATACGGTTGATGTCAATGAGTCAGTTCAGCAGGATTGTTTTAATGAGCGAAGGAAACAGAGTGTGTTAGTTGCACTACTAACGCTAATGATGTTCTATTTTCTTCCGTGTTCGTTCTCAAACTACTGAAGATTAGCAGCATGTACTTCCAAGAATGCTATGCATTGTGTCATGGTTTACAGCTAGGCTGAAATATCGGCACCTTTGTGTCTGACACATCCGACTTCAGCGTGACTACAAAACTATAACGGATTTGACAGCAAACTCCGCTGCACATTATTAACTTTTGAAAACCACCCGTTTATGACATGACAGGGAAGAGATGGCCATCTCCAGAGAACTATTCCACACCTGACGCAACAAAGCAAACAAGGGCCACAGCGTACAGACAGACAGACAGATAGATAGACAGACGAGATGTAAGTTTCGTACTGTGATAGTAGCTTACATTTTGTGTGCTTGTTTCTCATTGAAAATACTACATCACCTAGGACCCAAAAAAAGGAGCGCACAGAATTGAAGACATCAAGCGCATAAGAGACGATTAATGACATTTCAATGTGCAATTGTCTGTCTCATCCCATAGAGTGCCAATGTGACCCACAAGTCATACTAAGGTCGGATGGGTCAGGCGGAAAGGCGCAGATATCCTAGCCAAGCTGTAAACCATGGCACTGTGCATTCTTTAATCCAGTTCTGTTTATCTCTAATTGTGCCTTGTGTAATCCCTGCCCACTCACTTCTAGCGACACTTGAAGGTTTACCTCTTTAACACATCCTGGTAATAAGCAGGAGTTTGAGAACGAAAGCAGAAGACTATGGTACAGTTGGAACAAGGGAGATACACTACTGCAACCGATAATCAACAAAATGCGCAGTGAGAACATCAGAAAGATAATACGTAGAACATCAAGCATCGAATATATAGAGAAACAGCAGATAAAATGGTTTGGCCATCTTATGAGCATGAAGGATCAACTTCCCATAAGAGCTTATAACAAGATGGAATCAGGATACAGATTCAATTCCTGTTGGAAATCTAGTAGGACCATGGTTCTGCTACAAGAGAGATCCAGCGGAAGTTCGAGAATGAACACTGAAGAAGAATAATGGAACTGCCAACTGCAGACCCCAAACCACCTTAGTCGCCTCCTACGGCATGCATGTCAGGTAACTTTCACTATTCTTTTCTCCCCTCTTGGACACCGACAAGGCACACGCGTTAATCTACATGAGGTAAAGATGGAAGTTGAGAGTATCACAGATATCGATTAGAAATGTCCCGCCCTTGTTTCACTGTCAGAAATTTGCCAGACGTCTGCCACTTTGCAATGTCGCTTGGTTGCTACAACATTAGCCTAGCCCTACCTCTCCCACTCCCCAAGTCAACGTTAGCAGAGAAGAAGAATAACGGATGTGGAAGCGGAAACTGATAAGAAAATAATGGACGACCTCAGAGACAAGTTCTTGCGTTGTAAATGCGCATCTAGCAGTATCTGAAACTGTAAAAATATGCCGTCTTTAGCAGAAGTTAGTCAGTTATTCCTCTAGGGCCAAAGACGGCACATAGGGCGGATGTCATAGATTTACATGTCTCTCGTTTCATTGAAATTTGCTTTAGATATTCATTGTTTCTGATACCGATGGTGAAACGTTCTCTTGTAATAGTTATACGTAAAGTTTTTTGTGTGTCTTTTATCGTTTTCTTTTGCCCTTTGGTGACCACATCAAAACTTGACAGAAGTAACCCCGACCAAATATTCAGTCTGTGAATATGTTTCTCATGACAATACTTCTATTCTACGAGACTAGGATCAGAATTCTATGGCTCAGAAACATTAATAATGAACACACAACTAGAAGACAATCTTGATTCTTGATTAGAAAACTGGTCTCACAGCACGTGGGACATTCCCATAAGTGCTCCGCCCTCTGTTCCAGCAGCCATTCGACTTGATGGTGTTTCGAGTCCAATGCCGCCAACACGGACGTCGAAATCAGGGCATAACTCTGGCCCTTGCGACAGGTTTCTTTGTTGTTCCGCCCACCCACGACGTGCCCGTAACTAGTTCAAGCACAACGCCGGCCTGTCGGAACAACATGGTAACTGTTATCGAAGGTTACGACTATGGGTAGAAGACAGAATTAATGCATTTAAGACGTGGAAGAAGATGTGAGAATAATAGAGAGAACTTCATTTTAAAAAAACAAAGAGGTTCTAACAAACACTTCACATAAAAAAAATAGAAATATTAAAGGAAATAAAACGCACGCCCACATAAAAATATTTTGGACATATTACATGACACGTTGTTGAAGACCTTTACTTGAGGGTAGAGTAGAGGGGAAGGCGAGTAAAAGGTAGGAAGAGATACAGGTGGCAGGGAAACATTAAGAGATAGGTTAAAAATCAGCAGAGTGCACCACCAAGAAAAGAGACAGAAGCTGGGGATCCGTTGCAGAGACGGCAGTTGATGATGATGCGCCAACACATTTATTTACTTCTTTGTGAAGTATATCAAGAATAAACAAAATATCACGTAGGTAAATTTTTTCACGTATACATATATACAGATGTATTGTTCATATACTAAAAAACACCCCCACTTCTTCCAATAAAAGACCATCTATGGGAGGTAATAATTATAATCGTAAAAGTCTAGTCCCAGACACAGTTACCTCCCTTCACCAGGTACAGAAATGTTTTGGCATCCCAGAAACATAAATTATTGATTACATAGAATTTTCTAGAAATCAATACTCGAAAGTCTCTCAAGTAAAACCAAATATAATCATTGCCAACTACTACTATTTTTTATAAATTAACATCTTGTTCAAGTAAAAGAGACAGTTTTTTTTAATAGTTCATAAAACAGGCTGAATAACAACAACAAACGTTTTTAACAGTATTCAGTTCACAAGACAGTCTGAATACGATGAAAAAACTGTTTTTTTTACAGTTCACACGACAGAATGTCTTTATGACGAAAAAATACGCAACAAAAGAGAGACAAAGAAAAGTTATATTAATATTTGGTGGTTGCTGATCGAGCTGTACATTGGCATTGTTAAATATTGATGACCTAATACCTGCTCAAGTGCAACAGATTACAAATGTACGAGGGGTCTGCAGACCTAATACCTGCTCAAGTGTAACAGATTACAAATGTATGAGGGGTCTGCAGACCTAATACCTGCTCAAGTGTAACAGATTACAAATGTATGAGGGGTCTGCAGACCTAATACCTGCACAAGTGTAACAGATTACAAATGTACGAGGGGTCTGCAGACCTAATACCTGCTCAAGTGTAACAGATTACAAATGTACGAGGGGTCTGCAGACCTAATACCCGCTCAAGTGTAACAGATTACAAATGTACGAGGGGTCTGCAGACCTAATACCCGCTCAAGTGTAACAGATTACAAATGTACGAGGGGTCTGCAGACCTAATACCCGCTCAAGTGTAACAGATTACAAATGTATGAGGGGTCTGCAGACCTAATACCTGCACAAGTGTAACAGATTACAAATGTACGAGGGGTCTGCAGACCTAATACCTGCACAAGTGTAACAGATTACAAATGTACGAGGGGTCTGCAGACCTAATACCTGCTCAAGTGTAACAGATTACAAATGTACGAGGGGTCTGCAGACCTAATACCCGCTCAAGTGTAACAGATTACAAATGTACGAGGGGTCTGCAGACCTAATACCTGCTCAAGTGTAACAGATTACAAATGTACGAGGGGTCTGCAGACCTAATACCCGCTCAAGTGTAACAGATTACAAATGTATGAGGGGTCTGCAGACCTAATACCCGCTCAAGTGTAACAGATTACAAATGTACGAGGGGTCTGCAGACCTAATACCTGCTCAAGTGTAACAGATTACAAATGTATGAGGGGTCTGCAGACCTAATACCCGCTCAAGTGTAACAGATTACAAATGTACGAGGGGTCTGCAGACCTAATACCCGCTCAAGTGTAACAGATTACAAATGTACGAGGGGTCTGCAGACCTAATACCCGCTCAAGTGTAACAGATTACAAATGTACGAGGGGTCTGCAGACCTATTACCTGCTCAAGTGTAACAGATTACAAATGTGCTTCTTCATCTGTATTAGTTCTCAACTACTAATGAAGTTAGATATGTCTGACCATTATAGCAAATAAAACTGCCACAATGCATTTCTGTTCTATGGGCTACATTCTGCTGGTAATCACTGTTCTGCTAACAAAGAAATCCGGTGGGATTTTGAGAACAGCACATAAATATAATTCTCAAACTGTTAGCAAAATGTGGTCTGTATAAAATGGGATGTGTTGTGTAATAGTTACTGTATGTGTACACATGTAATAGTGACATCACAATAAATGAGTTTTATAGCAGCTATGCAGGATTTATCCCAACAGTATGACAATAGAAAATGTTTTCTCTTGATATTTGCTTGCCATCATGACATATTCAACTGCAGGTCAATGTTGTTGACTCGCAAAATGAATTCCTATAGTTATTGAATATTTTCATGGTCCAAGACATGAAGATAGTTATTGGGAAAATACTTCCAAAAATTAAGATATATATATATATATACACGTGGGCGCAACACACACACGCGCACATAGGGGGCTTGTAGTAATATTTTTGTGTTACTGTTTTGCACACACCTGTTAGTTGCAACATTCGAGTATTCTTGTTATTTACTCTTACAACACCCAACTGAAGTGGTATGCTTTTTTTTTGTGATGGGTTTTCAGAAAGATATATTTCTCCACTATATTTTGTATGTAAAGTGAATATATTTCACAAAGATACTGCTATTTTTCTTTCACTTCTCTTATTTTATCCCCTTTAAAATAAAATGTCTGCTAACAATAAAGTAGTGCTGTAGTGGATCCCTGCACACTGTGGAATTGCAGGAAATGAGGCAGCTGACAGACTGGCAAATGCACGTGTAAAAAAGGAACAACTCCATCACAGAATATCACTGACTGAAGCAAAAACTCTCATCAAAAGAAAATACAAACATACATGGAGTCAGTAATGGAGGGGTGTTGTGGTAAAATAATGTTCTTGTTTAATTTTGGTAGAAAATTGGGCTGCATGTTCTCTTGTGTATATTAGCTACACTTATAAATACTATCTATTCTACCCATGTATAAATACTATCTATTCTACCCATGTATAAATACTATCTATTCTACCCATGTATAAATACTATCTATTCTACCCATGTATAAATACTATCTATTCTACCCATGTATAAATACTATCTATTCTACCCATGTATAAATACTATCTATTCTACCCATGTATAAATACTATCTATTCTACCCATGAATAAATACTATCTATTCTACCCATGTATAAATACTATCTATTCTACCCATGTATAAATACTATCTATTCTACCCATGTATAAATACTATCTACTCTACCCATGTATAAATGTAGAACGAAGAGTGCATGTTTCAAACGAGCAGTTGATAATACTTTTCTCTGGATGTCGAAGTAAGCTCTGTGATAATGAGATATACAGCAAACAATGACAATAGAAATTATCGTGGCAGTAAAAATCAATAGATAATAATTGGGACAATAATTTAACAGAAAATTTAATTACCAGATAGAGAAAAGTAAGATGTATAATCTGACTATGTACAAAACTTGGAGATACCCTCATTGTTTCCATGTCTAGAGACAGTTCAAACTCTCAAAATAACATTAGAAGTAAAATTAAGTTAGCAATAACAAATGTGTCATTGTAAAATGAATGAATGTTGACAGTTGGAGAGAGGGAATACAAGTATATATAAAGGTAGCATTTTTGAAAAGTCATGATTTCATCATTTATACTGGAGAATAGGAATGGATAAAAGTACTTTCAATGACATGAGGAAAATATTAACATCTAAACACATTATAAACAAGAATTATAAAATGCTACATCTATTCTATATTAATGTGTGGCTTAGAAACATGGACAATAAATAAACAACTAGAAGACAGAATTGATGCCTTTGAGATGTGGATATATAGAAGAATAAGGAGAACATCATGGAAAGAGAAGAAAACAAACAAAACAAATAAACAAAAATAGTGAGGTTCTAACAACACTTAACAGGAAGAAAGAATTATTCAAATAAATAATGATCGAGTAAATAAAATATTTTGGACATATTAAAAGACCTTACTTGAGGGGAGACAAGCAAGAGGTAGGCTGAGATACAAATGGGAGAGTAACATCACAAGATGGATAGGTTACAGTCTAGCAGAGTGCACTACCAAATCAAGAGACAGAGGATGTTGGAGATCTGTTGCAGCCAACCTTTGTTGCGGAGACAGCACTTGATGATGATGACATAGACACACATATTGGGCAGGTCATGTAGTGTGTATGTCAGATCACCATCCTACCAAAGATACTCCTCTACGGTGAGATGAAGAAGGGCATCAACATGGACAGTAGAAGCGTTACAAGGACTCATGTTAAAGATATCACTTGCGACAGAAAGCCTGCCACATAAACCATGACATGGCAAGATGCTGTATGAGAGAACTCTACAGTCAAAAGAAAGCAACAACATTGTGTGAGGAAACAAGGATAAATGCAGCAGCTCAACAGCAGAGACTGGCTAGAAAGTTACAGGAAGATCAAACACCACTGACAGTAATCATCTCATGCCCAAACTTCTCAAGGAACTATAGGGCATAATATGGTCAGCAACCCACAAACTCATAGACAAAAACATAACAGGTCTTTATCAGCAACCCACAAAAACATAATAGGGCTTTATCAGCAACCCACAAACTCATAGAAAAAAAGCATAATAGGGCTTTATCAGTAATCTACAAACTGAGACAAAAACATGATAGGGCTTTAACAGCAACCCACAAACTCATAGACACAAACATAATAGGGCTTTAACAGCAACCCACAAACTCATAGACACAAACATAATAGGGATGACATAATAGGGCTTTAACAGCAACCCACAAACTCATAGACACAAACATAATAGGGATGACATAATAGGGCTTTAACAGCAACCCACAAACTCATAGACACAAACATAATAGGGCTTTAACAGCAACCCACAAACTCATAGACACAAACATAATAGGGATGACATAATAGGGCTTTAACAGCAACACACAAACTCATAGACACAAACATAATAGGGATGACATAATAGGGCTTTAACAGCAACCCACAAACTCAATAGGGATCAACAACCCACAAACAAGGACATAATAGGGCTTTAACAGCAACCCACAAACTCATAGACACAAACATAATAGGGATGACATAATAGGGCTTTAACAGCAACACACAAACCCATAGACAAAAATATAATAGGGCTTTTTTATCAGCAACCTACAAACCCATAGACAAAAATATAATAGGGCTTTATCAGCAACCTACAAACCCATAGACAAAAATATAACAGGGCTTTATCAGCAACACACAAACCCATAGACAAGGACATAATAGGGCTTTAACAGCAACCTACAAACTCACAGACAAGGACATAACTCTGAATTTTATAAGTGGATGTAACAAATGGCCATCATCATGTGATGGATGAACAACAACAACAATCCCTTGTCTGCAGTTTTCTACAATTTATTAATCATTAATACTCATAGTGATCTGAAGGTTGTCCAAGAGTATGGTCAATGCTGAAACTTTTTTCCTACCTCTGATTGAACACTCGGACATTTCAGTCACTATAAGAACAGTACAAGCCTGGGTTTCTCAACCCATTCAAGTGGAGAGCACTGTCAACATGTTAGTGCTCAAATGCATTTTATAACTCGCATAGTGCGAGAATATATCTTTACAAGAGCACAAAGGTGCTCGTAAGCACCAACGCCTGGTCTAAGCAATATTCCAAGAATATTGGGACAGGCTAACGCAAAAGACATGACATAATGATTTGTGTGTCTCCAAATAATTACAATTTGTTACTCTAAGATATAAAGTTCATGATTGGCAATATGGCCTTGTGTACAGGCACCTCGGACAGCAGAGCATATTCTCTAGGAATGCCAGGATTATGAAATTCTAAAGCTCACAAAGCTCAGAGAAACAACGGTGGAAGGAAAACTCTCCGGACCTCTGGTACAGAGTTACAGAACAGTCACGTTTACAGAAGAAACAAAACTTCAGATATAAACATGTTCTAGGTGAACGAAAGAACAGGTTACTCTAGGTATTTCTACCCGACTGCGCAACAATACACATCCTGAACAAAACAAACAATTTTTGAACAAATATAAACATCTACTCACTGCTAAAGGGTGAGTTCCTCTGTCCTGTGTCATCATCGTAAAATATATGTTCAGGATGTTCTATGCTTCCCAAAGACACGCTCGAGGACTATCTGAAAGTGGTAGAATTCATTGTTAAAAAATATACTGGCTGCTTTCAGAAAGCATGAATCAATTATTTCTTCTTCTTCCGAATTTGTTCTCAGAAAAACATACTGCCTCTTGCCTTGGTGGTGCACGCTGGTAGATCATATCCTGTTCATCTGATGTTTTCATCTAAATTTCTCACTGTTCCTCAACTCTGCCTTCCCTGATGACTTCATGGTATAGATCTGAAAATATAATGTTATATCGTTGTTGACAGCTTGGATCTGTGCCCTTTGGCCCAACAAATCCTATTTTAGCATGGCATTTTGGGCCACTTTAATATGTTACAGGAAGGGTAGTCAGTCCCATGCACAACTCTTAGTCACATCTTTGGACATGCATGTCAGGTAACATTGTTATTATTGTGTTATTATACACGACATAAAAAAATATTTACAAACCGCTGGTATACACTACTTTTTGGTGAGTTGATATACATACAAGGGGTGTATGCAAAATTTGCCTAAAAGATGTAGGCCTGGGCAGCTGAATCCTAGTTTGATTCTCCACTGTGACTTTTGTTCTTTTTCAAGGTATTACCTAAGCTTTGCAGCGTGATTAGTAGAATTTGTATTTAAAATTAAGGTATATTAATTGAAAAGGCATATTAATTTCGTATTAGTATTTACAGTAGGGATGGGGGTACAGGTTAGGATCAGTTATAAATGAAATAATAAAATAGTTATCACAATTTTAATTATAAGTGTGCTTGATTTCGTTTGCGTCGGGAGATGTGACGTCACGGAATCTATTACTTTCGATAATTCCATTGGTGTTACATGGAAATCTGTGACAACTGTGTGCTATTTATAGCACAACAGTGACTTAAACTAGGATTCAACCGACCTGGGCACTATAACTGTTGCCATTGGTGCAATCTAGAAGAGGTGGCTAAGTAAGATTAGACTAATACCTAATGGAGAGAATGAGTCTGTTAACCAGTGATCGATCAAACTATAAGGAGCATCTTCAGTAGGCCCTATCTTAGTATATAGTAGATCTAGTCTTCAACATCTGATTTGAGGAGGCAGAGTGAAAAAAGAGAATCAAGACTGATTTAACAAGCATAAAGCCCAAAGAAGTGCAATGATTTTAGTTCATAATAACAAGACCTAACTTTATACTAACATATGTAATTTACACTTTCAACCATTTGTGGAGACAGTCTAAGAAAAGGTTGCAGCTAATAATACTTTCACTTTCTACTAAAAACTAAATTATAGTAGGCCTAAATGAAATCGGAATGCCTCTTCTGTTAGACTTACATTATCTGTGAACATTCCAACTAGACAGAAGACAGTTTGCCATTAGGCTCTAATAATTAATTAATTCTAATTAATTAGATTAGAATTAAATGGTCTTAATCCGAAACTAAATTAAAGTAAATAAGGCACATAGCCAATATCAATAATAAGGCGTACCCAATAATAATAAAGTCTCAATGACAATACTTCCAATTTATAATAGTAATACTGATAGATAGTCAGCTTAAGATTAAAAAGATAGGCCTAACCAAACATAAAATAATAACAATAATCATAACAGTGATATTGATAACATCCTTGAATTAGAAACACGGAAACTAAAATTACGCTGAGCTTCTGCAAATACTTAGAAGACTTTTCGTTTAATGCGTGTGCCTGCATATCACATTATTTCAAGAAAAGTAAATTAGTTAACATTGGAATGTGGAATCATCATTTCCTAAATTTAGCCTTGAAAGAAATACGGAAGCCGCCATATTGGTTCATTGTCAACATGGCGACCGCTGTGCGATTCGAGGATAATCGAAGCTCTGACGCAACAGTTTGTTTATGACGATTAAAAGAAATTAAAACCGTATTATTTACAAAATATACAACGGAAAACTATAACACTTCAATCCCACTGCTCTACACAGAAATAGTAAGACCACAGCACGAGAATACATTGCACTTGGACAGTCGCGTCATGACTCGCCCGACAACGCCTTCTGATAAAACTTACTGAAAACATGCCCATGAATGCCACGTTTTGTTTTATGATGCAATAAAACCATAATTCTAAAATATATTACATAAAAAGCACTAATTAAATGGATAAAAAAACACTGCGAAAACATAACATTAGGAAAGAACAATCGAAGAACAACAAATTCGAGGCGAGTAAACACGAATGATTCGCCCTTTCATTTGCATACACTGGGTACTCTTTTGAGCACTAATAATCTACATTTGATGCTCACCTTAAATAAGCCAGAGCGGCTTTAAAATAACTGCCTTCCTAAAAGGCAAATTCCAGACAAGATCTTTGGATAAAGATCTCCCACTTTTGTTGCAGGTACTCCTTCAGTTGGCCATGTTATCCAGAGACAAGTGGTCTTTCGATGAAGAGGTCACATGGATACCGTACCGGAACTAGTTCAGGTTCCAGCTTGTAAAATAGTGCATAAGTACTGCCTAATTCAATCCATCGCCATTACACAGTCCTGTGTGCTCATCAATATCACCCTGTAAGTGACGATATTTGATGTTTCTGTGATTTTCTTTGGCTATCGGCGCACAAAAAAACGAACAAAGTAATGAGAAACGTTAAATAGCGTCATACGTGAAGGATGATTTCCGATGTTACCGAACTGTACAAAAAATAGGGACTCCGCATAAACGGTTGTTAGAAAACACATATAGCTAAAAGTGTATGTTTACATTTCTTTTTAGGGAAAATAATGTATTAATAAATTGGACAAGTTGATGTCTTAGTTTCAATATATTTTTTACAAGTAGTTTTTAGTCTGAAAGCGATTAAAAGGCCGGATTTCTTCGTTGTTCTCAATTATAATATTGTATATAGCATGCTATCAGTTGTAATACCAGAGGGATATCATATTCCTATTATCCATGAATAAAAGGACGGAATATAAATCTTAGTCATATTTATGATATAATATACACAGTAGAGCAGGTGCAACAATATAAATATATCGTAGTACTTTAGAAAGCAATTGTATAGATCATTTTAACATGTTGGCAAGCACGGCGGTACTGCGCATTGCGGTCGGCCACTGAAAATGTATAACGAGTATGAATAAATCAATGATGAGATTCTTTTGTAAATTTTCTTTTTCATATCATTACATTCTATGCTAAGTTTTTAAATAAGTAGCAATTTAATGAAATAGTATGTTGTTTTACCCGATTTAACATTTTATAACGAGAACAGAATATAAATATGAATGCACTATTTTCTAAAGAAGATGTGTCCATTCAGGGTAACCGTGCTTTACTGCCTCGTGGCTCCGGTAAATGGCGCGAAATATGATTTTCATGGTTTCCCACATGGCTTTATTGTAATTTCTTTTTGTTCGTAAAGCGCGGTTTCTAATTTGTAAATGGGCTTATTGGTGGCAGGATGCAGTTCGATTCTGGTGAAACTAATAGTGTCTGTATTATCAGCTTCAGACAACCTTCCAGGGATAAATATTGTAATTTTGAACAATCCGCTATGTGTACATCCTATTAGTTACTAAACCTGTATATATGTCTGTAAAAGACGATTAATTCCTTGATATCATTATAAAACTGTCATGATATAGGTATGAGATTTATAAAATGCTACATATATCCTATATTAATGTATGGCTCAGAAATATGGACACTAAACATACAATTAGAAGACAGAATTGATGCCTTTGAGACGTGGGTTTAAAGAAGAATAGGTAGTGTATCATGGAACAGAAGGGAACCAACGAAGAGGTTATTAAAATACTTAATATGAAGACAACATTATTAAGTGAAATAAAGATCAGGCAAATAAAATATTTTGGACACATTAAAAGACATGACACCTTGTTGAAGATCTTACTTGAGAGTAAAGTCAAAGGGAAGCGAGCAAGAGGTAGGCAGAGATACAGGTGGGAGAATAACATCACAAGATGGACATGTTACAGTCTAGCAGAGTGCACCACCAAAACGAGAGACGTGGGATGTTGGAGGTATATTGCAGACAACCTTCTTTGCAGAGACGGTACTTGATCATGATTATTATCTCCTGTGTCCCGGGACGTATATATTCCTTTATTAATAGGAATGAGGGGGGATCTTACCTATGGAAAGTTGATTTCTTCGTGGTCCTTGATAATTCCCTTCCTTTCTCGTGCTAATTTCTGTGACTTTTTTGTGAGAAAACTGTTGGGTTCGGGAAAAAGTAAGCTATTTGGCTTAAGTCCTAGCATTAAATGTCATCTTCTCCTGCCCCCCCCCCCTTATGAACTGGTTTCAATGTGTCACTATGTACAGATTCCTATCAGGTGACCTACAGTAAAACTATTGACGTGACAAAGTAACGTGACCCTCCTCAAAAGACCAACGAGAACAATCAAAGCAAGCCTTTCAAACGTGTTGATTTTTATTATTGTCGTGTTTTGGTTAGTCACTATGTATATATATCTAGTGTTGCTTACAAACGTCGACCAATGAAATGTGTGGAAATAATCAAAAGCATGTTGTGAAAATATTTATTTTGATTCTGTTTGTTGGTCTTCCTTTTGGACGTCATGTGTGTAGACGACATGTGTATAGACGCCATGTGTATAGATGGCATGTTGTAGACGACATGTGTATAGATGACATGTGTATAGATGACATGTTGTAGACGATATGTGTATAGATGACATGTTGTAGACGATATGTGTATAGATGACATGTTGTAGACGTAATGTGTATAGATGACATGTGTGTAGATGACATGTGTATAGACGCATTGTGTATAGACATGTGTCTAGACGTCATGTGTGTAGACGTCATGTGTGTAGACGTCATGTGTGTAGACGACATACGTATAGATGTCATGTGAGAAAGCTCAATCACTTTCACGCAACTTGTCTCAGAAAAGTTATGAACATCAGACTGCAAGACAAGATTCCAGATACCACTGTCGTTGACAGATCTGGTATCCCCATTGACACTATCCTGATGCAGACACAGATTCGCCGAGCCTGTCATCTTGCACGTATTCCAGATCATCGCCTACCAAAGATACTTCTCTATGGTGAGTTGCAGAAGGGTAAACTATCTCAAGGTGGTCAAAAGAAGCGCTACAAGGATTCGTTAAAGACCTCACTGAAAGCGTTTCAAATAGACCAAGACACATGGGAATAACTTGCACAAAATAGATCTGCATTATTATCTAAAGTAAAAAAATGTGCAGGATGTTATGACAAGAAGAGAAGTGCAGTAGTTGAGTAGACAGAAAGTAGATAGAAAGTAGACAGAAGGTAGATAGAAAGTAGACAGAAGGTAGATAGATAGTATATAGAATTGAGTAGGGCTCATTATTCATCTACGAACTATTAAGCATGGATATAATTTTAACTGAATTTTCAAAAGTGGATGTAACAAATGGTCATCATCACCTGAGATGGACGAAAATAAAAATCAAATGTAAAAATATCTGAAGTCAATTTTTCTTGCGTGAAATCCCAAAACATTTCAAATATGAACATGTTCATTAATTAATTGTCGTATGAACCGGTCAGGAAACCGGATACATTACACCAACAATTGGTAAAAATGAAAAACTCTGGCGTAATAAATAGTAAAAAAATAACTAAAGTGCGCACCTATTTAATGTTACTCATTTGAACTCACTTTTCACGAAAACTGCCTGATGCATAGCAACCATATTTCGCAGTTTGTCTTATACTAAACACGACCTAAGGAATTCATATTTTACAAATTGATAGGTAGATTGGAAAATGCACAAGACTTTTTTTTTGCCGTGGTGACACAAATTGACCAACCATTAATGACACAATATGGCCTGCACAAAATGACCAACCAGTAATGACACAATATGGCCAGCACTTAAATGGCCAACCATTAATGACACAAATTGACAGTCAATAGTTACATTAATCACAGCCATTAGTGATACAAAATTGACAAACATTAAAGACACAAAATGGCAAACCATTAATGAAATGTGACATCTTCTATTTTTGTATGATTGTAAGGCTCTGATATAGCCAAATGGAACTAACGTATGTGATTGTAAGGTTCAGATATAGCCAAAGGGAACTAACGTACGTGATTGTAAGGTTCAGATATAGCCAAAGGGAACTAACGTATGTGATTGTAAGGTTCAGATATAGCCAAAGGGAACTAACGTACGTGATTGTAAGGTTCAGATATAGCCAAAGGGAACTAACGTACGTGATTGTAAGGTTCAGATATAGCCAAATGGAACTAACGTACGTGATTGTAAGGCTCTGATATAGCCAAAGGGAACTAACGTACGTGATTGTAAGGCTCTGATATAGCCAAAGGGAACTAACGTGGGTGATTGTAAGGCTCAGATATAGCCAAAGGGAACTAGCGTACGTGATTGTAAGGTTCAGATATAGCCAAAGGGAACTAACGTACGTGATTGTAAGGTTCAGATATAGCCAAAGGGAGCTAACGTACGTGATTGTAAGAGAAGTAACTCACGATAAGAGAAAATGGTAATGTAGCAAGCGTGATTTGAACCAGATCCGCTCAGATGTCATCTATTCGCCTCGCAACTTGAGTCAGCACGTTTTCAATTTTCGAGCACACAGGTCGAGGTCATCCAGGTCAAGTTTTCTGTCGAACTGAATGTGAAAAGCATGTAGGTGCTCTGGGGTGGATGGAGAGGGTGAAGGTGGTGATTGGTAGTTAATGAGTTTGCCTCTCTTTTGGAGAGGCATGTCCCTTTCAATCAGCGGACAAAGTCCAATTAAGTTATATAGGGACACACTACTATACAATATTAGAGGTAACAAAGACCCCAAATCAATGTGTTTATGACTATGCAATAAATGGGGGGTGGTGATTGAAATTCCAGTGCTTAAGTGTTTTCTGATTAGCGGTCAATACTCTGTTGTACCCTCTCGTCAGATGTGCCTCTTCGGAGGTGCAATTTTGGGAGGGTTACCTGTGCACGTTGCGTAAGAAATGATTAGCCCATGTTATATCTTGAGATAACCCTGTATCTAAATAAAAATTACCTCTCTTAGATAACTTTTGCTCCTTTTCAGAATTTTTTTTGTATATTTGCAGTTGCATCCCTTTGCAGTCAAGATCCAATTTAATATTCAATTAAAAATTTGTTATTGATGGGAATTATAAGAATGAAGAAGTTTATATATTAAAATTATTGTTGAAGCTTGTAGGTTGAAGATTGGAATCATCTAATGTACATTTAGGGGATGTTTTTAAATTACGTCCACAATTTCTAAGCACTTTTTTACCCTTTCCTTCAGCCTGTCATGAACTTTCAAGTATCCAGGAACTGACAACTCATGCCTCAGTAACTCGTGGAAGATTTAGCTCTATTTGAAAGGGGAGAGTTACATATAATTAACCAATATTTTAAATTTTAGCTTGTATTCCATAGCGCAGTTGATGCACCATCGTGATAAATTTATTATAGCATCCGTATTTTACCATAATTTTCAAAAGACCCTTTCTACTTACTGTGTCAAATGCCTTTTTTAGATCTATGAATGCTGTGTACATCTCACAGTGTTGTTCTTGACACTTTTCTTGAAGTTATCTTTCAGCAAAGACAATGAAACACAATGAAGCTCTATTTTGTGCAAGTTATTTCCATGTACCTTGGTCTATTTCAAAGGCTATCAGTGATGTCTTTAGCGAGTCCTTGTATCGCATCTTTTGGCCAACAAGATATCGTATGCCCTTCTGCAACTCACCATAGAGAAGTGTCTTTGGTAGGTGATGATCTGGAATACGTACTAAATGATCTGCCCAACGAATCCGTGTCTGCATCAGGATAGGGCCAATGCTGGGGATACCAGCTCTGTCAGAGACAATGATATTTGGAATCTTGTCTTGCCATCTGATTATCATAAGAATAAATAAAATAAAGAGCTGATGTAATGGCGGGAATCGCAATAGTGAACTGTGCAGTGATGAGATGAAAAAGGGCGTAGTTAATTAGGTCAGTTACGGCTGCCTATAAATTAAATCTAGTTTGGGGCAATTTTTTTTTTTTTACCCCTTACTTCTTGCTAACAGCATATCAAGAATACAGGAATTTCCTGCTTAATTATTTCCAAATTTTTTTTACCCCCCCCCCCCCCATAAATTATAATTCTAAATATTATCAATATTGTAATTGACGAAGTGCGAAATGTTTTTGTAAATGTTAAATTTTTTTTCAAAGTCACACAAGTCAATTGGTATATAAAAGCCGTTTTTTTCTACGTCCTCATTCCTCAATCCCCCTCTCCTCCTTTCCACCACTTCTTGTTAACAACTGTCAAACTGTTTCAGACCTCCCACCCTACAGTAATTGTCGACGTGATGAGCGCGGTAGTCTTGTTGATAGCGAGCTTGCTTTCTATCACTGGGTTACAGCGTGCCAGGTTCGAAACCAGGTCCGGACAAAACAAATCCGGGTTGTCATTTCTCGCTTACACGACGACTCCTCCAGTCGATTCAGCTGTAAATGAGTATCTGACGCATGAGTTAGGGGAGGTAAAGACAGCAAGGAAGGGAACTGGCTGCCTAATAGTTGCTGCGGCTTAGTACATGAAGAGTTATCTTCATTCCCACCGACAGGTGTGCTGCCATGTGACATATCTTTACTTTTAATTGTTGACGTAATGTGTGGTCATCCTATTATAGCCAATTTCAAAGATCGGGGTTTAACAAACTAGTGTCTTCATTGCGTTTGATAGTGATGTTCCTTTATTAAAACAAGTTTGATAGTGATGTCCCTTTATTAAAACAAGTTAGACTAAGGTCCGCGGGTGTCGACACAAAGTACAATCAAGTCACCAATAAAATACGCGGGAAGAGTACATGAGTCATTTTAGTAGGAGAGCCATTTAATTAATCAACAGGTCTTATTGTTTGTTTGTTTTTCGTTCGCTCCATTGTAACCATCACGGATATCCGTGCGTTTTCTGCCGGGAGCGTGATTACGTTGTGCCACCGTTATGCGCCTTGTAGGCCTAGCACATCCGATTTCGGCATGCCTTGACAATTCGGGTGGGCTACCCTTAGCCTGTGACAGCCTCTATATCTGTCTCCAGGCATGCGTAGTGAAGACTCTTCGCCCAGACGATTTTCTTGCTCTCGTCTCACTCGAACGAGGTGTTCCACTGTCTATGAACTTGCCTCGTGTAATTGGACGTGCTGTGCCTGTGCCCATTGGGTACTGAACCGTTTCTCATCCATGAGCCTGGTTCCTTAAGGGGAAGAACTCAACAGAGGAGTTGGACCCTGGCTCTTTCGCCCTCTTAGCCGAGGTGTCATTCACCGACATCGTGTACCCCTTGTCCAAGTTCGAGTCTCACACCACGCGTTTGAGAGCAAGGCGTTCTCGAGCTGAGCGTCCTTGTCCCAATAGCGCCTGAGCCCATCAGGTACTGAACCCTTTCTCTCTTCAAGTGTATTTCCGGTGTAGGAAAACCTGACAGTAGAGTTGGGCCAGGGCTAAATCGTTGTCCCTTTTGTGCCTGAGCGCATCGAGTACGGAACCCTTTCTCTTCGTGAGCATATTTCCGGTTTAGGAAGGCTCGACATTAGAGTTGGATTAGGTCTTCTTGCTTTATCAAACGCCAATGAATGGGTCTGGGTCTCTGCCTGTAAGGAACACAGGTGACTAGAAACTCGTCTCGAGCTGACGGAGCTTGTAGTTCCCCTTTCTTAGGGACTTTTCACTTTCTATTTGCAGTTCGCGCTGCCCTCTAGCGCTGTTCTGCCCTTTCATTGTTTCATTGTACTCGGTATGAAATCTATGTCTCTCGCCATGCATCTACCTTTACGTGCATTTTACATTGGCCGCCCCTCCAATGTTCGGACTGGACTGACTAGCTTCACTGTATGTCGACAGTGTCGCTATATGTGGTGATGCTGGTGGTGTCGGAGATATTGTCTGTCTCTTGTGCAGGCAAATCTCTTTCTATCTGCTACCTCCACATTCTCGGACACGATCCCCAAATGATTTGGCCAGAATCAGCTCGAGCTGCTGTATTTCTGTTTCTAGGGTGCACCGCGAGGAGGTACATTTGGGATCTTGGTTATCTGCTAACCCTGGGTCCGCCAAGAGCAATGCGTTCCCTTTGCACCCCAACAGGTCTTATAATATCGGTGGGTCTCTTAGACTCTGTTCTGGCTACCTCATTCATGTACAAAGAAGATACACATTAAGAAAACAAATGTGCAGGACATCTATACATTGTGTAGACAAATCTATATACTGTGTAGACAAATCTATACACTGTGTAGACAAATCTATACATTGTGTAGACAAATCTATACATTGTGTAGACAAATCTATATACTGTGTAGACAAGTCTATACACTGTGTAGACAAATCTATACATTGTGTAGACAAATCTATACATTGTGTAGACAAATCTATATACTGTGTAGACAAGTCTATACACTGTGTAGACAAATCTATACATTGTGTAGACAAATCTATACACTGTGTAGACAAGTCTATACACTGTGTAGACAAATCTATACATTGTGTAGACAAATCTATACATTGTGTAGACAAATCTATATACTGTGTAGACAAATCTATACATTGTGTAGACAAATCTATACATTGTGTAGACAAATCTATATACTGTGTAGACAAATCTATACACTGTGTAGACAAATCTATACACTGTGCACACACTTAAACAGCTGGAATGACAATTGAAAATGTCTTTTGTTATTTGATGGGGTTGAGAAAGGGAAAGGAAAGATAACTTATTTTTCAAAGCAAACACACACTTGGAAGAAAATATCGTTTGTTGCTGTTGTCTGGTAAAAGGTGAAGGTCATACAAATACATTCAATGGAAGAGCAGAAGTCTTTCTTCTTCTTCTAACAATGTTGATTTTCACGTCTGTCCACGTCATTCTGTTTCGTGTGTAACAGTTCTGGTCGAGAGGTACTGCACCCTCCATAGATAGCGTAGGTTAGAGATCATGGAGCTAAGCTGGTTGAAGAAGAAGGAAAGTTGGATGTTTCTGAGAGTTCCGACTTTTCGGTGGACCAGAATGGCAATCGTGACGAATTTGGTATGAATCCGGAAAATACAACTACAGAATAGAAAACTAGTAAAATTAGTTACGGGGTAATAAAGTTGTTGTCGGAAATCGAAACCCTTCCCGGTGACTCTTTCCCACCTTTCTGTCCGAGTGCGTACGCTACTTTTGACTCCTCCAAGCGTTAGCTTGAAGGAATATATTAGCATAAGTATTCCTGTTTAGTTTAAAAATGTGATTCTGTATAAGTTAGTCATTCTTCCTCGTAAAGGAAGTATATGACTGCACGGTGAAGATAATTGTTAGGTAGTGTATATGTAATAGATTGTGTAGGTACTTTCATTTACGTATGTATCATGTAATTAGAGTGAGTTTTGAGTAAAACTACGGATTAACTCTTCACTGTGCTATAAATAGCACACTGTAAACATTTTTAACGTCATGGATTTCCCCGCACTGCGCATGTCCAGTTACTACAGAATAAATATTCATTTTTTAAAGTAGATTATTTTTTAATTTATAGCTAATTCTAACTCTAATCCCTAACCCTAATCTAAATACTAATTCCAAAATTAATATGCCTTTTCAATTAATACTATAATTTTAAATACAAATTCTACTAATCACACTGCAAAGGTTAGGTAATACTTCGTAACTAGAACAACGGTCACGGTGAAGAGTTAAACTGTTGTTAGGCCATATTTAGGAATTAGGACCATATATATCATAGTTAGTAGATATAATGTATGAGCAACCGCATGGTGACTGACGACCATCTTGCTTTTTTTGTAGAATAGATAGTGGACTCGTAACTTATTATTAACTACTATTATACTATTATTGATTTGCGTACGGAAATAATACTAGGTTTGCCATTTATAGTACAACGAAGCACAGATGGTATTGATTTGATTGAGTACTAGGGATAACTATATCAAATGAATATGAACTTAAGAATTGTAGATAGGTCATGGCTCACATGAAGCCGTTAGGATGAGTAGGCCTGTAGTAGATATCCTATAAATTAATTCATGATTTCAAATTAGATTTCCAAAAGATAATAACATAAAGAAATTAATATTGGTTGTCCCTATTAGAGTATACATAGAACTTCACTAAGACAAGCATTGATGTGGTCAACAAGGGGGTAGGAGAAAACGAGGAAGGCAAAGAGAAACCTTACGTAGAACTATTACAAGAAAGCGCTTCACTATCGGTATCAGAAACAATGAAGACCGAACACAAATTGCAATGAAACGTGAGACATGGAAATCTATGACATCCACCCTATAGCGGCCGTCTTTGACCCTAAAAGAATATCTAGCTAACTATTAGAGTTAAATTGGAAGGTGGAAGTTGTAATCACGATGATATGGACTTATGAACATTATCTTGTATTTAGAATTACTTTGCCAGATAGATGTTATTTATGAGTACCTCGAGGGTGACAGAGTAAGGAATGAAATCTACACCTGAGTCCCGGTCAGGTGTTGATTGTGTGATCTTCGGGACTTTCCAATAAAATTACTTGTCCTTCGCTCCCCACTAGATACTCCCATTTCTAACATTCCCGGTATGTGTACGTTCTCAGCCTCATTGACATCATCTTCATCTTGAAATGAATTTATTACTTTCTTGATCAAGTCTACTTTTTGTTTCTTCTCAGCATTGTGCTGTCTATCGCCGCATTGCCTGCCAATAAGTCAGCTCTTTCGTTTCCTCTGACCCCGGCATGTCCAGGGCAGTTTATCCATGTAATGTTTTAGACAATTGAGTTATTCAATAAGTCGCACCATTCTTTTCTCAGCATGTAATTTTATATCGTGCGCAGCATGCTTTGAGAGTCTGTGAGTATTACCGTGTGTGTTGATGTATCAGTTATCAACCAATTAAGAGCTGCTGTAACTCCCTCTATCTCCATCCTCATGCTCGATGTGACAGTAGAACATGCTGAAGATTTCTCAACCAACTTCACGCCAGCAACAAAACCCTAACCGCTTTTATTTGTGTTTCTGTTAACTGAGCCATTTGTGTATATATTTATGTCTTGTGGTTTCGAGTGTAGCTGGGTGAGTTCATGCACGGTAACCTGGGCCATAACACCCATCCATTTTTGACACGCTTTATCTAGTTGTATTATTACTTTAGTCAATGATTTCTCCTCATACCATCCGTAGCGCCCATGTGTTGCTGGAGCCCGAAATGGGAGCAAAGAATAGCAACACTATTTCCCTTCCACGCATGTCGCAAAGGGCGACTAAGGAAGTTATGGGACGGAGTTGGCTGTCCCATCCCATATAGGGCAAGTGACCCAAAAGCCATGCTGATGTCGGATGTGTCAGGCCGAAAGGCGCATATATCGCAGCAATGCTGTAAACCATGACACAACTCATTCCGTTCTCCGGACTACATCCTGCTAATCTGCAGGAGTTTGAGAACGAACGCAGAAGAAGAAGAAGAATACAATCCGTAGATGCTGCCCATAGATTTCGTACATACCAATTGAATTGTGTTCAGTTGAAATT
The DNA here is from genome assembly GCA_034231615.1 of Meghimatium bilineatum. NCBI lineage: Eukaryota > Metazoa > Mollusca > Gastropoda > Stylommatophora > Philomycidae > Meghimatium > Meghimatium bilineatum. The sequence continues at coordinate 64,594,376 of CM067306.1, forward strand.
ATTCCCCCCAAAAAATAATGTTTTCCCGTATTTTATATACAAATATTTGCGGGGAGGGCGCTGTTTACATAATTAAGCAGGGGGTCCCTGAGTTCTTAACAGTCTGTTGACAAGGGAAGGGGGTTAAACATTTGCAAAAAAATTGTTGACATATTGTATGGACATTCACTTATTTGCTTTTTACATGAGATACAGGTAAAAAATGTATGTCTTCTTTGTTCCCTTCTCGGTCTTGCCTGACACCGCACGGGCGAGATTGTCCACCGTCTACTTTTACACAATAGGATTGGTTCAACGATCTAGCCTTAAGACGTATAATGTATAACATTTATCTTGTGATATAACTGGTCTGACATACATAATTCTGTTCACACACTGATACAGTATCGACTCGCTGGAAGACAACAATCGACTATCGATAGAACAGCGCGGTTCATAAACTGTTTTGCTAAACCTTCTATTCATTTCTAATATTCAACCTAATATTCATTTCTACCGACCACCCGTAAAATATCTCAAATGTTATTGTTTATTGTAAATTTAAACGCTCATAATAGTCTACCAATTCTTTGAGGACTCAATGAGAGAACGTCGCCAACCACTGACAGGTATCCGCGGAATACAGTTTAAGAGCCGCTTTACTAGAATATTATTACAACCCCCACGCTCTCGCGCATGCGTACACGTGTGTTTTTGACAAGGCCGACAAGTATGGAAACCATAACAGAGCAGACGCAGTATTTTGTGCTCACGAGTCATGTTTGTAATAACATTCAAATATCATGTCAGTGTTCGAGAACTGTCAAGTGGATGTTTCAATATTCTTTCTGATTTAATAAGGAATGCTAATTTGTGAAGGAGAAATGGGTTTACAAACCGAGCCATGCTGTGTTAACTGTGTGTGAGTATAGTTTATTGTCGATCTGTGCATGTCGTGTGTGTTCGCTTAATCAACGTTTCACATTTCAAATATTATTTATACGTAGATTAACCAAGTCATTATGTGAGTTTGTGACACCATGCCGGCTTCATGTTTACTTCTGCCGTGTTTCCAACGAACCGAGTGTATGTGTTGAGTAAAATATTGTCGAGTACTGTCCTAAATTAAATGGAGTTTATGTAGCGTGTAGGATATAACCTGACGTGTATGTGATGAGTCGAGATTCACAGGCATGTGAAATAGATTCTTAGTTTTTGTGTTGACGGTATCCACATTTGAAGCAAAGAATAGCAATACTACCAAATGCCATGCATGTTGTAACAGACGACTAAGGAAGGCTAGTATTTTTTGGGCTAATTCTTTGTATGGAAAATCATTCTAATAATAACAGTCGGAAGTCAAATGTGTTGGGCCTGCAAGTTCGAAAATTAGTCATTTTGTTAACAACGAAGATTGTGGTTATTTGGATTACATCCTGCTAGAAGACAGGAGTTTGAGAAGAACATAGAAAGCATGGACTTTGTATTTAGAAAGATATTGTAACAAGTCACCTTGTAATTAGTGTGTTTGATGGTCGATAATAATGTATCTCAATCGAAGGCCTCACCAGTGGACCGCGGCGTAAGTTTTGGGACCACGAAGACAAATATTATGATTTCATAGCAGTGGTTCTCAACCTTTTTTTTTACCCCCTTTTTAAAACCCATATTGAGACTAATTTTCTTCCATTTTCCCCCTGATGCCTGGAAGTAAAAAATAATTCTGTACAAGTCATTAAAGTTTTTTTTAATTTTTGTCGTTACAACTCTTGTTGTTTATAGTTCAAGTTGTTGCCTCCATGTGGCTTCCCTAGACGGAATCTGTACCACAGCCATCTAGCTACGCAGACTTAGAAACAAATCATATTTAAGGGGTATTTCCTTTCAGGATTTCTCGTGTTGACCCAATTCTCACTTAGCATAAACTAGAAAACCAGTATTTCGCCAGGATATTTTTTCATGCTGTTCTGTGGCTATTGATAGAGTACTACAGACCTTCTAACAGAATTTCATTCCTTACATTTCTTGATTATTCCCCAGTTTTCCGTTGGCCACTATTTATATACTTGGAATTCGTTAAACCCTTTATTGCCGTTCAGCGTCAGGGGTAGAAGAGTTCTCTGGAGATGGCCCTCGTGTGTGCTGAGTATATTGTGGAATTTGTCGCCTCTTTTATTTCTGTGGTCCATCGTTTTCTGTGTTTGTATATGTATATAAGCATTGTATATAACAATAAATACCATGCCCCTCCAGGGCCAGATAAATGGAACACTTTATATGGAAGAAAACAACAACCCACAAACACATGCATATATCACACAATGGCATTGGGTCAAGGGTATGAGCCCATGGACCGCTGGAACAGCAACCAACCATCGTTTATATAATCCCTTTAGCTGTCAGCAGGTAGGTCTTAACAGCACATAACCTGTGTGATCAAAGGACATGTTCTTTACGGTTGTTGTACATGAGGAGACAGGTGGACTCATAAACGTAAGAATAGTACTTATGTAGAACACAGGTTTTGTAGTTTTACTTGACAACAACTTACGTAGAACACATGTTTTTTTTAATTTTTACCTGACAACGACTAACAGAATATCACTATCACACTATGGGGTTTTAACACGAAACATACCAATAACAATATGCAAGGTAATTTCAACGTTTCAACCATTAGGTCTTTATTAAGAATATTTAAAATAGACAGTGAACAAACAATAAAAATAGTAAAAACAATATATTTTAACAGAAGCTCACTGCACCGCAGACATTAAACATCACTACATGAAATGGTAACAGTGACATAAGTGAACACAAGTACTATTTACTGAAAACAACATGGACAGTAATAAAGTGAAGACCACACTAACGAATGGTTGTGTAAGACACACATAAGCAGCCGACGGTAAGCATTCCAGTGCACCAGTATCGCAGGATTAACACTCCCTTCCAGGTGCACAGCACACACATTTCTGGATCAATTGTCCTCTCTTTCTTCTGTCAGATTTGTTCACCCATCGGGAGTCATGGCACAACTAGTATTCCCCGTCCTCTAGGAGACTGTCACAAACGATCATAGGTACAATGTTCACTTGCCTACATCTCTTGATCACCAATGTGTATGATTTGATAGGAGATAAAAGTTAAAAAAATTTATAAAAGAAGTGACGGATATTTTTCTCCTCAGGCGACAGAATGTCAGCCTATCCCCAAACTTGCCTTAGTCGCCTCCTGAGACATGCCTGGAAAGAGGAAATGGATCTAATTCTATGGGGCTTGAACTGGAATTCCCGGCACTGGCTGTCGCACGGACAATCGTTGATGGTTCATGTGAAACAAAAAATTAAACAGATAATTAGAAATGACTAGAAATACTTTCAATGACATGAGGAAAATATTAACACAGCGCCGGGTTTAGACTTGATAAGGCCCTAAGCTATTTGAGATATGGGGCCTTAAGTTATTTGAGATATGAGGCTCTAAGCTATTTGAGATATGGGGCCCTAAGCTATTTGAGATATGAGGCTCTAAGCTATTTGAGATATGGGGCCCTAAGCTATTTGAAATATGGGCCCCTAAGCTATTTGAGATATGAGGCCCTAAGCTATTTGAGATATGGGATCCCTAAGTATTTGAGATATGAGGCTCTAAACTATTTGAGATATGGGGTCCCTAAGCTATTTGAGATATGGGGCTCTAAGCTATTTGAGATATGGGGCTCTAAGCTATTTGAGATATGAGGCTCTAAGCTATTTGAGATATGGGGCTCTAAGCTATTTGAGATATGGGGCCCTTTAACGATTAAGAATATATAGATAGTGAAATTTAAAAAAAAATTGAGCTATATCTTGTTTAGGTTAATAAGTAAATTAGGGCCCTAAGCTATATCTTGTTTAGGTTAATAAGTAAATTAGGGCCCTAAGCTATATCTTGTTTAGGTTAATAAGTAAATTAGGGCCCTAAGCTATATCTTGTTTAGGTTAATAAGTAAATTAGGGCCCTAAGCTATATCGTGTTTAGGTTAATAAGTAAATTAGGGCCCTAAGCTATATCTTGTTTAGGTTAATAAGTAAATTAGGGCCCTAAGCTATATCTTGTTTAGGTTAATAAGTAAATCCTGCACTGTATTAACACCTAATATTTTGTCACATTTATAGAAAACAATGACCAGAAAATGCAATATTTTGTCATTTATAGAAAAAATGTCGATAAAATGTCATATTGTGTCAGATATATAGACAAAAATTTGATAAAATGTCATATTTTGTCAGATATATAGAAAAAAATTTGATAAAATGTCGTATTGTGTCAGATATATAGACAAAAATGTCGATAAAATATCATATTGTGTCAGATATATAGAAAAAATTTATTGAAAGATTTATTGAAATTTTGGCAAACCCCCTCCTCTCCCTTTGTCAGCAACCGTCAAACCTTTCCAGACTCCTTCCTCCTAATTGTTAACGTTATTTATTGACGGCCTCCATATTATATTAACTACAGCGTGACTTTCGACTATGCTATATAAGACTTCTGTACAGAATTAATTAAGACTTTATTAGTTACATTTTTTATTATTGACGTGATTTTCGTCAATCACTATTTACATACTTGGAGTCGCGTGCCAAAAATAGCAAAGAACGAACAGCGAAATTCACGGAATCAAAATCGGCATTTCAGGTATATCAATATTTTTATTGGGTATAACTACTGTGTCTAAAAACCTGAGGTCCAGGCGACTGTATTACCAGAGAACCGCTACATCCACTATATTTTGTGATGGTTGTAAAGCTCGAATATAACCAAATTTGACTAATATCCACGGTTGAACTGGACGTACCTAAACCATAAGAGATGCATTTTACTTCACAAAGACACAGCAGTAACCATCAACAACATCAAGTCAGAAATCTGATTCTGTCACAGCAGTAATCATCAACAAAATCAAGTCAGAAATCTGATTCTGTCACAGAAGTAATCATCAACAAAATCAAGTCAGAAATCTGATTCTGTCACAGCAGTAATCATCAACAAAATCAAGTCAGAAATCTGATTCTGTCACAGAAGTAATCATCAACAAAATCAAGTCAGAAATCTGATTCTGTCACAGAAGTAATCATCAACAAAATCAAGTCAGAAATCTGATTCTGTCACAGAAGTAATCATCAACAAAATCAAGTCAGAAATCTGATTCTGTCACAGCAGTAATCATCAACAAAATCAAGTCAGAAATCTGATTCTGTCACAGCAGTAATCATCAACAACATCAAGTCAGAAATCTGATTCTGTCACAGCAGTAATCATCAACAAAATCAAGTCAGAAATCTGATTCTGCTCTGTTGTGATTCTGTTTATTAAGTCTTATTTGGCAATTGACCCGACGACTTTACAACAGCCGTTACATGAATATTGTGTTTGTAATGTCCAGACTCGTAATATACACCCGAGTCCTGAGTCATATATACAGTCGTATATACTCTGGTATCATCCTTCATGAGTGACGCTATGAGCCTTTTCCCATAATTGTCGTTAGTCAATTTGTGTGCACTTTGTATCAGCAGCCAATAAAAACAGGAAGTAAAATGTCGTCATGTTTGAATGATTCGTTTTCTGTGTTTGTCCTCAAACTCTTGCAGATGTGCAGGATGTAGTCCGGAGAAGGAAATGCGTTGTGTTAGGGTTTACAGCTTAGCTGCGAATTTAGCGCCTTTCGTCCTGAAACACCCGACTCCACCTTGGCTTTTGGGTCACTTTGACCATATATGTGACGTGACAACAGATTTCAAACCATCTCTTTAGTCGCTTCTTGCGACATACATGGAAGGTAAACAGTGTTGCTGTTCGTTACCCCCCCCCCCCCCCCCCCCTTTGAATCCTGGAAACAAACTGGTGACTTTTGAAGAATGAACCCAAATGAATCCACAAGGATGTATAATTGACGAGGGACTGAGACACATCCGTCTTGTTTTTTGTTTTGTTTTTCTTGATGACTTCCTGCAAGTGTAACGTGTAACATGTAACATTGTTATGTTCCTATTGCTGGGCCAGTCATTATCACTGACTGCACTAACAGCGCCATCGGTATTCATAACAGAAATTAAACAAGCTAGGCTGCTGCTGCTTGTTCAGTGTATGATTTGTGGTGTTGTTTTTGGGAAACTTTCATAAGGATTTCTATATATTGTTCTGATGCTTTTTACGTTTGATTAGTTTATGTAACATTTAAACAATTGCTCCAACTTGTGAATATTTCTCTTGGTGAGTATCGCTTATCTCTGTGAGTTTGTTGTATGTAGCAATTCCTAGTTTGGTGTATGTAACATTTGTTAATGTTTCGTATGTATGATTTGTTCGTTTGTTGAATGTAACATTTGTTAATGTTTCGTATGTAAGATTTGTTAGTTTGTTTTATGTAACATTTGTGAGATTGATGTATGTAAGATTTCAGATTTGATAATTTTTTTTGTATGTAACATTTGCAGGTTTGTTGTATGCACATTTTGTGAGTTTGATGTATGTAACGCGTGTTAATTTGTTGTATTTAAGAATTGTTATTGGTTTATATGTAATATTTGTTAGTTTGTTGTATTTGTTAGTTTATTAGACCGACATGTATCAGACTGAAAGGTGCATATATCGCAGAAAAGCTGTACACATCAATACAATACATTTCCTTCTCATGACAACATCCTGCTGAGTTTGAGAACGATTGCTTAAGAAGAAAAAGATTTCTGAGCTCAAAATCTGCAGAAAATTCACTACATTGTACCCGAGTGTCCCCATATGTTCTCAGTCCCTTTCAACAGATCAACAAGCTGCGCGCTGACAGTGTCTATTGAAGCGCATAGTTCCATAGCCCAATTTGTAATAAATCGGAATATCTTAAGAAAGCACATGTAAACAAAATAATAACATTGGAGCCCAATTTCGAACGGGGAACTTATGACAATGTTTAATGACGATATAGTCATGCTTTCTCTAGTTATGACAGTGTTTAATGACGATATAGTCATTCTTTCTCTAGTTATGACAGTGTTTAATGACGATATAGTCATTCTTTCTCTAGTTATGACAGTGTTTAATGACGATATAGTCATTCTTTCTCTAGTTATTACAGTGTTTAATGACGATAGGGTACTTCTTTCTCTAGTTATGACAGTGTTTAATGACGATATAGTCATACTTTCTCTAGTTATTACAGTGTTTAATGACGATATAGTCATACTTTCTCTAGTTATTACAGTGTTTAATGACGATAGGGTACTTCTTTCTCTAGTTATGACAGTGTTTAATGACGATATAGTCATTCTTTCTCTAGTTATGACAGTGTTTAATGACGATATAGTCATTCTTTCTCTAGTTATGACAGTGTTTAATGACGATATAGTCATACTTTCTCTAGTTATTACAGTGTTTAATGACGATAGGGTACTTCTTTCTCTAGTTATGACAGTGTTTAATGACGATATAGTCATTCTTTCTCTAGTTATGACAGTGTTTAATGACGATATAGTCATTCTTTCTCTAGTTATTACAGTGTTTAATGACGATAGGGTACTTCTTTCTCTAGTTATGACAGTGTTTAATGACGATATAGTCATACTTTCTCTAGTTATGACAGTGTTTAATGACGATATAGTCATTCTTTCTCTAGTTATAACAGTGTTTAATGACAATATGGTCATTATTTCTCTTTATGACAGTGTTGTGAGAGTGAAAGATTATGATACCATCACCAGGTTTAGTTATCTTCAAAACAAGTCGTGAAATATAAGCCGTTGTATTCAAATATAGTAGCGTATTCATTATTATGGTATCAGCAACCAGAGTTCTCATAGATATATATAACATTGTTTATTGCTTCACCACAATGTCCAAGTTACAACATGCAGGGTTACGACATCAATAATTAAATGTACAGCATCTTAGGAAATATTTAAACAAAACTCATAGTTCACAGGTTTTCCTAGAAACTTAATTCGTATCTCAACTAGGAGCGTTTCAAACTCTCATAATACTTCCTAACTACAACTTTTGAAATTAAACTTCCCTAACTGTAACTTCTAATTACACTTCTTAGCTCCGGCCCAACCTGAGCCCTGAACCTAGTCCTAACCTCCTAGTCTACCGGCTTCTTTTTTTTTTGTCTAGTCCCAAAATGCTGAGTTTCCCAGTACTTGAGAAAAGCGTCTGACCAATCAAAATACTTCCCTAGGACATTCTCAAATCCGTTTTAAAGTTCCGTACTCTTTGTCATTTAATTGAAGACTGCAAGTTACGTACATGAAAAAAATTATCCCCGGTTTTTGGCATCGGAGGTCGCACATCCCAGACATTTCGACTGCAACTCTTTTGTTCAAGCTACTGGCATATAACGTTTCCCACAAAAGGTAACAGACACGCCTCTATACTTTACCACTCTTTTTCCCCGTTAAATAGCCTCGTGAACGGTACCTTTTATCTGGTATGTCAATACCTGGCCGATTGAGTCTCCCTCCACTGGCGGAGATGAAAAATTCCTATTTTCAGGCCGTTCCTACATAGGCCGACATGTTGACCCATGTCGTCTACTTTGCAAGCTTCGTGGAGACTGTAGTTCTTAAACATAGTTTAATGTGCCCAGTGCAGGATTTACGTATAAGCTATACAAGCTATAGCATAGGGCCCCCACTGGGTATCCGAAAATCATATTTGGTACTGAGATATAATCTGGACTTATAAAGGACCCCCATATCTAAAAAATCTTAGGGCCTTATCAAGTCTAAATCCTGCCCTGAATGTGTCGGGAAGACAGGTTTGAGACAATATTGTTACAATAGTTTATACTCGTTCATTTCGTTCTGTCTGGATATGGACTATGCAGCCGATCTATTGTTTTATTGTTCTGATGTGCCGCACCTCACTCTATTACAACCTTGTACACACCAAGCAAATGGCGTAACCACTTGTCCGCTTAGATCACACAGTTTCATAATTTATCAGATATCTGCGTCTTAATCAGCTTCTGTCTGACGCTTCCATGCCAAATTGAAAAGGGTAGAGGATTGATTCCCTCGTACTTCTTTGATGTTATCTCATACTCAGATAAATCCAGGTTCTATGATCGCAATCCAACCCCCGACTGCGCCAATTAGTGCCTACCTGTGTGATTATTTCCCTTGCCTATGTTTATCAGTTTATGTTTCTCATTTATTAATTTAAATATAATTATATTTAGGGTTAGGGTTAGTGTTTTAAAACATAACTAACCCTAACCCTAAAAATGAATATTTCAATTAATTATTGATTATTTATTGATATAATATTGATATCAATAAACCATAAAATACGTAGGTAGGCACTGGGTGGGAATCAAGAAGAAAAACTGGGCTGGACTGCGATCATATTACTGTCATCCATCTCTCTGCCACTTCATTGAGAGGGGCGGAGTACATATGGTGTAACCCGAGTATGAAAAAATTAACCCTCTACGCCTTTCAAACTGTTCTACATGAGGGCATTGATCAGGAGTGTGACACCATGATAGGACAGAAGAGCCGAGCTCCTTGCCAATACAGAAATGTCCGTTGGTAATATCAAGACCTTCCAACATAATTAATTAGGACCTTGTTCGTTACGTTTTTGATTGTTATTTGGATTTCGGTTGGTCACTATCTATACACTGGAATCGTATGGCAAAAATAACCACTGCAATTGTAGGTATAAAAATAATGACCAACCAAAAGTCCAATAATAATCTCTTGAAATAAGCTATTTGAAGCAACAGTGTTCTGTCTCTATGTTATTTATGTTTACAAGAAGCAATTTAGGTTCTTGTAGTAAGAATATGGATGTTCTGTGTTTGTATTATTGAGGATACTTCAACACTTGTACGTATTCGTTGTTGTTGTAATGGTCCTTGTCTCGAGTGGTCCGTTCTCAGTGACTTGAGAACACAGGTTGAATGTCTGGACAAGATCACTTATTTTTTTTTATGTTGATGGTCATGGACGACCTGTTTACTTGAGTTGCAAGGCGATTCGATGCCGCTAGAACGAAACTGGTTCAGTTCTCGTCAGATGTAAGAATTAGTAACTGGTTTAGTGTATTGCAGTCTTGCAAGACGTGTTGCTCTGTCTGTGCTGCCTGCCAACATGGAAACAAAAGTGATGGAACTAGTATTAGTCTATTTCAGTAGCTGTTTAGTCTGTTGTGTCCCTTTCTGAGACGGAAGATAACAACCTGCTCAGTTCTGTCAAGATAGTGATGGTTGTCTTATGGATGATCGACTTTCCTGAAAGCTTTGATGAGGGTTCTCTTTTCTTGGTAGGTGATTTCTTAGTCATTTTGTTCTTGATTCGTCAGGTTGGAATTAAACATTTTTTATTAGACAACCTATAGATAAATATATTTAGCAATTACATTGAAGGTTATCAGATATTTAAGAAAAGCAGCACACAGAAGAGTTCAAGTAAAGAAGGAAGAGATGACAGGAACTTGTGGAACAATGTATAAAGTCTAATGTATTGGGGGAAAAAAACAGAGACTGAAATGGATTGGTCACTCAATGCGAAAAAAACCATATTGGCCAATAGCAACAGCATACGCCGCGAACAATGAAAAATCAAGAAGCAGAGGAAGACCACAAAGAATGTGGATTGAAAGAGTTACCTACGTTATGAGAGTCACAGTGTTATTGCACATCAAGTTCCCAATCGTGCCATAGTCCGACAACATCGTCATTCAAATTCTGCCTAACAACTAAACACAGAAAGAGAGATAGATGTATAGAGAGAAAGAGAGATAGATGTATAGAGAAAAAGAGAGATAGATGTATAGAGAGAAAGAGAGATAGATGTATAGAGAGAAAGAGAGATAGATGTATAGAGAAAAAGAGAGATAGATGTATAGAGAGAAAGAGAGATAGATGTATAGAGAGAAAGAGAGATAGATGTATAGAGAGAAAGAGATAGATGTATAGAGAGAAAGAGAGATAGATGTATAGAGAGAAAGAGAGATAGATGTATAGAGAGAAAGAGAGATAGATGTATAGAGAGAAAGAGAGATATATGTATAGAGAGAAAGAGAGATAGATGTATAGAAAGAAAGAGAGATAGATGTATAGAGAGAAAGAGAGATAGATGTATAGAGAGAAAGATGTATAGAGAGAAAGATGTATAGAGAGAAAGAGAGAAAGATGTATAGAGAGAAAGAGAGAAAGATGTATAGAGAGAAAGATGTATAGAGAGAAAGATGTATAGAGAGAAAGAGAGAAGATGTATAGATAGAAAGAGAGATAGATGTATAGATAGAAAGATGTATAGAGAGAAAGATGTATAGAGAGAAAGAGAGAAAGATGTATAGAGAGAAAGATGTATAGAGAGAAAGATGTATAGAGAGAAAGAGAGAAAGATGTATAGAGAGAAAGATGTATAGAGAGAAAGAGAGAAAGATGTATAGAGAGAAAGAGAGATAGATGTATATAGAGAAAGAGAGATAGATGTATAGAGAGATAGAGAGATAGATGTATAGAGAGAAAGATGTATAGAGAGAAAGAGAGAAAGATGTATAGAGAGAAAGATGTATAGGGATAAAGATGTATAGAGAGATAGATGTATAGAGAGATAGATATATAGATGTATAGAGAGAAAGAGAGATAGATGTATAGAGAGAAATAGAGATAGATGTATAGAGAGATAGATGTATAGAGAGATAGGTATAGAGAGATAGAGAGATAGATGTATAGAGAGATAGATGTATAGAGAGATAGATGTATAGAGAGATAGATGTATAGAGAGATAGATGTATAGAGATAGATGTATAGAGAGATATATGTATAGAGAGATAGATGTATAGAGAGATAGGTATAGAGAGATAGATGTATAGAGAGATAGATGTATAGAGAGATAGATGTATAGAGAGATAGATGTATAGAGAGAAATAGATGTATAGAGAGAAAGATGTATAGAGAGATAGATGTATAGAGAGATAGATGTATAGAGAGATAGATGTATAGAGAGAAATAGATGTATAGAGAGAAAGATGTATAGAGAGATAGATGTATAGAGAGATAGATGTATAGAGAGAAATAGATGGACTACATTGGATTGGATTGTATTGGATCCAATTGAATTGCATTAAATTTGATTGATAGATGGTTAAAAAGTAACAATGGTTTCTTTAGAAAAGACATCTATGCACGAAGAGCGACCCCATGGGTGCTCAGTCACTGTGGGGGGGGGGATTTCTGTGGCGTTGTTTGTGATACGTTTAAGCCGTTAATCTGCTTAAGAGGTAGCCGGTGCGAATTCGGCTCGTGATGCCTTGTTTACAAATTGTTTTATTTACGGAGATGGACGGGGATTGTTGCTTGGTGATACAGAGTAACGTGCTCTGAATGGTACTCTCTCCAGGTTGCGTGCCGTTTCGTTGAGTGTCAGTAAGTACATATGATGGACCACAACAACAATGAAGTCAAAAAGCACATTTTTAGTGCAGTCCCTTTAATAAGTTAAAACTGGCAGCGGCAGATTCCGAATGTTCGAAGAAACGCACACATTCTGAGGTACCTATCTCAATCTGGTGTCCCCTTCTCAATCAATGACTGGAGAGGGATTTATTTGGAATCAGCCACTGTAATCTAGGGCGCAGATCCAGCTGGATGTTAATATGCAATGTCGGCTTTCAAGGAAATGTCAAAAGACAAAAATGCGAACCTATCCAATGTGTCGCGAGTCACAAATAAAGCTTATTACAACATCCATAAATCCCGCATACATGTTGTCTCGTGTTTGTTGCGCTGTGAGATATCAATTATTATGTGAAAATATCACAGAGGATGAGCTGGAGTCATCCTGTATAACAAATCCTTACCTATCGAGGACCCCCCCCCCCCCCACTTCAAAAAAGATATGTAGTGTTACATAGATCAAATCGTGACTTGTGGAAGTGAGTCTTGGACATTAATTGAAAATCGAGAAAAAATGTGGGGACCTTGATATTGTCGTTGCTAGTGCTCTCACTTCTGAGCACTTTGGTTAGTGCTCTCGGTTCTGAGCATTGTGATTGAGAATTCGTTTGCCAGTTAGTCTGGCATTTTTGTCCTGACCTTAAGCAGCTCACAGGCTGAACCAACCTAAGGAAATGTGATACATTTATTTAGTTGTGATGTTAAGGGAGGAATTTTATACGATGTTGCAAATAATAGCAGCTTTACATGAGCAATTGCCGAGACGTGTACAGGGTGGATGTTTAGATGAGCAATTGCCGAGACGTGTACAGGGTGGATGTTTAATTTTAAAACTGAAAGAGAAGTATAATCTTTACGTTTTTTTCAATCCAGGAGTTTGCTATTGTGAGACCCTTGTTTTAGCCATTCAGACACGCGAATCACTCACGAAATAGGTATTAGAACAAATCTGGGATAGTGAAGGTATTATTTAAATGACACTGACATCACTCCTAAATAACCTTTATAAACAGAAAAATACAGTTGTAATTATCCTCTACATCTTTTCGCGTTATTCTTCCTTGCGCCTTACAGCGTCAGGAGTAGAAGAGTTCTATGTCCTCAGCGTCAGGAGTAGAAGAGTTCTATGTCTTCAGCGTCAGGAGTAGAAGAGTTCTATGTCCTCAGCGTCAGGAGTAGAAGAGTTCTATGTCTCAGCGTCAGGAGTAGAAGAGTTCTATGTCTTCAGCGTCAGGAGTAGAAGAGTTCTATGTCCTCAGCGTCAGGAGTAGAAGAGTTCTATGTCTCAGCGTCAGGAGTAGAAGAGTTCTATGTCCTCAGCGTCAGGAGTAGAAGAGTTATATGTCCTCAGCGTCAGGAGTAGAAGAGTTCTATGTCCTCAGCGTCAGGAGTAGAAGGATTCTGTGCCTTGCAGCGTCAGGGGTAGAAGAGTTCTATGTCCTCAGCGTCAGGGGTAGAAGAGTTCTATGTCCTCAGCGACAGGAGTAGAAGATTTCTATGTCCTCAGCGTCAGGAGTAGAAGAGTTCTATGTCCTCAGCGTCAGGGGTAGAAGAGTTCTATGTCCTCAACGTCAGGGGTAGAAGAGTTCTGTGTCCTCAGCGACAGGAGTAGAAGATTTCTATGTCCTCAGCGTCAGGAGTAGAAGATTTCTATGTCCTCAGCGTCAGGGGTAGAAGAGTTCTATGTCCTCAACGTCAGGGGTAGAAGAGTTCTGTGTCCTCAGCGTCAGGGGTAGAAGAGTTCTGTGTCCTCAGCGTCAGGGGTAGAAGAGTTCTCTGGAGATGGCATTTCTTGTGTCACATATATGTTTGTTTTCGTTGACTCCTTTATTTCTGTAATCCATCGTCTGCATGGTCTGCCCCCGGCTTTATAACCATCTTCCCTGTATAGTAATGCTGTTTGAGGGGACTGTCTGATGGTAATCTATGGTAGTCTGGCAGCATGCGAAAACCACTTGATCTGTTGTCTTCTGATGTAATCCAGGATTGACACTGTTTTTGTTACTTTTCTGGTGTTTTCATCTCTTATTGTTAGTCCAAGGATTCTACGTTGATAACTGATTTCTGTTGTAACAAGTTTTCTTATGGCTTCTGTTGTTAGTGTCCACGTTTCCAAGCAATTATGGTGGCAATTGAAAAACTGCTGGCCCACATCCAACCCTGGCCCACAGCACGTGGTATTCCTGACAGATGCAAGATCAGTGCTTCAAGTTCTCCAGTCTGGAAAACTAACAGACTTACAAAAACTGTCTTACCAGTATAGTGTAACCATGCAGTGAATACCCTCTCAATGTGAAATACAAGGAAATGAAAAAGGAGACTAACTGGCTAAGGAAGGTATTGCCGAAGACCAACCAGATGTACTAATCACCTACCATCAGAAAAAAACAGATGATCAAGTCAAAAAGAAAGCCACAAACACCAACACAAGATGACTATCATATTATGAACAGATCAGATCAAGCTGTTACTCTACGCCTCAGCACAGGACACAACCGACTCCGCAATCACATGTACACTAAGTTCTAGATTGACAACCCAGCCATGTGTACATGTAGACAGGCAGCACAGAGTACCAAGCATATACTTCAAGATTGTTTTGAGCATGAAACGCGGAGGCAGACATATTGGTCAGAGGAAATAATTCTGGAATCACAGCTTTATGGGCCACTGTGTGAACTACAAAAGACAGTTTTAATTCAGGACATAGAATATTATATATATACACGAAAGAAGAAGAAGACATTTGTAGCTTAGTGATCGTATGATAATCGTTTTATATAGTGCAGTTTTGGTATTCATGCTTATATATTTATTCTGGAAAATTTGGGACATCTGCTCCAAGTCTGGTATGCTATGTTGCATCTATGTTGGATTTCTTTGGTGTTTTCCCCATTGGATGTTATGATGCTTCCTAGATAAATGAATTGTTTCACGTGTTTTAGTTTTTGATCATCGTTGAGAATAGCGATGTTTCTTTGTGATTTTGCGATTGACATTACCTTGGTTTATTTTTCCTGTGTTTATCTCCATGTTAACATGCCTACATATTGTATGCAGTCTATTTATATGTGTCTGTAGTTCTTCTTCTGCTGTTGATATTATTGGCTTGATTGTCTACAAAAAGAAGTTAAGTTCGCTCACCACTGCAGACTGTTGGGTCACCTTTATCGACTGAGGATCTCATACACAGATGAATGGTCCATGTGGATCTGGAACAACTTCACGACTGCCCAACATACAAAGAACAGAGACAGCAGACCTGGTCAGAGGATGCAGATTTGAGGCAAAGCTATGGGGCAGCAACTCTGACCTGGAGAAGACGATGAACTTCGTCTCGACGACGGGTCTGACAATATAGCATGACCACAGTTGCTGAAAGCAGAAGAAGAAGAAGATGAAGTTCGCTTAGGGGGTTTATTTTTTAGGTTGTCTTATTCACTGGTGCTTGCACTTTTACATATACAATCTATATTTGTGATGAATAACATAGGAAATAGAACACACTCATGTCGCACACCAGAGTGTATGTAGAATGTGTCTGATAGCCCTGCACTAGTTCTAACTGCA
The DNA here is from genome assembly GCA_034231615.1 of Meghimatium bilineatum. NCBI lineage: Eukaryota > Metazoa > Mollusca > Gastropoda > Stylommatophora > Philomycidae > Meghimatium > Meghimatium bilineatum. The sequence goes on from CM067306.1 coordinate 64,610,376, forward strand.
TATTGACTACCTTTGTAACTACTCCTGCACTACATACCTCAGTGAGAAATAAAGCTCCAGTGTCGGGAAACAACACGAAACTGGAAAGGGGGGGGGGATGCTGGGGTAACACAGGGAAAATATCAAAATGAACAGAAATAGATATAAATGTTTTCTAAGTTCAGTACATTGTTTATTTCGTTAGTTGTCTTTTTTCCTGATGAAGACTTTTAGTTGAAACGTCGTCTGCCGCTGTGTCTCGTTGCTAGTATGTTTTACTGACTTAATATTGATACCACTTACACATATCTTTGTCGTATCATCTAACTTGTCGGCTCACTGTTTTTTTAAATCTCAGATCTCCGGTGAAACGCTGGCTCACCAAACACGTGTCTCCCCGAGTCGTTACACAGTGCGTTTATACCTTTCGTGATCTCTTGTTAACTTGCCGACTTATCATTTATCCACAGTTAAACTGTGGATGTAGTTTGCACTTTTTGGACGCAGTCTGAATTGATAACGTCTTTGGTAACTTTCTGGGGAAATTCTAACATACTTCGTAACGACGTTATTGCCGTCCTGGCTCCATCAAATTGGCGCTAACAATGAAGGCTGCTTTCCTGATCTAGTTTTATTTTATAGCTTATTATATTACTGGTATTTACTGGACTTCTGTCTGTCCGAAATCGTCGAATTGTCTTCGTCCTCTTCTTTTACTCACTGTCCGTTACATATACAATCTCTCTTTCGCTGCTTCTTCTTCTGTTATACACTCTCTGGTACGTAATTGGCGAGAGACATGCTTGGAGTCTCCAAGCGGTCAGTAAGGGTGAGTGGGAGGGACGGTATAATTGGCGAGAGACATGCTTGGAGTGCGGTAACTAACGGTTCGAATGAGATATAAATTAGTCAAAAGACGTAGCAGATTTGACTTTATTGTACTCATTTTTCCCCATGTTTATTAAGTCCTCCTCAGAGAAGCAACACGTCGCCTGCCGAAAGCACCACTCATAGCACGTAGAACCGTCACTTTAATCGAAAATCCCCAGCGATCCTGAAACAAATTTTACTTTGTAAACAAGAAGACACAAACCGGATTCGAATCTGTGATCTCTGACCACAAGTCTAACAGCTTAATCACTACGCTACAGCATGACCGGGCTCCAGTCCAAATCTGTCAACAGAACGTAAACAAGACTTCATTCGCTACGTTTTTTATTATTGTCGTGTTTGTTGTTTTGGTCAAAATTTATGTACTTGAAATCACATGCCCCAAAAAAAAAGCGAAGTCAGATCAACGAAATTCACTGAAATAGTTTTTAAAAACAATATTTTCTGGTCATGTTTACTTTCTGTACAGAGGTATTTCCTCTACGACGGCTACAGAGTTCCGTGGTAGTAAGAAACAATTGGTGTAGAAGATCGCTGGCGGCCAAAAAATTACAGATTCTGCGGTCCCTCTGGGACTTTGTTCGGAGTACTGACTTTCCAAGTTCACATGAATCATCTGTGAATGTCTACAGGAATATTGCACCGAGAGTACACGAGTTTAGGTGTTATTGAATATATTATGAAACATCAAAGACATAGCGTGATAATATCTGTTCAGCTATTTATGTCGTGAGAATTGTGGTGACAACTGTCGTGGTGATCGTTATGGTGACTATTGTCGTGACCACTTTAATGACCGTTGTGTTGATCATTGTGGTAACCATTGTATTGACCATATTGGTGACTACTGTAGTGACCAATGTGGGCATCATTGTAATGACCATTGAAGTGACCAATATAATACCTACTGGCTCAAGCCTTTTTCAGGAAAACTAACTGCCCACCCGGAGGTTGTCTTGCCTGTATTACCAGAACTGCGACATCTACTATTGTTTTGATGATTAAAAGTTAGACCAAATTAGACTGATGTCCACGGTTGAACACAAGCGCACTTCGCCTTAAGAGATACCTTTTTAGTTAACTTTCTTAATTACTCATTCTATTCCAGTTTTGTTTATTGATCACTATAATTATACTTTGTGTAATTGCAAATGAAAATTTAGGTAAATAGTCCAACGGTCTTGCTTGCTTGATTTCCCATTAGCCAGTAGAAGGTCGCTTGTTGGAGCGGGTGCTGTTTCAAGCCGGTAGTGGTTTGATGTATGCCACGAGGAAGCAATTAAACTAACAATGATACTTTTTGAAGATAGGTTGAGAGAATTCAGAAGATCATCTTAAAATACAGAGTTATTAACATCCTTGTACATCTGATTCATCGTCGTCGTCGTCATCATCGTGCCTTCTCTGTACAGCAATTTTGTGTATGCAATATGTACACTATGTTGTATGTGTATATATGTACACTATGTTGTATGTGTATATATGTACACTATGTTGTATGTGTATATATGTATATATCTCAACATTCGTATTTTTTTCGTCCTGATTTGTTTAATGCAACATCCATTATCGGCGTTGTCAACTACTTATCCCCCCTACGCACCCTCCCCCCACCTCCGCCCTAAGTCTCGACGTTGTCTATTGGTAGCCCCCTGCTACCAATTTTGTGGGTCAAATTTTTCTAATTTAATGTTTTATTTTCTTATATAATATATTGATCTTAACCCTCCCCCTCAATTTCCACCCCTCCCCCCCCCCCCAACAATCTGGACATTGCTTATTGGTGGCCTCCAACTCTGTTATTGTCCTCGTGTAGTATTCCACATACACAATATTTAGTTTGTCTGTGTGGGTCTGGGTTTTTATTCCAACCTTAAGGTTGTGCTTTCATTTGATCTGATTTATCTCCTATCAATTTATCACTTTTGACATCTAATTTTCTTTTACCTATTGGAATTTCTGTCTGTCAGTGGTGCGTAATCATCGTGAACGCATCCAATTCATCATCTACTAAACGTGCCGCATTATTTGGTGTGTCTTGCGATGATAAACTGTTTTAGAATTAGTGCCTACCTGTTTGAATGTTTCCCTTGCCTATGTTTATCAGTTTATATTTATCATTTATTAATTTAAATATAAACATATTTAAGGTTAGGGTTAGAATTAGTTATGTAAACCATTACTAATCATAACCCCTGACACTATACTTAAACAATGAATATTTTAAATTAATTGTTAAATAATTATGGATATACTATTTTAGATTAATTAACCATAAAATACGTGTCTAGGCCAGTAATTGAAAACAAGAACCACATCTCCAAAATAATCACATTTATATTTTGATAATTTTGCTTTTCCTGTTTATGTGTTTAAAAAAAAAATAAAGATCCCAGTTGGACCGTAACGTAGACAAAATTTCTTGTTATTTTGTTTATTGATATTTTTTTTTTACCGTTGATAGTTAGGCTATAACATTAACCTTATTACTTTATATAGTATTTATCGTCTTACACCAACCGTTTGCTGCAACAGACCCCCCCCCCAATATCCTGTATGTTTTGCTTCGTTAGTGCACTCTGTTTACTAACTTGTCCATCTCGTGATATTTCCCTCCTAATTTTGATGTTTACTTAAAAGAAAAAGAGGAAGTCTAAGAGAGACCACAGATCAACCATCAAAGAGGGTAAGACTATGGGTCTCAACAACATGCAAGAATTACACACAGCAGCATGACATTGCTCGATCTGGTGAGTTCTGGTTTTTGCCCTACGCACCGTGTTCGGCACTTAATGAACATAGATAGATAGACTAGTGTCTCTGCCTACCTCTTCCTCTGATCTCCAGACTAGGCTAGGGCGATTTTGTTACCAGGTTGTGAAAGAAAAGTTTGATACTAAATTTACCATGCATGATGTCAGAATCGACTAAACAAGACATATATATATATATATATATATAAACAAGCCCATTTGACTCTCAGATTGGGAACCAGCGATCGGTACTAACAATATGTATACAAATATTGCAACATAGGGCTGGTTCATTGACGATATATTACGACATTCAAGTGGAGCTGATTAAAAACTCTGAACGCATTAGTTGTAACCGCTGAAATTGGATGGTCGGACCATTGGCACAAATAAAACGACGACACAACCCATCTTCGTCCTTTGGGCTACTTCCTGCTGGAAAGCTAATAGGACAATTGTCCTGCTACAAGAGGGATCCTGCAAGAGTCTGAGAACGAACGCCAATATATATATATATATATATATATATATATATATATATATATATATATATATATATATATATATATATATATGAATTTTCAACTTTGCCGTTAGGAGGTTGTGGGATAACGGGCTGTCCATAGGTTGGGTTAACACATTTTTGCCAATTTTTACTCTTCTCTCCTTGTCAACAACTGTTACTCCTTTCTCATTGTCAACATCTGTTACACCTCTCTCCTTGTCAAGAACTGTTACACCACTCTTCTTGTCAAGAACTGTTACACCACTCTTCTTGTCAACAACTGTTACACCACTCTCCTTGTCAACAACTGTTACATCACTCTCCTTGTCAACAACTGTTACATCACTCTCCTTGTCAAGAACTGTCGAGAATTCAGGAATCTAATTAAAGCATTTTAATGATTTTTGTTACACAATTGTTGAACAATTTTAAATTTTCAAAAAATATATTTACTATATACAACCAGTATTGTTTACATCAACTTCCATCAATTCCACCCCTCCCTTCTCAACAAGTGTCAAACATCCCCCCCCCAGTTTATGGATATTCCTCAATGCAAGATATGAGTATGTTAAGATGTGTATGCTTGTGTGTCAAAATTGTCAACAGAAAAATGGCGAAGATATTTGAGTCGAAATGGTATATTGTAAGAAACAACGCCGTGTATTATAGGGATAAGATGTGTATGCGTGTATTACACAACAGATGAAAGAAAAATACATAAAGATTTTTTAAAAATAAGGAAGAATACTTCAAAAGTATTGCGTTTTAACTTTTCCCATGATTTTCATTAGTTTTCGACACAAATTAAACACAAAATGAGAAATTAACATTACTTTTTGAAAGAGGATCAACATCCCCACAGGACTGTATAATTGACGAGAATCGACGTAACCATATAGATTATACATAATTCCCTAATATTAAAGTTCATTTGTATTTGAATTCTATACATTTTAAATAACAATTTAAAAAAGATATATTTGAACATGATTGCCAGGCATATTTTACACCAAATGTTTGATGGTAATTGGATATTTGCAAATCAGATTTGAGACAGGTTTCAATACTGGCAGCAGAGTGTACACCCGGACTGTTCTCATTGTCTTCTAGTTCGAATTATCCAACTCTAGTTTCTGGGTCTGCTTAACGTTGACGTGAAGAATTATAAAATGAGAATTATAAAATGCTACATCTATTCTATATTAATGTATGGATCAGAAACATGGACACTAAATAAACAATTAGAAGGCATAATTGATGCCTTTGAGATGTGGGTATAATAGAAAAATAGGGAGAACATCATGGAAGGAGAAGAAAACAAATAAAGAGGTAATAAACACTTAATATGAAGAAAGAATTACTAAGAGAAATAAAAATCAGGCAAATAAAATATTGTGGACATATTAAAAGACATGACACTTTATTGAAGACCTTACTTGATGGTAAAGTCAAAGGGAACCTAGCAAGAGGTAGGCAGAGATATAAGTGGGAGAGTAACATAACAAGATGGACAGGTTACAGTCTAGCAGAGTGCATCACCAAAACAAGAGACAGGGGATGTTTGAGAACTGTTGCAGCCAACCTTCGTTGCGGAGACGGCACGTGATGATGATGAACGTTGTCGTGAAATTATACATACAAGCGTAGATAATGCAGTGGAATGTTTTTATAACAACTTGTTCCGGAACGAAAAAATATGTATGCAACAATAGAAAAAATATGTATGCAACAATAGAAAAAATATGTATGCAACAATAGAAAAAATATGTATGCAACAATAGAAAAAATATGTATGCAACAATAGAAAAAATATGTATGCAACAATAGAAAAAATATGTATGCAACAATAGAAAAAATATGTATGCAACAACAGAAAAAATATGTATGCAACAACAGAAATTCGCTACAGACAGTACAAACAATATCGAAGAAATATAACTGGCTATATTGTAAATTATGTTATGTAGGGAAATTTGTTTTTAAAAAATAATGTGATACAAGAGAGATACCAATCTAATTTATTGTTACGGTGTTGTATAATAATAATAATAATAATAATAATAATAATAATAATTATAATAATAATAATAATAATTATTATTATTATTATTATTATTATTATTATTATTATTATTATTATACATTAATAAAATAAAACGCAACTATTTACAGCGGCACTACCAAAGGCGACTCAGACTATTGCCACGATCTTCGTTGGCCATTTATTTATACTTTGCTATTTATACATTCGCCAGTCAATGAAAATTGTCTTAATGGTGTAGCGTAGTGACGCTGCACACAAGACTGTTCAACGAAGAAGGTCACGACAGAAAACCGCGTTGAATTAATTATTTTGATTTGTGAATTGGTTCCACTTCGCCCCGGGAAGGTCATGATCCTATTTGGTGCATCATGTCCTACAATACAACATGGGCAGGAGCCGAACAGATATCGCTGACAATTTACAGTGTGGACTAGATCAATTGTCGATATCGTGCAGAACATACAACGCTGTGATCAATCCCTCGAAAGCAACGGTCGTCTGGTACTCCTTAACTAATAATCTGGTCAGTGACATACTGTCAGATGTCAGTTGCATGGGCTCATTCATTGACGGAGATATCTTTAAATATCTTGGGATAATCTTTGATAGAAGTCTCTCATTCAACAAATACGTCACACACATGATTCAGAAGGCTAAAAGAGGGATCAGTGTTATCAAGGTTATGGCGACCTTCGGCATGCAGCAATAGGTGCTTTTTCTGCTTCTACAAGTGATGGTGCTATCTGTCATAGGTTATGTCCATCATCATCATCATCATCATTATCATCCTCATCATAGAAATTATGTTGCTCCAATTAACTAATCAACCATCACATTCATACGTAGTAGCATACACACACACACACATATATATAAGTACATACACCGACATACACACACACACACATATATATAAGTACATACACCGACATACATATACACACACATATATATAGGTACATACACCGACATACACACACACACACACACACACATATATATATATATATAATTAAGTACATACACCGACATACACACACACACACACACATATATATATAAGTACATACACCGACATACACACACACACACATATATATATAAGTACATACACCGACATACACACACACACACATATATATATAAGTACATACACCGACATACACACACACACATATATATATATAAGTACATACACCGACATACACACACACACACACACATATATATAAGTACATACACCGACATACACACACACACACATATATATATAAGTACATACACCGACATACACACACACACATATATATATATAAGTACATACACCGACATACACACACACACATATATATATAAGTACATACACCGACATACACACACACATATAAGTACATACACTGACATACATATATATATATTCACAACTACCAGAAAGGCATGAATAATTCACTTCCATTCACAGTGAACCGTGGCGCGGCACGTCTCATAACTTCAACTGTATATTGATCAGTGGAAATTCCAAATGTTCCTGGAAAACTAAGGCTGTTTTAAAATAGAAGCCCTTTCTTCATGCTGAGTACGTCTTATCTTGCTCCAAGCGACGTGCGCTTGAGATGATCTTGCGGTTCAAGTATAATGGCCAGTATTCACGCAGTCCAAATACCCTGTTTAGCTATTTCCGTGGGGCGTTGTACCGACATATTTCTGGGACAATCTTAGAAACATCACAGGATGTAATATAATGTTTACAGCTGACAAAACAGAATAAATAACACGAAAATGTATAGTTAAGAGCTCATAGAACAGACCCATTTAACGTTTCGACGAAAAGGTTATTCGTGTGATTTAATGTGTTTATGAAATGCGAAACTTCTTACTTGGTTTTCTGTTCATTCATTCATTCATCCATTCATTCATTCATTCATTCATTCATTCATTCATTCATTCATTTTCCTTTTGCGCTGAAGTTAGCGCATAGGGCAGAGGTCAGATCTCTCCAATTTTGTCTGTTCAAAGCTATTCTGTGCAGTTCTTGAATAGTATGAATATTGGTTGTTTTACTTTCTCTAAGTATTGTTCTTCTGAGTGTTTCTTTTGGTCTACCCCTTGCTCTTTTGCCTGTAGGTATCCATTCAAGAGATTGGTGGTGTATTCTGTTGGTGTCTGCGCGTAGGACATGCCCGATGTAGCACCAACAGCGTTTTCTGATAACATCTGTGATGTAGTTTTGACGTGTCTTTTCTCTTATATTATCGTTCGATTTGAATTCACTCCAATGGGTGTTAGTTATCCTACGAAGACATTTGTTCTCGAAACTCAGTAATTTCTTTTCTGAAGATAAAGAGCTTTTCCAGCTCTCACATCCATATGATAGCACCGGAATAACGCAGGAATTAAATAAGCGCATTTTCGTGCGTGTACTGATTGACTTTCTGTTCATACTTATCGGTAAACAGTTTTACTGTAGTTCTACCAGTTTATCTGACCAATACAGTAAGGATTGACGCGGTCTTCGGCGGTCTTCGGTGAAGCGGAATGACCCGTATTGTGATCTACACCATAGCCGTGTTCTACTTCCGTCTTCCTGATTGTACAGCCGAAAGTCAGACTCTGTTACGAATTTAAACAATTAATTGTACTCTGGTCACCAGTCCCGAGACAGGACCGTCAGAGCTGTTTCCCATGGGCATAGTTTTCTTCGAGGTAACATTTACCATTGTCTTTGTATACTCGAGTGGGGAAAGATGCGGGGATGTTACAAAACAATCTGAGATGTTGGCTGGTTCCTTGACCATAGAAGAAGGGTAACAGTGGTACAGTGGACAGTTCTGCAAAATATATTGTGTATTCTATGGAGGTTGTCCACTCTGGCACATTTGTCCGTGTCGCCATCTGTAAACATCATGTACGTGTGTGTGATTGTCTGTTGTGACCTATCTTCCTCTTTCAGTCAAGACACCTCGATATAACCAGACTGGACTCTCATTCACATTTAAAAGAAGCGTACATTATCACAAGAGATACAAATTAAATGACAAATAACACTGATGCATGGCTATGTAGTCTTGTTTCTACCTTGAATATGATTGTACATTATATCAATTCGTTAGCATGTGACAATGTTTTAAATATTCTTTCATGTTGGGAAAACAAGTCATTATTATGCTATCAAATAACAGTGAATGATTAGTGTTATTAGTGTTATTGTTTGTACTTGTATCGATTTCCATGTCAGGGGAGATAAATATCAAACCTGCGAATAACCAAACGGTGGTTAATCTTTCATATCTCTTACACTGGTTATCTGTGGCTTGTGTTACTCAACTGGAGCCAGATGGTCCACAAGTCGACCTCATGTTATCGCTGATGAGTAGGGACCATGAAATTTTTAAATGTGGGAGAGAAACACGAATTTGTCCCAGTGTCCACAGAAAAGTCGCTGAAATTATTTAGAAAATGCACCAATACAATATAATTTTTAAGAAATAATCAAACTCTGGTGTAGCAGAAACTAAGGAAACAGCGTTATATATGAATATGGCATACACTGAGAAGTTAGTTACTTAGATATTCCTCTAGGGCCCAAAGACGGTGGATGTCATAGATTTCTATGTCTCGTGTTTCATTGCAATTTGTGTTAGGTCTTCATTGTTTCTGATTCCGATGGTGAAAAGTTCTCTTGTAAAAGTTCTACGTAAGGTTTCTCTTGGTCTTCCTCGTTTTCTCTTGCCTTTTGGTGACCACATCAAAGCTTGACAATACATTAAGAAGACCAACGGAAAAAGGCTTTTTTGCGTTCGTTCTCACAACTCCCACAAAATGTATCTTGTAGCAGAAAAACGATCTCAAACTCCCAAAAGATGCATCTTGTACAAGAACAACGATTCGACGATTCCAGCACGATACATATAGAAAACGGAAATGCGTTGTGTCGCAGTTTTGTTTGCGCCAATGACACGGCATATCCGACTTCGGCGGTATGGAAAACACTGTAAGACTAGCTTTTCTCTGGAACTATGGTCTTCTTCTTCTTTTGCGTTCAGCATATACGGCCATGTTATATTTTCAGACCTTTCGTCAGGGCGAAATTCGCTGTCCTCATCAGGTTAGTGTAGCTGCCCTTATCTTTGCATCACATCTGTATCCTCTGGCCAGATCTGATGTCTCTGCTCTTTGTATGTTGGGAAGTCCCGAAGTGTGTGTTCAGGAGTTTAAGTTCTGGATCAGAAAGAAAGCAAGAGCAAGAACAACTTAAGTCGAAATTAATTCCCGGAGGAAAGAAATGCTGAGATATAACGACTTGATAGAACATGAACATAGAACATGAACATAGAACATGGAAGCAATAGCTACGGATAAGACAAGAAGGAGGGGGCTTGTTGAGGACCTATACTTCTCAGGGAGCTATACTTCTCAGGGAGCTATACTTCTCAGGGAGCTATACTTCTCAGGGAGCTATACTTCTCAGGTAGCTATACTTCTCAGGAAGCTATACTTCTCAGGAAGCTATACTTCTCAGGGAGCTATACTTCTCAGGGAGCTAACAAGGGAATAGATGAATAAATAGAACACATTTTAAACAAAAATTTAAATATCATTTCTCTTCATCGCGCAACTTATATAGATAATTACCTGGCATCAGATGTGGAAAGGTTACGTGGGGACGGGGGGGGGGTGATGTAAATTCAGAACTGCACTACCAGTACCCATGTAGACATGGAAGTCGCCACTCAGAAAATAAAATGTCAAAAGGATACCACGACGGTAAAAGGATGAGAATCATTGTTATATGACATGCACATTAATTTAGTTGCATGGTTTCTCTTTCTGAATCATCAACGTTATCATCATCATCATCATGAGTTGTTTCGGCGGGCTTATTATTTTATTGATCACCGCTTAAAACAAGTAGGTAAGAAAACAGCTATAGAGAACGGCTATATATAATATATGTATCAAATTTGTATGATTCAAAATTATTGAAGCGACCATCAGTCACATGGATAGTATCATGTTGTTCTTGTTTCACGGATATTTCGGTTTGTTTTGTCTATTTTCTATTTGTGTTGTTTCAACTCTGACTTTTTAGTTGTAGCTCTGCCGGTTCATATCCATATTTTGCTCTGATTTGTGAACTTAAATAGTGCCGTTCTTATTCGTCATATTTTGTTATGTATGTAGTCTTAATAAAGATCTTTTGATCGAAATGTCGATTTGTATGTGTTATTATGTGTGTTTCCAGTGATTAGCAAGACTTCATTTACCCTGTTCAAAGTTTTGTCTGTAGGGTAAGAAAACATCTAAGTACATCTTGTACATCCATTTTCACACCACTGAGATGTTTACATCCATTTTCACACAGCGCTGAGATGTTTAGGCGAATACGCTGTTAGGTCGGCATTTTTCATTGTCCAATGGTCTACTATAAGAGAGGAAAGCAAACAAACCTATATATCTTCCTTCATTAGACAAAGGCGTTGGACTTACATCGGCCATGTTCTCAGAATGAACAGCATAAGAATTCCCCAGCAATCACTATATTGGGTGCCACCTGGAGTAAGAAGAAGAGGGAGACCTAGAGAAACTCTACGAAGAACCATTAATAGAGAAGGCATGTCAATGAACCTAAACAACACGCAACAATTGAAAGACCTGGCAACACAAAGACAGAAATGGAAAGCTATGGTTTCTGCCCTATGCGCCGCCTATGGCCCTGGAGGAACATAACATAACAATGGCCTACGAGAGAATAATGTTGTCAGAATCACTCCGCAATCTGTATTCTCCCTTACAGATCTGGTACTATATTTAGGAAGCGGGGGGAGACTTGTAACCGATGGGGATCTAAGCATGTTTCACGTTGAATTTAAAAATGATCACTGGGCCATTCGACTACACAGGCAGTGCGCAATCCACTGAGCTATAACGGCTAAAAAAATTAATCTATATATAGGACCACGAGTGCAATCAGTCATGTGAGAAAAGTAAAATAATAAATCTATTGTAGGTCCACATGTGCAATCAGTCATGTGAGAAAAGATTACTACGTGCCTGGAGGTGTGATAAGTCCCTCTTAAATTATAGTTCTGATGACTCCCTTAATCTTCCTTATTTGTTCTCAAATCTTCCCTCAATCCCCGTTATTTGTTCTCATTTCTTTCCTTAATCTTCCTTATTTGTTCTCATTTTTTCCGTCATTCCCCCTTACTTGTTCTGATTTCTTCCCTCAATCTTCCTTATTTTTTATCATTTCTTTCCGCAATATCCTTTATTTGTTCTCATTTCTTCCCCCAATCTTCCTTATTTGTTCTCATTTCTTCCTGAAATATCCTTTTTTGTTCTCACTTCTTCCTCAATCTTCCTATTTTTTCTAATTTCTTCCCTCAATCCTCCTTATGTGTTCTCCTTCTTTCCCTCAACCCCTCTTATACCTTCTGGTGCAGACACACACAAAAACATGCAGAGTTGCAATTTATTTCCTCAGACAAAAAGACCTAAAAAAACCATTGAGCCTGGACACAATGGAAATAATTTGTTTCTTTGTTAACACGAGGGAAGGAGTGAGTGAGGAAGGAGGGAGGCTGGAAGAAAGCGAGACAGAGATAGTAGAAGAAAAACGTGAGAGGAATTTGAGCAGATATTCAAGAATCGTGGATTGAGAAAAGGTTCAGTGTTCTGTATTATAGCAGGATGTTCTAGGCATCAATCGATTCTAGGGGAACGTCCCTAACTAATTCACTCACTCGCGTACTCTGACTGACTTACGCACTCTTCCTCTGACTGACTCACTCACGCATTCTTTCTTTTAGTGACTCGCTCAAGCATCTTCCTCTTATTGACTGACTGATTGAGTCATGAGTAATTCACTTTTTTCTCTCACTGATTGTCACACTCATTTCGTCTTTAAATTTTCTTTAAAATGACACTGGCACACTCCTTCAGTAGTTCACTCACTCACCCAACTCGTATCCACTCATTCACCCAACACATATCCACTCACTCACCCAACACCTATCTACTCACTTACACAACACCCATTCACTCACATACACACTCATTCACTCAACCCCTCACTCAGTCATTCACTCGCCCGCTCACTCACTCGCTCCTATTCTACTTCCACCTCTTACAGACTCATTAACTCACTCGTACGTCTCACCTGCTTTCAAATATTTAACCCCATTTCTAACTCACGCATTCATACGCAGTTCCATACTCTTTTCATTTCCTATTTTTTTTTGTGACGCCCTCACATTACCCCCCTCTCTCTTTTCCCCTCTCAATCGTCACCCCAACAGACAGGTATTCACATCACTTCTAAACAGCATATCCCCTGCCATATTGTTCAGCTCTATTCCGTAACTTTACATCATTACATGAATCTGTTGAACACCTTCTTCCTTTTGTCATCCCCAGCAGTAGATTAAGCCCACTTTTCTTTTACCACCGTTAAGTTCTGTTACACAGTTACATATTTTACTCATTTGGATTTCTCAGCTACCGTATCTCTATTATTACAGGATGATGATGATGGAATAATCCTATTAGCTGTGAACTGGTAGCTATTGACAGCTCATAGCCTGTCTGACTCAAGCACATGTTCCTCACAATTGGTGTAACTGTCAGGAACATGGGGAACATCTCTATTACGTAGCTATAATCACTGCAGAAAAACTGAAATCCAACAGGCGGAGCTTGGAACATGGTAGTTTTTTGCTAAATACTGGAAACACACATAATAACACATACACACACACACACACACATCAACGTTTCGACCAAAAGGCTTTATCAAGAATAAATTCACAGCAAAAACAATGAGAACGGTACTATTGACATTCACGTTCACAGAATACGAATCGTATACACCTGATCACATCCTTGCCTACTCTACACACCTGATCACAGTCATACTAATTATATACATATGCTTATACCCTTACTAATTCTACACACCTGATCTCACCTGCACATATTCTTACTAATTCTACACACCTGATCTCACCTGCACATAATCTTACTAATTCTACACACCTGATCTCACCTGCACATATTCTTACTAATTCTACACACCTGATCTCACCTGCACATAATCTTACTAATTCTACACACCTGATCTCACCTGCACATATTCTTACTAATTCTACACACCTGATCATCGATTTACTTCTTTTTCTTCAACTTTCGTTCTCAAACTCCTGCATGTTAGCAGGATGTTGTACAGAAAACGATTGAAATGTATCATGGTTTACAGCTGAGCTGCAATATCTCCTCTTTTTGTAGCGACAAATCCGACTTCAACATGACTTCTGAGTCACTTTTACCCTCTATGAGATGTTGCAGTCAACTTCTGAGTCACTTTTACCCTCTATGAGATGTTGCAGTCAACTCTATCACAAAGCCCCATTAACCGCCTTTTACGACATGCATTGAAGGTAAACAGTGTTTCTGTTATTTACTCCCTATTTAGGTCCCGGAAACATCCTGGCTATAATATTCATAATTCTACATGAGCTACGAGTATTACTGAAGTATGGTTTTAGACAAGATACTATGTTGTGTTGCATGCATGTCCAAAGCACGAACTTTGCCGTGGTTTTACTGTTCTTGCGGATTGATTGTTGTGAGTCTGTATGCATTATTATTGTATTTCCTACGTTCAGATTTCACTAGTTTATCCATATAAACTGCTCGACCATGTCCATCACTGCATGTAATATTTCACATCGATTTAGTAGTTCTTGGAGACACCTATTTTTTTTTAGTTCTTGGAGCAGGTTATTAGTTCACGAAATTATTCATATTAAATCGTTAGTTCTGGGAATATTTCATATCAATTCATTAATTCCTGTTCATATCATTTTTTTAAAAATTTCCCGGAGTTGTTTATATTAAATGATTAGTTCACCAAATTATTAGTTCTGGGAATTATTAATATGAAATCACTAGTACTTGAAGCAGCTCATATCAAATCAGTAGTTCTTGGAATAATTAATATCACATCGGTTGTTCTTGAAGCAGTTCACATCAAATCAATAGTTCTTCGAATAGTTCATATCAAATAAGTAGTTATTCAAATAGTTCATATGAAATCATTAGTTCTTGGAATAGTTCATATCAAGTTAGTTGTTTCCGAAGCAGTTTATATCAAAGCAATAATTCGCGCAGCAGTTCGTATTAAATCAATAGTTCTTCGAATAGTTCAAATCAAATCATTAGTTCATGGAACAGCTCAAATCAATGAAATATGATCGAGTCACAGTTTTCGTTAACCAGCCAGTTCTCATTAACGTGTGTGCTATTGACGTATTGATGTGTTGCCCGGGGGTGGGAGGGAAATGGGGAATGGATCACTAAAACCTTTCCCGCTTTCTCCTCAATATTTACATGTTACAGGATTTGCTGATGTTTCAAATCGACGAAATGCATGAACATGGAATTGTCTTCCCAAAGAAATATTGCGGAAGTGTATTTGTTAAATATATTATTCAACTTTTGCACAGATTTACCATTTAAATAATGAGGTAGATGTCAGATTATTGTCTGTTGTATAATGATATTGTCAGGATGGCAGAGGATAAGGGCGTCTGGGGATCTTTCTGCGTTAAATGTCTCAATGTGACAGCCATACGACCCTAATAGGTTAACGGCTTTATTGATGTTATTATTATTATTATTATTATTGTTATTGTTATTACTGTTATTATTATTATTATTATTATTATTATTATTATTATTATTATTACTATTATTATTATTACTATTATTATTATTATTATTATTATTATTATTATTATTATTATTATTATTATTACTATTATTATTATTATTATTATTATTATTATTATTATTATTATTAACAGTTCACTTTGTTCCTTTTGATTGAATTATTTGGTCGATCAGGTCTAAGAAAATGATTGTATGCTTGCGATGTGTGTTTTGTGAGCACAAACGAAATAGATGTATATGGTTTCACTATTATCTCATCTATTATTATCCCCATCACTGTGCTACCAGTGTCAAACCTGGACAATGACAGCACAAGACAAAAGATAAATAGTGACAGCAGAAATGTCATGTCTACGAAGAATACTCGGAGTGTCATTAAGAGATAGAATTGGAAATTATAACATCAGACAGATAACCAAAACAATACCAGTATTGGAACACATCAAAAGACAACAGATCAAGTGGTTTTCACACGCTTCCAGACTACCAACAGATAGCATACCACAAATGGCCATGACACATAGACATAACGGCTATAAAGCCAGAGGCAGACCATGTAAAAGATAGATCACAGAAATCAAAGAAGTCACAGGAACAAGCTTACAATCAGCACACAAGAAGGCCATCTCCAGAAAACTCTTCTACCCCTGACGCCGCAAGGCAAGCAAGGGACACAGCGTATAGCTATATTGATCTCACTTGGTCAGATGTGATTGATCTATTATCTCTTATAAGACTGGTTCAGATGTGATTGCTTTGACTATCATATCGCGTGGTGCTGGGTCAAAGATTTCTCCTTGATGCTAGATTCCTGATTCGTTATTATTAATTCTTAATTGTAAACCAACATTATGGAACGCGATAATACCCATAAGCGCACAGCTCTCTCTTTCAACAGCCAACCAAGAGTATGCAAAGTACTAGTCAGATGTTGATTGTATGATCTTCTGAACTTTCCTTAACGGATGCACTTTCTCCAATGACACAGTCATCCCCATTTATGTCATTCTGTGTACGTTCATGTTATCACCGCCAGTGTCGTCTTCTTTAATCTGCAGTAAATCAATGCTATCATTAGGTCGGCCATATCTCTTGTCAATACAATACCCTCAAACACATCATTACCCGCCTATGTGTCTGCTCTATCGTTGCCTCAGACACCCGCGTGACAATGTTAGTATATCTATTGCCTCAGACACCCGCGTGACAATGTTAGTATATCTATTGCCTCAGACACCCGCGTGACAATGTTAGTATATCTATTGCCTCAGACAACCGCGTGACAATGTTAGTATATCTATTGCCTCAGACACCCGCGTGACAATGTTAGTATATCTATTGCCTCAGACACCCGCGTGACAATATTAGTATATTCATGTGGGGAGATGCATGAAATTGGAATTCTCTGCTCAAAGAAATATTGCGGCTAATAATACTTTGGACATCCAAGCTGTTTAGTAACGTGACCCCGGCAACGTGACCCCAGTAACGTTACCCACAACGTTCTTAACAGACACTTTCTATCTTACCTAACATTCTTTGGAAATTTGAGAGAGTATGACTGTGTGAACTGACATTTACAAGACATAAAGGTATTATTTAGAGAATGCTAACCATACATGTTGCAAATGAATGCCGCTATTCTTGTAGGGAGCCATCTTACCGCTTATCTAAGTGATCATTTATTTGTTAACATGAGCAATCTTCTGTACGGAATCTCGGCCTGTTATAGATTACTTCTTGCTTGTTGGCCAATTTAGCTGGCGCATCAACGAATTCTTCTACTGGCTTCAAGCTAATGACGCTCATTAGTGTTACTGAGACGCGGGGCTAAGAGTCAGAGCGAGATGTGGTTAGGTAGAGATGAGAGAGTTAGACAGAGAGATAGAGTGTTAGAGAGAGTTATACAGAGAGTTAGACAGAAGATTAGACTGCGCGAGAATTAGACTGACAGTTAGAAAGTTAGACAGAGGATTAGACTCAGAGAGAATTAGACTGACAGAAAGTTAGACAGAGAATTATACAGAGAGAATTAGACAGACAGTTAGAAAGTTAGACAGAGGATTAGATTCAGAGAGAATTAGACTGACAGAAAGTTAGACAGAGAATTATACAGAGAGAATTAGACAGACAGTTAGAAAGTTAGACAGAGGATAAGACAGACAGAAAATTAGACTGAAAGTTAGAAAGTTAGAGACATACATAAAGACGGTTGGGCAGAGATATAGGTAGAGTTAGACATAGATAGGGTTAGACAGAAAGAGTTAGACATATATAGGGTAAGACAGAGAGAGATAGCCAGAAAGAATTAGACTAGGCGTTAGAAAATTTAGACATAGATAATTCGACTGAGAGAATAATTTAGACAGAGAATACGTTAGCCAGAGAGAATAAGTTAGACAGACAATAAGTTAGACAGAGACAATAAGTTAGACAGGGAGAATAATTTAGACAGGGAGAATAATTTAGAGAGAGAGAGAGTGTTAAACATAAACAGTGAAATGAATGACGATTTGTTTTCGGACTATGGGGCTGAAATAAATTTTGACTGCCTCGCCCCCACATATAAACAACGGTTACGAATTCAGGTACCTCACTGCATATGTCAACAAAAACTTTTTATCAGTTAGATTGAGCGAGTGACAGAGAGACAGAGAGAGAGAAAGAGGAAGTTAGTCAGAGAGAGTTAGAGAGAGTTAGATAAATAAATTTAGTCAGAGAGAGTTAGATAAATAAATTTATTCAGAGAGAGTTAGAAATAGAAAGTTAGACAGAGAGAGAGAGTTAGAAATAGAAAGTTAGACAGAGAGAGAGAGAGAGAGAGAGAGAGTTAGAAATAGAAAGTTAGACAGAGAGAGTTAGAAATAGAAAGTTAGACAGAGAGAGAGAGTTAGAAATAGAAAGTTAGACAGAGAGAGAGAGTTAGATAAATAAATTTAGTCAGAGAGAGTTAGAGAGAGTTAGATAAATAAATTTATTCAGAGAGAGTTAGAAATAGAAAGTTAGACAGAGAGAGAGAGAGTTAGAAATAGAAAGTTAGACAGAGAGAGAGAGAGTTAGAAATAGAAAGTTAGACAGAGAGTTAGAAATATAAAGTTAGTCAGAAAGTGGTGGAGGATACATTTTTGTGTTACAGAATGACATAGTGCGGGGTGGGGGGGGGGGGTGTGAGTCATTGAATTATTGAAGGTGGTTGACCGGGGGGAACGGTTAAACATAAACATCAAACAAAGTTCCGAATGTCATGTATGTACATGCATGTTGTATATTTATATTGAGTTTCTTTGTTTTCCACAAATAATCAGAATGAATATCTTCCGGTTTGTATTATTGATTATGTCTTTCGGTTTGTATTATTGATTATGTCTTTCGGTTTGTATTATTGATTATGTCTTCCGGTTTGTATTATTGATTATGTCTTCCGGTTTGTATTATTGATATGTCTTCCGGTTTGTATTATTGATTATGTCTTCCGGTTTGTATTATTGATTACGTCTTCCGGTTTGTATTATTGATATGTCTTCCGGTTTGTATTATTGATTATGTCTTCCGGTTTGTATTATTGATTATGTCTTCCGGTTTGTATTATTGATTATGTCTTCCGTTTTGTATTATTGATATGTCTTCCGGTTTGTATTATTGATTATGTCTTCCGGTTTGTATTATTGATTATGTCTTCCGGTTTGTATTATTGATTATGTCTTTCGGTTGGGTTTTTAACTTGATCTGTTGTAATGATTTTGGTTTGTATTTGTAGTAATTGCATGTGTAGTTGGGTAATAGTGCTTGCAGTAGTATATAGTAGTAGTATTAGTAGTAGTAATAGTAGTAGTTGCAATAGTAGCAGTAGTAGTACTAGTAGTAAGTAGTAGTAGTAGTAGTAGTAGTAGTAGTAGTAACTAGTAGTAGTGGTGGTAAAATTAGTAAGTATAAGTAATAGTAATAATAATAGTAGTAATAATATTAGTAAGTAGTAGCAGTAGTAGTAGTAATCGTAGTAATAGTAGTAATAGTAGTAATAGTAGTAGTAGTAATAGTAGTAATAGTAGTAATAGTAGTAGTAGTAATAGTAGTAATAGTAGTAGTAGTAGTACCGGTACCATCTCAATCTTGGAGTATATTAAAAGACAACAGATAAAATGGTTTGCACACATCAGCAGACTACCATCAGACATCATACCACAGCAAGCTATGCTACATAGATACAGTGAAGGTAGACCTAGAGACCGACCACGAAAACGATGGACCACCGAAATAAAAGTGGCGACGAACTCCACAATATACTCAGCACACACGAGGACCATCTCCAGAAAACTCTTCTACCCCTGACGCTGAACGGCAACAAAGGGTTTAGCGAATAGATATATATATAGACTATCATTTGAGTATATTTGTTTAAAATAGGTAACCGACTGCGAGTTTCTCGTCTATTTTACAGCCATGTGGACTGTTCTTGTATCCTTCAAAAGTTACATTATTTGACCCCACCTCCCTGATTGTTTATGATAGTATAAAATGCTGACAATGACCGTGAGTGACCAATGAATGAAAATTACAGAAAAATAAAGAATCATTTTTGAAGGATGCATCATATGAGTCCACGGGACTGTATAACGGTCTAGGGACTCGCCGTAGAAATACACTGAAATGACACGTTTCATTAGTTTCAAGTATTGTGTGCATTACTAACAGAAATGTCAGACGTGTACGCGGTTTGTAGGTCAAGGATTAAATCATGTCGCACGCGTGTGTGTGTGTGCGACCTTTGACATCTTGTACCGAGTAACTTCGAATTAACGATTGAATGATGTTAGAATAACTGTCTGTGTTGAAACACCCCAGGATACCATTATGTTCTACCATTATGTTCGATAAAGCAAAAGGCTAACTATTTTGGAAAATAGATTTTTAAAACATGGCTTTCTTTGCTTATCTGCTTATCTATTCTTCTTATAATCTCTTCCTCGTCCATCCTCGTATGTGATTTCCATAGTTATGTGATTTCATTGTTTATTTCGTTTGTTGTCTTTTGTAATGCTGAAGACTTGTTAATCGAAACGTGTGTCGCATTTGTAATTTGTTTTATTGACTAATATTGGTAACACTAATACATATACCTATTCATTCTGATATTTGCCTTGTGTTATCCCAGCCCACCCCCCCCCTCATTTCCAATTTCAGGTTGTTCCGCGACACTGGAGCTTTATCTCTTATTACTCGCAGGGTCGTAGTCTCCCACCTGTAAAGGGGCTCATAAAATTAGATTGTCACTTCCTTTCATGAGAATCATTTGAGGTTTCACAATAGTTTTTGTGTTCTAGAACCTAGATGGTGGGAGTGTGGCTGTTTCCTTTCATGATTTTATGTGGGGAATGTTTGCTTTCTACATTCATGTTTTTGTGTTGAAAGGTTTGCTGATGTTTTCATTCATATTTGTGTGGGGGGGGGGGGGGTAAGGTTTGCTGTCTACATGAATATTTTTGTGTGGGGAAGGTTTGCTGTTTACATTCATATTTTTGTGTGGTGAAGGTGTGCTGTCTACATTCATGTTTTTGTGTGGGGAAGGTTTGCTGTTGTTTATATTTGTGTGTGTGTGGGGGGTGGAGGTTTGCTGTCTACATGAATATTTGTGTGTGCCGAAAGTTTGCTGTCTATATTCACATGTTTGTATGCAGAATCTTTGCTGTATCTGCGCTGCTGTAGTCTTCTGAGTGTGTCCGTTCTTTCATATTGACACGTATCTCTATTGTTTTCTTATAATCGTAGTTTAGAGCGGGGCTAAATACTGCACGCTCGTCATACCCGGTCTCACACCATTTCATATGGTCAGCAAACTGATTAAAAATGACTATATATCCACCGAGGTCAGAAAATATCAAATCATATGCTATCTCAGTCAAGCTGTAAAGGTGACACTAAACGATAATAAGGAAATTATTAAGTTAAGTAACTACCATTAACGTTACTTGATGCAAACAGTGTAGCTCGCCGTCAAATACTTCCACGCACTTTGGAACTTGAAAGACTAAAATAAAGCCGTTGCTCGCAACCCTCGCGAAAAGGACCCAGTTGTGCCCACAGGTCCAAAAGGCTAGCTTACTGCTGCTGCAGACCAGTGGTTCTAACCGTGAACCATATAAGAGCCACATATATTGGAAAGGGGTCACATATAAATTATTTGAAATTGGCGAGCCACAGACCAGTCTAAGGAGGTCGCAGAAAGGTAACCGTTGAATTAACAATAATAAAATATATATCCATACATCTTAATAAACCTTAGTAATGAAGTGTAAAGAAAGTCAACAACGTGTTCTTTGAAAGTACGAGGCTGTAAAATATAGACACTTACTAAATTAGTAGCAAAGAGAATAGCTGCATTCAAAATGAGATGCTACGGAAGAATACTGTTCCAAAACTGGGTTACGGCAACAAAAGTTGAGAACCACTACAAAGGCCAATGATTTGAAACAGAGATCAAAGGTCATAAATACAACTTCCTAACGTAAGGGGTTTTAAAAATATATGTATTTTGAAAGGCGTTATGCAAATGTCATGATGGTACGAGTACAATGTCACTCGAGATGTATTAGATTACCCCAAAGATATATTTATTATCGCGGATGTGTTTGAGAGATTATGAAGTGTGTTTTGTAAATGTTTTCATCTATTCTCTATTCACATAATATAAATTATGTGTTTTTAAATTTAATTTACGCTTAGTAGTTGGGGGGTGGATTACTCTACAGTCATGGCCACCTTTTTATGTAAGACCTGCTGGCTTAGTGAAGAAATATCCTTCTAAGGCAGGTGGTCTCAATCTGGTGTAAGACATGTACTTACGGTAGACAAGTGATCGCGAACAGCAGCGATTACAAATGAGTTGCACTCACTGTCTAAAAAGGTTCTTCTTCTGCGTTCGCTCTTTTGTAAAAACATCGAATAAATCGTGCGATTTCCGCCTGGGAGCGTGAAGTTGTACTGCAAGTTCCACGGTTGAAATGTTTTATTTGCACCTTGGTTGTCCACTTTGTGACAGGGACATCCGAGACCCAGCACATCCGTTTTCGTTATGCCTTTAATTCGGAGTAGGGTTCCCTAAGAGAGGTTAATAAAACCGACTATAATGTGAC
This sequence comes from Meghimatium bilineatum, assembly GCA_034231615.1. Classification (NCBI taxonomy): domain Eukaryota; kingdom Metazoa; phylum Mollusca; class Gastropoda; order Stylommatophora; family Philomycidae; genus Meghimatium; species Meghimatium bilineatum. The sequence continues at coordinate 64,633,410 of CM067306.1, forward strand.
ACACCCGACTTACCCGTAATTGTTTATTGGCTGTCGATACACGCATACGCATAGCGTGACCATCGACAATATAAGACAAGCGGGTTAAATTGATAATAATCCTTCCGAAGTGACGCTTTTGACGTTTTCTGTGATTTTCTTTGTGTGTCGACACAAAGTGACCAATCAAAATCACGGGAAAAGGCAATTGAGTAATCTTCGATGGATGATGCCGATGAGCTAGCAGGACTATAACTGACGAAAGTCGAAGTATAACGCTTCTTACATTTATTTATTCTGGTCGGATATTGTTTTGTTTTTAAAAATGTCCTTGTGATTTATAAAATTGTACTTGTGTATGTCTTCACAGACCACGTTCTGGTAGAATATGCCACATGACAATGTTTTAACAGAGTCTACTCTGTGAAGAGTGGCGGCGTGGTGACTCTGTGGCGGCGTGGTGGAACGCGTTTGTGAAGGCCAAGGTGTTGAGTTCGAACCACGTCGCAGTCAATTATGCATCCAGACCGGCCAGAAAGCAATGGCAAACTACTTAATTTATTGGCTAGAAAATACTACAACCAAAAAATGTTGGGTTAATGGCTACGTCCTGAATATGATATGTTACCAATGTCTTCGGTTCCAGAACAGACTTGTGTGAACTCAAGTTTACCTGGTGGTGTTACATATCAACTGCCTACTTGTTGCGGTTCCATGTAGAATGGTATCTTGTTCAATAAGTTGTGATTTGGAAATGTATATTCTCCATAAGCAGCTACGCAAAAGTGTTCTGTCGTTGAGTATCTTAGTATATGTGCTGACATAAATAGTGGTAGATGCCTTTTTGGGGAATCTCTGGACAAACTAAATTTTGGCACTCTCTCCCAAATGATCGTCGATGCAATGGGGAATCTCTGGACAAGCAAATCTCGGGACTCCCTCACACATTTTGATCGACGCGAAACATAGCCTTGTGAAGGCCCCATGACAAACCAAATCTCGAGACTCCCCCACAAATGTTGGTCGACGTGAATCATAACCTTGTGGGGGCCCCATGACAAACCAAATCTCGGGACTCCCCCACAAATATTGGTCGCTGCGAAACATAACCTTGTGGGGACCCCATGACAAACCAAATCTCGGGACTCCCTCACTCGAGTACAAAATAACGATACATATTATTTGATTAGTTACCTTGGTCACCATTTACCAGACGAGACTGTACGGAGGGGAGGGGGGATACAGAAATAAAGAAATCGTAGTACAGAAATACCTGCATCTACGACATTGACAGGGTCGTAGACCCAACAGGTCTACGCCTCAGTGACATCAATGTGTGTGTACTTCTGCACTGCATAGATATTCGTCAATCCTTGAGACGGTTGTCAATTCTGCTTGGAATGTTAACTCTTGTATGTTGTGATACATTTTTTACTCGTTCCTTTCAGTCCGGCAACTTGGGCTGGTTATTAGGTGCGCTCCAGTGATCTTGTTAAGATATAAAATGTGCCAAGTGTGCAAAGTTCAGCCAGAAAAGTATGTCATTATTTTATTTGTAATTGGTTTTGATGTCCATGTAGTGAAAAATGGTTTTGAGCAGAGAATCCCAAACATATTTGCTCCGTAGATCACTAGGCCGAGTTTTTTGTTTTTCCATAGCCTGCTAAATTTTTAACTTTCCTAGACAACTTTCTTTTCGCTTTAAACCTCTTTATGCCTTGTGGGTTCAGGGTAGAAGAGTTCTCTGGAGACGGCTTTTTTGTGTGATTCATATATGTTTGTTTTCGTTGACTTTTTTATTTCTGTAATCCTTCTCTTTTATGGTCTACCCCTGGGTTTGTATCCATCGTGCCTGTATAGGAGTGCCTTTTGAGTGGCACTATCTGATGGTAGTCTGGAATCATGTGGAAACCATTTTATCTGTTGTCTTCTGATGTAATCCAGGATTGTCATTGTGTCTGTTAGTCTTCTGATGTAATCTAGGATTGTCATTGTGTCTGTTAGTCTTCTGATGTAATCTAGGATTGTCATTGTGTCTGTTAGTCTTCTGATGTAATCTAGGATTGTCATTGTGTCTGTTAGTCTTCTGATGTAATCTAGGATTGTCATTGTGTCTGTTAGTCTTCTGATGTAATCTAGGATTGTCATTGTGTCTGTTAGTCTTCTGATGTAATCTAGGATTGTCATTGTGTCTGTTAGTCTTCTGATGTTTTCATTTCTGTTCGGGTCTCCTATTGTTATAGAGAGATCTGCTTAGAGAAATCATTTCCTCAACTATTAACTTCAAATGTGCTTCGAGAGCTGACACAATGCTGCTCACTTTTATCTGGCTATTTTCTTGTGTGGGCAGTTGTTAAAAAAATACATGTACAAATGTTATTCATACCTTTATTAAAAAGAGTACATCTCGTGCACCCCTATTTTTTCTCTCTCGCTGATATGGATTTTCTTGAAGTCGAAATCGATCGTTGGGGGTCCATCTAGACCAGTTTGAGAACACATAGTTTAGTGGGAGAAATGTTATGAAGCAGTCTGAACGATTGCGATGTTAAAACGTTTCAGGGTTTGAGTATAACAGGGGGGGGGGGGTAGAACTTGAATGGGAAACATGGACCGCGAAATATAAGTGCCACATAGGTGTTAGGACTTGTGATGTCTAACAGTTAGATGGCCAGAACTGGTATTGTCTAGCAGTTAGATGATCAGAACTTGTGATGTTTAACAGTTAGTTGGTCAGAACTGGTGATGTCTAGCAGTTAGATGGTCGGAGCTGGTGATGTCTAGTAGTTAGATGGTCGGAGCTGGTGATGTCTAGTAGTTAGATGGTCAGAACTGGTGATGTCTAGTAGTTAGATGGTCAGATCTGGTGATGTCTAGTAGTTAGATGGTCAGAACTGGTGATGTCTAGTAGTTAGATGGTCAGATCTGGTGATGTCCTATGATGTTGTTTGATAGTTGGAACTATTGTATTGTCTTATTGCTTCTTCTTGTGTGTTCATACTCAAACTCCTGAAATGATAAGGATGACGTCCAGAGACGGAATGCGCTGTGTCATGGTTTACAGCATAACTGTGATATCTGCTCCATTCGGCCTGACACATCTGACTTCAGTTTTTCTTCGATATTCTGGGGACAGCCAACTCCACTCCAATATTTCCTCATTCGAATCCTACGTTAAACGTTGTAGGTAAACAGTGGTGATATTCTTTGCTTCACCTCTCCGCCCACGGCAACACACAGAAGATATTGTCTTATGATTTTCGTAATTGTATTGCTCCCTGTGATTACATAGTTTTCTCAATCATTATTGTTCCCTGTGATTACATAGTTTTCTCAATCATTATTGTTCCCTGTGTACTCTGTGGGTTTCATAATTGTCATTTTCGAAATATTCCATAATTTTCCAATTGTGATTTTCCTCATGGATAACTATAGATTTTCATTTCATATTTTCACTCGTAGATTCAATAATTTTTCTTTTCAATGTAGATTATGTCACATATTCTCCAGTCTATCCAGCCAAAACTGGGTATTACCTCGTCTATCCACCTACAACTGGGTTTATTCTCCAATCTATCAAGCTACAAAGGGGTATTATTCTCCATTCTATCCAGCTACATACAACTGGGTAATTTCTTCCGTCTTTCCACCTACAACTGGGTTTATTCTCCAATCTATCAAGCTACAACTGGGTATTTTTCTCCATTCTTTCTAGCTACAGATAGGTAATTTTTTCAGTCTATTAGATATTTTTTTCCAGTCTATCCAACTACAACTGGGTATTATCCTCCAGTCTATCCAGCCACAACTGGGTATTATCTTGTCTATCCAGCTACAACTGGGTAATTTCTCAATTCTATCCAGCTACTTATGGGTATTATCCTCCAGTCTATCCAGCCACAACTGGGTATTATCTTGTCTATCCAGCTACAACTGGGTAATTTCTCAATTCTATCCAGCTACAACTGGGTATTATTCTCCAGTCTATCCAGCTACTTATGGGTATTATTCTCCAGTCTATCCAGCTACAACCAGATATTTAAATTTCTAGGGTTGGTAACAGTTTCTGTTTACCGTTAGAACAAATGTGTGAAAGTATTGTGCAGCGAACACTTCCAGCAACAGTAAGGGAACTGAGCACCTATAGCGAAGTTTTAAATGCATAACTTAGATTATTATCTCATTCCTAGTTATTCAAAACTATGCTTTCTCTCAATCTTTATTTTTGCCATCTGTTATTCTCGTCTCCATTGATCTACTTTGGATTACGCCTCTGAATCACAGTGACCCACCATGAGAGGATATAGCCTGTAGTTGCCGACAGCGAGCGTTGTTTGACGTCAAAACCTGTTGATGTTGTTAGTTGTTTTGATGGGTGGCATTAATGTTGTTAATGTGGAATGTTTATTGACATTTTCAGGCTGGCCAAAATGTGTTGACTTAATAACCTTCATTAAATCGATATGTCTTTCCAATTTGACTTCCCTCTCGTTCCTATTCTTTCAATCTATCAATCCAGTAACTCGCCTGTGTGTTTGCTTGTCAATCTGTCAATCCAGTAACTTGCCTGTGTGTTTGCTTGTCAATCTGTCAATCCAGTAACTCGCCTGTGTGTTTGCTATTCAATCTATCAATCCAGTAACTCGCATGTGTGTTTGCTTGTCAATCTATCAATCCAGTAACTCGCATGTGTGTTTGCTTGTCAATCTATCAATCCAGTAACTCGCCTGTGTGTTTGCTTGTCAATCTATCAATCTAGTAACTCGCCTGTGTGTTTGCTTGTCAATCTATCAATCCAGTAACTCGCCTGTGTGTTTGCTTGTCAATCTATCAATCCAGTAACTCGCCTGTGTGTTTGCTTGTCAATCTATCAATCCAGTAACTCGCCTGTGTGTTTGCTTGTCAATCTATCAATCCAGTAACTCGCCTGTGTGTTTGCTTGTCAATCTATCAATCCAGTAACTCGCCTGTGTGTTTGCTTGTCAATCTATCAATCCAGTAACTCGCCTGTGTGTTTGCGTGGCCCGAAATGGGAGCAAAGAATAGCAATGGTTTTTACTATCCATGCATGTCGTCAGCACGAATAAGGAGGTTATGGAGTGGATTTGACTGTTCCATCCCATACAGCGCTAAAGTGACCCAGCATTCATGCCGAAGTAGGATGTGTCAGAAGGAAAGATGCAGATATTTTAGTACAGCTGTAAGCCATGACACAATGCATTCCGTTCTCTTGTCTCCATCCTGATAATCTGCAGGAGCTTTAGAACACTCTCCGAAAAAGAAGAAGAAGAATCCAGGATCTAATGCAAGACTGTTACCATGTAGCGTATGTTTTCTCAACCAGGGTGTTAAAGCCAAAGGGCGGAATCAAGAAAAGATTGTTTGGGAGGGAGGTTAATGAATAATTGACACTACCAATCAAGAGAAAACACAGGGTGGGATTATTTGCTGCTTTGTAAGTACACGAGGGAGGACATGCATTCTATTGTTAAAAACTAGGATTGTGTCGAAGCATGTTTCCTAATACGATTATTAATTAAAGATGAAGGTGAAAGCAGGAGAGATGATGATGGCTTCGGCTGGAAAACGATGATTATAATAATGATGAGGAAATAATGCCTTTTGCAGTCAGCTGGTAGCTCTTGACCGCCCATAGCTTACTGACAAGAGTACATGTTAGATTGTGTAACTGAGGCAACACCCAGACACCTATAAAGTCTCAAAGGTGTGGACGTGTAAAGGGGAGGAGGGGGGATTTATGGATGCATGTTTGGTCCCCGAAAGGAGACATTCCAGTGCGTCAGTATCCCATGATTACCAGACCCTGCCAGGAATACAACATACACTTCTAGGTGAACTATTTTATTATTGTCAGATTTGTTGACCAACTCCACGACATAATCTCCTTAGTCGTCTTTTACGACATACATCATAGATAAACATTGTTGCTATTCTTTGCTCCATTTCGGTCTCTGGCAGCATATGGGCGAATAAGCTTCTTAATTTGTGCCTTGACCTCGCTCTGAATTTTATCATGTTTACTATTTATCTATTCGCTGAACCCTTTGTTGCCTTTTAGCATCAGGGTTAGAAGAGTTTTCTGGAGATGGCCCTCGTGTTTGCTGAGTATATTGTGGAATTTGTCGCCTCTTCTTTTTCGGTGGTCCCTCGTTTTTTTAATGGTCGACATCTAGATCTGCCTTCACTGTATCTGTGTAGCATAGCTTGCTGTGGTATTCTGTCTGGTGGTAGTCTGCTGATGTGTAAAAGCCATTTGATCTGTGGCTTCTTAATATATTCCAAGATTGTGGTGGTGCCGGTTCTTTGTCTGTCCTCATTCCTCTCTGTCTCTTACCAATATTCCTAGGATTCTGCGTAAGCATGCCATTTCAGCTGTCACAAGTTTACGTTTGTCTTGTCCTGTGCTGTCGTTGTCCATGTTTGGCGCATATTTACTGTAATAATAGAAATAAGCTTCTTAATTTGTTTCTTGATCTCGTTCTGGGTTTTATATTGTTTACGGTAATAATCGTAATTAGACAATAGGTAATTTACATGGGGATTATGTGGTTTAAGTGGCGCCGGCCTATATTATCTGTAAGAAAAAGGGCACCGGCCTATATCATCTGCAAGAAAGAAGGCACCGTCCTATATGATCTGTAAGAAAGAGGGCACCGGCCTATATGATCTGTAAGAAAGAGAACACCGGCCTATATCATCTGTAAAAAAGAGGATGCTAGACTATATTATGTGTAAGAGAGAGGACGATGACAGGAACACATTTGAGAAACATTTTTTTTGTACACGAAATATGTGTTGATTTGATCACATCCGTTTAATCGATACACCATTACATTTAAACACATCGCGAATTTTCCTGTTCATATAACTTCTCTCTCGCATCTCTCTCTCTCTCTCTCTCTCTCTCTATCTCTCTCTCCTCTCAACTTCTAATGTAAGACGATTACCATTTTCCTTCAATTCAGCCTACGATTTTTCCGTTAGAATAAAAATTAAATAAATCGTCGAAGACTTGAAATGGCTTTCTGCAACATTGTTATCGAGGGCATTTATTTTGTTAAACTCTCAGAGTCCGTTCCATTTAGGGCATCATTACCTAGAATCGTTACTAGACTCTCACAGTTCGTACTATCTAGGACATCATTAGCTAGAATCGTTACTAGACTCTCACAGTTCGTACTATCTAGGACATCATTAGCTAGAATCGTTACTAGACTCTCACAGTTCGTACAATCTAGGACATCATTACATAGAATCGTTACTAGACTCTCACAGTTCGTACAATCTAGGACATCATTACATAGAATCGTTACTAGACTCTCACAGTTCGTACTATCTAGGACATCATTAGCTAGAATCGTTACTAGACTCTCACAGTTCGTACAATCTAGGACATCATTACATAGAATCGTTACTAGACTCTCACAGTTCGTACTATCTAGGACATCGTTACCTAGAATCGTTACTAGACACTCTCAGTTCGTACTATCTAGGACATCGTTAGCTAGAATCGTTACTATTGGATGTTATCGTTATTATTATCGTATGATGCCTAGACCATTAGATCAGCTCATGTATATATTCGATCTTATCATGAGGAGGCCATTATATCTTTTCTTGTCTAGATTGAATCTTATGCTTTGACGATTGGATCTTCTCATGTCTAGATGTGATCTTCTCATGTCTAGATTGGATCTTCTCATGTCTAGATTGGATATTCTCATGTCTAGATTGGATCTTCTCATGTCTAGATTGGATCTTCTCATGTCTAGATTGGATCTTCTCATGTCTAGATTGGATCTTCTCATGTCTAGATTGGATCTTCTCATGTCTAGATGTGATCTTCTCATGTCTAGATGTGATCTTCTCATGTCTAGATTGGATCTTATCATGTCTAGATGAATGGATATCGTATCTAAGTGATTTGACTGTCTTCGCTTGCTTAGGTGATTGAATCTTCTATCTAAATGAAGCTCTTTTTTTTTCTGGTTGAAGTTGAAGTTACAATTGTGCTGTGACTTTCACCAATTAAGATATTTGTACAGAATTATTACTTTACTCTTTACGTTTTTTAATTATTGTCGTGATGTTTTTGGTCAGTCTGGCTCTGTGATGGGGTAGTACATTGCGCGTCTGTGACGGCCAAGATGCCGGGTTCGAATCCCGCCACAAGTTATTGTTCATCCGGACCGTTCCGAAAACAATGGCAAACTAATGAACGCAGTTATATTTTCTAGAAAATATCACTACAGCCAAAAAACTGGATTGATGGCTACGTCCTAAATAAGACTTGCTACCATTTTTTTCCGCTGAGTTGGTCACTATTTATATATTTGGAGTTGCATGCCAAAAATAGACAAGATCGACCAACGAAAACACGGAAATAATCTAAATTACCTTTCTGGGCATACAGGTAGGTAGTTAATGAGTTTGCCTCTCTTTTGGAGAGGCATGCCCCTTTCAACCAGCGGACAAAGTCCAATTAGGTTATATCAGGACACACTACCATAAAATATTAAAGGTAACAAAGACCCCATCGATAATATTCACATACAAAATAATGAAACGAGCACCTGGAAAAGGTGAACAAATCCAGTTAGACATGACATCTGTACGCAAACAACACGAACCTGTGGTTTTATTTGTGTGATCGCACCATCTTGGATATCAATTCTCAACATTGGGTTGCCCTCACAGAACACGATAACTCAACGACTGATTTTAACTTCTGGTAGGACATAGTTATTTTTATGCCATAATAATAATAATAATAATAATTAAAAAAATAAATAATAATAATAATAATAATAATAATAATAAAAATAATAATGATAATAAAATAATAAAAATAATATTAATAATAATAATGATAATAAAAATAATAATAATAATAATAATAATAATTAATAATAATAATAATAATAATAATAATAATGATAATAAAAATACTGATGATGTTCCTCATTCGAGAGCGAAAATGAGCATGGCATGAATATGATGAAAGCCATAACTTTCGTGACGAAAATTGGATTAAAGCGAGGGAGAGTTGCGCAATGTCGTCAGCCTCACTCTCTCGCCCTTACACGTATGTTCTCAGTGGCAAGACGAGTCAAGACGACTGAGTGTGTGTCGGGGTGCAGTAGATGATCAGGGTGCTTTACTGTCTCACAGTGCTCTTTAAATTCTACGACGATAGCTGAATGACGCCTTTCTGCCCAGTGGCCCATGCTAGTTGAGCTCGTTTGCGCAGTCCGGTGCATCGAATACTTTACATGCTGGCCAGGACATGGGCTCATATATCAGAAGCTATGGGAATTATAATTTTATAATAATAATAATGGTGGTGGTGGTTACGGTGCTTTTGCTGCCAAATAACAATAAAGAATAAAAAAGTACTAATAACTAATAAATAAATAATGATAGTTAAGAATCAAAACACGTCATGGTCGTAGTGTTACATTGCAGACATCCGCACGAGAAAAACTCTCTAAATAACTCTGTCCTCGGCAGTTTCAAGGAGTGTAGAAAATCACGCCGTGACCATACCTTGATGTTATTAATCCAGAATTTTCTCTTTCTTCATCACCTTCCACCCTCGATTGTTCCTTACAAAATAATTTGAGAGAGAGAGAGAGTGTGTGTAGTGTCTGGTTACATATCTAAAACAAACAAGCTGATGCCGTTTCACCACTGCCAAAATTGGTTATTGATAACCTGCAAGTTTGTTTATGTGCTGCCGGACAATTATGGTTTTTTTTGTGCTCCATATATTTAAGTCTTGATGCCATTAGACCGTGACCGATCGCTAAATAAGTCCCAACAGCAGAATCAAAACATGCCTTCTTACGTGATGTTGTTGATTATTGCTGTAGTTTTCCTTGGTCATTATTTACGTACTTTTCTGACGCCTAGTTGTCGTCTGCCAACGCCGACCAATGAAATTCACGGGCAAAAATGTAAAAGATGACACCAAAAGATGACACTAAAAGATGACACCAAAAGATGACTCCAAAAGATGACACCAAAAGATGACACCAAAAGATGACACTAAAAGATGACACCAAATGCTTGATTGCATTCTGTTATTTGCTCATCTAATGGCGAAAGTTACGACTAGACCGTGAACTTTCACATTTTATAAGACTCCTCAGCAGAAAGTAAGCATGACCTTAAATGTTTGTTGTTGATTATTTCCGTGTATCTCATTGGTGGCCCTTGACTTTTTTTTGGCGGCGACTCCGAGTTTAAAATAGTGATCAATTAACAGCACAAAAATACTAAAAACATTACGAATGAAGGCGTGTTTACGTTCAGTTGAGTGGTCTATATAGGAGCCAGTCATGGTTAGACCCAATGTTGACTGCAACCGCTATCTGAATCTGCTGTTTGAATGTGAGAACCGATGAGATGGTTATTGATTGATTGCCTCGACTATGAAATGTGAGAACCGATGAGATGGTTATTGATTGATTGCCTCGACTATGAAATGTGAGAACCGATGAGATGGTTATTGATTGATTGCCTCGACTATGAAATGTGAGAACCGATGAGATGGTTATTGATTGATTGCCTCGACTATGAAATGTGAGAACCGATGAGATGGTTATTGATTGATTGCCTCGACTATGAAATGTGAGAACCGATGAGATGGTTATTGATTGATTGCCTCGACTATGAAATGTGAGAACCGATGAGATGGTTATTGATTGATTGCCTCGACTATGAAATGTGAGAACCGATGAGATGGTTATTGATTGATTGCCTCGACTATGAAATGTGAGAACCGATGAGATGGTTATTGATTGATTGCCTCGACTATGAAATGTGAGAACCGATGAGATGGTTATTGATTGATTGCCTCGACTATGAAATGTGAGAACCGATGAGATGGTTATTGATTGATTGCCTCGACTATGAAATGTGAGAACCGATGAGATGGTTATTGATTGATTGCCTCGACTATGAAATGTGAGAACCGATGAGATGGTTATTGATTGATTGCCTCGACTATGAAATGTGAGAACCGATGAGATGGTTATTGATTGATTGCCTCGACTATGAAATGTGAGAACCGATGAGATGGTTATTGATTGATTGCCTCGACTATGAAATGTGAGAACCGATGAGATGGTTATTGATTGATTGCCTCGACTATGAAATGTGAGAACCGATGAGATGGTTATTGATTGATTGCCTCGACTATGAAATGTGAGAACCGATGAGATGGTTATTGATTGATTGCCTCGACTATGAAATGTGAGAACCGATGAGATGGTTATTGATTGATTGCCTCGACTATGAAATGTGATCTCCCCGATCATGTTCCCTGTATCTAATGTGTGAATGTTTTATTTTAATTATGGAAGTGTGTGTTTGGTTAGGGGTGTTACTCTCGTACGCAAAGGGAGGCATGTGCTTAGGGGTGTTACTTTAGGACGCAAAGGGAGGCATGTGCTTATGGGTGTTACTTTAGGAGGCAGGGGGAATGTGTTCGATTTCTGATGTTGATACTGATTATATTGCTCGACTTTGACTCTGGGTAAATGGTGCATATATCTCTTTGCTAAAACAAACGTTACCTTGACTCTGGGTAAATGGTGCATATATCTCTTTGCTAAAACAAACGTTACCTTGACTCTGGGTAATGGTGCATATATCTCTTTGCTAAAACAAACGTGTAAATGAATCATGGTTGATGAATTTGTTAAATGTTTGAACTTTTATGGGAAAGATCACATATGGATTAGTCAAAGGGTGTGATTAAGTCGGACTGTAGGTACGATCATTGTGGATCGATATATGAAATTTCGTCTACTGGAACCCTCATGGAGTACATATATAAGCTGTTATATAACACCAGACAGGAAGATTTGTTTTTATTTTTTAAATAGCTAATTAAACCAGCAATATGCAGAGGCACGTCTTTTCAACCCAGTGGCGTAGCGAGAGGGGGGGCGGAGGTGCGGACCGCTCCTGGCGGCATCATTGGGAGGGCGGCAAATTTATTTTCGTCCAGTCTTTCACACTCACTGACATTTTTTTAATGCCACAAGGGCGGATAATTATGATTCCGCCCTGGGCACGATTGACCTACGCTACGCCACTGTTTCAATCTAAGACAGGTGTCCATTTTGGTTATATCGGGCAGCGTTGGCTTTTTTTTATATCTTAGTAGGATCTGACGAACAGGGTCAAAATTAGATTGAAATTTTATAAATGTAAAGGTAGGTTCCATGACTGTAACCTGTATTCGAGGATTTAAACAAAAAGTGAACTCTTCATGTACTAAGACATGGCAACTATTAGGTGGGTTGGTCGGTTCCCTTTCTTGCTGTGTTTACCTTCCCCGACCGATGTTTCAGGCACCAATTTACAACTGGGTAGACTAAGGAGCGATCGTTTCAGGTGAGAAATCCTACTGGGATTTTTTTGTCCGGACGTTGTTTCGAACCTGGCACGCGCGTAATCCGGTGATAATAAGAAGCTCACTATCATTTATACAACAGATCTCTACGAATCTTGATAGCGAGTGCAATTTGTTCGGAAAGGACACCCATTGTGCCAGGCGTCGACTTTGATGAATGTTTCTTGGGGGGGGGGGGGGGGGGGCTTCCTTTTAAAAAACCTAGATTTAGGCAAAGTTGTACAGTTAACCCCAGCACCCCAGACGGCTACTCAAAACCCATCCTAGATCTAATGAAAAAAAACCCCAGCTGTGGTATCACTGGTCAGGACATTAGTTCAGATTTCACAAGAGGAGTGTCCATACATTATGATACAACTTATGATAATATCACTATCTCCATCGATGATAAACACCTTAAACAGGTAAATTAGTTCACTTACTTAGGAAGCATTATATCGAGTGAAAGGAAAACCAGTAAAGATGCAACAAAATAGATGCAACAAAACATACCAGATCCTACGATAGATGGCACGTATTTTTAAGAACAAAAATGTAAACATAGACACTAAAGTTGCAGTATAAAAGACTATTATTATTTCATCACTATGCTACCGGTGTCAAACCTTGACAATGACAGCACAAGACATAAGAAAAATTGTGAAAACAGAAATGACATGTCTACAAAGAATACTCGGAGTGTCATTAAGAGATAGAATTAGAAACGATAACATCTGACAGATAACCAAAATAATACCAGTATTGGAACACATCAAAAGACAACAGATAAAGTGGTTTTCACACACTTCCAGACTACCAAAAGATAGCATGCCACAGATGGCCATGACACATAAATATAACGGTTATAAAGCCAGAGGCAGACCATGAAAAGATGGATCATAGAAATCAAAGAAGTCACAGGAACAAGCTTACAAACAGCACACAAGACCATCTCCAGAGAACTCTTCTACCCCTGACGCCGCAAGGCAAATAAGGGATACAGTATAGATAGACAGACAGACTGACTGACAGACTGACTGATTGATTGATTGACAGATGATAAATCTGTCTTCATCATGTGTCTGCTGCTATTTATATAAATCACGTGATTTCACACGCAAGCGTATCCTTTGAACTAATTCAACTGATTGATTCTATTTCTGGATCATGTGTGTATGTTTGTTACTATCTGTCTAATCAAATTTATATCAAGCATGTTTCGTTACAAACCTCGCTTGGCCAGGTCTCATCCTCGCCCCCTCTCAATGTCCTTATTAGGTCATTCTGGATTCACGATTCAGTGCAGTGTTAACTTGAAGATTGTAGATTTATCAGATAAACATTTGTGTCAGTTGCTACTTATATGTAGCCATGTTTATTTTCTCTCGGATAAGTTCTCATGTTCAACGTAAGTAATATACCCAAGATGCTGTGTTAGCATATTCTTGAGACTAACGGGAATTGAACCAGGTCAGTTCTAACGGCACCGAATCGCTTTGCAACTCAGTAAACGGGTTTTTCCGTACTTGACTAATCGCATGTCCAATAAAATATGCGATTTTGTCAAGACATTCAAACTGTGTACTGAAGTCACTAAGAACGGACCAAGCAAGACAAGGACTATTACAACAACAACGAACATCCCGTACAAGTACTGAAGTATCCTCAGTAACACAAACATATAACATCCGTATCCGTATTAATACGGACCTGGTTCAATTCCTGTTAGACTCAAGAATTTTTAATTTATCCTCTCGCTTCCTACTTGAATTTAGTTATGTTAGCATGTATAGCGCGCGAGGGGGGGGGGGTGTGAGTACAAGTAAAGTCAAAATTAGAGAGGTGTGGGAGAGGAGGGGGTCTGAAAATATAACAGTTGACAAGAAGGAAAAAGATCGGGGGGGGGGGGTTGGTTTGAAAAAATTAACGTCAACAATAATGTGTTTTTTTTATACCAATTAAATTGTTTGAATAAGAAACATTTTTCAGAAAATATGAAAAACAATACATGTATTTATTTCTGCTCCAATTTTTATTTTGTGTGCCTGAGCGAGGGGGATGTTAATATTTTTTGCCATATTTAAGCAGGGTTGAGGGGATCCCTGAATTCTTGAGAATTATTCATAAGAGGAGGGGAAAATTGTAATTTATGCACATGTGTGTGTCTGAGTATGTGTATCTGTGTGTGTGTCTCTCTACTAGACTGTGTGTTTCGGTATGTGTATATAACCTTGCTTACTGCATATTTTGCTGTTAATTGATGTTGAGAGGCTTTATAGAGTCCGTGAAAATAAGAGCCTTTTTACCATAGCAGTTGTTAGGACGTGCATAGGAATCATTTTTTTTAAAGTTATATCTTATTTGAGCGAAGTAGCCTAGTTTATAGTGAGCTGATTAACTACCATATGGCTTCAGCGTGTCATGTTCAAAACCCCGACCGGACAATATAAAATTTGGGAGGTGATTTCTCACCTGACACGCCTGATTCTTCAGTCGACTCAGCTGTAAATGGGTACCTGGCGCATGAGTAAGGAATCGTAAACACAGCAAGGAATGGAACTGGCCTCCTCACCTAATAGCTGCTTATTACATGAAGAGTTAGATTCATCCCCAGTGTCAGGTTGCTGCCATGAAACATACCTTTACCTTACCTTAGAAAAATAAAACGAGTTCCAACTGTGGTTTCAACCCGATACTTCAATGTATATCGAAAGTCTGTACTATATCTAAACAAATTACTAATGGCTATTTGGTCATCATGTTAATACGGTTAACAAGCACAGTGTCTTTCAATTACTTATAATATTATTAATAAGATCCATAACCCGTCAGTGTCGTCAATGTGCCAAACTCTAGCACACAATGCTGTCCAAACAGCTCTATCCTCAGCCACTAGGAGGAGTGTACAGACAATTATATCTTCAGCCACTAGGAGAAGTGTCCAGACAACTCTATCATCACTCTTGGAGGAGTGTCCAGATAACTCTATCCTCAGCCACTAGGAGGAGTGTACAGACAACTATATCCTCATCCACTTGGAGGAGTGTCCAGACAACTCTATCCTCACTCACTTGGAGGAGTGTACAGACAACTCTATCATCACTCTTGGAGGAGTGTCCAGATAACTCTATCCTCAGCCACTAGGAGAAGTGTCCAGACAACTCTATCCTCAGCCACTTGGAGGAGTGTCCAGACAACTCTATCATCACTCTTGGAGGAGTGTCCAGATAACTCTATCCTCAGCCACTAGGAGGAGTGTACAGACAACTATATCCTCATCCACTTGGAGGAGTGTCCAGACAACTCTATCCTCACTCACTTGGAGGAGTGTACAGACAACTCTATCCTCACCCACTTGGAGGAGTGTACAGACAACTATATCCTCACCCACTTGGAGGAGTGTACAGACAACTATATCCTCACCCACTTGGAGGAGTGTCCAGACAACTCTATCCTCACTCTTGGCGGAGTGTCCAGACAACTCTATTCTCACTCTTGGATGAGTGTCCAAACAACTCTATCCTCACCCACTTGGAGGAGTGTCCAGACAACTCTATTCTCACCCACTTGGAGGAGTGTCGAGACAACTCTATTATCACTCTTGGAGGAGTGTCCAGACAACTCTATCCTCACCCACTTGGAGGAGTGTCAAGACAACTCTATTCTCACTCTTGGATGAGTGTCCAGACAACTCTATCCTCACTCACTTGGAGGAGTGTCCAGACAACTCTATCCATACCCACTTGGAGGAGTGTCCAGACAACTCTATCCATACCCACTTGGATGAGTGTCCAGACAACTCTATCCATACCCACTTGGAGGAGTGTCCAGACAACTCTATCCATACCCACTTGGAGGAGTGTCCAGACAACTCTATCCATACCCACTTGGAGGAGTGTCCAGACAACTCTATCCATACCCACTTGGAGGAGTGTCCAGACAACTCTATCCATACCCACTTGGATGAGTGTCCAGACAACTCTATCCATACCCACTTGGAGGAGTGTCCAGACAACTCTATCCATACCCACTTGGAGGAGTGTCCAGACAACTCTATCCATACCCACTTGGATGAGTGTCCAGACAACTCTATCCATACCCACTTGGATGAGTGTCCAGACAACTCTATCCTCACACACTTGGAGGAGTGTCCAGACAACTCTATTCTCACTCTTGGATGAGTGTCCAGACAACTCTATCCATACCCACTTGGATGAGTGTCCAGACAACTCTATCCATACCCACTTGGATGAGTGTCCAGACAACTCTATCCTCACACACTTGGAGGAGTGTCCAGACAACTCTATTCTCACTCTTGGATGAGTGTCCAGACAACTCTATTCTCACTCTTGGAGGAGTGTCCAGACAACTCTATCCTCATCCACTTGGAGGAGTACAGAATAATCACGCCTGGAACATTAGTTGATGTTATTAATTTAGGATTTCATCTGTACTTTTTTCTCCTCGCACACTGGGCTGTTACTTGCAAAATAATTTTAGAAAGTGAGTCCTGTCTGGTTACATGCCCAAACCAAACAAGTTTACACTGTTTCAGCACTGCCACACGTGGTTCTTGATAACCTACAAGTATGTTTATTTGCTAATGGACAAATATATTTGTAATGTGTTTTATATTGCGAATTCTTTATAAACGTCTGTAGCACTTGTTTTCTAAACACTGAATCCTTCTTTCCGTGTCTGCATTGAGTGTCCAACATTCACATCCGTATAAAAGTATACTTAGCAGCTAGAGATCTGAATAGATTGATCTACACTGCGTTTAATTTCTATAGCAACTTTTGCAATGCAAAATTGTACCTCTCTAAGGGGCTGCTCATAAAACACGTCGAATATTTTCGCTAATTACTTTTTTTACATACACCCCATGCTCCCTGGACATTTTTGCAAGAACATTCAAGAATTATTAAACGTTTGTCAATCCCATCCACTGATTTCTTGACGTAATTTATTGGCAACCACTAACTGTTACACCAGATATGGATATCCTGATTATAGTAGTAGACAGCGTTCCGTCTTTCCAGACGATAGTATTGTTGTTGTTATATGTGAAATATAAGTTACGATACGTAGCCTTGATGATTTCTTACGTAGTACGCACATTTCCGTCTTTCCATACGATAGTATTGTTGCTGTTGTATGTGAAATACAAATTACAAACAAGTTAAAAATGAGAATTATAAAATGCTACATCTATTCTATATTAATGTATGGATCAGAAACATGGACACTAAATAAACAATTAGAAGACAGAATTGATGCCTTTGAGATGTGGGTATGTAGGAGAATAGGGAGAACATCATGGAAAGAGAAGAAAACAAATAAAGAGGTGCTAAAAACACTTAATATGAAGAAAGAACTACTAAGAGGAATAAATATCAGACAAATAAAATATTTTGGACACATTAAAAGACATGACACCTTACTTGAGGGTAAAGTCAAAGGTAAGCGAGCTAGAGGTATGCAGAGATACAAGTGGTAGAATAACATCATAAGATGGACATATTACAGTCTTGCAGAGTGCACCACCAAAACAAGAGACGGGGTGTTAGAGACCTTGTCAGCCAATCTTCGTTGCGGTGGCGGTACTTGATGATTGATTGATGGAATATAAGTTACGATCCATAGACATGGCAACATCTTACATAGCACGCACATTTCCGTCTTCCCAGATGATAGTGTTGATTGTTGTGCTATAAGAGATATAAGCTACGATCCATGGTGACGATAGATGTGATACAGTGCATTCCACAGTATGTACAAGAAATCAAAGGCCCACTAGCACCATATTGTGCTATTGTGTGTATCCATATACGTGTAGCCTGTGAACTAGCTGCTATCACTTCTCTTTTGTCGTATACGTGTAGCCTGTCAACTAGCTGCTATCACTTCTCTTTTGTCTTTATACTTACATCCGGAGTATACAGTAATTCTCATCACTGTCCTCTATTGATTATTATTCATTTGCGTTCGTTCTCAGACTCCTGCAGATTAGCAGCATGTAGTTCGGAGAACAGAATGAGCTGTGCCATGGTTCACATCTTTACTGACACATTCAACGTCAGCACGGTTTCTGTGTCACTTTGACCCTATAAGGGATGGAATAGCCAACTCCACTGCATAACTTTCTTAGTCAACTCTTACACTATGCATGGAACATAAGCAGTGTTGCTACTATTTGCTCTCCGTCAGGCCCCGGTAACCAACACAAGGCGTGTTCATTCTAAGTTCAAAGGTCTGCATCACAAATATTCATATATTTATAGTTCCTCCCAAGCACCACAGGTCATTACAGCTAGTCTATGTATACATGGTGTCTACTTAGTCACTGTGCACTCATGTACAATGATGATGATTATACCACGTCATATGAATTGTGTGTCGTTATTGCGAATCTGTGTGACATCAGCGCATAACGACTTTATAGGCACACTGGTATAGCTATATATATGCGACAAACGAGTTGTTTGTAGAACATGCATCTTGTTATTTATGTCGTGCAATGTGGTTTGACATTTAGGTTTGTTGAAATCTACTTTCTAAAGAGACATTATGAAGTAATTGTTACCTGCAGGTAAGTGACCTCACTCAACTTATTATCTTTACTGCTGCGATGTGTCGTGTAAGTCTAGTAGTAGTTGTTGTTGTAGCAATAGTGGAAGTAGTAGTAGTATTGGTGGTGGTGGTGGTAGTAGTGGTAGTAGTAGTATTGGTGGTGGTGGTGGTAACAGTGGTGGTAATGGTTGTAGTAATAGTGATGGTGGTGGTGATAGTAATATTGATAGCGGTAATGGTTCTAGTAGTAGTAATGGTGGTAGTACTAGTTGTTATTGTAGTAGTAGTAGTAGTAGTAGTAGTAGTAGTAGTAGTGGTGGTGGTAGTAGTGGTGGTAGTGATAGTAATATTGATAGTGGTAATGTTTCTAGTAGTAGTAGTAGTGGTGGTGGTGGTGGTAGTAGTAGTAGTAGTTGTTATAATAGTAGTAGAAGTACTCACTAAACCTCTTTGACATACAAAATGATACGTGGGAAGATGGTGCAAGAAACTGTGATATGTAACAATAATTTTTTAAAATCCCTTTAGCTGTGAAAAGATAGCTCTTGACAGTCCGTGTGTGTTCGTCCATCACATGATGATGATGTGTGTGTTCGTCCATCACATGATGATGATGTGTGTGTTCGTCTATAACATGATGATGATGTATGTGTTCCTCTATCACATGTAATAATGTGTGTGTGTTCGTCCCTCACAAGTGATTACCATTTTTTACATCCACTTTTGAAAATTCAGTTAGAATTATGACCATCCTTAATAGTTCGTATATGGCCAATGAGCCCTAATCGAGCTGTAAATGTCATTGGACAGTTCGGGCATGGAATGAGCACTGTAGACGAATTTTGGTATATTCGCTCTTTTCTAACTACTCTCTGCTATTGAATTGCTGTTTTTCTCTTCTTTTCACAAGATGATGCGCTCTTTTTTATTGTAGAGCGCCATGTAGGTCTTTTTTGTGCAAGTTCTTCCCATATGTCTTGATCTATTTCAAAGGCTTTCAGTGAGGTCTTTAACGAGTCCTTGTAGCGCTTCTTTTGACCAGTTTGAGATCGCGTACTCTTCTCCAGCTCACCATAGAGAAGTATCTTTGGCAACATGGGGATTATTAGATAGAAGACAACATGGAGATTATTAGATAGAAGACAACATGGGGATTATTAGATAGAAGACAACATGGGGATTATTAGATAGAAGACAACATGGGGATTATTAGATAGAAGACAACATGGGGATTATTAGATAGAAGACAACATGGGGATTATTAGATAGAAGACAACATGGGGATTATTAGATAGAAGACAACATGAGAATTATTAGATAGAAGACAAAACATAGAAATTAAAACAAGATATGACAAAGATGATTTTTTCACAGGTGACAAGTTATTAGCCTATTCATAATCTTCTTTAGTCGCCCCCTACGACATGTCTGGAAAGAAGACAGCGACCCTGTACTTTGCACTCTGAACTTAAAGGGTCTAGGCCCCCATGTTTCCACACAGTTATTAACTTATATATATTAGTTAATAAGTTAGTCGTCAGGTCATCATCATCATCACACCCCGTACGCGAATATAGATACGCTGATCTTTCATTTAACTGAGACAGTTGACAGCGAAGACCTCTGTACAGAAAGTAAACAATATTCATTCATTATGTTTTCATCATTGTCGTGTGTTTTGTTCGTCACTATTTATATATTTGGAGTCGCAAAATAGCCACGGCCGAATAACGAAATTCACGGATATAAATAATCAGACTGTCAGGTCATGTTTACTTTCTGTGCACAGGTCTTTATCCGAGTCCGGTCATGCTGTGACTATTCCAAGGTCGAGCCAACCTAAAGTAATGGGGTTATCTAATCTTTGTTGAAAGTAAAGTCGGCAGGGGTGATAGTGACAACATCATCCCTAGTTACACCGACGGTCAATGAAAAATAAGAGAATCCCAACGCCGTATTCCCAGGTGAAGCACATCAACCTTCTTCTTCCACCTTACTCATTCTTCCACCTTACTTCTTCTTCCACCTTACTCCTTCTTCCACCTTCTTCCACCTTCTTCCACCTTACTCATTCTTCCACCTTACTTCTTCTTCCACCTTACTCCTTCTTCCACCTTCTTCCACCTTCTTCCACCTTACTCATTCTTCCACCTTCTTCCACCTTCTTCCACCTTACTCATTCTTCCACCTTCTTCCACCTTACTCATTCTTCCACCTTCTTCCACCTTCTTCCACCTTCTTCCACCTTCTTCTACCTTCTTCCACTTTCTTCCACCTACTTCCACATTCTTCCACCTTACTCATTCTTCCACCTTCTTCCACCTTCTTCCACATTCTTCCACCTTACTCATTCTTCCACCTTCTTCCACCTACTTCCACATTCTTCCACCTTACTCATTCTTCCACCTTCTTCCTATTACTTCATAGTTCATTCTCAAATTTCCACGGATTTATGTTGTAGCAGGACAATGATCATACTAGATTTCCGACATAATGTAACCCAGATAATGGAAATGCGTTGTGCCAATGACACGAAACACCCGTCTTTAGAGGTATATTGATTTGAAAACTGAATACTTTACAAGCTTTAATGGTGTTGCTAACAATGTTACTGGTTGAGAATGAAGTTTGTCTAAGTACCCTTTTCAAAAATGTTTAACTACAATGATTACGGACATTCTGTGGATAACGGTATTTAAGGTAAAAAGACATTGAAAGGGTTTTCAAAGGGTTAACGCGTACTGTTGTTGGGTTTGTATCAACTATTTATTCAATTGAGTATTGGACTTTTCCTGATACAAAACGAAACATATTTCCATACATAGACGTTGAACCAAATATGTGGCGATGTCTGTAAACATATTTAAATTTGTTTAGTTTGCATTATCTTGCTAGTGTCTAAAGCAGTGGTTCCCAAAAGAGGAGAGAGGGAGGTCTAGAGGGCTACGTTTGGTGAGCTCAATGGGGCGGATGCTAAGTGGTTTGAGAATTTAGTACATTAGAGATATCACTTAAAAATGTAAGCGTGTTCGGAAAATATGTTTTGGTTAGAAAGCAATAGAAAATAATGATAATTGTTGCAATTACAAACCACAGTTAATTTGACTGTCATTATGAGAATCTTGCACTGACGAAAAAAGCCCAATTTTTTTTTTTAACTAACGCGATGGGACATGCTAAATTTGCCACATAGCCTGACTTTCACAAATAGAAGACCTACCAACACAAATTAAATAAGCCTTTTCGGTTATTTTGTGTGTGTGTGGATTATTCACTTGCATTTCGTTGGCCTGTGTTAACAGGTGGCACAAAGTATATAAATAGGGACCAACGAAATCCACGGCAATAATTGAAAACATGAGCCAAATGGGTTAGTGGATTCTATTGTTATATGTATTATTGGTCACGTCTATTAGAAAATTATTTCCCTGAATAATGACGTAGCTGAAAATGTGTAGCTGTGGTTAAATTTGTCTTAAATGTCGGGGTGGGGGGGGGGGGTTGTAAGGAGTACAGCCTTTACAAAATGTCTTAGTGTGGCGTCAGCGGGAAAAGTTTGGGAGCCACTGTTTTAGATCAATCGTTCTCAAACATTTGTGGTCCATGGCCACCTTGCGAGAAATATTATTTTCGTGACTCTCCTGATGCTTTTAAAAAAAACAACAGGTCAGTTAATTTCTGTAAAAGTGCAGGTGTGTCACATGACGAGACCTGTCAGTGGAGGATGAAGATAACTCTTCATGTGGTAAGCTGCAGCAACTATTTGGTGGGGTGGCCAGTTCTCTTCCTTGTTGTGTTTATATTCATGTGTCAGGAACCCATTTACAGCTGGGTCGACTGGAGGAGCAGTCGTGTCAGTCGAGTAAACACAACCCGGATGTTATTTTGTCCGGACGTGGTTTCGAACCTGACACTCTCTTATAGTTAGCAATCTCACGATCAACTAGACTACCATGCTCTTCTACTTTCTGTACAAGTCAGTAAGACTTTTGAAGTTGTATGCCTCCAATCTTCAATTCAGAATCCTCCACCCCTCTTTTACACGTCTCCGTAGCTCCCATAGTGACATATGGACAACATTGAGAACCACTAGTTTACAGGAGATGGGGTTTACACATTTTGTGTGTTTGTTAGTTTGTTTGTATGTGTGTTTGTTAGGTATGACATTAAAGCGTGACCAATTGCCAAATCAGACCTAACAACAGAATCAAAACATAGCAGAATCAGCCTTCTTAAATGATGTTTACATTATTGTTGTGCCTGTGTAGGTCGCTATTTCGCAGAGTTAATAGAGCTATTGTCCAAAGTGCAACATCAGTGTAGAATCATACTGCAATGTACGTCGTCTCACTGTGGAAATTATTAGCCAACAATTTATACAAGAAAACAACACTGCAGATGTAGACATTCTTAGCCAACAATTTATACAAGAAACAACACTGCAGATACATAAATTATGAACGATCGTAAGAAGAAGACATATTTTGTACAACCCGGGTGTCGCCTGCCAACTCCGACCAGCGAAATGGATGTGAACAATCGAAACATGACGAAAAAATGGCTTGATTTAATTATATCTTCTGTTGGCGGAAAGTCACGGTTAATGCGTCTTTAAGCTGAGAAAACTCACTTTTCAACCTAGGACAAGAGTCCCCGTGTAGTTATGTAGCATTGAGCCTAGAAATGATTAGTATTACAGAAGAAGATCTTTGGATGATGTATTTGTATTACAGAAGACAATCATTGGATGATGTATTTGTATTACAGAATAAGATCTTTGATCATATATTTGTATCAAGTAATTTGTATTACCAAAAGGGGCTGTCCATAAAGTACATCAGAAATTTTATGCCACTTTTGACCCCCCCCCCCCCCGATTCCCTTGTCAACAACTGTAAAGAATTCAGAGACCTCCCCCCCGAACTGTTGTTTAATTATGTTAAATTTACAACTCCTTAAATACATTATTTAGCATTACAAGTACTAATCAATACATATTTTTGTTCAGACTTGTAGAAAGAATGTTTCAAATTCAAACAACTTAAATGATGTATAATACAGTACTGTTGACGTCAGCTTTTGTTGTATCTCCCTGTCAACAACTGTCAACCCCCTGTCAACAACTAACAAACCGTTTTAGACCCCCCCCACCCCTCCCGCTTCCTAATTGTTGAGGTCAGGAGTTCCCAACTTTTTAAAGCTATGGCGCCATTAACGTCAAGATTATTTCCGGCGGCACCCTTAATATGAAGTTAAACTAGAGACCTGATAATTTTAAGTCTAAATCTTAAATTTAAATAAATTCTATTCTATGCTATGATCCTCTAAATTTAACTTTTAGATTTTTATAAGACTTTAATTTTATTTAAATACTTTTTGAATAGTTGTTGGAAACATTATATTTTTTCATTTTTTTTCGTTTTGGCGAGGCTGCCGCGGCGCCCCTGAAGACTCTTTGTGGCGCCCCCGGCCACCGCGCACACACTTAGGGAACCACTGGTTGAGGTAATCGATGGACACCGCTATCATCCGGTAGTGTGGAGATATTCTGTGTATGAGATGGTAGTTATATACCTGCAGTTACAAATTGGTTTATTTATTCTGTTGACAGCCATGATCTTCTCTGGTCCTCTAATGATGTTAGTGTAACCAGAACTGAATAACCATGCTATAGGAAGCTTACAAATGCCTTCATTATTCAGACATGTCTCCTTCAAGATGAGTCTATCGATTCATGTACTTAGAATCTTTGATAGGATCGCGTGCTTGAAGATATATTTCAATAGTATGGTAATGATAATTCCAGGTAAGAATGGTGGTCTAAAATCTAGAAATTAGAATCTAGAAATAAGAATCTAGAAATTGTAATTTAGAAATTAGAATCCAGAAATGTTGTCAAAGTGTTGCCATTTTTGTATTTTCCCTTGTCCGGTGTCATTTCGCCTCTTCCGGTCAATCCATACTACTCATATCAATGTGACAGTTGATTTTATTACTGTCCCGCTTTCTGTTATAATTTTAAATTTTGTTTCAATTGCATGTCTTGATAAGGCATTTTGGTCGAAACGTCGATTTGTGTTTGTCATTATGTGTGTTATCTAGTATCAGCAAAACTTTATTACCCTTTTCCTGGATCTACCTGTTAGTTATATATAGCAGATATATAGTTTAGATAGATACGTATATAGATTATATAGGCGCTACATAGATTAGATCGATAAATAGATAGACAAAGATTAGATTAGGATTAGATTAGAATTAGATGTGGATTAGATTAGATTTAGAATAGATTTAGTTTAGATTAGGATAGGATAGAATAGAATACCAACAATGCTATATAAATTATGAGAACAATAATAGAGAGGTCTATAGAGGTAAAACAGTTTTGTACCTCAGTTCTATAGACTAACACGAAAGCATTTTATAAAAGTTAAACATAGTGAAGTTATACGCATGTTAGATAATGTGAACATCGATAGTAAGGATTTAAGAATAATCAAGAACATGTACAGGCAACAAACAGCAGCAATAAGAGTAGAAATCAATTTGGCCCTTTTCAACAAATAAAACAAGGAGTCAGACAGGGATTTGTACTTTTCACCAGACCTGTTCTTTTTATACAGTGAAAACATAATGCGTGCAATAGTTGGATATTCCAGGAATATCAGTGGGAGGACATAACATAAATAATTGGAGATATGCGGGGTGGCACTGTTCTGATTGCTAAAAGTGAGGAAGGCCTTCAAGATTTAATTGATGTAGTAGTCATAGAAAGTAAAGTGAAAGGCCTCTTCCTAAATATCAAGAAAACATAAGTAATCGTTATTTAAAAGAAACAAAAAAACACAAATTTCAATATCAAAGTGAATGATATAGTATTAAAGCAGGTCCACCAATTCAAATATTTAGGTAC